>CM040430.1:18386657-18986657 GCA_022702705.1 Papilionanthe hookeriana x Papilionanthe teres | reverse complement strand
TTACTATATCAAGATACCAAGGTATTTTCCACTCATTTATATTATAAAGTTGTTCATCCGGAAAATCGTCTATAATTCATTATCGCATCGTATAATTCATGATATTCTAATCTTGATAAATGATCGCAATTTGATTATCGGCTCCTTTTTGTTAACGATCTCAAAATCAAATTCTTGCATTAATAACATCCATCTAATTAATCTTGTTTAGAATCCTTTTTCGCATTAAATACTTTATACAGAGTGATCAAGTATGCACAATAAATTTAGTTCCTATTAGATAATGCCGAAATTTATTAAAAGCATATACAATCGCTAATAATTCTCTATCAAGAATCGTATAATTTATTTCAAGATCATTTAGAGTTTTACTAAGCATAATATATAACTTTGAAAATCTTATCATATCTTTCGCTAAGAACTCGCTCCTATAAGATAATCACTAAGCATCACACATAAGCTCAAATGGTTTCTCCCAATTAGGTGAAACTATTATAGGTGTTGTAATTAATTTATCTTTTAATAATTCGAAAGCATTCAGACATTCAGTTGTAAATTCAAATTTCTTGTCCTTTTCAAGAAGTTGGCATAGAGGTTTAGTAATTTTTGAAAAATCTTTTATATAATGTCTGTAGAATCCAAAGATGTTCAAGAAAACTTCTTACCCCTTTCACCGTAGTCGGAGGTGGTAATTTAGTTATAACTTGAATTTTTGCAGTGTCTACCGATCACCGAAAAATTTATTAAGAAATTCATACTTATTTTTGATGAAATTGCACTTTAAAGAAAGGTATTTTCTTTATTTTGTTGCAGGAATGGAGAATTTAGGTGATAAAAGCAAAAATCATAAAAAGGAGCGGATTTGGTGCAAAAAGGAAGAAAATAATGAAATTTGTACTGAGTCGCCGACGGTGAGATCGAACCCGCCGACGGCGAGGGTACGAGGAAGAAAATTCTGAAGGATTTATAACTGTCTCGCTGAAAGTGAGCCCGAGCCCGCTGACAGTGAGATAGCGCGGTTCGAAGACCTTCTAGAAACCTCGCCGACAGCGAGGTAGTTCGTCGCCGACGGCGAGGTAGTTCAAATGGCGCAGATACATTGAACCTGGACACTTTTTGAAGGGATGCTTACACACCTCTTGGTCCTTTGCTCACCTCTATATATAGAGGCCGAAATTCCGCTTCTAAGTGTGTTATTTTGTGTGTGTGTGTCAATTTGTGTCTTAAGAGTCTTTTATTTATGTGTGTGAGTAGTCTTTAGAGTCTTAATTAGTGAGTTTTTAGTGAGTCTTGCTGTACTGGAAGGAAGAGTCAAAGGAACTGCGAGGAGTCTGCTTGGGGATAAATCGAGATAAGTATTTATATTTATTGTTTTTAACTTTAAATGAAATCCATGCTTAGTTTAGTTTCCATGCATTCTGAGTAGTTAATTTAGTCTTTCTCCCTGTTTATGAAATTAAGTGACTAGATGAACTAAAAGTAGAAGTACTTTTAAATATTAATAAATTGTGATAATTTTTACTTAAAACTTAATTTACTTTCAAACTGGTCATTCGATTTGTTAAAATATGTTGAATATCAACTATAGTAAAAATTACATCTGATATTCGGGGAATTCAAAAGCCTTGGAAGGAAGGTGCAAATAAATAGGGAAATAATATCATCGGGCGTAGAATCGAGCATTTTAGTGCGACGTACTAAAATATTCAATTCGGTCCTATTGTTCGAGAGCCGAAGTGTAGATGTTAGCCCTCAGGCGAGGGGAACGTGGGAGCTCGAAGTGGCAATCGGTATCCTCCCGACCTAGCTGCAGATTTAGTAATCAAACATAGGATTAGTCAATATTCTTTACACTTGACCAAAGAGTAAAGAATAGGAATGCTCCTATTTGTCACAATACCATAAAATTATCTATTTAAATTCATCAATCACTTAAATTTCTAAACAAGGGAAAGATACTTTTCTCGAATAGTTAAGACTTATTTAGCAATTAGTTTAATTTCCCGCACTTTCAATACGTATTAATTTTCTACTTAGTTAAGTTACCTAATTAAAATACTTAGTTTACTTTATTGCGCTTAAATTTAGAATTCCAAATTTTTGTATACTATTTTAAAATTATTATTATTATTATTTTAAAATTAGTTGTTATTTAATTTTCTATTTCCCCGTGGGATCGATAACCGTGACTCCACTAGAGCCTCTGTATTACTTCGATACGATACGTATACTGCGTAGCATCCACAACATAAACAATTACAATTCTATACATATAATATAGCGGGGTCAAGTTTTTGGTGTCGTTGCAATTAAATTAAAAATATCATAATATAAAATTGTGGGTCATCTACTTCCATGCCCTTTTCTGAAATTTTATGCCCTAATACAATGCCGTCTGCAACCATAAATTGACATTTCTCCCAATTAAGAACTAAATTAGTTTTCTCACATACTTCAAATACTTTTTCAAGATGATTTAAGCATGTGTGAAATGATGTTCCAAATACATAGAAATCATCCATAAATACTTCTATTACATCATATATTAACTTACTAAATATAGGCATCATACATCTTTGGAATGTCGCAGGTGCATTACATAATCCAAAAGGCATCCTTCGAAAAGCGAAAGTTCCATAAGGACTAAGTAAATGTAGTTTTCTCTCGATCCTCGTGAGCAATAGAGTAGTCACAGAATCCGGATCGTAGAATTTTATATGCAGTTTTATCCGTCCCAAAATGTCCTCCAAAATCGAATCATGACATTTTTGAATAATCGGTTCAGCTTTCTTCATAAGGCACACATCTTCTAATAATTAGATCCTTACATTGCTTATATAAGTATGGTTCATCCCAAAAGTATGATTTAGTATCGTGAATGAATTTTTTTCGTTGTTGCAAAGTTAACATAGGTGGTAAAATGTCACTTACAATATAATTTACTATATCAAGCATACCAAGGTATTTCCAACTCATTAATATTATAAAGTTGTTCATCGTGAAAACTGTCTAAAATTTCATTATCAGTATTAGATAATTCATGATTTTCTATTCTCGATAAAATGATCGCAATTCGATTATCAGCTCCTTTTGTTAATTATCTCAAAATTAAATTCTTGCATTAATAATATCCATCCGATTAATCTTGGTTTAGAATCTTTCTTTTGCATTAAATATTTTATAACAGAATGATCGTATGCACAATACATTTAGTTCCTATTAGATAATGCCAAAATTTATTAAAAGCATATACAATCGCTAATAATTCTCTTTCAAGAATCGTATAATTTATTTCAAGCATCATTTAGAGTTTTACTAAGCATAATATATAACTTTGAAAATCTTATCATATCTTCGCCCAAGAACTCGCTCCTATAAGCATAATCACTAAGCATCACACATAAGCTCAAATGGTTTCTCCCAAGCTAGGTGAAACTATTATAGGTGCCGTGATTAATTTATCTTTTAATAATTCGAAAGCATTCGAGCATTCAGCTGTAAATTCAAATTTCTTGTCCTCTTCAAGAAGTCGGCATAGAGGTTTAGTAATTTTTGAAAAATCTTTAATATAGCGCCTATAAAATCCAAAGATGTCCAAGAAAACTTCTTACCCCTTTTACCGTAGTTGGAGGTGGTAATTTAGCTATTACTCGAATTTTTGCAGTGGTCTACTTCCATGCCTTTTTCCGAAATTTTATGCCCTAATACAATGCCGCCTCGTAACCATAAATCGACATTTCTCCCAATTAAGAACTAAATTAGTTTTCTCACATACTTCAAATACTTTTTCAAGATGATTTAAGCATGTGTCAAATGTTGTTCCAAATACAGAGAAATCATCCATAAATACTTCTATTCCATTATCAATTAATTTACTAAATATAGACATCATACATCTTTGAATGTTGCAGTTGCATTACATAATCCAAAAGGCATTCTTCGAAAAGCGAAAGTTCCATAAGGACTAGTAAATGTAGTTTTATCTTGATCCTTAGGAGCAATTTGTATTTGATGATAACCGGTGTATCCATCTCAGAAACAAAAATACTTATGTCTGGCTAATCTATCTAACATCTAGTCTAGAAATGGTAAAGGTAAGTGATCTTTCCTGGTGGCTGCGTTTAATTTTCTATAATCAATACATATTCGCCATCCAAGAATCCTTGTCTTATATGGATAAGATCATTATTTTCATTAGCTTTTACGGTTACTCCTCCTTTCTTAGGCACACAGTGAATCGGGCTTACCTAAGCACTCGTCGTAAATAGTGATATATAATACCATTATCTAACCATTTTAAAATTTCTTTTCGACTACTTCTTTCATTAATCTGGTTTAATCTCCTTTGGGGATCTACTTTAGGCTTATGTTCATTATCTAAAATACTTCTGTGCATACATATTGAAGGACTAATTCCTTTAATATCTGCTAAAGTCCAACAAAAAATTTTCTTATATTTTTTTAAGGTATCTAAAAATTTTTATTATTGAGATTCATTTAATTCAGATGAAATAATAACTGGTAGAGTTGAAGAATTACCTAAGTAAGCATATTTCAAATGATTAGTTAAAATTTTTAAGTCAAGTTCGAGAGGTTTAATAATTGATGGAACTATATTTTTTTCAAGCATTTTCTCGTATTATCCAAAAATTCAAATTTTTCTGAATATAATCTAGTTCTTCATTTATATCGGCTTTTTCAATTAATTCAGTATTTTCTTTTTCTAATTTTTCTTCATAATATTCCTTAAAATGTTCTTTTTGTAAATGATCGAGTACTTCCATTCGAAAACACTCATCATCTTTTTCTAGCGCAGGATATTTCATTGATTTAGCAATATTAAAAGTTACTTTTTGGTCATTTACTCTCATAGTTAATTCTCCTTTCTGAACATCAATCATAGCTTTCCTAGTGGCTAAAAATGGTCTTCCTAAGATGATAGGAATTTCTTTATCTTCTTCCATATCTAAAACAATAAAATCTACAGAGAAGATAAATTTATCCACTTTTACTAAAACATCTTCAATAACTCCCTTAGGATATGTAATGTAACGATCGCCTAATCGAAGGGTTACCGAAGTAGGTGAAATTTCTCCCAATCCTAATCTCTTAAAAATTGATAGAGGCATTAGATCGATGCTTCGCTCCTAAGTCACACAAAGTTTTTCCATAGAATTTTTCTCCAATAACATAGAGGTATAGTTGAAACTACCAGGATCTTTTAATTTTTCAGAAGTTTTTTCGAATAATAAGCACTACACTCTTCACTAAGTGCGACAGTTTCATTATCGGTAAATTTTCTTTTTTTATTTAGAATATCTTTCATGAATTTTACATAGTTTGACATCTGTTCTAAAGCTTATACGAAAGGAATATTTATTGTTAATTTCTTCAGAATTTCAAGGAATTTAGCAAATTGTTTATCTTTTTTATGTTAATTTAGTCGTTGAGGAAATGGTGGTGGAGGTTTTTCAACAGAAATTTTCATTGGTATTAAAGAATTTTCTAAGTTTGGATCATGTTGATTCTTTTCCTTTTCGATTTCCACTTCCTCTTTTTGACTTTCCAGTTCTTTCTGAATTCGAGGTTCTAATTCTTTTCCACTTTGTAATTGTATCACTTTAATTTGTTCATTTCCTTTGTCATTGGGATTTATTTCCACATTACTAGGAAATGTTCCAGGTATTCTATTATTAAGCGCGGTAGCGATATGTCCAAGTTGAGTTTCAATATTTTTAATAACTGCTCCTTGATTTTGTAATTGGTTTCCTTGTATTTGTAATTGATTTCCTTGATTTTGTAATTGATTTCCTTGATTTTGTAAATGTCGACCCATATTTAATATTAATTCTTCTATGCATAATTTCTTATCTTTAAATCGAGGGTTATTATTATTAAATCCAAGTGGATAACTAGGTTTATAATTAGAATTTCCTTCGTTGGAGGGATTTCCTAATGGTTCGTTATGTTGTTCATCCATGGTCGATTAGTTGTATTATTATTCCAATTAAAATTAGGATGATTTTTCCATCCAGGATTATAATAATTCACATAAGGATTATTGGGTCCGTTATTAATAAGCATTTATAGTTTCATAATGAGATTGGAAATCTATAAGTTGTCCAGATGAGTTTTCTTCTAATATAGCTGAGAGTAATTCATTCTAAAATGATCAAATTTTTTAGATATAGCAAGCGATTTGCGAAGCTAACATAGATATTGCATCATTTTCATGAATACCGGCTATCTTTTTCGGATTCATTCTATCAACAGGCCATCGAAAATTATTGGTAGTCATTTCTTCGATTAGTGTATAGGCTTCATCAAATGGTTTTGACATTAATGATCCTCCAGCAGCAGCATCGATGATTGATCTAAGAGATCCTACTAATCCATTATATAAATGAATAATTAACCAATCTGGTAACACATGATGTGGGCATTTCCTAAGACGTTCTTTAAATCTCTCTCAAGCTTCATATATTGATTCTCCATCAAACTGACTAAAAGAAATTATATCATTTCTAAGCTTAGCAGTTTTAGATGGTGGAAAATATTTGTATAGAAATTTTTGTGATAATTCTCCCCAAGTTTTAATAGATCCAGGTGCTAACGAGTTTAACCACATTTTAGCCTTATCCCTTAAATAAAAAGGAAAAAGTCTAAGTCTAATAAGCATCGTTAGATACTCCTTCATTTTTGAAAGTAGCACATAGTTCTAAAAAACTAGCAAGATGTAAATTAGGATCTTCAAGAGGTGAACCACTAAATTGATTGTTTTGTACCATTTGAATAATTGCAGGTTTCAGTTCAAATGAGTTAGCAGCTACATTAGGGTTTTGAATAGTTAAATGAATTTCATCTAATGTAGGGTTGGCATAATCTCTTAATGGTCTCTGTTGATCGATATTTTCATTTTCGAGAATATTCGCCATTTGTGTTAAATTTATAATTTCTCTTTTTGTTTTCTAATTCTTTTAACTGTACGCTCTAATTCTGAATCGTAAGGTATTAAATTTTCGTTTCCAAATTTACGCATACAATTTTGCAAAATAAATTTTAAAATAGTCTGTTACTCTAGTAAATAATTTCTTTACTTCCTCGGCAACGACGCCAAAAACTTGACCCACTTTTTAATGTTCGCAAATTATGTTAATAGCAACGGCAATAAAAACTTGATCCCGCTTTAATATATATATATTTGATTTTATGATGGAATGTATAATGTGGATTCTACGCAAGTATACGTATCGTATCAAGTAATACAGGGCTCTAGTGGAGTCCTCGGTTATCGATCCCACAGGAAGTTTTACTAGATTTGTAATGTACTAAAGTTAAAAGTATTTACTTACTAATATAAGTATACGGAAATTTAGAATACGTAACTAAAGCGAACTAAAGTAAACTAATGCTTTAAATAAAGTTGATTTAAAGATTTCGAAAAAGTATCCTTCTCCTTTTTTTAGAAAATTAAGTGAATGATGAATTCAAATAGAATTTTTATTGTATTGTGACAAATAGAGCATTCCTATTCTTTACCCTTTCGTACGAGTGCAAAGAACATCGACTAATCCTATACTTGATTCTTGAATCTGCGGCTAGACTGGGAGGATACTGACTGCCACTTCAGATCTCCCACGTTCCCCTCACCTGAGGTCTAACATCTACACTTCAGCTCTCAAAGAATAGGACCAAATTGAATATTTTAGTCTATCACACTAAAATGTCCAATTCTACGTCCGATAAATAATATTTCCCTATTTATTTGCATCCTCCTTCCAAGGCTTTTGACTTCCCTGAATATTGGATGTAATCTTTACTATAGTTGATAATTCAACATATTTTAACAATTCAATCGACCGTGATTGAAAGTAAATTAAGTTTTAAGTAAAAGATTATCACAATTTATTTTAATATATTAGTGCACTTCTATTTAATTTCATCAATTCACATAATTTCATAAACAAGGAGAAAGACTAAGAAAACTACTCGTAATGCATGGGAATTAAACAAAGCATGAATTTCATTTAAAGTTAACAACAATAAACAAAGATACTTATCTCGATTTCCTCCCTGCAGTACTCCTCAAGTTCCTTTCGACTTTTCCTTCTAGTACAAAGACACTTCTAAACTCACTAATTACACTTACTAAAACTCTTAAAATAGACACCAAGTAGACACTAAGACTCTCTAAAATTGACACACAGAAGACACTCAATAGACACACAATAGACTAAAATTCATCCTCTATTTATAGATGTAGAGAAAGGTCCAAGGGGTACTTAAACACCTCTTCAAAAAGCGTCTAGGTTCAATGTATCTAGCATTTTGAACTGTCTCGCTGTCGGCGAGAAACGACCTCGCCGTCGGCGGGGTTTCTAGAAGGTCTCCAAACCACGCGATCTCACCGTCGACGGGCTCGGGCTCGCTGTCGGCGAGGTAGTTGCAAATCCTTCAAAAATTCTCCTCATGATCTCGCCGTCGGCGGGCTCGATCTCGCCGTCGGCGACTTAGTTCATGTTGCATGAATTTCTTCCTTTTTTTGATCCAAATTCGCTCCATTTCATGCTTTTTGCTTTCATCACTTATAAATCTTCATTCCTGCAATAAAATAAAGAAAATACATTTCTTTAGAGTGCAATTTCATAAAAAATGGGTATGAATTTCTTAATATATTTTCCTGTGATCAGAGGGTAATTGTCTATCCTGATTTTTAGATTTTAATAAATATTAGTGAGCAAAATCTCCTTGCCTTTAGTAGACAGAACGGTAGGAGCAGTAACAGCAAATCCAGTAGCGGTGGGTGTGACGATTCTCCTTAGCGCAAGAGCGGCAGATCTGGCGAACACTGGAACAACGGACTTGGCGGGAGTTGGGGTGGCAACCTTTACCTTCTTGAAGGAAGGGAAGTCCTGAGAACAGTTCAAATCAAACACAGTGGACTGCTCTTGAACATTTGGGGCGGTAGCTTTCACGACGACGAGCGGGGCTTTGCCGAGCACCACCTCGAACTCATTAAACCTAGACTCGAACTTGATCATGGGTGCCATGGGACGAGCTTTCTTGCCGGTATGTAGGTCACGGGAGAGTCAAAGTTGGGGACGACATCATAGCGATCAATTAAAAAGTTCTAAGGGTTAGCGATGGCATACGCCTCGTAATTACGGTGTAAACATTACAAATTAACGAATGTCATTCTGTGAATTGGGTACATCTTTTTTATTCAATTTCGTTTTATTATTTCTCTATTTTGTTTTCAAATTTAAAGTATGTTTTTCAAGTTTGTTACTTATCGCTAATCTAGTGAGTCTTAATTGATTTTGAGATTTAGGCACTAGCTAAGAAAGCACAGATCCGACCTGATTGCGAATAATAAATCAAACCAGAAAGACACGAAGTAAAGGTGAAGCAAGATCCTCTTCACAACACAACTCTCTTTGGTGAAGACGTTCACCAACACACTTATTAGGGGTTCGACCCCACACATAAAGGAAAACCCTGGAGGTTCTTAAACCACTCTTTTTAAGGATGGTTAAACAGATGATCCTGGAATATATGAGAGTCGACATTACTTCCAAAAGAAATAAATGGGCAAAACATGTTAACGAAAGAAGGGTAATCTAGACCATGAGGGACATAGACGCACTACTGATGTACGAAGACAAAATCTTTTGATCATAATGGAGAGAAAAATTATTTCCAAGCGGAGTCGCCATAATCTGTCCGCTGCCAAATTAGAATTTGTCGGTCGTTGGAATAGGAATCCCGTCACCCGCTTTAATATATATATATATATATATATATATATATATATATATATATATATATAATTTTGGTAAATTTGAAAATTAATATTTTAATTTTGAAAATATGAGACTGAATCGATCCCATATATTTAAGAGTTTAAATAAACGAGCACTACACCGCAAACTATGCATCTACCCTGAGAAATATAAAAATTGCTTGATGATGAGGCTTGATTAAATAAACTATAGCATTTATTACATTCTTTTTGGTATTATGAAACCTTTATGTTGATCGACAGGTTCCCTTAAATAATATAAAAGATTAGATAGGGTTTTTATTAGGCTAGGTTTTTAAAGTTTCCTATAAGGGAAAGCCTCTATAGTTAATTATATTTTAGCAATCGAAGTCACCTAAGAAAACTCTCGATTTAGATCAGAGGTATTGTCTTCGTGAATTCCAAAGTTGAGGGGTTTCAAGTTCAAACATGAAAATTTCAAAAGGGAAATGATCAAATCGGAATATTTATTATGGAATCCAAAGGAAGAAAGGTAGGGGATATGGCGCGACTTTTTAAATTGCCAAAATTTATGAACTCGTATTTGTATATATATATATATATATATATATATATATATATATATATATATATATATATATATATATATATATATATATATATATATTGATTTAGTTTTCTATTGAGTCACACAATTAAACGCAAGTATACATATCGCTCAAGTAATACAGGGCTCTAATGGAGTCCTGATTATCGATCCCACGAGGAGGTATTTAATTCTATAATGGAGCACATAAATCACTACATGAATCACAACACAATCGTACAGAATTACTAATAATAAAAAGATGATTAAACAGTTACAGTTACTAATTCTATCAAAGTATGTTCTAACTTCCTAACACAATTAACTAACACAAGACTAAATTTATGACAAAAGTTCAAATGTAAGAAAGAATCCTCCTCCTCTCCAATCATAATGTGATGATTTAGTGACATAGATCAGTGATGCAATAGTATTGTGCCAAATAGGCTATCACAAATTCTTCATAATAAATCGGCACATCATTTCCATATCACAACATCAACTCATCACATGAAAAGGAGGAAGACAAAGAAATCTACTCAAGACTCATGAGGAAAAGACGACAAAAGATAGATTATATGTATAAAAGCAAAATCATACAAATAGAGTAAAGAAAATACAACTTATCTCAAACTCTTCCCCAAGAGAATTTCAAGGAATTCTTTTGACTCATCTTCTTTCTTCACAACAACACACAATTCTCTCTTTAGATAAGTAAGGAATCCTCTCCTCCTACACTTCTTAGAAGAGAACACACACAAACCCTAGATTCTTTCTAATGGACTCTTTACACTAGAACACTCCCTCTCTT
The DNA here is from genome assembly GCA_022702705.1 of Papilionanthe hookeriana x Papilionanthe teres. Classification (NCBI taxonomy): domain Eukaryota; kingdom Viridiplantae; phylum Streptophyta; class Magnoliopsida; order Asparagales; family Orchidaceae; genus Papilionanthe; species Papilionanthe hookeriana x Papilionanthe teres. The sequence continues at coordinate 18,975,497 of CM040430.1, read as the reverse complement.
CACCACACACTCAGAAGACTCTCTGCCCCTCTCAATTTTTGGCTCTAAAACAGTTTAAATTCGTATGTAACTGTTTTTCTTAAGAGTTCCCTCGAGTACCCCTCCAAAATTCAGCCAAATACATCAAACCTGGAATTAAATTGGGATAGGGCGAGGTCCGGAGCAGGATAGGGAGCCGTCCGGTGCTATTTTCTGGAAAATAGCCCAAACTCTCTGTAAACGAGCGCGGTCCGGTGCTGGTAGCTACGACGTCCGGTGCTCCAAGTCAAAAAGTGTATTTTGCCTCATTTTGCTCCAAATTTGATCTTTTTGCTTCCTTTTGCTCCAAAGGCCTAAAATCATTATACCTGCATGAAATCAAGAAAAATACATTTCTTTAAAGTGCAATATCATAAAAAATAGGTATAAAATAAACATTAAAAGCTATCAAATTTTCAGTGGATCAAGATCCCCCAAACTTAATTATTACTTATTCTCAAGTCATTTAGTTACTACATAAAATAATGATCCACTGCAATGAATTTTCTTTCTAGAATACCGTTATTTTGACTTAGATAAATACAATAATAAAATTTTCAGAAAGATCTTTGAATAAATCAAGTAAATTCTGCAGGAGTATGGCTATCTAGTCATCAAGTCTAAGAGTTCTAGCCTTCTATTCATTTCAAAAATGACTGTAGATTGTCCTATTAAGGCACTTAAAAGGATTACATGAAAAGAAGTTTATGAGAACACTACTAGTAAAGATGTTAATCCATACATATAAGTTCAGGAAAGTAATTAAGTTCTCCTCTTTAGGTAGATCCAAGTGAAGCTAATTTTTTATTAGGCATCTCCTCAAGCTTCTCCTCACTTTTTCTTCTTTTTCTTTTTTCTTTTTTTTTCTTTTGTTTTTTGCTTTTTCAAGTGAGGATTAATATATCTGGATAGCTTTTAATAATTTTTAACTTCACCCTTCTCACCCTAAATTTGGAACTTACCACAATCTTTTACCTTATAGGCATTTATTTATCTTATTATTGATTCATCATAGAGTCTCAATCCTTTCCTTTCACATAAAGTTTTAAAATTCTTAATATTTCAAACATACAATTTTCTTACTTTGATAGTTGACTATAGTCCTACTCTCTTATACCAAATATCTTGGCTTACAAAATTACTTTTCATTGCAAAAAAATTTCATTCAAGTCCACTAAAGTACTCAAATAAAATCAAAATACAGTTATCTGAAATTGAGTTCTATCACAGGAAATCATGTTAATAATTTTGAAAATACTTCTAAATGAGAGCAACTAACAGTTAATTCTTTCTTTCCCCCCAAACATAAATTTTTTAATATCAATAAGATTAGCATAGGTAGAAAGAAAAGATCTAAATATATATGTAACTTATACCTCAATATGTTGGGCTTTTCATACCTTTGAGTTTAGGCTGGTCTTCTTTATAAATTTAGAACAGTAGGTCTGAAATAATTAAGAGCATTTTTACACACAAATATATGTTAGAAATTCACAAGGTGAAAAAGTTTGAAATCTTAAAACATAAAACATCAACTAAACACATAACACATTAACATCCAACTGTTACAATCACAGATTAAACTAATATATTAAATACATGCAAACTCTACTAAAGCATTGAATAACGTACTAAAGCCATGGCAAATAATAATTTTTACACAAACAACACAAAACATCACTTTGATATATATAAAATCCAAATTACAAACACACATAAGTGACACTAAACTCTACATATCGTCAAGCCACAAAACACAAAATTTCAGCGTCGCACACAACCACGACACGCTAATGCTGAAAACTAAACAAGAAAACAAATTCAAACATAACATTCAAGCAAAGCAAATTAAGTAATAAGTTCAAACACATAAACACATAAACACAAATCATCAACTCTTATATCTCTAATTGATTGAACGTGAACGAACAGATTATAGAATGGACGAAAAGAAAATTCTTCAGTTGAATCCTCCTCAATCCAACCCTTTCTTCTCATCAAACGTATCAGACTTCCTTCAAGGTACCCAGAATGATCAAAGTGTTCCTTCATTCTCCAATCCAGGTGATCAAAGAAGTCAGATATATTGTTGATTGCATTCATCAGGTGTTGCATTTCTTTCTCCAATTTCTTAATCTTCTTCAAAATGATCTGTGAACTTTCAGGAAAGCAAGTAGGAAAAGGTGTTGAACTCTGAGATGGTTGATCTTCAATGATACTCATATCATTCATATCTCCAACTGCCTTGTTATTATGTTTGTTTGTTGGGTCTATAGGCTTTCAGGGTAGAAGTACTCTCTCCCAATTTCATATGTCAATTATGATTGACTGCAGAGGAAAAATATAGTGGAAGGATGTTCAAGCTCATATTTTGATCTGTGTACGATCAATCCCAAAACCGATTTCACAATTATAGAACCAACATCAATAGACATCCCCATTTAAATACAGTAGTTCAAGAAAACACATTCCTTGGTTACTTTACTGATTTTCATAGTTGGGAGTAATTTGCACATATAAAATAATGCAAGTGCTTCAACGTAGGATTCAACAGTGTGGTCGAAAAACTCACATACATGTTATCTCTTATCTCCCAACCATCACTTTCATCAGTCAAATATCTGTATATATCATGCATGTTGTCATTCGTTGGGGAAAAAATTTGAATAGTGGCAGATCGGTACATTCTCAATCATATATAAGTCATTAATCTTGCAAGAGTAAATGAGACAAACCTACCTCACACATAGACTGATCCTTGGTTGATTCCATGAAGGTTTGCATAAAATTCTTTCACAACAGGGATGACTACGGCAGCAGTAGTATAACATAACACTTCCCAACGTCTTTAAACAATGATTTCTTCAATCCGAGTAGTAGGAGAGTTCAAACCTCGATTCACGAAGCCTCGCTCCTTAATCATCCTCTTCTTTGAGATATTCTTGTTGAATAGCTTTGAAACTGATGAAATTTCTACAGTTGAAAACTTGAGATCTTGAAGTTTCGATCGAGTCGGAATCCATTTAAATGAGATTTGGGATCTTCCTTTCATTTCTCTGGTGGTTTTAGTTTTTAGGTGTGATTTTTGGGAGTTTAAATGGAAGAATTGTCACCTAGAATTGCCAAAATTCAAATTTAAGAACGAAAAACCATTTTCTGAACAGCAGCGCGGTCCGGCGCCGATGACAGCGCCATTCGGCGCTAGTTCAACTTTTGCCAAACTTTCATTTTGTCCAAATTCTTTCCAAACTTCGATTCAATTATTATTTTTTAATGTTGTTTATGATATTTAAGGAAGGGTAGGACTTAATTAAGTGATAATCAAACAAAATAACACATCAAACAAGCAAAACATTCAATAACTGTGGGTTGCCTCCCATAAAGCGCTTGGTTTAACATCGTCAGCCCAACATAACCTCAGGTTATTTAGGTTGATCCAACATTAAAACCTCTTTAAAATTAGGTTTATTGCCTTCAAAATATGGTTTTAATCTTTGTCTATTAATGTTGAATATTCTTCCAGATTTAGGGTCTTCAATAATCACAGCTCCAAATTGATACATTTTTACGATAGTGAAAGGTCCTATCCATCTAGATTTCAGTTTCCCAGAAAATAATTTCAATCTTGTATTGTATAATAAAATTTTTTTTCCTGGTTCAAATTCCTTTTTAAAATTTTTTTGATCATGCCATATTTTTCTTCTCTCATTGTATATTCTATCATTATCATATGATTCATTTCTGATTTCTTCAAACTCATTTAATTGCAACTATCGTTTCTCACCAGCATCTTTCAAATTAAAATTCAATTTCTTTATCGCCCAATATGCTATATATTCTAATTCAACTGGAAAGTGACAAATCTTTCCAAAATAATTGGAATTTCTTTATCTTCCTCCATATCTAATACAATAAAGTCCACAGGAAAGATAAATTTATCCACCTTCACTAATACATCTTCCACAACTCATTTAGGATAAGTAATAAAATGATCAACCAATTGAAGCGTCACAAATGTAGCTGAAATTTCTCTTATTCCCAATCTTTTGAAAGTTCATAAAGGCATAATATTAATACTAGCTCCCATATCACATAAAACTCTTTCGAAAAATTTCTCAACTATAGCACTCGGGATAGTAAAACTACCAGGGTTTTTAAGATTTTCAGGAAGCTTCTTCTAAATAATTACACTACACTCACCGCTAATTGCAACAGTCTCGTGGACTAAGAACTTTCTTTTCCCTTTAAGAACATCATTCATAAAGTTTGCATAATCAGACATATGCTCTAATGCTTCAACAAAGGGAATATTAATCGTTAATTTCTTAAGGATTTCCAAAAACTTTACAAACTTGTTATCCTTGTTCTATTTTTTTGGTCTTTGAGGAAATAGAGAAGGTGATTTTTCAACAGTAATCTTCATTGGTTGAATCAAATATTCTAAATCTGTATATATCTTATTAGAACATTTTTCAATGTTCACTTTCTCTCTCTCAACTTCAACTTCTTATTGTACTCTTGTTTCTGATTCTTTTCCATTCCTTAATTGAATAGCCTTAATTTGCTCCTTGTTTTGATCTTTTGGGTTGATCTCAACATTGCTAGGAAGATTTCCAGAAGGTCTATTATTAAGCGCAGTGAAAATATGTCCCAATTGATTCTCAATTTTCTTCATTGCAACACTTTGTGCTTGTATTTGATTACCCATATTCAGAATTATTTCTTGTGTAGGTAACTTTTTTTCCTTAAATTGTGGGTTACTATTAAAACCAAGAGGACAAGAAGATATATAATTGGTATTTCCTTGGTTGTTCAGATTTCTAACTTGATTCATAGAATTGTTTCCCCATTGCGGGTTAACAACAACATTGTTATTATTCCACTTGAAATTTGTGTGATTCTTCTAACCAAGATTATAATAATTCGAATAAGGATTGTTGAGTCTATTATTTATATCATTCAAGGTTTCATAAGGTGTTTGAGATTCTATCATCTGTCCGGATGAATTTTTCTCTAACACTGGGGTGTTTGAGAATAATTCATTCAATATTGATCTATTTTCTTCGAAAGGGTAGTAATTTGAGAGACTATCATAGTTATCGCATCAGAATCATGAATACTAGCTACACTCTTAGGATTTACCCGCTTAGAGGGCCATTGAAAATAATTAATAGCCATCTCTTCTATTAACGAATATGCTTCATCAAAAAGTTTTGACATTAATGATCCACCAGCAGCAACATCTATAATCGATCTCAAAGATCCCACTAATTCATTATAAAATGTTTGAATTATTAACCAGTCTGATAAAGCATGATGTGGACACTTTCTCAGAAGATCTTCAAATTTTTCCCAAGCTTCATATATAGATTCTCCATCAAACTGACTAAAAGATGTGATATCATTTCTCAATTTAACAGTTTTTGAAGGAGGGAAATATTTTGATAGAAACTTTTGTGAAAGTTCTCCACAAGTTCTGATAGATCCAGTTGCTAACGAATTTAACAACGCCTTAGTCTTATCCATTAATAAAAAAAGAAAAAGTCTAAGCCTAACAACATCATTCGATACTCCATCGTATTTAAAGGTAGCACACAGTTCTAGAAAACTAGTGAGATGTAAGTTAGAATCTTCATTAGGTGTTCCTCCAAATTGATTATTTTGTACCATTTGGATAATAGCATGTTTAAGCTAAAATGAATTAGTAGCAACATCAGGGTTTTGGATAGTTAAGTGAATTTCATCTGTTGTTGGATTAGCATAATCCTTAAAGGTCTTGGTATATTTTCATTTTGATTATTTTAATTGTTCATGTTGTTTGCCATTTTGTGAGGATTTTTAAATTATTTTTGTTGTTTTTGAATTTTTCTAATAGTACACTCTAATTCAGAATCGTAAGGCACTAAACCTATAGATCTGATACTACGCATACAATCGCAATAAGCACACTAACAATAAACAAGCACACACAATTATGACTTGTAATTCGAATATAAGTTTTCAAATACTACCGAATTAATTTTTACAGTTACCTCCCTGGAAACGGCGCCAAAAACTTGGTGCGACTTTTTTAAATTGAAAAAAATTATGAACTCAGATGTATATATATATATATATATATATATATATATTGATTTAGTTTCTATTGAGTCACACAACAAGACTCAAGATTATCTATCCCACGAGGAGGTATTTAATTCTATAATGGAATACAGAAATCACTACACGGATCACAACACAATTGCAGTAATTACTAATAATAAAAAGATGATTAAATAGTTGCAGTTACTAATTATACCAATGTATGTTCTAACATTATAACACAGTTAACTAACACATGACTAAATTTATGACAAAAGTTCAAATGTAAGAAAGAATCATCCTCCTCTCCAATCATAATGTGACGATTTAGTGACATAAATCAGTGATGCAATAGTAATGTGCCAAATAGGAGCATTCATATTCTTTAACCTCTTCCGAGTGATATAAAAAACATTGGCTAATCCTAAGTTTAGTCCCCAAATCCGTGGTTAGGCTGGGAGGATACCAGCTGTCACTACGGAACTCCCACTTCCCTTCGCCTAAAGGCTAACTCTCGCTTTGGTTTCCAAACCCTAGAACCAAATTGGGGATTTCAGTCAGTCACTCTAAAATCTCTAATTCTACACCCATCAAAATATATTTCCCTATTTATTTGCACCTAACCTCCATGAACTACATCACTCATTCATGGACATTGAATGTGACCTTCACTTTTATTGTGGAACTCATAATCCTTTAAGAACATATGTTTCACAATAAGTTTTAACAATTCAATTGGCCTAAATGAAGTACGAAGTGAAAATGTCATCACAAATTCTCCATAATAAATTGACACATCATTTCCATATCACAACATTAACACATCACATGAAAAGGAGGAACATAAAGAAATCTACTCAAGACTCATGAGGAGAAAACGACAAAAGATGGATTTTATATATAAAAGCAACGTCATACAAACAGAGTAAAGAAAATACAACTTATCTCAAACTCTTCCCCAAGCGAATCTCAAGGAATTCCTCTGATTCCTCTTTTTTCTTCACAACAACATAATTCTCTCTTTAGATAAGTAAGGAAGAAGACATCTCTCACTTTTCCTCTCCTCCTACACTCCTTATAAAGAGAACACACACAAACCCTAGATTCTCTCTAATGGACTCTTCACACTAGAACACTCACACTCTTCACTCACACACTCAAATGACTCTCTCCCCCTCTCAATTTTTGCCTCCAAAACAGTTTAAATTTAAATGTAACTGATTTCCCAAGAGTTACCTCGAGCAACCCTCCAAAAGTTGGCCAAATACATTGAGTCTGGAATTAAATCGAGATAGGGTGCGGCTCGGCGTAGGATAGGGCGCCGTCTAGTTCTATTTTCTGGAAAATAGCCTAAACTCTCTGTAAACGGGCGCGGTCCAGCGCTGGTAGCTGTGCCGTCCGGCGCTCCAAATCAAAAAGTGCATTTTGCTTCCTTTTGCTCTAAATTCTCTCCTTTTTCCTTCCTTTTACTCCAAAGACCTAAATTCATTGTACCTACATGAAATCATGAAAAGTACCCTTCTTTAAAGTGCAATATCATCAAAAATATGTATGAAATAAACATTAAAAAAGCTATCAAATTTTCAGTGGATCAAGATGTCACAGAACTTAAGAAGAAACTCAGCAACTTCCCAAACTATCCTATGGTTTGGGTTTAATTTTTGAACATATATTATTAAGTGTTATATCCTGTCAAATTATTATTTATGGCTTACACTTGCATGATACTGATCACACAAATAGCCTGGAAGATAGGAGGATTTATGTCATATCGAGCGACAACCTCGAAATCCTAAGACAAGTTAGGGCTTATATTGTACAACATGGCTATACAAAACCCTAAAAGAAAAATTGAGGATTTATATAGCATTAGGCAGACAACCTCGAAGTCTTATGGCTTGTTGTTTAATTCTAAGGAAAGATTTGCTGTTGTAGACTCGTTTGCTCTATCGAAGATGTTCTTCTGCAAGTCCTCATTATGCGGCCCACAGAGTATGCTCTAAGCTCCTTATTTAAATAGCAATCCTAATGTCTAAGGTTTAAAAGGTTTTACCGTGTATGTTTCAATGTTCTAGTTTAGTTGATGTTGTTTAAGTATCTTATTTGGGGTATTTTAATTTAATTAGAGTGACATCAGTTAGGATCCTACGATTCCCTCGTTCCGACATCACTATTTTATTTCGATTTTGCTTAGTCTAAATGAGTTGTTAGGCTCATTAAGACCGGAGAATTCTCATTAACAATTATAGGCTACCTCATCCGAGAGATTCTCATAAATCAAAATGAGTGTATTATGTGCATTCTCTAGATTTAAAAGTGTTTGTCCTACAATCATGCATAGTAAGTAAATTCTAGATAAATAAAAGTTGCTGGAAAGTAAAATGCTGTAAATAAACTATAAAAGGCGTACATGGGCTTCTGCTACTGATGCATGGTTAGTGCATTAAAGCATAGTTTGCAGGAAACAAACAAATTATAGGAAAGTAAGCAAGCGTAACCAGAAAAATTCAATACGAGAAAAGTAGAAAAGTATGTCAGAAGAAACACGAGCAAGCAAAAGAAAACCTATAGTCATATATGGAAGTCTAGGACTAGTTATAAGACATCGGTAAAGGTGGGGGCTCAGTGCTAGATTATGTGCTTCCCAACCTTGGGTAAGAGCTACCAACCCAACAACCTATAGAGGGTAGTCCTAACCTCGATCCAAGCAACTTACTATGAACCTTTATAAGTTTTCATCATAATTCTTAAATTTTCATGTAAAAGTTGTTGTTTAAGTTTCCATGCATGTTTTGTTTTAATAAGAAAAAATGAAATTTTTTTAATTTTTTAAAGTAGTGTTGTCCATTAAGCTAGAACTCTAGCAACATAAGAGTGTCGGGGGCAACAATCCCACTAAGAGTCACTATATACTATCGTCGATCATTTCCTCTCCCTTATTAAAGGTCCTTGAGGTAGGAGATATTATTCCAAAATTCCCACATTGCATCGTATCCCTCATTTTAGCACACATCAACATTATTGTCATCGCTGAAGCTACCTAGAACTCATACTTATACCAATCTGATGATCCATATGTGACAAAAACAAATGTCTCCAATTTCTCACAAGGATTTAAATACCTTAGAGAAGACTTAAACCCTTGAGCATTGGCTTATAAATGTAGGATAAGTAGTTTAGAGTGTTTCTATTGATTTAGGTGAATTAACAGGTCTCAGGGCGAAACATGGTGGGTCCCTAAAAATTTTAAGAATGATTTTCTTCATCAAAGCATTATAAGTTCAGTATTCCTTCAAAACATCCAAAATATCATAAAAGTGCTCGGGGCATAACCCAAAAAAACTTTTAAAATCCTTTGAATTATTTTTGAGTTCTTCTGAACTTATTATGTTGATAAATCATTCATCCACAGTCATATTAGGATTTAGTGTTAATATTTTAACAAGTGCTCAATGAACCATAATGTTTTAATTATTCTATGAACGGGGTAACTAACCGTTCACTTGACGTTTTATTTAAGAATTACGTGGGTGGATGCTGATCACTAGAAAATATATTAAGAATTTCATACCAATTTTATATGAAATTGCACTTTAAAGAAAGGTATTTTCTTTTTTTATTGTAGGAATAAAGATTTATAAGTACTGAAAGCAAAAAGCACAAAAGAAGCAAATTTGGAGCAAAAATGACTCAATTTGATGACAATTGAACTGTCCTGCCGACGGCGAGATTTAGGCCGCCGACGGCGAGATTTTCCCGAAAGATTTTTAATATATTATAAGAAGCCCACTGACGGCGAGATCGAGCCCGCCGACAGCGAGATCGGCGCGGTTAGCCTATCTTCTAGAAGCCCGCCGACGGCGAGATCAAGCCGCCGACGGCGAGACAGTTGAAAAGAACCAAAATACATTGAACCTGGACACTTTTTGAAGAGGTGCTTAAGCAATCTTTGGAGATTTGACCCTTCTATAAATAGAGCCGAATTTTAGTCAGCTGGTGTGTCATTCTAGAGTCAGTTTTAGTCATTGTGTGGAAGTTAAGTGTAATTGAAGAGTCTTTTGAGTGAGTAGATTAAGATTTTATCATTTTGGCGTGTTGTACTGGAAGAGAGAGTCAAAGGAACTTCAAGAGTCTGCTTGGGGAGAAGAATTGAGATAAGTATATTTGTTATTGATTTGTTAACTTTAATGAAATCCATGCTTTGTGTTATCTTTCTCATGCATTTTGAGTAGTTACTTTAGTCTTTCTCCTTGTTCTTGAGATTAGTGAAATGACAAATTTAAATAGTTGTACCTGAAATATGAAAATAGAAATTGTACTAATCTTTTTACTTAAATCGTAATTTACTTTCAATCTGGCCAATTGATTTGTTAACATATGTTGAATTATCAAATATAGTAAAGATTACATCCAAGATTCAGGGAAATCAAAAGCCTTGGAAGGAGGGTGCAAATAAATAAAGAAATATTAACTAGCGGGCGTAGAATTGAACATTTTAGTGTGACAGACTAAAATATTCAATTTGGTCTTATTGTTTGAGAGCTGAAGTGTAGATGTTAGCCCTCAGGCAAGGGGAACATGGGAGCTCTGAAGTGGCAATCGGTATCCTCCCAGCCTAGCCACAGATTCAGTAATCAAACATAAGACTAGTAAATATTCTTTGCACCTGGATCAAAGGGTAAAGAATAGGATTGCTCCTATTTGGCACAATATAATTAAAAACTAATTTAAATTTTCATTCACTTAATACTCTAAAAATAAGGAGAAAGATACTTTTCTGAAATCTTATATTAACCTTTTAAGCATTAGTTTATTTTAGTCTAAGTGTTCTAAATTTTCGTATACTAGATTAATAAGTAAATTTACTTTAAGTTGTTCTTTGAAATTTACTAACTTCCTTGTGGGATCGATATCTAGGACTCCATTAGAGCCCTATATTACTTGATAACGATATGTATACTTGCGTAGTATCCACAATATAAAACCATAAAATCCATAACATAATCATAAGAATATATTTAGTGCGGATCAAGTTTTTTTTGTGCCGTTGCTAAATTTTATAATAGTAAGTATAAATATCGAAAAGTGGATCAAGTTTTTGGCGCCGTTGCCGGGGATTTAATAGTAAGTAATTATTAAGGTAATTAATAGAATTATTAAAATAATTATTAGAGTAACGGACTATTTTAAATATTACTTAAAAATTGTATGCGTAAATTTGAAAACAAAAATTTAATACCTTACGATTCAGAATTAGAACGCACAATTAAAAGAATTAGAAAACAAAAGAGAGAAATTAAAATTTTAACAAAAATGGCAAATAATCCAGAAATTGAAAATATAAACCAACAAAGACCATTAAGAGATTATGCCAACCCTACATTAGATGAAATTCACCTAACTATTCAAAATCCTGATGTAGCTGCTAACTCATTCGAACTTAAACCTCGCAATTATCCAAATGGTACGGAATAATCAATTTAGTGGTTCACCTAACGAAGATCCTAATTTACATCTTGCTAGTTTTTTGGAACTATGTGCTACTTTTAAATATGAAGAAGTATCTAATGATGCTTATTAGACTTAGGTTTTTTCCTTTTTCTTTAAGGGATAAGGCTAAGATGTGGTTAAATTCATTAGCACCTGGATCTTTTAAAACTTGGGGAGAATTATCACAAAAATTTCTATCCAAATATTTTCCTCCTTTGAAAACTGCAAAACTTAGAAATGATATAACATCTTTTAGTCAGTTCGATGGAGAATCCATATATGAAGCTTGGGAGAGATTTAAAGAACTTCTTAGGAAATGCCGACATCATGCATTACCAGATTGGTTAATTATACAACCTTTTTACAATGGATTAGTGGGATCTCTTAGATCAATCATTGATGCTGCTGCTGGAGGTTCATTAATGTCAAAACCATTTGATGAAGCCTATGCATTAATCAAAGAAATGGCTACTAACAATTTTCAATGGCCTGCTGAAAGAGTAAATACTAAAAAGATATCTAGTGTTCATGAAAATGATGCAATATCTATGCTAGCTTCTCAAATTTCTGCTATATCAAAGAAATTAAATCATTTTGGAATGAATTACTCTCCTACTATATTAGAAGAAAACTCATCTGGACAAATTATAGATTCTCAATCTCCTTATGAAACTATAAATGCTATTAATAATAGACCCAATAATCCTTATGCAAATTATTATAATCCTGGTTGAAAGAATCATCCAAATTTTAATTGGAATAACAATACAGCTAATCAACAATGGATGAACAACTATATAGGAAATCAACCAAATCAAGGAAATACAAATTATAAACCTTCTTATCCACCTGGATTTAATAACACTCAATTTAAAGATAAGAAGTTATCTATAGAAGAATTAATATTAAGTATGGGTCAACACTTGCAAAATCAAGAAAATCAGTTACAAATTTAAGGAAATCAATTACAAAATCAAGGAACAGCAATTAAAAATATTGAAACTCAACTCGGACATATTGCTACTGCGCTTAACAATAGAATTCCTGGAACTTTTCCTAGTAATGTAGAAATAAATCCGAAAGACCAAGGAAAAGAACAAATTAAAGCGATACAATTAAGAAGTGGAAAAGAGTTAGAAACAAAAATTCAGAAAGAAATAGAAAGTAAAAATGAGGAAGTGGAAATTGAGAAAGAAAAGGATCAACAAGATAAAAATTTAGAATATCCATTAATCCCTATGAAAATATTTATAGAAAAACCATCACCACCATTTCCTCAACGACTAAAGCAACATAAAAAAGATAAGCAATTTGCTAAATTCCTTGAAATTTTAAAAAAAAATTAACGGTAAATATTCCTTTTGTAGAAGCATTAGAACAAATTCCTAATTATGTAAAATTTATGAAAAATATTTTAAATAAAAAAGTAAAATATACAGATAATGAAACTCGTTGCACCTAAGTGAAGAGTGTAGTGCAATTATTCAGAAAAAGCTTCCTGAAAAATTAAAAGATCCTGGTAGTTTCACTATACCTGGCGTTATTGGAGAAAAATTTTATGAAAAAGCTTTGTGTGACTTAGGAGCAAGCATTAATCTAATGCCTCTATAAATTTTTTAAAGATTAGAATTAGGAGAAATTTCACCTACTTCGGTAACTCTTCAATTAGTCGATCGTTACGTGACCTATCCTAAGGGAGTTATTGAAGATGTGTTAGTAAAAGTGGATAAATTTATCTTCCCAGTAGATTTTATTGTTCTAGATATGGAAGAAGATAAAGAAATTCCCATAATATTAGGAAGACCCTTTTTAGCCACTGGAAAAGCTATGATTGATGTTCAGAAAGGAGAATTAACTATAAGAGTAAACGATCAAAAAGTAACTTTTAACATAGCAAAATCAATGAAAGATCCTTCTTTAGAAAAAGATGATTAATGTTTTCGAATGGAAATACTTGAACATTTGAAAAATGAACATTTTAAAGAATATTATGAAGAAAAATTAGAAAAAGAAAATATAGAATTAATTGAAGAAGCAAATAATGAAAAACTGGATTATATACAAGAAAAATTCGAAATGTTGGATAATACTGAAAACATTAAAAAGAATATAGTTCCGTCAATAATTAGACGTCCTGAACTTGAATTAAAAATTTTACCTAATCATTTAAAATATGCTTACTTAGGTAACAATTCAACCCTACCAGTTATTATATCAGCTAAATTGAATGAATTACAAGAAAAAAAAACTGTTAGACACATTAAAAAAATATAAGAAAACTTTTGGTTGGAATTTAGCAGATATTAAAGGAATTAGTCCTTCAATCTGTATGCACAGAATTATTCTAGATAATGAACATAAGCCAAGAGTAGATCCTCAAAGGAGATTAAACCCAATAATGAAAGAAGTAGTCAAGAAAGAAATATTAAAATGGCTAGATAATGGTATTATATATCCTATTTCGAACAGTGCTTGGGTAAGCCCAATTCACTGTGTTCCTAAGAAAGGAGGAGTGACCGTTAAAGCTAATGAAAATAATGATTTAATACCTATAAGACAAGTTACTTGGATGGCGTATATGTATTGACTATAGAAAATTAAATGCGACCACTAGGAAAGATCACTTCCCATTATCATTTCTAGACCAAATGTTAGATAGATTAGCTGGACATAAATACTTTTGTTTTTTAGATGGATATACCAGTTATCATCAGATACATATTGCTCCTGAGGATCAAGAAAAAACTACATTTACTAGTCCATATGGAACATTTTCTTTTCGAAGAATGCCTTTTGGATTATGTAATGCACCTGCAACATTCTAGAGATGTATGATGTCTATATTTAGTAAATTAATTGATAATGGAATAGAAGTAATTATGGATGATTTCTCTGTATTTGGAACGTCATTTGACGCATGCTTGAATCAACTTGAAAAAGTATTAGAAGTATGCGAGAAAACCAACTTAGTTCTAAATTGGGAGAAATGTCAATTTATGGTTGCAGGAGGAATTGTATTAGGACATAAAATTTCGTTAAAAGGTATGGAAGTAGACCCTGCAAAAATTCAAGTTATAGCCAATTTACCACCTCCAACTACAGTAAAAGGGGTAAGAAGTTTTCTTGGATATGCTGGATTCTACAGACGTTATATAAAAGATTTTTTAAAAATTACTAAACCTTTATGCCAACTTTTAGAAAAGGATAAGAAATTTGAATTTACAACTGAATGCCTAAACACTTTTGAATTATTAAAAGATAAATTAATCACAGCACCAATAATAGTTTCACCTGATTGGGAGAAACCATTTGAACTTATGTGTGATGCTAGTGATTATGCTATAGGAGCAGTACTTGGGCAAAGATATGATAAAATTTTTAAAGTTATATACTTATGCTAAGTAAAACTCTTAATCATGCTTCGAAATGAATTATACGATTCTTGAAAAGAGCTATTAGCAATTGTTTATGCTTTTGATAAATTTAGGCCTTATCTAATCGGAACTAAATGTATTGTGCATACTGATCACTCTGCTATTAAATATCTAATGCAAAAGAAAGATTCCAAACCAAGATTAATTAGATGGATATTACTAATGCAAGAATTTGATTTTGAAATCATTAACAAAAAGGGAACAGATAATCAAACTGCAGATCATTTATCAAGACTTGAATATAATGAATTATCTGACACTGATAACAAAATTACTGATAATTTTCCTGATGAACAGCTATATAATATTAATGAGTGGAAAATACCATGGTATACTGACATAGTAAATTATATTGTAAGTGATATTTTACCACCTATGTTAACTTTGCAACAACAAAAAAATTTCATTCATGATGCTAAAACATACTTTTGGGATGAACCATATTTATATAAGCAATGTAAGGATCTGATAATTAGAAGATGCGTGCCTTATGAAGAAACATAACAAATCATTCGAAATGTCATGATTCGATTTTGGAGGACATTTTGGAACAGATAAAACTGCTTATAAGATTTTACAATCTGGATTCTATTGGCCTACTCTTTTTAGAGATGTTTATAGATATATCAAAACTTGCGATAGATGCCAACGAGTAGGTAATATTTCTAGAAGAAATGAAATACCTCTAAATTTTATATTAAAAGTTGAGATTTTTGATGTTTGGGGATTAGATTTTATGGGACCATTTGTTCCTTCATTTGGAAACTCATATATATTAGTTGTTGTTGATTATGTTCCTAAATGGATTGAAGCACAAGCTTTACCTCGGTGTGATGCTAAGAGTGTTTCGAAGTTTCTAATGAAAAATATTTTTACTAGATTTGGAATGCCGAGAGTGATTATCACTAACGGAGGATCTCATTTTAGAAATCAATATATTCACAAACTAGTAGAAAAATTTAACATTATTCATAAAATATCAACTGCTTATCATCCACAAACCAGTGGATTAGTTGAAGTTTCTAATCGAGAAATTAAACGTATTTTAGAAAAGACTGTAAACCCTAATAGATTAGATTGGTCTACAAGACCGATTCCGCATTATGGGCATACAGGATCGCTTATAAAACCCCGATTGGAATGACTCCTTACAGACTTATTTATGGAAAAACTTGCCACTTACCAGTTGAATTAGAACATAAAGCTTATTGGGCAATTAAAGAATTTAATTACAATCTAAAAGAAGCTGGTGAGAAAAGATTATTGCAATTGAATGAACTAGATGAATTAAGAAATGAATCTTATAATAATGATAGAATTTATAAAGAAAAAATGAAATTATGGCATGATCAGAAGATTAACCTGAAGAATTTTGAACCGGAAGAGAAGTTCGCTTTATAATACAAGATTGAAATTATTTCCAGGAAATTGAAATCTTGATGGTTAGGGCCTTTCACTATAACTCAAATATTTTCATATGGAACTATAGAAATTGAAGATCCAAAAGCTCGGGCATAGATTTAAAGTAAATGGACACAGTTTAAAACCTTATTTTGAAGGAATCAGACCAAATTTTAAAGAGGTTTTAATGCTCAGTCAACCTGATTACTAAATTATATTAGGTCGGGCTGACGACGTTAAACCAAGCGCTTTATGGGAGGCAACCCATAGTAATTATTAATTAGGATCTGTTTACTAATATTATTTAAAATTTAAAATATAGAATTAAATCTACTCATTTTAATTTTTAGAATCATCACAAATTTGAATCTATACGAAGAAATCAGAAAATATTCGGACCGGAGCGAAAAATTGGGCAATTTACCTAATCTCGCCGAGGGCGAGATCGATCCCACCGACAGCGAGATCGGCGCGCCCAATTTCAGTTTTAATTAATTAACTATCCCGCCGACGGCGAGATCGTTACCGCTGACGGCGAGATAGTTCAAAAGCGGTTTTAATGAGTTATTTTGCGGTTTTTGACGGTTCTAAGGGCATTAGTCTATAAAAAACGTTTAAAACTTCATTCTTACATCATCTTCATCCTTAGAAACGACTAGAGCCCTTCAAAACAATCTATTATGGCCTCCAAACTACTTGAAACCACGAAAACCAGAGTTTTTAACCGAAGAAAATTCGTCAGTTCTGAGGCTTAGCAAATATTCAACAAGGTTTTGATGAAAAAGCGACTGATTAAGGAGAGAGGATTCGTAAACAGAGGAGCGGAGAATTCAACAACAACAATTGAAGAAATGATTGTTCGGCGACATTGGGAGGTATTCTCGCTATACCACATCCGTCGTAGTCATTCCGATAGTCAAAGAATTCTAATCTAATCTGCATGCGATCCATAACGGAAGTGTTTACGTAAGAGGCAGATGGGTAACTTTCACTCCTTCTCGGATAAATGAATTATACTCGATTGAGAATACCCCTGTTTGCCACTATTCAAATTTTGTTCCAACAAGATACAACATGAATGAGATCTACAGATATCTGACCGACGAACCTGATGATTGGGAATTATGAGAAGACGGGTACATTAGTTTTTCTGCGTCACTTCTTAACCCCGTCTCAAAGCATTGGCATTTCTTTATTTCATCAAAATTATTACCCACTATGAGGGTAAACAAGGTTTCGAAGGAATGCTCAATTTTAAATTAATGTATTCAATCTGGATTGCCTATTGATGTTGGATCTATTATTGTGAAGTCTGCACTAGGATTAATTGTGCATGGGTCAATTCATGGACTTGGACACCCATCAACTATATTTGCTTTATGTAGTCAGTACCAAGTTTCCTACGAAGCTTGGGAAAAAGTGATATTGCCTTGGAAACCATTAGATCCGACAGATATGTTTCCTACATTGGATAATAATGATGATACAATAATTATTTCGATCAAGCATCCAAAAAAATCCTTTAGTTAAACCCCTGACTGATAGAACAAACCTCATTTTAAGGAAACTTAAAGGATTGGAGAAGGAACTACAGAATGTGATGAATTCTATTGATAATATCTCTGATTTATTCGACCACATCGATTAGAGAATGAAGGAGCACTTTGACCATACAGGACATCTGGAGGCAAGTTTTATATTGAGACAGAAAGGGTGGATTGAAGAAGATTCTACTGCAGAATTCCCTTTCATGCCTTTCTATAATTTATTTGCGCACCTGCATTCTATTGGAAACATCAGAGAAGAGAACAGTTCAGATTCAGATGAGTAGCAGAGATTTCTATTCATATTATATGTATGTGTGTTGATTTGAATTTAGTTTTTGATTTAGTTTGAACTTTACATAGATAATCTCAGTTTAGATGAGATTGTATGTTGTTTGTTTAGTCTCAGCATTTAGAGTATTGTGGTGTGGATTGCAATGCTGAGTTAGATGTGTTTGGGTTAATTTGATAAGTCAATTGCTAGTTATGTAGTGTTTGAAGTTTGTAAGTTCATGGATTTCATTTATAAAATTATAATGTTTGTGTTGTGTGAATTTATGTGTTAGTATAATATCTAATCTTAATAAAATATATATTAAGAAATATATCAAATTTAGTGACCGGATCAATGAATAAGGCTTAATCTAGATTAAAAACATTGTAAGAGTTAAAAATATTGAAAGTTTTTGGAACCCCCACCGACAGCGAGGAAAAGTTCGCTGACGGCGAGGAAAAGTCCGCTGACAGCGAGAAAATCCCGCTGACGGCGAGATTTTCCCGAAACTTTGGCCTTGGTAAATTAATTATCTCGCCGACGGCGAGAAAATTCTCGCCGACAGCGAGATCGCGAAATGTCCTTTATTTGACCGGTCAACCGACACTATTCATCGTCTCCCTCCTCAAAAACTTAAAAAAACCGACCTAGGGCTTGTGGAATCTTGGATTTGAAGCAATTTCAATACATTTTGACACCGGATTTTATCTTCCCTTGGTAAGAGCTTCACTCCTATGTAAAAATTTTTTATTTTCACCATGAATTTCTTCTACATTGAGGATTTTAGAAAAATTTTGAAATGTGAAGAAAAGAATTAGAAGAAGTTCTTGAAACTTGATTTAGATTGATTTTAGTAACTATTGGAAGCCATCTTAGTAATATTTGGGAGTTTAGTTAAGATTTTTTTGCAAATTTCACAGATCGAAAATGGTTCCATGACAAAAGAGAAGAGTGGAATACGATGAAACTCGTTTTGTGAATGCAAGGGCACAATCGAGATATTTTCACAATATTCAAGCCAGAACATGCATTCAGGATCGAGTTTTCAAAAGTCCTAGAGGTGAAGTAGATCGAATAATTAAATAAAGAGGATGGGAAAATTTTTGTTTCATAACTAACAGAGCCGCTGTGGAAGTAGTGAAATAATTCTATGAAAATGCCATTAAGAGCAATTTGAATTATCAAGGACTCATGCTCCTTTAATTAAAGTTGGGCTTGTAGTCTTTTAAAAGTTTTTAAGATTAATTGTTTCATTTTCTAAACCTCATTAAACAAGTTAGATTAAACCTAGCTCACTAGTAAGCTCTTAAGATTTCATTCATAAATTCATCATCATTAGAGATGTTGAATTAAATAGGTTTAATTCTTATTGAAAGATTACACTTATCATTTGATCACCGACTAGGGGTTTTAAATTAGTGAATTATTATCATCCTATCATAAGCCCACTATTCTAGAATCATCCAATAGGATTAACTTTAAAGCCATAACAATTACAATTTTACCCTTGTTATAGAGAAGTGATGGATTGGTTTCTACCACTTAAACCCTTTGTGTTTCAATCATCCAAAATTTTTAATTATGATCAATATCGCTCATAATATTTTACCCTTAATGATTTTATACTCCGTAATATATTAAATTTAACTCAAATGACTTTAAAATTTCATAGGTACTCTACTCATTGGTTAATCGGAACATTAGAGGAGAAATCATGCATTTCCTGTTTTTAATTTAATTTTAATAATTATTTTAAGTTTAAAAAAAAGAAATTTTTAAAAATAATTAAAATAGCTAAGTAAAACAAACCTCTTACACTTAAGAAAATTATTAGACGTTCGATTAGGTCAGAGGACTACTGGAACAATTTCATTGATTTTTTTTACTTTAATTTTTGTACTTATTAAATGACCATTTTATGAGCAAATAAATAGAAAATTGAATTTTTTATTATTAAAAACTTCTTTTTACATTTCTTATAGATCCCTCTGACCTCAAAGACCTCGTAGAAATTTATTTTTATATTTTTCTTTTTTTTTTAATAATTTCTAATTTGAAAAATAGACCAAAATATAATAATTATTTTAACTCAAAATTTATTTTTCTTATATTCCTCTGGTCACAAGAAAAGCCCAAAACCACTTTTTATATTTTTATGATTTTTTTAGTTTATATATATTTTTTTAAAGAGAAATTAAAATTTACTTAAAAATTAATTTTTCTATCCAAAATAATTTTAATGGTCTTGGGATTTTTATAGAAACCTCATGGAGTGGTAAGCTTCAACTTGACCCAATTTGGTGATTATTTGAATTATTTTTGTAATTTTCTTAATTTTTGTATTTTTCTTAATTTTAAAATAGAAAAATAGGTTTTAAATTTTAAAATCCTATTTTTTATTTTTTTCTAAGTTCCCATGATCACGATGAACATATCAAAACTATTTTTATAATTCTTTCTGAATTATATTTTAGTTATTATAATTATTTTAAACAGAAATAGTGATTCACATTAAAAATTAGGTTTTCCTACGTTAGAGATGTTATCTGATTTTGGAAAAATTATAGAACATCTACAAACATGTGACGAATTAATCCCCAAAATTTTAGATTTTTCTGATTATTATTTAATTATTTATAATTATAATAAGATATAGAGTATTTAATTAATTAAAAATAAAATACAACAAATAAAATTTTGATTTTTTATTCATAATCTTCTCCTCTATTCACTAAGCACTAGGGTATTTTTATTTTATTTTTGTGAATTTCTACACCAAGTTATGATTTTTAAAATATTAAGTATTTAATTAAATAAAAAAATACCCATTTTTCTACTTATCCATGCGGCGCAGACTCATTCCTCATACTCGTCAAAGCCACGCATGTCGTCGTGCTATTGGACGCCACCATCTGAGTCAGCTGCCACGTGACCTGCACTTTATGCCTTGTCATCCCGTCCAACGCAATCTAGAGCGTCCAAGCAATACACACATGATTCAACAGCCCTAGGTCTTCATTCCCAACTGACCTAACCCGTAAACCATCCACACTAAAACCCTAAGATCTCACTTGATACTCAACTAAATCACATGGGGTTTGTTCATACACCTTCATCTAGTCCAAGCGAACACATCCATACGGTTAATCAAGCATGAAGTTAATATCTTCTTCCCAAAGTCCCAAACCGACCTCGAATTTGGGTGTTTTGATGTATACCTAAGCTTAAGAGGTTAGACCTCGATTGGGATGGTTTTGAAGTTTTGTTGTGAGCTGGCACACCTCCTCCAAGTGTTGGTTCGAGCTGAGGTTGAGGTTGTATAGGACTTCGATCAACAGGTGGAATGGCCTTGTTTAAACTCTGGTGCAGAGAGGTCTTAGGATGGGGATTTTAGTGGGGAACTTCTTCATTTAGTCTGAGGAAGCTTAAGGACGAATCAATTTGGAGATTGGTGGAGGTTTATGATATGCAAAAAGTGTCATGTTTTGGGTTGTTTTTAGATGGAGAAATTGAGTTCAAGTAGTGGGGATGATGGTTGGAAAGCAGTTGGAATGAGCTTAGGAAGGTCTGGAGAAGCTCTTGGAGGATTTTGGTAGATTTACCTCAAAGAATTGGATCTTCTTTCTTCTTGTCCGTGAGGGGGTGGGGTTTAAATAGCCATGACATTAGGACTTAATTGGCCAAGCCAAGGGGTGCAAATGGCTGCTTAGGTGGCGGGTTGAATGACCCAATTGACCAATTGGGGTGAGCCACATTGGATGGGTGCAATTAGGTTTAATCCATGAGGAAGGCTCTCTCGATTTTAGGTTTTCAGGAGACTAGGCGGGCCGATTTTGGCAGGGCTAGTGGCTAGCTAGCTATGGGAAGGTAAGGGGAGTTTTAAATGTGATTACTTTGGAGGTTTGATGGTTGATGGCAAGTATCTTCTTAGTTTGGCTAATTTTGGGAGGAATCCCCTAATTTGAGGAATCCTTGGTCCATGGCTCAACTAGGATGGGCTAGGTGGATCTAGGTTGGGTCTTAAGGCTCAAAAGGTGAATGTGTTGACCAAGTTTGGGCTGGACCAAATGGTTCGAGGAGAATTGGGATTCGGGTTCAAATTATTGGCTTGGACTTGGACGTAGGTTTGGGCTTGGGTAAGGCTTAGATTTGGATCAATTAAATGCTCAATTTGATGTAGAGTAATGTCATGAGGCATTTAGTTATCAATTGGGTTGAAATTAATGTGTCATGAAGTTTAATTTGGTTAAATTTAGATTTTTGGGTAGAAGTGCGTATTTTGATTTATGTTAGGTTTTAGTTTGGGAATAGGACAGTTGAGGGTTCAATTTGGTTTAGGGGAATGTTATGAGGAGTTTAGGATTCTAAATTGGGGAAATTGGATTGGTTATTACGTTGAATTTGATGGAGTTTAGGAGTATGGTCAAAATTGGGAATTTAAATTAGGCTTGGAATTTGGGTTTGAAATTGGGTTTAATTAGTCTTGAATTTGGTTCAAACTGGGTTTAGGCATGATGAAATTAATTTGTATTTGAGATTGAGACAATTTGAAATCAATTTGGTGGAAATTGGGAGTGATTTGAAGAGTTTGGGCACTTTGGGGCAATTTGAGAATTTTGGCTAACTTTGGTAGATTTGGGTGAAATTGAAGATATTAGGTGGTTCAAATTGCTTTTGGGTACATTTGGAGTGAATTTGGAGATTTTGGGAATTTTTAGGGCATGAGGGACATTTTAGTAATTTTGGCAAGTTTGGAGGTATTTTGGTAATTTTTGGGTATTTTAGGAATTTTAAGGATTTTAGGGTATATTGGGCAATTTAAGTGGTTTGGAATGGGTTGAGATGATTTTTGAAGAAAATTTGAGAATTTGGGCATATTTGAGAAAATTAGGATTTCTGGGGCATTTTGGTAATTTTAGGAAAGTTTGGGGCTAAGGTTAAAAATGAGAATTTTGGCAAAATTGGGATTAATTGAGGATACTAATCATAATATTACCCTTTTTGAGAACAAGGGAGATCCTATTTTGGATCATTCATGTGTTTGTCCTAGCCAAACACACGCCTAGGGCTAAGGGTTTGGGGGACCACCCATATGAGTTTCCAAAAGAGAGGGCAACTAAGCTAAGCATGATTGGTTTAGGGTTTTAGGTTGTGAGTGAAAATGAAGGGTTTGTGTGTGCAAGACTAACCAATATCACACCTCTCAGGGCTAAATGTAAGGCCAGATAGTCCTATGGGGACTCCTCTTGAGCTCCTTCAAGTTTGGCTCCATCCTAATAATTGCTAGAGGTCAAAACCAAACATGTGGAACTCGAAGAAGAGTAAAGAAGTGTTTATAATTCTAATAGGGTAGGGTTCCATCACTAGTCATCTAGGAAAGTCAGCAGGAAAGTCTAATGATAAGATCCTAGGCTTCTAAGGATGAAAGACTGGACATTAACAAAAGTGAGATCAACAACTAACACCGAGAGGGGGTAAAGAATAGGAATGCTCCTATTTGTCACAATACGTTATTTTACACTTTTAATCATTCAAATCCTACATTTATTAATATATTTATGCAAAGGGGAAAGATCTTTTCATTAAAATCAATCTCACTTCTAAACTTTAGTAGTCATTTGCATTTTATCAAACTTTCTAATTTAGTTGTTACTTCTTGCTGAGATTTAGTTTTAACCATTGCAAATATATCAAAAAATTTCTCCTCTTATATTTATCTACAACTTAAATAGATGTTTTGCACATTAAAATTTCAAAGTTGCACTTTCTCTGTGGGATCGATATTGGGGTTTTTAGAGAAAATATTTTTTTACTTGAAACGATATGTATACTTACGTAGTACCCCTAGTGTGAATAACTATTCTATATTTTATAAATAATTGCATTTATTAACACTAGCCGCTAAACATAATTTGGGAAATGTTTTTTGTAATTTTAAGAAAGATAAATATTAACGTAATTACGGGTCGGGTCATTGTTTATTTTTGCTCTAATTCATATATATATTGTTTGTGTGTGAGAGTAGATCTTTACTTTGCACGTTTCATGATAAAAATTTTTTAATTGAGATTTACTTCCTGCCCAAAACCTGTTGTACTACTTGTACCAATACTGTTTTCATGTTTAAAACCTGTAAACTTTTCTCTCTTCATATATTTTGTACTAAAATTTTTTAATCTGTTTAAAAACTTAAGTTTGGAGGAGGAAGAAAATTTTTTGAAAACTGAGCTTTATTTGTTCTTAATAGACTATATTTATAAAGTATTTTAAAAATAACCTGTGACATGTGGTGTTAAAATTAGAGAACTATGGTTTTTGATTCTATAAATGCATAGTAAACTTAAGTAAAATCTTTTAGTGATAAAGGATAGTTCTGGAGTTAAGATATAAAGTTTAAAGGTATAAGAATATGCTTTTACTATTTATAGTAAAAAAATTGTATTTTTGAAATACTAAAGAATCTTAGATTTACATTTATAAAAAGAATTTGAGACTCTATGAAAAATCATTTTTAAAACTAATACACAGTATCAAGTAAAGAAATGTGATAAGTTTTCGACCCTAGGAGGAGGATAATGAAGTTCAAATCGTTAAAGACTATCTAGATATAGTAATCCTCATATAAAAAAAGTAAGGATTAAAATAATCCAGAAAAGAAGATTAAAATGATCTTAAAAAAAAAAAGAAAAATTCGAGAAGGAGCTTGAGGTGATGCCTAAATAAAATTGGCTTCACTGGAATCATCCTAACGAAAAAAAACTTTATTACACTTCTAAACTTATATCAAATGTATTAGTGAATCTTTACTAATAGAGTTTTCACATTAATCTATTTTTAATTTTTTCTAAGATTCTAAATTGTGGCAAATTACAATTAATTTTGAAAAAAATATAAAACCAACATTCCTAACTTGATCAACGAATATTCTTATACCCTAGTTCTAGCCTGAGTTATTAAAACCTTTTCTAAGTTACACCATTACATTCATAAGACAAAACTATAGAAATCTCTACTAAAACCCACAACTATAACTTAAAGCATTTATTTTATAAAATATAAAAGTTATTTGAGGACAAACAACATTTAAGTTTGGGGAAATTTATCTACTTAAAATATGCTACTTTTTAATAAACATTTTATGCTTATTTTTAATGATAATACACTTAATGAAAGGTACTTTGTATGTTTTTGGTTTCAGGTATAGAAAATGGAGTTTCGAGAAATAAGGAGCATAAAATGAGCAAAACAGAGCAAAATGGAGTCATGGAGCAAGAAACGCCTATGCACCACTTCTGGCGCATAAGCGCGAAAATACATAGAATCTGGTGACTAAGCGCCATATCTAGCGCCATATCCAGCGCCCAAGCGCCTGTGACGGTTTTCTTTAGTAGTTCAATGAATTTGGACGAATTTAAATAGGCATGTGATGTGACTCTTGGTGGATTTTGAAAATTATAAAAAAAAGATTTTGGAGAGTATAAATAGAAGAAGAAGGCGGATAAAAAAAAGAGAGGATAGGTGTA
This sequence comes from Papilionanthe hookeriana x Papilionanthe teres, assembly GCA_022702705.1. Classification (NCBI taxonomy): domain Eukaryota; kingdom Viridiplantae; phylum Streptophyta; class Magnoliopsida; order Asparagales; family Orchidaceae; genus Papilionanthe; species Papilionanthe hookeriana x Papilionanthe teres. The sequence goes on along the minus strand of CM040430.1, from coordinate 18,949,732 downwards.
GTTTAAGTCTTTGTTTTTAGTTTTCTTTATGAGAGTATTGAGTCTTTTGAGTCTTGTAAGAAGAGTTTGGAGTTTTTTTTAAAGGAACTTCAGAATTTTCTTGGGGAGAAGCCTGAGATAAGTATTTTTTGTTCTTATTTATAGTCTACTTTATTGTGTAAAGTTGATCATATATACATATTCATGTGTTTTTGTGTTGTCTCCATGAATTCTGAGTAGTTTTCTTTCTTTCTCTTTATGATGAGAATTAATCATGTCTAGGATTAGAATGGCTTAAAGATTTCTTTTATTCCAAAATTGTGATGGTATTTTCACAGGTTCTTAATTTACTTGGCAAACTAACCATTTTTAATGTCAAATTTCGTTGCTAAATATAATGATGAAGGAGAGCTATGATTTCATAGAACTAGTGAATACCACATTATCCCTTAGGATGGGAGGAGACTTAGTCCAGGGGGAGTGCAAAATAGATAGGGAGATAAGTTTTGATGGGCGTAGAATTGGTGATTCTAGGGTGACAAGCTAGAACCTTAACCAATTTGATCTAGAGTTTGGAACCTAAGGCCTGGTTAGTCTTATAGAGAGGGTACATTGGGTAGTCTAGAATTGAGAGGCTAGAACCTTCCCATCATAACCATATCAATTAGTCACATAACTCTAGGTTAAAGAATGGATATGCTCCTATTTGTCACAAAACCACATTTTAATCTTTAAACATTCAATTCCTACACTAATTATGATCTCATTGCAAAGGGGAAAGACTTTAACTAAACTTGAACTGTTCTTAATTAAAGTAGTTTTGAAACAATAGACATTTTATTTAAGTTGAGAAATATAATTAGTAAGTTTTTAATTACTTCTTAACACTTATAATTTTGACATTATTTTCTGGATAAATTATTTTCATTGTAAATAGAATTTTACTAAGTTTATACATTGGGTTTTTCCTTCCCTGTAGGAACGATACTGGGGTTTTAGAAAAAAATCCTATACTACTTGAAAGGATATCTATACTTGCATAGTACCTCTAGTGTGTAAATTATTAATCAAATTCTAAATTTTATATCATATCATTTATATACACTAGCTGCCAAATATATAATGGCTTAAGTTTTTGGCTCACTTTTGGAAAGAAATATCTGCGTTATTGCGGGCCGGGTCAAATATTATCCATAAATTAACCACATTAATCATCTAAAGGAGAGCAAGATTACATTTCCCTAAGAATTGTATTAACACAAAATTTTCCATTCATATGATCATAACATACCTTAAATGGAACGTTCAATGTACCACATAAATATATTACAAAAATAGTCTAAAAATTAAACATAGTCTACTACATCAGTACGAACATAAATATGTCAATATAAATAAAAATGAGATGCTCTCTGTGCCTCTACTCATTGTTGTCATCTTCCTCCATCTCCATCTTCTAGTCACCTATAGTGTAAAACTTGAATGGTGGTAGCGCTGGTGGTCTCTCCCCTCTCTATATCACCTTAAAGCTCTGGTGTATATATCCATACTAGCATTAGCGTTGGATGGCATAGGACTGGGTCTACTTTGGAATCTCATACAACTCCCACTCTATAGATCTATGGGTCGAGTATAACCGATCCAAATGTCTAGTGACCTCATCTAATAGTGGCTCAGGATGGTGCATAGGGGGTGCTAAAACGAAACCTCACCTAGCTGATGAGTGGAAGCTAGAGGTAGTTCGTAAGACTCGATAGTGTCTTGAGTGATGGGCTTTTGACGATGGATCTCCTCATCATCCTCCCTTTAAACGCAACTATGAGATCATAAAACTATAATCAGACTACACAGCTGTCTGGTCGATAAACATGTAAAGTATGGACTGATGGAGTAATAGAGTTTGGCAACTCATAAGCTAATAAGGTGTATATGGCCCTAAATATCTTTACAAAAAAGTGTAAAAGCATCCGACAGTTCATAAAAGGAGATTTCGTTGGAGATTTCGAAGTAGAGAAGGGAGATGTGATGATAATGGGAATGATTGATCCTCATTTTTCTTTAGCATAAGATAGTATATTTGTGATTAATGTGTGCTATTAAGAACTTAGGGAGGATCAAAAGTTGCAAATTAAGAAATAGTGACCAAATTTGGGCCAGGCACATAAGCACCAGTGCCCCTGGGACCAAAGGGCTGGAAGCAGACTTGGCAGTTAGATGCCAATAAAATTAGGTGCCATTTCACTCCTATCGATGTGCCTAAGCGCCACTCTCAGCTGTAGGACAAAATCAACCAAACTAGTCTATTTAGGTCATTTCATAAAATTTCCTCCCCATCCCTTCATTGTTGACTGAGAGGCAATACTTAGGGCTTCCCTTGTCCTTCCATTTTTTCTTGATCCTTGATGCTTTGGTGAGTGTTAATCACTTTGTTAAGGTAAAATTCACTCCCTAAGCTTGTTATTCCATTTTTCATTTGGGATTTATTGTGATTCTTGGTGGAGATAGTGGAATTGGGAATTTTTTGGGAGAACCTTGATTTGGTCCATAACTTGCATATAGTTTGCATCCACATTAATTTTTAGCCTCATTCCTTTGGATTCTCATCGTTGTTACTTTTCTATGATTCCCAAAACCAAATGAAGCAAGTCCAAATCTTCTTTTAATAAAAAGATGTTAGTAAGCTCTAAAGCTCAGTAACGTTACAACGACTTCTTAGTGTCAAATAAATTAATTGCGGAAAAGGGTTTTCATTAGCACCTGGTGGTGGTAGAAAGTATGATTTTTAGGCAAAACGGGGAGGCCTTTCACTACACCACGACTATAGCGGTGATTTTAGTGGTTAGGAATTTCTATGCAAACCTCCCAGATGCCTCTGATGATTTCATATTTGTGAGGGTGAAGCAAGTAGATATATCCTCTTCATGAATTAATGTGTTGTTTTCATTGGGAGATGTCCCTGAGAGTTTATAATCCAGCTTCAGCCTTACTAATTTCAAGGTAGATGATATCATCAGATTCTTAACCAATGGGAAAGGGACTTGGAAGGTGAGGAATGATCATAAGACGAACTTTTCTTCATCCAAACTAAATGTACCTTCAAAAGGTTGGAATTACTTCAGTTTGGCCAAGCTCCTACCTTACACTAATTTGAGTGACGTTACGAAGAGAGATTCTTTAAATTATTGTATCCAAACCATGAAATTTATAAATATATGAGCTCTGACCTATCATTCCATTATCAATGCTACAAAGGAAGGGATCCACTTTAGGGTTAGGACATCCTTCCACTATTTTTTCTCTTTATCAGCATTCACGAGTTACTTTTAAGGGATGGGAGGAGTTGCTTCCTCCATTGAAACCCATTTTCAAGGCTAATGTGAACTTATATAGTAAGCACGCTACTTTTGGGTGTGGAGAAAGTTCTTGTCAGCCTTCCATTACTTATTCCCAAGCCCATCCCTCTACTAGCATAACTTCTTGTCAGAGAAATTGAAGATGATGGAGGATGGCATCTCCATAATTCAAAATGAAGTCTATGATATTGTTGAACATATGTCTTATATAGATTGGCAGAATAAATGCCAATATGATCACATTGCCAGTTTTTCTTGCTGCTCAATTTGATGTACCGAAGTAATCAATAGATCGGTGGAGATAACTCAGTGGATTTCCAAGTATGCCCACTTTACCATATATATGAGCACAACCGGGCGATGGAAGAGGATGAGGAGGAAAAAGAAGATGAGGATGAAAATGATGAAGAGGATGAGGAGTGATTTATTTTTATTTTCCATATGTGGACTCTATTTTTATTTATTGTCGCTGCTCTTGTACACTCTTCATTATTTTGTTATGTCGTTTCAAACTTATTTTTTTACCTGCTGTACTATCTTGACTTTATCTGGTGTAATTTCATTTCAATCCTGTTTAGCTTTATTTTACTTGCTACTTCATAAATGTTTATCCTCTATATACATGTTCAACTTTTTTGGAGACACATGTGGTAAGAAGTATTTTTGATCCATTCTCTCCAGGTTTGTACACATGTTTTAAATTGCATAATATGATAAAAATTAAGTTAGGCGGGGGGAGGGAAAAATGTATTTAAAGCTTAAATTTATTTTTTCTCAATAACATATATTAGAATTGATATGTTCAAGAAGATTTGAGGAATTTGGGGTTAAAATTTGAAATTATCACAAGTTTGGAGATAGGAAAGACAGTTTTCTTTATGTTAAATTCTATGTAAATAAGACTAGACTTGTGTGAAGTTAACCTGCAGTTCAATAGGTCAAAAAAATGATTTGACTATTTATTTTTCAAAAGAGTCATGTATTTATTAAATTAAATATAATTAGATATATACTTAATAAAAATTGAGCATCTACAAAATCATATTTTTAACTAATACATTTTATCTTTTTTAAAACTTCAAAGTGGAGGAGTGTGGTGAGGTTTACTTTAGAGAGTTGATAGTGGAATTCAAATATTGAAAGAATAATTTAGATGTAGTAATCCTCATAAAATATGTTATGGATTGAAATCAACATCCTAAGCAAGAAAAGTGAAAAAAGGAAATATAAAGTGAGGTGATGCTTGAAGAGAAGCCTTATCAAAAATTGCTTTCACTAGATTCTTTTAAAATTTAAAGTTTCACTACACTCCTAAGCTTCCAAATATTTGAGAAGTATTAATAAATATTTTTAAAAAGAGTGCGTCATTTCTGTTTTTTTACCATCTAAGATATCATATTTAGCAAGTGATCTTTTCTTTTTGAACTAAATAGAGTCGGGTTTTCTTAGTTGAATGCAAGGCTTCTTACAATCTAGGACTATACAAGTTTACTAGAGTTATCTTAATCCTACACTATGAATTTCCTAAAGCCAAATTGTTGATAATTTTAATGAAATCCACTCTGCCAAGTTAAATAAAATAATAATGAATATTCTAGTGTTACTTGAGGACACATAACATTTAAGTTTGGGGGATTTGATGTGTAGAAAATAATGCTTGAAATCCTTTATATTTTGCATATTATTATAGATGAAATTGCAATTTAAAGAAACATATTTTTATGTTTTTTTCTTGAATGTACAATAGGTTATAAAAGTTGATCAAAGTGGAGAATAAATTAAGCAAAGTGGAGGTGACTTGGAGCTGGAGGACTAAGTGACTGGCGCCTTGGCACTAGATTTCTTGGGCGAATAGGTCCCAGTCCAACCTAGGAACCAAGCCTAAGCGCCAGCTAGTGGGCTCGTAGGTTCCATTGTATGAGTGCCTTGACACTAGAATTTTGGGCATCTATAGGCTCACACTAGAATGGGCAGATAGAGAGACTAGTGTCAGGCACCAGCCTCGTGGCATTTAAGTGTCAGAAACAGCTTGGACAGTTTTCAGCAATTCCTCAACACGATGTGGGGAGTTATTCAGCTCGATAAAATAGCTATTTGGTGAAAATGAAAGGGGTTGTTTTGTGTCTTTTTGGTGAAGTGAAGGTAAGGTTTTTTGCACGAAGGAATAGAATAGGTTTTCTTGAGCATTTGGTAAGGGATTTGAGTTGTGTTGTGAGGAGAGTGTTCAGGAAAGTAGCAAAAGACGAAAAAAATCCTTGATCCTCAGAGCTTTATAAGTGGAGAGAAAGCTAAGTATTGTGTATTTTATCTTATTGTATTTCTATAACACAATTGATAGTGGATTTTCTAATTTCAAATGATGTTTTGGGGTGTGTTCTTCATATTTTATGAGTAGATCTCTTTTACTTTTCCTCGAAATAATTGAGTAGGTTGTGTACGAGTGCAAAGTATTTCAAAAGTTGGTTTCTAATCTTGAATGTGATGGATAACCTTCTTAATTTCATTTACTTTTCATTCTAGCAAAGTGATTAATTAAAATGTGTTGTGATCCATACTGACTCGGGAGAGCTATGGTAAAATAACTAGGTTAATCACATTGATATATAAGATATGGTGCAAGCACATTATATAGAGATGCAAATGTTAAGGATATAGTCTTTGAGGGGTTCAATCGGGGTTTAATGAATTAAAACTAATTTAACTAGACTTCTTTATGCACTCGAGAGAGGGTAAAGAAGAGAGTGATTTTATTTGTCATTAGCCACATTCACAATCGACACTTTAAATTTTTTACACTATCACTTAAACCATTGCAAGGGAATGTAGCTTTATAACTTGATAATCACCAATCCAATTTGGATAAGTAAGATTTTTGTAGGATTTAACCTTTAAATTAGATTGCAATTCAGTAGGAGTAGTGTAGAACCTTAATTTCAATTCCAGGCTAATAACTAAACCTAGTAGGCTAGAACTTTTCTTAAGTCTAATTGCCTCACTCCATGTGGGATCAATATTTCGGACTCAATATTCGATAGTACTGATACGACACGTACACTTGCGTGAGACACCTGCACTTAAAATTGGGGTTGGCATCAGTAATCAGGTTAAACGTGCTTTTAGAGTAGAAGATAGGTTTAGAGGATGTGTAGGTTAGTCTTAATTTCATAATGAAGTTGAAGAGATTTTGGCAAGGTAATGTGTAACTCAGATAGAAGGTTTACCATCCTGGAAACTTCAATAGTGGCCATGACAATCATAAATTATTCAAACCTTATAAAGGTACAAGCCATGATGCATTGCTTCTTTGAGCACCTCAATATGGGATTCATCCCAAAGAAAATGATCTATGTTAAAGCAAAGGTGAAGTCATCCTAATTATGAAGCCTCTGAGTTTAGTGTGAGAGCAAGATATATGGATAAATGAAAGAGTAGAATATGTGTAATGGTATTCTTTATATTGTGTAATATTCATTTGCCAAGTAAGTAGTGCATTTGGATGGGGCCTAAGATGAATTGAGCCAATATATTTGTTGTACATGCAAATAATATCTGGGTGTAAGAGACAGAAATTACAAACACATGACTAAAATACAAAATGGATTTGAATCAGTGGCGACAAATCCGTATGTGAGATTAAGCTAGATGAATTGAGTTGGGGAAAAAGTTTGCTTTGTAACTTCTATATTAAAGTATTTGAGTTCACAAAAAGAAACACGTTGAGATAGAAGACGTTGAGCAGAGGGTATGAAAGTGACACCCATGAAAATTCAATGTCATTGATACCCATAATATAGAATCAACGAAAAAAGAATAACATTCGCCATATTTTAATGAATAGATTATCCACTTAAATTAAAAGGTAGAGTACCATGAAATTATTGAAAAATAATGAATCATGATCTGCCTCATGTGGCATTTAGTATCGATTTTATAAATATTACATATAGTACATATTAACAAGGAAAAAAAGAGGAATAAATAAATAGTTTGATAAAGACTTAAGTTATCAAATATTTCGCTTTCCATCATTTAATTATTTTTTTACATTACTAGTTTCTTGTTATTTAATGACTAAAATATAGTAAATACATTTTCAAAATAATTAAATATTCTCATAGCTATGTAGAAGAGAGGGATGCTGCCAAAATCACAAATCAATCACAATATCCCTTCACACTTCCTCAGCGTTTAATAACGTCAAAGGAGAAAAATTGAACATGATCAAATAATCAAAATTTTATCAAGAATTTTAAACCCTTAAATTAGGAAAAGTATTATATCCGGATTACGCATGTAGAGTTACGTGCGGAGCCCAATCTATGGGAGACACGTGGAATCCCACAATAACGCGGAATAACACAGGAATAACACGAAGGAATATTCCTCGTGTTATTCCTCTGTTAACGGTGTTTTGAGCGGAATAATACGGGGAATCAGTGCTCAAGTAGTTTGGCCAATAGTAGGTCAAGAAATCTTGAATGGAGATGTGGGCGGTGGTTTCCGAGGAATACAAATAACCTCCGGTTATTTTCAGATTTGGCGAGCATCTGGAATCACTAGTGAATTACAACTCTACTGTACCGCAATTGGTGCATTGGTCTTTGCATCGTTAATGCTTTTTGTTGGTTGGTTCCATTATCACAAAGCCGCTCCCAAATTGGCTTGGTTCCAAGATGTAGAATCTATGTTGAATCACCACTTAGCGGGATTACTAGGACTTGGGTCTCTTACTTGGGCGGGACACCAAATCCATGTATCTTTACCGATTAACCAAATCTATGGTTATTTTCTTGTATTTACTATAATTACAAAGAAAAATAAAAAGAATGGATGAGAAAAAATGGGTTATTCCGCCCAAAATACCGCTAACCGCGGAGTAAGACGAAGAATATTCATTTGTGTTATTCCCGTGTTATTGCGCGTTATTGCGGGATTCCACGTGTCTCTCATGGATTGGGCTCCACACGTAACTCTACGTGCGTAGTCCGAATTTAATATTTTGTCCTTAAATTAACCTTTAGATGGACGCATAATAAAAATCATCATTCATTTTTTATTTAATTTATTCCAAAGAAAATCAAAAGATTTTAATTACAATTTTATTAAATTTTTTATCTAAAAATTATTTATTTATTTTTATTTATGCGTAATTTATCCTAATTATGAAGCATCTGAGTATAGACAAAAACTAGCAAATTTAAATCTATAATTTAGTAAACCTAATTGTTTATCAATTATTTCTCAGATTTGTCTTTAGATCTAGGCTTTGCTAAATTATGTTAGCAGAATCTTATAAATCTAAATTTATAGAATTTATTAGAGCTACTAAAGTGGTTATGATACAACATCTTAGATTTATAACTTGTACGATGTCACAATTTTATAAGGAATAATAAATTTTCACAAGAACAACAATTTGTATTACTCCGTTCATTATCAGAGGTCATTTCAATTTTTGGGGTGTAAGTGAGTCAAACTGACCCGTGAATCGGCTCGGCTCGAGCTCGGCATGATAATAAGAGTAAGGTAAAGAGTGTTTTTAAGTAGGGTTGTAAGAAAGCCGAACACGTGCAAGGCGGCGCTCAGCTTGTGTTCGGCACGTGAAAGAAAAAAAAATACTGTTCATGTTCGACTCGTTTATATTTCGAACAAAAAAAAAATTTGTTCTTGTTCGGCTCGTTTTCTTAGTGAATAAATCAAACACGAGCTACTTAACGAACTGAACACGAGTTGTTCTTGAACAACGAGCTATTTTGATCGTCTTACTTGCTCGTGTTTGGCTCATTCAAAATAGAACCTGTTCGAAATTGGCTCGTGAACAGTTTGTTGGTGCTCGGCTCAATTGACATATTCATGTTCGTGTTCGGCTCGAAATTGGCTCGTTTGAGTTAAAAATATGTAAGAAAAATTAATAATAGAAAATTTATGTTACAAGGACAGCTATAATGAAATTATATTAAAAAAATTATTGTTTGAATAAATTGTTTATAATTTTTAGACAGCAAATATGACAATTACACATAATTTTACAATAAAATGTATAATCGAAATACAAATTTGTCATTACAAATTACGAAAAAAAAAAATAATCACGGCAATAAAATAAAATAAAATAAAGTATAATTAAGATATTATTTTGGCCTCTTGTATTTTTTTAAAGTTGAATCATTTCATCAATATCATTTTTTAGTATATACATCATGAGCAAAATCTCCAATATCCCGCATCATAATTTTAAAAGAAAGAATTTTGATAACTTCTAAGAAAGACAAACAAAGGTAAAGTTCAATTATGTTAGACTCATTCACCGACAGTGCAATCTTGGGACAGCCTGTCAAAATGATTTAACCAATCCAAAAGGTTATTTTTGTCGCTCCTAGGAGTTAAACAACCAATTGAACTTATAATAAAACATATGTAAAAAAATTAGAACTAGATATAAGTGTTAGGGATGGTTTCAACTTTACTCATAATAATACATTTTGAAGAATTTCAATAAGCAACCAAAATATCAATGTGCATAAACCAATTTTAGATAAAAGCTATTAGCGTAACAATCAAGGGAAGATAAGTCCAAATCCAAACAAAATGACTGACAAATAGGCAGATAAAAACTTAACTTGCAAAATTCTCAATCATCATATATACAAGTCAATTAAATTTTTGGTTAGAGTCACCAGCAGCCCAGCTGAATGACAAATAAGACATAAAAAATTAACACTAAAAATTTCCAAACAAATAGTCCACAAGTCATTTAAAATTTTGGCTAGAGTCATCATCAACCCAACAATGAAATAACAACTCTAAAACCGGTTATTAGTAATATCAGTCCTAACACCTTCATAAATTATAAGGTTAGGAGGTACAGTATCACTCTATTTGCACAAATATAATAAAAGATGTTATAACAAATGTATACATCTTTACCATATTACTAACACTCTTAGCTTATAAGCAGTTCAATAATTCACATAAAATCACAACAATTTGAATATTATCTGCCAAACAAAACATTCTAAATATCAGCAAGACAACAAGTAATGGGTATGAGCTATGATGAATAAAGTTTCATCTCATCAAATCTTAAAGTAATAAACATGAGCAATACATTATGCCCAAATATGAATACTCCCAATCAACAAGTTGTTTTTTTCTTTCAAGATTAGCATTTGAAGCTACCTCATGACACCAGCCACACCAAAGTTCTATGTCAAAGTTAAGGTCTTTGATATTTAAATATAAAAAATTTGTGTGATAGGTATGTAATTCTCTATCAGTAAACCTTAGGTTTTCGATATGTAAATACAATGAATTTAGACAAAAGGCAAGCCTAATATGATTTTCATTTAACAAATATAGTTTCAAAGGTGAAAGATCCCCTTTGACTCCCTCATCCTTCTTATTCTTCTCTTTTCATAGAAATTCTGCCCGACATGAGTAAATTTTCATCTCATTCATGTATCCATATATGTAATCATCATTTAGAAAAAATTTCAGAAACTAATAGTTAAACCCAAGAAAAATGAAGTTTCGTCAAATAGGATTGATAAGTCATAACTTTCGGCATGAAAGTTGTGGCATCTATGTAAATGTTACAAATAAATTATATAGGCATTTTCTATAATGCCCATGTAGGTATAACAAGTAAGCAAAGTTATAAACCATAACATACATCATATGAAATGTGCAACTAGCAAGAGTTAAAATTTTTACAACAAAATCAATATTCTATGGGGTGATCCACATAGCCAACTAAATAGCAAAATATTCAAATATAATGTTCTATTTTGAAATAGCTAGAAATAAAATCATTGTTCATACATAATAGTTTTTTCTTGAAATAACCTCCAAAATATTTATATTGATAATTCCACGTCCAAATTTTATGTCTTTAGAATCTCTTTCTCATAAAAATATTTATCAAAATTAGTTATAAGAAAAAATATAAACATATTCTAAAAAATTTAATAAGAAGAAATATTATTTTGTTTGAGAAATAATATTTTCAACTTCAACTATTAATTTATTGCAAGATGATTTTGTTTGAGAAAGATACGATGTATACATAGTGTGAAGGAATGTATCACTATAAAAACCTATCAATATGCAACGAATAATTAAAGATTCATTTCATATGAGAAATATATCTGGACTAAAATAAACAACACAATATCATTATGCTCATTATGCATAAAATAACTCATTGTCTCCATAAGGAGAGTAAATATGCATTCACTTAGTTCCAAAAAATTTTAAGTTTTGTATTTTCAAATTAGTAATTGTAAAAATATGGAAACAAGGTTGTGAAAACATGAAATTTGATAATGAAAAATTCTCGTTTCTAATGCAAAAATTGAAATAAAAAAAATCAGTCCTTAAAGTAGCAGTATCAAGCATCAACATGTTTAGCGGGAACACTACTATAGAACCACTAATATAGTATCAAGCAACATTCAACAACATTAGTATCAGATCACCTCTAAATTATCTTAAAAAATACTTACAAAAAAACTAGTTTCCAAAATCCCTAGTGCATCTGTCTCTCAGAAAATAGGAAGACTTAAAAAGAGACGAAGATATCATAAAATAAGAAGCAAGATAAGATAACTGAAAATTACAAACATTAGGTATTTTCGGCTTTGGCTCCTTCTGTTATCGAGACAGAAATAAGATACGAAACCAAATGAAAAAGGTGGCAAAACAGAAGAGAATACAAGGCATAAGGATTTGGAGCTTTTCACCTTTCAAGTTTTGAAAGTTGAGATGTTCGGACCTTCACATTTTGCAGGCTCGTAGCTTCACTTAACTGCTCGAAAATAAATGAAGGATGCAACGAAAGCAAAATAGGGAAAGGAAATATTCATGATAAAATTAGTTTAGGGCTTTAACCTAATTCTATTTTATAAATTTAATTTAATATACTTTTATTTTACCTTTTTTTTAATATTATGATTATTTTTTTTTACTTTCTTTTAATTATTATTATTAATTTTCATTTTATTTTTTATTTTACCTTTTTAATATATATATATATATATATATATATAGCTGTCCTCTTTTATAAATTGAATTAAAAAAATATGTTCGTGTTCAGCTCGCTTGCTTAATGAACGAGCTGAATACAAATTATTCGAAAACAACAAACCATTTTGACAGCCCTATTTTTAAGTATGGTTCGGGCCCACAAATAAATTAGAGATGGCAAAAATTGATATTTTTTCGTAATAGATAAGTAATTTGAAAATTTTGCCTTCGCCCTGAATTATTTTGCTTAACATTTAGAAAAGTTGAAACACTGAAAAAAATGGTGCTTGGCTTAATTTCTACAAAGATATTTGTTTATCCTAAAGAAAATGGTATGTCTATAACTACAATTTAATTTTCATGTGCCTATGTTTCTCTGTATTTTAAAAAAATAATAATAATTAAAAAATTTAAGAATCACAAATCATGGCCCTTTCCCTTACGTCATTTATCATACAAGAGCTTAATAATTTTATTTAGATAGATTTGCTTACATACGGCCAAATTCTTTATGTTTTTACATATCTATCATCTTAATTTTGATTTTAATATTTATGCCATTCATAATTTTCATATTGACACATTTGGAGAAAGTTTTGATCATTGATATGAATTTTGAGGCATCTTCGGAGCAAGAAATATTCGAAATCAAATTAAAAATCATTCAGGACTCCAACTTCAGCAAACTTATAGTCAAACTGTCCGGCTTGACAAGATGAATCTAACGACTCTAAAATTGATCCAATCCGTATCAAATTAAGCCTTAATCAAGCTGTTAAACCACTTTCAAAATATTTGAGTTATTAATTGGAGAGCCAAACATATTTTCGAATCAAGCACTCATTAAGATTTATCCAATGAGCCCAAGACCACTCAATTTTGATATAATAAAGGCATTTAAATATCTATAAAACACTATTCGATAAAGGAAATCATTATGAGTCGTCCGATTGAGTATTCTAAATTTTTGCCTTATTTACAAAGAATGTTACTCCTAAACACTCTCCATGAAAGGGGACCAAATGCTAGAGGAAGTCCTTGACCTGGAGGAGAACAAGTGGAATCAAAATGTCACTGGATTTAAAAACTCAACGATCACTCTCATAGTTATTGACCACCGTCGACTACCACTACCAACTGTTGTGAACTGCCGTAGGCTATCACTTGTCGTTGCCGAAGGTGAACGCTGCAAAGTAACAATGGACATTGTGCGAAGTAAAGTTGTACTTTGCAGTGAAGTCCTGGACATTATGAATTAATGACATACGTTGCAGAATAATGAAGTACTTTATGAAATAGTGCAGCGTCCTGAATATTGGCAATGGCGTATCCCGAAGACGGTATACCAAATTTCTGACGATCACTCTCGATAGCAATTGTTCCCGACCATTATACAAGGAACCATTCTGTGCACATACATTGCACTTGGAGAGATTTCGTAACTCTTTCTCGTCAGTGATACAAGGGTTTACTCTTGTACTAAGCTTATAATAGAGCATGCTGACTCAACTAGGCCCCGTGGTATTATTTCTTTTTGGGGTTTCCAAGTAAGAATTTGTAGTGCTACTACCTATTATTTCTATTATGTGCGTGTATTTTGGATTTCTGTACAATACTAAAATATTAAATAATCAACTTACAGTGTGAATCTTTTCACATGCAACACATATAATATTAAAAATACCTTTCAAAGTGATACTCTTTTCATGGATGAATGTTGTCCTATATGTACAAATTGAAGGCTGCATAAGATAGGTAATTATGTAAATATATAAGAACCGAGTCCCTATGTACCTAAATCTACCTTTCATTTATACAAATTGACTAAACAAACGTAGGTTTTGTTTGGGGCAGCTGCAGCTTATCCAACTTATTCAGATAACTATGATTCTCATTGCGCCCATACAGTATTAAAATATTAAGATTTTATCTTAAAAAAATTAATATTAAAATACAAAAATTTCTTATATCTGATTAAATTATAAAATTTCAAAAATAAATTAAAGTGATGAAAAATATGATTTCAGATAATACTCCGGTTGTTTCAAAATATTCCAATCATGTTATAAATCCTTAATATCACATAAAAAAATATCATTATTATTATTATATATATATTATATAAAGTATATATTTAAATGCATAAATTCATAAATTTATGATTAAAAGCATCACAAATAAAAAATAATAAATTGAGGGGTTGTATATGTAAATAGATAAAAAAATATAAGGTATGCATGAATTTTTTTTTATATATATTTTTTGAAAATAAGGAATTTTTACATACAGACCACCCAATTCTTACATATTTACATCTAAAGTTTATTTTTTACATCTGTACCACTCAAATCTTTCATATCACTTATCACTATTTTAACTTTTAAGTGAAATATAAGATGATGTGTGTAAAAATTCAAGTTTAGATGTTAGATATGTAAATACATAGAAATTAAGTGGTTATTATGTAAATCTTTCTTTTTATTTTAATTGTTATTTCATTTAAATCTCGAAGAAGTCCATCTCCGGTTCAGCGATCCGGTTTAGCGACAAATGCGACCGGCTCAAGATGGAGACTGAAGAAAAGTGAGGGGATTCGGACCCAGCCGCGTCGTAATCATATGGCCCACCACTCGCAAACCTCATCCAAACAGTGCGGCCGTTGGCTTAAATAAAACCTACAGAGCGACCTACCAAATAAAATGTATAATAAGTTAATAAATTCGACACGATATTCAACATATTCTTCGTTATCCATTAAAGAAATTCCACCAATTATTAAAAGTAAGGATAATTACATATAGGCCACCCAAAACATTGATATTTATAAATTAGCCCCTGGGTGATTTTTTTTTTAAAACTAAAAATTGATGTATTTGCACGTCACACCATCAAATTAGTGAGAATTTGATAAAAATGAAAAATATGAGTTGAGATTTTACCATGAATTTTGATAGTTGACTGAGAATTTGAAAATCGGATGAAATAGGGTGGTCGATTTGTGAATAGCAAGCTTCAGGTGGTCTTTATGTAATTGCCCTTTTTTTATTTGTTTGTCAGTTTCAATATATTTTCTTTCAGAATTACATTACTATAGTCTAATCCACTGCAATTTGCAGAGGCCTCATTGCCTGCTGGGAACTTCATGATGAAGGATTGATATATTAATATCTTATTACAGTACAAAAAATAAAAATAAAAATAAAAAAACTCCGTAAGGGACAAAAGTCACCTGATCTAGCTTAGTTGAAATGATTCTACTATATCCTCAACCGTTATGAAGAAAAGACGACCACAAAGATCGAGAGGTAGAAAATATGTTGTCATCCCTTCAGCAGTGACGACAAGATCACAGTGGTTGAGAAACAAAGATAGTGGTATGATGGTGGCGGCGACTTGATGGTGATGACTGAGTAGCGGTGGTTTGACGAAGTGACGAATGCGGTGGCCGGGTAATGATGGTATGGTGCTGGTGGAGGATAGATGACAGTAGCTGGGAAGCGGTGATCCGATGATTGTTACTTGGCAGTACTGATCTAGCAGTAGTGGCGGTCAGCAGACAATGGCTAGAAGTGACAACGGCGGTCTAGGGTTGGAAAGACTTGACTGCGACAACCAATCAGTGGTGATCAGAAACGACGATTATGGTCTTACGGAGGTGGTGTTCTAATGATAGTGGAGCTCACGAACCCATAAGATCTTGGAACTCCTTCAGCTTTCTCCTCCAGGTCTCTGTCTCAAGTCCCACGTTTCCCTTCATGAAGATAGTGTGTGTCTATTTATAGATTTTGTAAGTGACATTCTCTATAAATAATGCATGAATCTGGATTACTCCATTAGACGACCAAGAGCGATTCCTTTGATTACATGATATTTTATGAACATTTAAGTGTCTTAATAATGCAAGAATTGAGTGAGCTTGAACTCATTAGATTCAGCTCGATGAGATGCTCGATTTGACTGTAAACTTTTTATTTGGAATACATTTGACCATTCATTTTCCATGCAAAGCCTCAAATTGTGCTTAAGTAGTTTGATCTTGGAGATTGAAGGAAATCCACCAAGAATGCTTGATAATTATGAGGTTGTTTCTTGGAGTATTACTTGACAACATTAACATATGTGGAAAAGATAGAATGAAATCCACACATGATATTTGATCTATCTAAGGTTGTTTGTCATAGGATTACTCGGTGACGCAAGCTCATATGAAAGGTTGTTCATTAGAACGTTTCTTGAGATGTTAACCTGTATGAAAGAGATGTAAGAAAATCCACCAATGAATTTTTACCTATCTCAGGCTGTCTGTTAGAACATTAGTTGCGTGAACGAGATCAAAGGAAATCTACCAATAATTTTTGACATATCCAAAGTTATTTGTGAGAGTGTTATTCGGCGATGTTAACTTGTATAGAAGAGTTTGAGTCAAATTCCCTTAGGATCCATTATATCCTAATTGGAAAAGAATGAATGTTGCATGGATCCCAAATCAAAGATAAATTTGGTCGATATTTTGATCGTTACTGCCTTTTTGAGGTCATGACTACATCATCATCATGTGATTGATTATACCCTGATTGGGAAAGGAGGTTATCGTATGGATCGCAGATTGAAGGTTAAATTGGTTTGATTTTAGATAGTTGCTGCCCTTTTAAGGTCAAGGCAACGACCTCGTCCTGAGAGTAGCAGTCCAACTAGGGATTGTATGTAGATAAAATTGATAATATTATCTTGAATGTAGTGAAATTGTTTAACTGTGATCACGTGTAGTGAAATTGTTTAACTGTGATCACGTCTAAAATTTTGACATTAGTGACCATTCAAATTTGTAGTGAAAGTTGCCCCTTGGTTTAGAATTAATTCTCATAGACTTGGTCTCTAAAGGTACAAAGACTACCCAACCACAACCTTGCCCTAGACATGATCTCTAAAGGTGCGATGACTACCCAACCACAACCATTCCTTAGACATTGACATGAACGGACATTCAAGGTTATAGTGAAGGTTACCACCATCTTCCAATTCATTTCCTAAAAATTTTAAGCACATTTGGAAGGGTGATAAAGGACTCTTTTGGCCAAGGATTAAGACTCTTAAATATTATGATGAGTCGAAAAATGATCCATATTGCATAGAGGGAGCTATTCTTGGAGCAGGCATTGCATGCCATTGTGAAGAGTGTCAGTAAGACATGGTTGAGCGAAGTTTCACATAAGTGCTGGACGGTTACTACCGTCAGTCTAGCTGCATGAAATGTATGAGTAAAACTCATAGTATCAAGTAGATCAACATCTTTTTGTACTAGAGGAGAAATCCCATCCTATGGGGAGAAGGCCCAATACATGTATTTTTGAGCGAGAGATTCTCTCCATGTTGTTGACCTTACGACAATCATACCTTGTTTGGTTGTTAGCCCTAATTAGAAGCTGAAGAATCTCATGTTGAGACTCCTCCATTACCCACAGCTGGTCTTCCCAAGATGGGTCTGAGGCACCTTTGTCAGCAGGATAATACCTTTCATATAGGGAAGAAGCAAATGCTTGACATCCCTGGATTTGTGATTGCTTCTGAAGTGGTTGGTTTGGAACGAGATGTTTTGTTGTTATGAGTATTATGTCTGTTAGGCATTTTTTAGGCTTTTTAAGTTCTTCAAAGTAGGATTCTCCATCCCACAGACGACGTCAAACTATTGCATGTGGGTATTCACTGCTATACAATGATATATCAAAGTCTTAGTATTATACGAAGATTTGATAAAAACACAATTAAAAGGAAATCGATTGAAAGGATAACAAAAGTTTTATGTGAATAACCAGAAGGGTAAAAAACATGAAACCTGGTCTACTTGAGATGATTCAACTATACCAATGTAGGTTATAACACTTTATTGACCCTTGAATAGACATAGGCAAATTTACATAAGTGGGTTGTAACTTTCACTAGAAAAGTGGCAAAAATGCTAAGGAAGTGGTGGTGACCTGAATGTTATGAAGAAAAGTAGATGAAAGAGGTCATGTGCCAAAAAATCTACTGCTAGTATCTTTATTAATGGTGACCAGACCGCGGTGGCTAGGAAGAAGGTGGTATATAGTGGCAACTGATCGATTGTGATGTCCTAGCGGTGGTTCGACTGTGGCAGTGGCTTAATGGAGGTGGCCAAATAGTGATTGTCTGATGGTAGTGGAGGCAAGACAACATTGGTAGTTCGATGGCTTGATGGTGGAGGTCGGGCATTGGCAATTTAATGGCGGTGATGGCTGTCAGTGGTGGCATGGAAGCGGGGATAGCGATTCTGCGATGATAGTGGCTCAATGACGGCGACCAAGCAAAAACATTTCGATGGTGTTAACGACAAGACAATGTTGGCCAATCAGTAGCAAAGGTGGTCAGACTATGATGGTGACTCGACGACAGTAGCCGAATGTCCGATAGTGGTGGATCTTACAGAATTCTCAAAAGCTTGAAGCTACCTCTGCTTTCTTTTCCAGGTTCATATCCGAAGTCCAAAGTTCCTCTTCATGAAGGAAGGATTTATTTATAGATTTGTGAGTGTCATCCTCTATAAATATTGCATGAATCTGGACTACTTTATCGTAGAACCCAGAGTGATCTCTTTGATCAAATGATATTTTATACGCATTTGAATGTCTTAATGATGTTGTAATTGAGTGAAATTGGGCTCAATCGACTCAATTCAGTGAGACACTCAAATTGACTATCAAAAATCATTTGACGATTCAATTGTCCATCTAATGCCTCTGATTGTGCTTAAACAACTTGATCGGGACTTAGATTAAACCAATTTTGGCTTCATTTGGTCGAGACTGTCAGTTTGACTAAAAGCTTGCTGAAATCAGGGCCCTGGATAATTTTGAATTTGAATCTCAAACGTTTATTGTTTGAAGAGCCAAGAGATTTGTGCATGATCAAGATAAATTTTTGAGGACGTATTAGGCCTAATCCAAAAAGATTTTCTTATTTATAATTAATTTTTCTCTTATAAAAAATCTTCAAACTTCCTATAAAATTTTATTTAATGTTTAATCTTTTTTTAAGTTTAAAATTATTATTAATAAATTTTATAGATTCAATTATATTTTTAAATTTATATAAATCATTTTTCAAAAATTTTTGCACAAAACATGTGCCATAGTTATAATTTTATAGCAATATGTTTTTTTCACCAAAAAACAAATCTCCTTATACAACTTTTTTAAACTTCAAAATTCTCATATTTTGAGTTTCCATTCCTCGTGGTAAGTTGACAAATCAAACAATCAATTGACTTGCAATTTTTTTTATAGAAAAAAATTGATTGACATATGTTTTTTGATATAATCAAATGTGCCTATTGATGACACATGAATAATCTTAACAAGATCCTCATATCAAAGGAAGTAGATATAATTAGACAGAAAATATGCAAATAGATGATTTGAGAATTCTAGTCAATAAAATGTATTGTAGAGGTACATCCATGCAGTATTTGAATTCGTGTGACTGCTACTAAGCATAGAGTAGTTCTTAATGAGTAGAGTTAATTGCCATAGATAAGGGCAAGTCTTATTATGCTGGGGCGAAATACAAAGATTAATTTCTTTGAATCCAAAAAGTTGAGAGTGGATTAAATTATCCTATTGAATGGAAAGTCGAGAAAAGAGTGTAAAGTGATGATAATAGAGTAGCGTTAGACCGAGAAGAAAAACAAGACCAATTACAACTTATAACATTGTTTCATAGTTCTTTCACATTGAATGCGCTGGTGAACATCTCAAATCGAGAATTACTTAGAAATATCAACGAATAGTTTCTTTGAATCCAAGGAGTTGAGGGTGGATTAAATTGTCATATTGAAAGGGGAGTTGAGAAAAGAGTGTAAATTGATGATAGTATAGTAGTGATAGGACCAGAAGAAAAACAAGACCAATTGCAACTTATAATGTTGTTTGATAGTTCTGTCCCATTGTATGCCCCCACAACGACTCTGGAAACGAGTTAAAAGTTAAAATTCTAATATTTTGTCCTAAAAAAAAGTTGGTTAAGATTTAAGTGATTGGAAAGATAAATGATTATAAATAAAATTTCTCATGTATTTATCATTATTTTATATTTATTTAATTATTTATTTAAAAGGGGTTGGTTAAGATGATCAACTCCTCCGTTAAAAGAAGCAAGCAATGGTTAGCCACTGGGGAAGATAATATTGTTAAATATTTTTTTAATGGAAAGGGTTATCCCATTTATCCCACATTGAACGCCCCGAGTGGGCATACATTACAATTGAGTTTGAGCTAACTTGTAGGTTTTTGGCTAGCCTAATTAGAGGTTAGAGCTCTTACAAGTTTGATATCCAAATCTTCTCCATAGGTAAGAGAATTGTGATGAATCATAGAGGTACCCAAAAATTTTTTTCAAATAAATATTTGTTTATCACATTTTTTCTATTAACAACAACTTTAGTAAGGCAGCTAGAAGGCAGCAATGTAGGCAAGGTTCTAAAGTTATTGGTGGGATCTAAGTACTGGTCGTAGTTGATGTGAGTATAGTTGTGTGATAGCTATCAACCTATCTTTCCAAGTAGCAGGTTAAAGAAGCTTGTGATGCCTCTTCCATAGTGCCCATATCACATGGTTACACTTACACCATTAAAGTGTTTGCATGTCGAAGTAGCTGAGCTAAAGAAGTTCCTAGTTTCTAATGTGAGTTATGGAGGAGCAAATTAATGATGCTGATATGAGTATCAAATAACTGCCCCTTAAACAAAAGATGATCCCTTCCTCTGCCAAGTTCGTTGCTACTACTTAAGAGATTTAAAAGTTGAAGGTCCGATCATCATTTATCAAAAACTTCATGTAATCATCAAGATCATAATACTTCATGTAATCTTAGTTAGAGAAGGTTTTATGTTGAAGTGATTAATTAAGGCAAGATTTGTCTTAATAGATGCATTGCATGATCTTGTTTAATATTATTTTTTCATTTTTGTGAGAAGTAAAAATAGACTTGGTTTTATATATTATAAAAAGTTGCAACACAACTTCATTTTCTATTTTCTAATGAATAACACATTTCATGCTAATCTGCTATCATAATTTGTTGGTCAAGTGCATTCACCTTTTTATCACCTATTCCCATCTCTTTGGCAATACTGATTGCCTTTGATCTTTTTTTGAAATAAAAGAAATTCATAGTGATGGTGATGGGGGTTCTATGTGGACACCAATGACCTCGGAAGACTACTACTTGAACGATCAGATACGATATTCGAAGAATAATATATTACCCCGAAGGAATAAAATATTACCTCAGAATATACCTAATCATCAAAATGAGAAAATCTTTATGGGTCTGCGGAACCAAGATTATTATCTCACAAAAGTAAGACAAGATTTAATTCTGGGAATCTTATTTCCAATAAGGGCAAGCTCTCATAGTTAATTACATCTCTAGGATCATAGGCCTTGAAAAAACACTTGATTAATAGGATAAACCAAATTGTTCAAGATTAAGCTTTATAAGGGAGGATGAATGGGATTTATAATGACAAAAAGAGTATAAATAGAGAGCTAAAATTGACGGGAAGTGATTTAGAAAACTTAAGATGGAGAATTTGATCAGGTTGGGTGATCCACTGAAAATTTGATAGTTTATTACTATTCATTTCATATCTATTTTTGATGATATTGCACTTTAAATTAAGGTATTTTTTATGATTTCAAGCAGGCACAATGATTTTAAGCCTTTGGAGAAAAAGAAAGCGAAAAGGAGCAAATTTGGAGCGAAAAAGGACAAAAGTGCATTTTATTGAACTAGCGCCGAACGGCGCTGTCACCAGCGCCGAACAGCGCTAGTTTTCAGAGAGTTACGACGTTTTGGCAGAATAATGTGCCGAAAGGAGCTCCTACCAACGCCTGACAGCGCCCTATCCTGATTTTGAATTAGATGCAATGTATTTGGTTGGATTTTGAAAGTTTGCTTGAGAAAACTCTTTGGAATTCAGTTTTGGCCGAATTTAAAACACTTTTGGAGCCAAATTTCAAAAGGGGGAAGAAAGGAAGAGAAGAGTTTAGAGTTTAGAGAGAGTTTTCTTTCCATTTTGTGTAGGAAGTTAGGGTTATGTTTTCTCTTCTAAAGAGTGTGAGAGAAGAGGAAAAGTGAGATATTTCTTCTTCCTTACTATTCTAAAGAGAGAATTGTGTGTTGTTGTGAAGAAAGAAGAGGAGTCAAAGAAATTTCTTGAGATTAGCTTGGGGAAGAGTTTGAGATAAGTTGTCTTTACTTTACTTTGTTTTGTATGACGTTGTTTTTATATATATAATCCATGTTTTGTCATCTTTTCCTCATGAGTCTTGAGCAGATTTCTTTGTCTTTCTTCTTTTCATGTGATGTGTTGATGTTGTGAAATGAAAATGATGTGCCGATTTATTATAGTGAAATTGTGATGACTTTTTCACTTATCGATTATTTGGATGTTTAGCAGACCTCTACTAAAATGAGCACTGGCGGTTGTGCTTAGGCGCCAGAGTTATGAAAAACGTGAAAAATGGGTTTATAGAAGTCCTAATCATGGGGAAGTTTTATGGAACGTGATTTAATAGTTTGTGAACTTGGAAGGATGGTCTAAAGCATAAAAAGTTTATAAATAGGAACTAGAGGAAAAGATATTCACCCCATTCCAAATTTTCATCATAAAATCCTAAAAGAAGAGTTTAAGTTACAAAAATGTCTTCTTGGGAGAGTTAAATTAAGAAGAAAGAGGATGCAAACAAGAAGAAATTCATTAGTGAGAGTGCGCAAGAGTTATACAACGGATTTTTAGCCGTTAGAATTAAGGAATAACAGAGAAGATTGCAAAGATTGAGGCTGATGTAGCATCAATCGAAGCAAAGATAAATGAAACTAATACACATTTAGTGCATATTGGATGACAATTAAAGATGCAATTTAGTCATACTAGTCGAAGAGGAGGATGAAGCGATGTTTTTGAAGAATAAGTTGATAGAAGAAAATTCAGTAAGATTTTTCAACCATCACTCGTTTTATCAAATTTATATATCAAATGGTTCAGAATGAACTAATGGAGGATCTGGATATGTTCCACCTAATGGAGAATGGAGTTAAGTTCTTATGTCGTATTAAGTTGTTAGTTAAACATGTTTAGTTGTTAGTGTTTAGTGTTTATGCATTGTTTTTGTTATATGTTTGTTGTGTCTTAAGTATTTGTTTTATGTTTTGTTTAATGTGTTAAAATGTGAGTAAAGATGTGATCTTATCCAAGAATCTTGGATTAAAGATTTGTAGTTTGTACTTATTTGTACTTTAGTAAAGAAGAATATGTTTGTGTGAAACTTGTGTTGAATCTATTTTTGTATTTATATGTGATTATGGAGATAAGAAGAATACAAGGAGAAGATATACTCATTAAGACCATTTAGGGTTGATCAAATGAGTTTAAAAGCGCACTTAGCAAAAAATCAAAATTAGCGAATTCGCGGGTAAGCACCGAGACCTCGCATTTACGCGCCAGAGCTTTGCGGCTAAGCACCGAAGTTTTGCGCTTAGGTGCCGGTCCACAAAAATCGGTTCGTAGGTGTTAAAAAACCCGAAAATAATCATTTTTCTTCTCCCTGTCATCCTCTTCATTCAAAGTTCGCGACCGAGACAGTTAAGGCATCTCCAAATTTGTGATTTTTGAGCTGTTTCAAGCCAAATTTGCTAGATTTAATCTTCTTAAGGTAAGAGCACTGCTCCTATGTAAAAAAGATTTATTTTCACCATGTATTTGAGGAACATTGTGGAGAAATCCAAGATTTATTATTCATTGTGAAAATTTGAGAAAAAGCTTTGGAAAATATTTAGATTTAGTAGTTTAAGCCTTTAGAAGTTGAGCTTAGTAATTTTAGCTTAATTTTGGAATTTATGGTAATTTTTTATGCAAATTTTAGAAATGACACCAAAAAGAAGCAAGGGGAGAACCACTTTTGATTCAGACATGTTTGTAAGTTCGAAGGCTCAGGATCGTTACGTGCAAGCACTACCGTCACGAAAATTAATTCAGGAGTGAGGCTTTGACAAGCCCGATGATGAGATAGATGATATGATTGTTAAAAGACTTTGGGATAGATTTTGCTATTTCTCGGTCGTAGCTGTTATTTCTGTTGTGCATGAGTTTTATTCAAATCTCCCTAAGGCAGAAGAAAATTTTGTGATTGTTTGACGGCAGTTAGTTCATTTCACTCACGAGGTAATTAACGAGTTTGACCTGTTGTCGCCTACTACATTATGTTTTTATTCTAATTATAATCTTACAGAGGAGGAATTGGATGAAACTATTTCTGCTTTGATTGATGGAAGAGGATTATGGAAAATAACAAATGAAAGAAGAGTTAACTTCCCTGCCTCAAGGCTGAATGCCACCTCTAAGGCATGGAATTACTTAATATCATCCAAACTGATTCCTACCAATCATCTAAGTGAATTCACGAGGGAAAGAACCACATTAAATTTTTTTATTCAACATGGGAAGGAAATTAATATCAGAAAGATTATTTATGATTGTATTTGGAGTTTTGTCAGAGCTGCTACTACTGAAGGTATGGGATTTACTTCCCTTATTCATTCATTATGTGAGCAGGTTGGTGTGAGATTAAATAATTGGGAAGAGGTCCTTCAGCCTCTTAAGCCCATTAGCAGTGTGAATGTGAAGACTTATGTTGAGCATTCTATTTTTGGCTAGAGAGGAGAATTCTCTAAAGCTTCAAGTGCTTCTACTTCTTCTACTTCCACATCTCTTGCTTCAACTTCTCATGCATCATCAAGTCAGTTTACTGATTCACAAACGAAACTTTTGAATGGAATGAAAGATAATATTACTTATACTGTGGATCAAGTACATGATATTGAATGAAAGGTAGATCATACAAAGGAGAATCTGCAGAAACGTAGTGAGTATGAGGAGAATTATCACAGTTATATGGATATACTGATTAGAGGAGATTATAGTGATGTGTTACCTCCACATCCACACTATACCCAATATAAGCCTACACATATCTGGAATGAAGGAGATGATGAGAATGAGAATGCTGATGAGAATTAAGATTTATATTTAAGTGTTGTGAACTTTTATGTTATTTTGTATGTTTGGACTTTTATGTCATTTTGCACGAGTTGTGAACTTTTTATTTGTAGTTATGACTTAGATATTTCTATTGTAGACGTGATTGAACAAACTGATGTACTAGTTGGTAAACTACTTTAGTATTTATGTTATTTATGTTATTTATGGATGTTGTTTGTTTGTGTTATGTGATGTGAATGTTTAGTGTTTTGTGGTAGTAAATGTATTAACAAATTCGTAGTGTATTTCGTTCGTTAGTGTAGAACTTATTCCAGAAACTATTATGAAGGTTTAGAACACTATTAAAATCCAATATTTGAAGAGGAAAAAGAAAAGCTTACGAACGAGTGGAGTGCATAAGCACGTCACTCGCCTCTGTCTTTATGGAGGTAATTTCATGCTTAACTTTTCAATTTACTACCATATATTTTAGTTGTGGTTTTCTGTTTAAGTATGTGTGAATTTTCTTTTATTACCTCCACTACATAGAAGCCTTTTGACTTTCTTTTATATAAAATATAAAATTAAAATTTTATCTAGTTGTTTTTACTCCTGTTTTTAATTGGTATACTTGCATATTTAGGATATAAAAATTTCTGCAAGCATGATACTTATAGTTTTCAACTCCTACCCATGTATTTTTTTACTATGCTTAACTATTTTATTATAACAAAAACTTTAAAGTTTGGGGGGATGAAAAATAATTTTCAAAAACATAAATTTTATTTGTTCTCAAATGTACTAAAAAATAATTTTGATTTTGATTGAAAAACAATTATGTGTATGAAGTTATATTAGGGAAGTAACATTTTGAATATAGAAATGAGTAAGAGAATTTAGTTAAAATGTATAGTAATTATGAAAAATTTAAAGTTAAAAATTTTCTTAGTGAGGAAATGATAAATATTTTGTAACTATCTTTAGTAGAAAAAGTTGTATTTTTAGAAAAATAGAAGGGTTAAACTTTTATTTTTAATACTTAAATTTCTTTTATTGAAAATAATTTTCAAATACTTTTATTATGTTTCTAAGTAAAAGATATATATCTAACTTATACTTTAGGAAAGAAATGGTGGAATTCAAAATTATTAAAGACCTATCTAGATATAATAATCCTTGCTTATATAAAAAAAACAGAAAAAAAAAAGAAAAGAAAAGAGAAAAATAAAAGAAAATAAAAGAAAAGAGAAAAATAGTTTGTGAAAAAAGAAGGAAAAGCTTGAGGATTTAAGTACATAATCAAAAATTGGTTCCACACTTGATCTTTTAGAGTAAAAGATTTGAGAAAATCTTGCAGCTTATGAATTAAATATAGTTAGTATAATTATTTTTAGTAAAGATTTTTAAGTAAAAAAAATAAATGCATAAGCCCTATATTTTGAAAATCTACAAATATTTCTGAATAAGATAAGAACTCATATTTTTCATAAATCATTACTTAAGAGATTTCTAAACTTTAAATTGGTTTCATTTACTAAATTTTCTTTTTTTAAAATTGGACTACTACATTTAACAAAATTTTAGAAACTCCTAAAGAAACTCATTCACATAATTTGCTTGCTTGATTTTATGTGATTATAGTGTCACTTGAGGACAAGTAACATTTTAAGATTGGGGGATTTTGATACACCTAAAATATATAGTATTTTCATATACATTTTTATACCAATTTTTGATGATATTGCACTTTAATGGAAGGTATTTTGTGTATTTTTGTTGCATATACGATTAAATGGATAAATGTGATGAAATGAGTGAAAAATGACCAAATTTGGAGCAAAATGAATAAAGATGCAAAATTAATCTGTGGCGGCTAAGCGCCCAAACTTGACGCTTACGTGCCAAAGCTTCGATGCTAAGCGCTCAAACCTGGAGCTTCCACGCCAGGAGCCTTGTGGCTAAGTGTCGAGACCTCGCGCAGTAGTTACTTAAGAGGATTTAAATAATTTTTGGCACCATTTTGAAGGGGTGTTTGAGGCATCCTTTGGTACAAACGTGGGTAACTTTCTATTAGCGCCAAAATTAATTTAAATTACTCTTAAATGAATGCATCTCTTGGAGGATTCATTGAATCTGGACATAATTTGAAGAGACATGAAAGCACCTGTTAGAAAATTATAAAAAGAAGACTTGGAAATCATAAAATGGTTGTTGTTGGAAGGTGTGTAGTTTATGTTATTGTGTAGCAGAGTTCTTTTTAGTAACACACCACTCCACTTCACAATTTCTACTTTAATATAGTTTGTATTAGAATTAGAAGAGAGAATTGAGGTCCTTAGAGTTGGACGCTACCCTCTAAGGAAGATTGTAAGGAAAAACAAAATTTTCAAAGGAACTTTAAGAGTTTGGTGGAGAGAATTTTCATATAAGTCTTTATCTTTGTTATTACATTTGATTTTTAATTAAGACTTCTTGTGTTTTCACTATGATTTCTACTTTTAAACCAAGTTGTGATTGTATTTCCTCCATGTATTTTGAGTAGTTTTTTTTTTCTTTTTTCTTAAAATGATGAAGGAATTAAGTTATGGATGGAAGTTGTGTGAAGTATACGAAATCAAAGTTGGAAGAAGTTGTGATGATTCAAACATTGCACTTCATTACTTCTTGATTTAGCCAATTAAGATGTTAATATATGTTGTGAGAACATGTAAGAACCGGTACGGTATTGTTTCAGTCAACAATCGGTAAGAATCACATGAGATTATATGGGTGAGAATATAGTCCATATGGTTGAGTAAAAATAAATAAGGAGATATACTTTGATGGGTATAGAATTAGAGGACTTTAGAGTGACAGGCTAAAGCCCCTAATTTAATTTAATGTTTTATGTCTTGATACGTGATGTTAGCCTCCAGGTGGAGGGAGAAGAGGAAACTCTAAAGTGAGAGTTAGTATTATTTCTACCTAGCCCGTCTTCAAGATTACTAAAGTATTAGATTGACCTATGTTCTTTATAGCATTTTTAGTAAGGGTAAAGAATATAATTACTCATATTTGGCACAACACATATTTTAGGTACTTCCAAAACAAAATTCCATGACTTGTTACTGATTCATAGTAAAGAAAGATATTTTTTTTATTTGTTTTAATCTTACAAATTTAGTTAAAGTAGTTTTTTGTTTTCATTTCAAATTATAAAAATTACAAAAAAAAATCGAACCTTCTTTCTTGGAATATTATCTTTAGTTTGAGTAAGATCTTTCTTAAAAAGTAAAAAGTTATTTTTCTTTTTTCCTTCTTTTAAGAAATTTAACATTTTCTTTGTGGGTTCGATGTCTCAGGGCTTAATCAGAAAGTCCTATATTACTTGCTAACGATACGTATACTTACGTAGTATCCCATTTTATAATAATAACAATTAAAACTCTTATTTGCATTGGCATCAAGTTTTTGGCGTTGTTGTAAAGAAAGAGATATCATTAAAAAAAAGTATATGCATAAATATCAGGGATCACTCACCTATTCGAATTCTTATTACCTCACATACTTTTAAAAACCCTTCCATTTGAAAGTCATAAAAATTTATTTCCTGATCTAAATCGAGAGTTTTCTTAGGTGACTTCGGTCATTTAAGATGTAATTAACTATACGAGCTTGTCGTTATAGGAAACTTAAACGAACCCAGTATTAATATAAACAATATTTGATCTTTTCAAATCAATAAGGGAACTTATCGATTAACATAAAAGGTTCACATACTAAAACAGATGTTATAAATTTATTAGTTTATTTAATCAAGTTGCACTATCAAGTAATGTGTCTATTCATCGGGATAGATGCATAGTTTGTGGTATAGTACTCGTTTATTTAAACTAATGAGGATGTGAGATCAGTTTGATTTCATATTTTCAAAATAAAAATGATATTTTTTCCAATATATATATATATATATATATATATATATATATATATATATATATATATATATATATATATATATGATATTAAATACTTTTAAAATCATGTGTCAGTATATCCTTTTCGAGAACTAACAATTTCTAATTTGGCAACCGACAGCTTCGATTTATTTGTTTAACCATTAAAGACTTAGGGTCTGTTTGGGGTAGCTGCAGCTTATTGAATAATTTGCTCACAAGCTGATTAAAAATAATCTGCTCATAAGCTAAGTGCGATGGCTATTACAAAATTTTATTTTTTTTTAAAAGTCAGACCGTTGTCAAAAAGCTGCCACCGCACCTAAACAAGTGCGGTGTGAAAAAGCTGTTTTCTGGGTTTTGAAAACGCATAAGCTGTCAAAACGCAGTTTACCCAAACAGGTCAGGTGCGTTTTCAAAACGCCACCGCACCAAATAAGCTGCCCCAAACAAACCCTTAATTTCTTATGATAATTGCTTCATGATGAATGTTGGTGTTAGCCGATGAAGTAGATAAAGGGAAAGATCGTCGGTTATTTTTTATATGACACGGCCCGGCATAAGTCTTACACTCCCTGTCTTATTTGCTCGGTCAGATTGTCACCTCGATCGGGCCATAACTTTCATAAAGACGTAGGCATATTTTATTGCTACATTCGTAGGGGTAACTGTCGAGACTCGTTGCTATGGTGATTTGTGTCGAACACTTCGTGGAGCTTATTGTTACCGGAGCATTATCTGTATTAGCTTCAAGATAAGCTTTTTGTTGCTTGGCATTGTGGGTAGAATTTATTGCTAGGACGCTGATCAGACATCTATAGCATCGTTGTCAATTTGGTTTGTATTATTGGTGCTTGACTCACATCTTACACTTTATCAGGTCTCAATTACTTGGTTGGATTGTCTCTTCAGTCAGGGCTCACCTTTCGCCATGCTGCCGTCGTGGGGGTAACCAATGAGACTCGCTACTAAGGTTTTTTGCATCATACCCTTCACGGAGCTTGTTACTACTAGGCATAGCCACTTCTAGATCTTTATATGATCTAAGTTTGGAGACCGATGATTATGATGCGGGAGCGTTATGAGTTGTTATGCAGACCAATAATCTTTGGTGTGATTCTCTGTGTGGCTTTGTGGATTTGAGTTCCCTGAGTGTTAATTTGACTTGGAAAAATATTAGAGTTTTATGCATAGTAACAAGATAAGTTTTGAAGTAATAGTCTCTATTCGTTGAGTAATATGTCAGCCGCTCGGAGTCAACTGAGCGTTACGCAAGTATGCTCGGTTGGCTTATTCCGATCAGTTGGAGCCGACCATTTGTTTTGTAGTACTTGGATCCTAGCCAAAGCCTCTAAGAAGATGATGAAAATAGATTTTTTGGCTCTAGATCTGTTGCAACAATGACTCATTTGAGTGCACCCTCTTAGCAATGTCTCTGTGATGTATTTCTTATCGTTGGTGTCACTTCACTTCTTTTTGACAAAATTACTTCATGCTCACAGCATCTTTCAGAATGTTGAATCCAGATTTGTCTTGTGAGGCATGCCCAAGAATTTGAGTGGTGGGAACCAGAGAGGGCAGGTATAGGGAGAGAGAGAGAGAGAAGAAGGAAGAAATAAATAACACACACAGACTTGCCCTGTAGGGGTGAACTCGGGTATTTCTGAACACAGTGACTCATTTTATATTTTGAAAGTAAGAGTTACAAGAAAAAAGAGTAGAGAGTCCTCCTTACAGAGTACGAGTCTAAAGAGAACCAACAAATCTAGAGATACTAAAAGTTCTGAGGCCAAAAAGCCCCTAATACATGCTATAGACTATCTATTTATAGGAGATAGAGGGCCAAAAGTGTAAAATTATATATTTTTCCTTTATTTAATAGGGGCTTTACAGGATATTATTGTCCTTTGGCATGCATGTGCCTTTTCATACTATAACAGATTTTAGCATCTATCATATGGACATTGGTCGGCTTTCACTTTGGGAAGTCAGATGGCTCTTGATCTCTACACCAATCGACCTTCGATCTGTGAAGCCAGTCGGCGGCCTTAGGGTGGGCATGCTAGATTATCTTTCATTGGTGAGCTCTAGAGATCTTTGGGGAACTGTATGGATCTTTGGAGAACTTTGGGGAGCTATTGAGAGAACTTCACATTTGTACCCGTGAGCTTATTTGGGAGTTAAACCTAGGATCACTCGTTATTGTTGATTCATGTCTCTTGTTGGCCTCGGGAGCCTTACTTTGGTCGAAAGTCAGTCTTTTGGTCGGCTAGAAGTTGATCGGATGGCGGTCGTCAGTTGATCAAATTCATAAATACTTGTAGCTTTACTTCAAAGGGAAGATCCTTATTCCATCTCTTTTAATCTGGATCATTTGATTATCTCAAGATTCGTGTAGACCATTTTAGGGTGTACAAAAGAAAATTTAATTTTAAAACATAATAACAAATTTAAAAATTTTTAGATTAATTTAGTAAACCAAAACCTGAAAGAAATTTCAAAAAGATCAATCGCTAGTTGACGACAAGTAATTTAATACGCATCACAACTTATATTATTATTTTTGTATGAGATTCATTTATATTCATTTATTTCATTAAATTAGGAAATTACATTTTTTTTAAAATCCTATCATATTAATAAATAAAGCTAAACGATCATCAAGTTCATTCATAATGGAGATTATATGCTATTCGTTATTTAAAAGTATGTTGAGAATGGATAAACAAAATGCTTATTTAACGATGATTTTTATTCAACATTTTTGTGAAATAAAATGTAAAAATTATAGATATTATAAGTGGTATAAAAAATATCAAATAAAAGCTATACATATCTATATATATATTCAAATTAACAGTATAAATAATTACTATTATAAGACATTTAAATTACAAAAGTAAATATCTTATAATTTTAAAATTTTAATTTATACTCTAAATACTTAAATTATGATACAAATAATATCATAATAAATTGATATAAATTTTACTTATTATTAAATAATGATCTCAAATACATTATTAGATTAACAATCTATCATCACCTTTAAATTCTTAAAAGGTTAAACATTCAGATCAGACAAATTAAAATTAAGATATGGTACATATTTCAGCCCTCTTTCACTACATAGCTTTTTCTATTTATGAGTGCTTTCATCACTTATGAACACTCCCATCTAAAGGACTAATCTAATGACTGAAAATGGCAGCCAGCAAATAAAATCATAAAGAAATGAAGACTTCCAGTGCTTCATGCATTGTCTCCCTCAAATCATATGATTTGACGACTCACCCACCACCACTTCATTTAACCTCTTTCTTAACGAAAAACATAATGCAAAATAATCCATACAAGTAATCATTGAGTCCCCCTTTATTTCTTTGGAATTTTCAGCTCTGATTTGGAGTTCCTTGATTTCTTCTCTTATCCTCCCTCCTACCTTTTTTGTTCCTTCTTTTGCGGGCCCGTTTGATCCCAGTTAGGTTTTGAGGCTTTGCCCTTTTAATTTTGAAATGGATCTTTTAGTTTGTCCTCCCCCTCCTCTCTTCTTTCTCTCATTCTGTGTTGAAGATTATGAACTGGTCTTAACGGAGGGGCCGTGATATAATAACAGGAAGTCCTTCATCTTCAAGAAATGGGGATTTTCAACCCATAAAAGAAGATTTTAAGAAAATCTTGATTTGAGTTAAATTTCTAACATTCCCTTATTCTGTTTGTATGAAAATAGCATCTCAAAGATTGCTAGTGAGATGGGGATTTCACTGGCAATTGATTCTCTGATAGTAAAGGAGTTCATTCACCTTTGCTAGGGTTAACATTCAAATTAATGTTGATTCTGATCTTTTCGGATCCAGTGCTCTTATAATTCTAAGGGTCAAAATTTAATTATACCTGTCATTTATGAGTGGAAGCTAGAATCTTACAAGAATTGTTCTGTTTTTTGATTGTGGATACTCTGGTTTTCCTAAGTCTCCTAATTACATGCTCACCTGTTATTCCAAAATTTAAGGTAAAGTTTGACTAGGAATCGTCAAAATCATAGAAATCAAAGAAATAATAACAAAGCTCCTACAAGATATTCCTCCTAACCCTTCTCCTACTTCTCTTGTGGCTCTTGATTTAAATATCGCGATTGAAGCCTATGCTGATTCAGCTAATGTTATTGGTAAAGTAATCACTTCTAATATTCCTAATATTATTATTGGGGACAACTCTTGCAATGCCTACTGATAAAGTGCATATTCCTCCCTCTATCCAGATTATCCAGATTGGACATTCTGATTCTTCTATAATCCTTGCTATCAATATAGTTGATTTTTTTCTTTGTATAAATAATTCTTTTGGCAATGTGGCCATTATTCCTTCCTCCCATCTACTTCTAAGGCTAAGAATGGTAGGCGCAAATGAGGGAACTCTCACATAAGATTTTTTTCTCATGTCGTTACCAAACATTGTTGCTTATAATGTTAGAGGACTCAATAACGAGAGTCATGTTGCTGATTACAGAAGAATTTGAAAAGCAAATAAGGTTGATCTTATTTATCTCTTGGAGAGCGGGCTTTCTCTCATCCCAATCTCTTGACACATTTTCTTATGATCGATTTAAGACTTTTTCTAATGAAAAATTATATTCATAACTTTAATATTGCTGATAATGGACACATTTGGTCAAATAGAATTTTGCCACTATTTCTTTTAATGGCCTAATTATTCAAGCTCAATTTATTCATGGTGTAATTTATTATTCTTTGTCTATTAATTTCTTTTAGTGTCATTTATGCTGATAACAATGCATATGTAAGGAATGTATTATGGGAGCATATTATTTCTTTTGTTGAAAATATTAGTAACCAATGGATTTTATTTGGCAACTTCAATTGCATTCATTCTTTGGAGGTTCTCTACCTATCCCTAGTAGTTTGTTAGATTTTAACAATTGTATTTCCACTTCCAGCTTGTTAAAACTCCCCAATATGGGTTATTTTTTAGCTGGTTTAACAATCAACTGAAAATCCTATAAAATGTTTGTTGGACAGGGTTTTACAGTATTCACTGGCTGGATGTTTTCCTCACCCTTTTTATAAGGTGTTGGACTTTTATTCTTTTGATCATTCTCCTTTATCAATTTGTTTGAGATCTTATTTTAAGCCTATAAGTAGGTTTTTATATAAGAATTTTTGGATACTTTGTCCTAATTTCTTTGATGTTGTTCTTAATGTTTGGGTTAAACTTCTGATAATCTAACTTTTAGTTTTTTTTAATAAGCTTAGAAATGTGAAGTTTGCTCTCAAAAATTGGATTTGGAACTCTTCCAATTGTCTAAGCATATCTTAGATTTGAGATCTCAACAGATTGATATTTTAAATATGCTAGCTTTCACTTACTACTAATCCGCTATCTCAATTTTATTATATTTAGAAAGAGCATGCTAATGCTACTATTTGTGAATATAAGTGGATTAAGCAAAGAGCTAAGTGTGCTTGACTTAACAAAGGAAAGGATGACTTGAAATTTTATATCAAAGGACTAAAATCAGAAATAACATTAGCCTTATTATAGAAGTGGTGGTTGATGATAAGTGCATTCATAATCAAGAATGAGATAGCTCTTGAAGATATTTCCCTTAATTATGATCTTCTTAATTGCAACTTGGATTCTTCTACTCATTTTGCTAATTTATTTCAGATTCATAAGACTGTATCTTGTGAAGGTATTGTTTTTCTTAGCATTGCTTTATCTAGTTATGAAATAAAGAGAGCGCTCTTTTCTGTTGGCTCCAACAAGTCATCTGGTCTAGATGGCTTTAGTTCGAAGTTCTTCATGGACACTTGGAATATCATTTGAGAGGATTGCATCATGGTTGTTCATTATTTTTTTTTATTCTGCTAAGCTTCCTGATATTATCAAACTCACTGCTATTACTTCTATTCCAAAAAGGATTAGTGATAAAGTTTTTTGCTGATTTTAGGCTTCTCTCTCTCTGCAATACTTTCTATAAAGCAATTGCAAATTACTTATTGATCAGTTGAAGCTTATTTTGTGAATTATTATGCATCATGCTCAAGCAACTTTTATTCAAAAGAGAGACATTGCTAACAATATCATCTTAGCCAATAAACTTCTTAAAGGCTTTACTTCTAAGCATTATTCTAAACATTTTTGTTCAAAATTTTACTTAATGATGTTTTTTAATAAAGTTAAGAGGTAATTTCTCTTTATTAAATGGCTAAACTCGGTTTCCCTTCCACTTTCATTAAATAGATTCAAGCCTATACAACTGATGTCAAGTTCTCTGTTCTCTGTCATTATCTATGGTGAAACTAGGGGCTACTTTTCTTCCTCTTTTGGATTAAAACAAGGTTTCCTCTTATCACCTTATTCTTTTGCCATTAGCATTGATGCTCTTTCCTTCATTCATAGTAATCCTATTAATGGTGATAATAATCAATTTAACATCTTTGGCAAGGATGAATTTACACATTTAATATATGATGATGATCTATTAATACTTGGCAAGGTTGAAATTAACTCAATTCATCACTTGAATAATATTCTTAACATCTTTTAATATGCTTCTATTCAAAAGGTTAATAATGCTAAATCGGCTATCAATTTTAGTAAATATGTTAATGCTGATCTCCAACAACAAATATATGACATTCGTGGATTTAATTTTAAACCATTATCTTGGGATTACTTTGGGGATAGTATCAAGCCCTCTAAACTTATTGGGTTGATTGTCAAAAGCTTATTAATAAACATCATACTTGGTTGACAAGATGGAAAAAAAAAGTAATATCTATAGTTGGTATATTTCAATTGATTAAAGCTATCATTTGGAGCTATCTTTATTATTGGTGTAGATGATCCGCTCTTCCTAAAGGACATAGGAAGTCTATCACTTCTGTTATCAATAATTTTCTTAATCATGGTGGGATGGAAAGGAGATACACACTATATCTTGGAATACTATCACTTTGTCTAAATATAAGGGTGGTCTTGGTATTCTTTCAGTGGATTCTTTGAATACTATTTATAAATCCAAGATTTTATGGTGCCCTTATAACATATATTCTTTCTTAACTCAATTATTTGATTATCTTTATAGATCTAGTTGTAATAAAAGTAGAGTTGGTTCTTCTATTTTTTTGGAGAGACCTCTGCAAATTTGTTATTAGAATTAGGAGGTGGCTCTCTTTCAATATTACAAAAAATGCAAGCTATTTTTGTACTTTGATCAATGAGTTAATGGTAAGTCTCTATTTGAAACTTTTGGAAATATTATTTTCAATTAATTTGGCTTTCATAAGAATATTTAAGTCTTTGAAGTATTCTGCATTGGAGCTTGGCTACTTGATAATGTAAATTCCATCCATGATTATTGTTTGCATAAAATTTTGAGCTTTCCAATTATCGATAATTCTATCATTTGTTTTTCGAATAGAGAAGATTGCTACTCTCATAAGTGAACTTATAATCTTACTTTTGATGCTTTCCCCAATTGTGATTGCAGTAGATTGATATTGTTTAAAGGTTTTTCCAGTAAATTTATTTTGCACTCATGGAACATTGTTCACCATAGTTTGAAAACATGTGATACTTTGAGCTCAAGAGGGATCATGGTTGATAACAAATGGGCACTTTGTTATCATGATTTATTGTTTGAAGCTATTGTGCATTGTGGAATGTTAATTTGGACTTCGATGAATCGCTACAAATTCTCCTTTGGAATTTTCTTCCACTGTTGAGCTTGGAACTTTGAATATTGGATGCTATCTGAAATGTTGTGGATGCAAGGTTGCCTGACTGTATGGTTTTAGAACTAATTATGCTCACTCCTCTTCTCTTCATTTCTCTTTTCTTGAACTGAAGACCTTTGCTGCCATTTCACTTTTCTTCTCTCTTTAATATTGATGGGTTGGATTTGTTCTTATCTTTTCTGAATTATCTCTTTGAATTAGATGATAGATTGTTTGGAGCTGTTGTGCTTTGTGGAGTGTTGATTTGGACTTTGATAAATCACTTAGAATTTTCTTTTGGAAATTTCTCCAATTGTTGAACTAGGAACTTTGATTATTGGATGTTCTTCGAAATGTTGTGGCATGTAAGGCTAACGGGATGCATGGTTTCGGAACTGCTGATTATGTTCTATATTTTTATTGGATTCTTCTTCCTTTAACTGGTTTTCTTTGAGGTTATTTCTAGATTTATATCATCCAAAAGTTGCTGTTAAGAAGGCTTTCTGGATTGTTCTTTCAGAACTGAAGATTTAGCTGAAATCTCTGGAAGAAACTTCTCCAAATGTTACATTTCAAAGAATTCTAAAGATGCTGGCTTGGGTAAGGTCTTTGATTATTTCTCGAGGCCTTCTCCAATACTGCAGGTTCTTTTATTCAGTCAATGTTATCCTCTTATGACATTTTGATTGTTCATATTCTGTCTATAGTCATTTTTAAGTTTTTATTTTCCGTTATATTTGAAAGTGTAAACTTTTATTCCTTTCTTCATTTGGAATGAAATTTGCCCCCAAAACAATGTCGTAGTTCCGCAGATTAAAATGTGATTTATGTTTTGGTATTTTATTTTCCAAGTGAAGAAAAAAAGAACATCAAAGTCTCATTTGGATTGGATCAGATTTGTTTCAAAGATTAGACATTAGAACTGAGAAAGATCTACACGCGGTTTCACGACACCAACGTTACTGCATCTCCCTCTTCCAGCCTTCGCCTCACAATCTAACGCAACCAGATCTCAAACTTTATACATAAAACAAAACATACGAATCAAAGCTAAAAGAAAAATCAAAACTTTTTGTTGTGTATTTACTTTTCTAGTTATTTTTTCACAATACCCATACCTCTAAGTGCAGTTCTCCTGATTCTTCGCAGAAAGCCGCTTCAAGAACTCGTAGGTAGTGATCATGGTGGTAGCAGACAGCGACATGGACGCCCATCTCGGCCCCAATCCTCTGTAACAAGCCGTCCATCCCCCTTCCTTCAACAAGCTCTTCACCGCTCGCCCAACCGTCATTCTCCCCTTTCCTTCTTCCTCGCACCCATCCATCACCTGCATCCTGGTCTTGATCGTGTCCAATGGCATCGTCACAAGAGCAGCAGCTCCCCCGGCCATCGCTGCGCTAAACCCCTGAACCACCGCCACCGTTCCACAATCGGGCTTAAATCCGGCGGAGGAATCTCGACTGCGGCTAATCCAATACCCCATTCCGCTCCATATGATCCTCTGAGAAACAGAATAGGAAGCCCACCACACGGCGTTCGATGGCGCATAAGTCAGGATCGACATCCCAAAACCCCGGTAAAGACCGCGGAGGCCATCGGAGGTCAGGATCTTTCGGAAGGCGTCGATGCCGCCGCGGTACTTCAACGGCGAATTTCCCTGCACCATAAGCCGCTGGCTGACGACGTCAATCGGTGTCCAAATTAGCTGCGCGGCGACAGCGGCACTGAGGCCTGCAGCAGCGTTGGAGGCGGCGGCGGCCGCCGTCTCCGTCATACCGAGGCGGATCGCAGCGGTGCCGACGCTGCTCTTGGTGACCTCGAGCGCAGCCATGTAGAGAGCTCGGGCAGGGATAGTGCCGGTGAGGGAGGTCGCGAAGCCACGGTAGAAGCCGCGGGGTCCTTCATGGCGGAGGATGGATGCTACAGTGGGGAAGCAGGGAAGGGGTTTGTGAGAGACTTGGAGCCGCGTCTTGAGGACGACGGCTGGGTATAGCGCGGCTGAAACACCGGAGAAGAGGGCGGCGCCTAGAAAGAAGAATCTCGACTTGTCGAGCATCTCCCAGTCAATTTCTGCAGGAAGATGTATCTCCACCGGTGACTGATCCTCCTCCTCCGCCGCCGCTGCCGCTGTAGTAGCCGCAGCTGTCACGTTCATCTTGTTACTCTCCACCTCTCTATCTTCAACTATATCTCCGGCCTACCCTTCATATCTACGGAAGTTGCAGAATCGTAAACCTAACCTTAAATCTAATTCTCAGCTCTCTATGTACATCTAGCACTGACCCGAATGTAATCCATCCTGAGATTTGGGAGTTAAGCAAGTAATCTTAGGAGTACTCACTGGGTATGCGGCGTCTCTCGAGATGAGTATCTTATTCCGATGTGCTTCCCGGCGGCGGCCGTGGAAAACATCTCAGCTGTAGAATCCCAGCAGGGAGGCGATCCAGATCTAGGGTTAGGGCTTGCGGCGGGGAAGAGAAAGATTGAAGCAGTTGCGCGAACTATAAGAAGAGCAGCTGGGGAAAAAGGAAAGAAAGATTTGCTGGTGTTGAGAAATAAGGTGTTAGATATAAATTAATTTGGCATTGGGGTGCTTTGTGCATATTGGTCATCGTTGGCCCTCAGAGCGTCATCCATTTTCAGGAGTGATTCACAGGTGTCGGTTACCTGTTGGAAAGTGGATAGTACCGACGCGCCCAGGCGGGGCGTGCGAGAATCGCAGGTATTAGCTGCGTGGCACCTCGCCGTATCCGCCGGCGCTTCGTACGACTTACCGGCGTATCCCGGTTTAAGGAATTTTTATTCGGTTCGAACGATAGTACGTGCATGTGCGTCCGTGAGCCTATTAAAAATGCGCACACGTGGATTTCTGACCCCACCAAGCGCGTTTGCAAAAAAGGTTTTTTTATCTCAATTCGCAGACCCGATTCGACCTGAAGTAAATTACTGAAATTTTTGCACGCTTTATTTTCCCGCCAAATCATAAAAGGCATTTTTGTCTCCATTATATTTAGTGATGCCGACATTTAGGGTTATTGTCGACCTACTTGTCGTGGAAACTGCAGAAGTGAAATTTGATTTTGGAGGGACGACGCAGGTAATGAGTTGGATTTTTATTCACTGGAGGTCTTGAGATTCTCGTATGAGGGTAAGAGCAAGTGAAGATGGATTTTGAAGATGATTATATAAATTATTGTTTACGTTCTGCATTCGTAAAATTTAGGTTTTATTGTCTTATAAGTTATGTTTTATTTAGAGAATTTTGTTTTTTGTATTATTAGAGTTTTATTTAAGTTGTAATTCAGTATTATTCGAGTAACACTGAAAGCGACACTGTAAAAGTTTTCTACAGTTTTAATTTAATGTAGGAGTTGGCAATGTTTTGGTTTGATTTTAATAACATTTTGGCTTGTATTGCGGATTATATTTACGTTCTGCTTTGTAACATCTAGGTTTTATTTTCTTATAATATTTGTTTTATCACGGAGTTATGTTTTCTGCTAAAAAATACAGCTATAAAACACTTATAATATTTCTCAAATACAACGGTACGTAGAAGAAATACGGACTTTAAACGTGTTGTATTGTAGTTTATTTTGCTCTCGTACAAGTATATTAGTATTGACGGTTTATTCCAAATTACTCCGATGAGGTTTAACGATCGAATCGGGAAATGCTTCTAAGAGTGTTTTTTCCAGGTTTATTCCGTCATCGAAAAATGCTTTATTACGGTTTATTTGAAAATCAAATATTGTCATTAACGTAGTATGAAGCAAAAATATAACTCTAGAATAAAAAGACAATAATACAAAAATATAACAAAAATAAAATTGAACGGTACGGAGAAATACAACTCCGAAAATACAAGAATACATCAACAGTACAACCGGAGATATCTAATACGTCCATCTTTACGATTTAACTTTATTGTATTTGAACAATATCTATGTTGTTTTACGGTCGTATTCAGTAACGTTCCGCCGAGTTGTTGGAATAAAACGCGGAATATTCTAATACAACCGGAGCGGTAGTATTAGAGATATTCCGCACTCCTATACAATACAACAGTTCGACTTAACTCTGTTGTATTTGAACGATACCTATGTTATTTTAGGGTTGTATTTAGTGATGTGACGCCGAGTGGTATTTTTTTTAGTTGTATCAATGGCGATATAGTCAGAACTCAACACAGTTAAATCGTAGATGGATGTATCATACATCTGTACTTGCATTGTGGAAATATCATGGTATTTTTTTAGTTGTATCAGTAAACAGTTTCGAATAAATAGTCCAACGATATTCGAGTGTTGTTTTGTTAATGAAAAAAGTTATATATTTATGTAATACTTAAAAGTTTATATTAGAGAAAATAATAATTTCAAAAAATTGCATTATTATCAAAATTTTAATATTACTAATTGCATAATTTTAATACGAGTTAATAAACTCTAAAAACATTAGGAATATCACTCGCATACTGACCACGATCGGGCATAAGTGGAGTAAAAGCGGTTGTATTCGAATATTCGCTTGTTTTATTCATGAACAAAACAGGTTGTATTGGAATATTCCGCGTTTTACTACAACTCGTTGGAATACGACAGCTATACGACGGAGATATAATTTGAATACAACGAGTTAAATACTCCAATTCGGTCTTGTTTTGTAATCGAGAAAAGTTATATACTTATGTAATACGTAAAAGTTTATATTAAAGAAAATAATAATTACAAATAATTGCATAATTATAAAAAATTTAATATTACTATCTCGCGTAAATTTAAAAAAAATAATACACGCTAAAAACTATGGGAATATTACTTAGATACAACCACGCTCGGACATGGGTGGAGTTAAAGCGGTTGTATTGGAATATTCCTTATTTTATTCCTGAAAAACGCCGGTTCTCTTTGAATATTCCGATTTTTAATCCAACTCGTCGGAATACGACCAAAATCCAACGGAGATAAAAGCGGAGCACATCAGTGTTAAATACGCGAAATCAGTATTGTTTTGTGAATGAAAAAAGTTATATACTTCGGTAATGCTTTTATATCCAGCATATCGAATAAAAACGAGAGAACATAAGAAAAGATGTAGAATAAAAGATCCATAAAAACTGTATTTTTATATGAAATATTTATAATAATTGATTTTTTATTAATTATACTAATTTCAATAAAGAAAAACAGTACATTTTTTATGCTTATTATATATATATATATATATAATAATGTAAGGATGTAGTTATAAATATTTAATATTTTTATTAAAAAATTATAATTCTGATATTATTAAAACTTTATTTATATGAAAATTTTCCAACCAACCCCTTTGGATTTTGGTCGTATTCGACGAAATTTGGATTAAAAATCGGAATATTCCAATACAACCGGCGTTTTTCATGAATAATACGAAGAATATTCCAATACAACCGCTTTAGCTCCAATCATGCCGAGCTCGGTTGTATCCAAGTAATATTCCGATCGTTTTTAGAGTGTATTTGATGATATTAAATTTACGCAGATTGTAATATTAAAATTTTCATAATTATGCAATTGTTTGTAATTATTATTTTCTTTAATATAAACTTTTACGTATTACATAAGTATATAACTTTTCTCGATTACAAAAAAAGAATGAATTGGAGTATCTAATACTCTTGTATTGCGATTATATCGCCGTTGGATTATGGTCGTATTCGTTCGAGTTGGTGGTTATTGGAATATAGTACTGCTAAAAAACTCTTGTAATATTTCTTAAATACAACGGCAGCCGAAGAAGTGCGGATGTTAAACTGGGTGTTTTGGAATATTCCGTGTTTTTCAAGAAGAACTATGGTAAAAAATATTTTTTTTAAATTGTCTTGCCCTTTTGAAATTCGGCGCCAATGCCCAGGAAATACAACTGGAAACGAAACGTCTTGTCGAGTACTTTTCCGGAGGAATACTATGCACCACTTTTTACCGGTCCAAAATTAAAATTTCTAGTGGTTTCGAGTATTTCGTTCTCTAGTCGAGTAGAGAAGAACGTTATCCAAACTTCTCAAATTTACGTCGATGGAAGCGAGAGAACACAGCGATGGAATCGAAGATATGATGGAAACAGAGGTTCGGCTGAATGAGGAGCAACAATCTGATCAGCCTACGCAGAAGACCAAATACAAGAAAAAGAATAAGGGGACTGGCATCAAAATGGTCACCGGCGACAGTTCGTCGAGGTACTACTCGTAATCTACCTTCGTATTTTTATTAGAAGATATCATTATTATACTTAAACTCCAAACAATACTGAAGTACAAGCCGAATATCTGTAATATGATCCGAAT
This sequence comes from Papilionanthe hookeriana x Papilionanthe teres, assembly GCA_022702705.1. NCBI lineage: Eukaryota > Viridiplantae > Streptophyta > Magnoliopsida > Asparagales > Orchidaceae > Papilionanthe > Papilionanthe hookeriana x Papilionanthe teres. The sequence continues at coordinate 18,906,314 of CM040430.1, read as the reverse complement.
ACGACCCAAATAAAATCGAGAAACTTCCAGAGTGTGTAACCTAACCGCAAGCCAAAACATCTAAACACAATAATATTCATATAAACAATAAATATTACGAAAATAAAACTGAGTGTAGAAATAAAATTGAAATAAAATCAAAAAACAACTAGAATAAAACTCAAAAACTCTTAAAACTACAATAATACAACTAAGGCTTTTATTTTATTTTTTTTTCTACAGGTTTCTTAACTCGAGAAACATGAGCTGTAGATGTCGGCCGTCCGTCGTGAGGGAGGTACTTGATGTGGTCGAGCTGCAGCCTCTACGAAGTCATCATGAGTAATCTCGGTCGACCGAATATTCGCCAGTTCTTTGATTTGCCTCCGTATCCCCGGGACAATATTCTCACTCTGCAAATACTACAGTGTTGGAGGCATGACAAAATGTTGTTCAAATTAGGTGGGAAAGAGCTTAGATTGCTGCCTGATGAAATTGCACTTTTGATTGGGATGCCAAACAGAGGACCAATGCCGAAGTGGAAGCTACGTCCATCGGCGACAATGAATGCTGTTAACATAAAGGACAAAATATTAGTGTATGCAAGAGGGGATACTTCGATCCCATTTGAGAACCTCTACATAAAATATCTGTTGTCAAACTTATTTTTTCCATCAAGTAATTTCAATTTTCCTTCGGACCTTGATGCCTACGGTGATAATTTAGAGTCATTCTCCTCATACAACTGGCCTGCGGCTCTCTGTGAATATCTTATAGAGCAGATCAACGCAGTTGCCATTAAAATTAGACTGAATCGCTCAATTGGCTACATAAATGGGTTTCTGTTTTTGTTAACGGTTAGTATCTTATTTAATCATTATATTTACTTTATTGATTGATCGGTAATGGTAATGTTACATTGATTCCACGCAGCTTTGGTTTTTTAGCACACTTCTCCAGTGCCTCCCGCAGCCTCCCAATGCTTAGACCAAGAATGTTGCGGTGGCCAAGGTACCTTAAGTGGAACGCGTCACAAGCCGACCTATTCTTCGAGCGGTTAAACACCGAAATAGTGAGTCACTCCCAACTTTCTAACCAAGTACTAGTCGTGTAATGGTTAATAAAACATTTCATACCTTGTTGAAACCGTATTTAGGTGCAAGACAAATTCAGGTGATGTTACTACTCGATGAACTTATGTGGATTGCCAACCCGGACGAGGGCCTTCCAAACCCGGTCCAAGTTCAACAAACTGAACTTCTATCCCCCTCTTCACCTTCATTTTCTGTTGGTGGAGTTGCTGCAGATAATAACACCATTTCTTCGCTCCTAGCTACCATGACTCGCAACATCGAAGTTATGAATGAATTAGTCAGACGTTAGGAACAATGTGTCCAGCAATATCAAGGAAACTTCGAGACCGTAAATGTTGGGTTGACGGGGATGCAGGTGCAAATCTCTGAGCTGAGCCAAAAGGTTGATAGGATTGAGCAACATTTATCAATCAAAGAACCCAAAATGGCTAGAGAATTCTACCCAGTGGCCAGCCCAGAAGTCCCTGCTCGCTGAATTTGATTCTTTGGGAGACACTACGGCCGTACTCGTAACAACTCTATCGCTGAATTTGGAGACCCTACTTTTGGAGACCCCGTCGCTGAATTTGAAGACCCTACTGCTTTACCAGAACAACCTGTTGAAGTCCCACCCAATGCAGATGAAAATATCATGGGAGGTCGCACCTCCCAATCCGGAGGGGTGAGGAGGAGGACACCTGTCATACCGGAGGTTGAAGCCGATGTTCATGATCGAGCCGAGGTAGCACTATCCATACCTAGCTTGATGCGGAGGGTGAAGCGCCGACGGAGTCGGGTGAAGAAGGTTGTGAAATCACCTTTCACATCCTTTCGATTCAAAAGAAGGAAGACGGTGAAGGATACAACGGACCGGAGACCCCCTCACCGGGAACAACACCCCTCGCCGCGGACCCCTCACCAGGAACCACTGTAGAGAGCAAGGAACACCATCATCCGACGGAGAAAGAGCCCTCCTCACCGGGAACAAAACCCCTTTCACGGATATCCGCATTAATCGAGAAGATTATTCGGGATACCAACGACGAAGAGACACCACAAAGGGATGATGCACCGGCTTTGGACGATCCGACCTCACCCTCACCTCTCGTCTTCGACCACTCCGACTCCACGGAAGTTGCACCCAGCGACCCGGGTACTTCGAAATCATTAGTGTTGTATCAACCGAAATTACCCGTGCCTCCCCCAATGGTGTTTCTAAAAATATTACTAAATCCATTTATATATGCTTCTATTTAAACATCATACATTAAAGTTGAGTTCATTTGTGCACAGCAGCAAGAGTTGAGAGACATAGCAACGTATCCTGGTAGAGACCTTATCAGAGATGACCAGCGCCATGTAATTGAACAGTTTTTGACAAATTATAAGAAGCCGTACGTGCACCAACTTTTATATAATGTTTTTCACATATCTTTAATACATAACTGACATTAAATGGGGTTGATTTTAATGCAGGAGTGATATTATCATAAACCAACGCTTCTTGTTGTTAGATCGTGGGATGATGGACGACTTGCTTTTTAATGAGTTTATCGGTAATGATCATGTCGATGCCCTCGCCGCCATCTTGTACCAAATGAAGAGGATGCATCCCAACAAGTACCGTAAATACCTTTATGTTACCCCATTATTTTGGGTAATGCCCTTAGTTTAGTTTGTTTGACATATTAATGAATGACACTAAAATTTTAACTAAATATCGTTTCCTACGAGTTATCATAAAATGGATGGCGACCCTTATCAATTTACGAGACACATCACTCCCACGACGGTATCTAACTCGGATTTTATATTTTTTCCTATTGTGCATAATTCTCATTGGGTGTTGTTGGTTTGCGATCTAAAAAATAAAAAGTGGCGAATATACGATTCTCTACCCAACGACATACACAAGGATCTTTGCAAAGACTTTGTGAGTATATGGTGGATAGTAATTTAATTTCCTTGACTTGTGTAGATTAAATAGTAACTGTTATATTGCACTTTGTAGATCAAACTATTTACAGGCTTAACCAGGGAATGCTTCAAGAATAGGAAACCCGCGTCGTGGGGTGTGGCTCACGTCAAAGGTATTCCCGTACGGACGAACAACGTTGATCGCGGCATGTTTGTCTCGCAAATATATTGAAAGACTAACCCGTGCTACCCCGACCGACTGGAAGCGAGAGAAGAATTGGCAAGCTGAAATGCCTGAATCCGCGCTCAACTAGCATATGACCTCCGCATGTGGTTTCCTTCGTTATTAAATACAATCGAAAAGAATCCGACGAATGATTGAAATTGGTTTATTGCTTTAAGTCTATTGTTGGTTGTCGAATACTATGTATGTTGGTTGTTTTGATGGAAAATTCCAATGCTTCATTTCTTTTGTCATTTTTTTGGTGTGTTGGAGAAATTATATCATTGTGCCTTGACTTGGATTTGCAGTTTATTTGCAGTTTATTACAGTGTATCAGATGAATTTTTACAGTATTTATTACAGTTTCTTCCAAATCAAGACACAACTCCGGAATAAAACGAGAATAATACAAAAATACAACTAAAATAAAACAGTAGAGAGACGGGACTTTTAATGGTTCACAAGATACAACTCTGAAAATACTACAATACATCTACAAGATCGTTATTTATTTATTTCGGTGTATAGGGATGATATCGGCGTCGTATTCGGGTTAGTAGTGCCGACGAGTTGGAGGAACACGCGGAATATTCCAATACAACCGGCGTTGTCCGAGAATAAAACAAGGAATATTCCAATACAACCGCTTTACCTCCACGTCATGGCCGAGCGCGGTTGTATCTAAGTAATATTCCCATCGTTTTTAGAGTGTATTATGTGTTATTAAATTTAAGCTGATTGTAATATTAAAATTTTAATAATTATGCAATCTTATCTAAAAATTATTTCGTTTCTTATAAACTCTTAAGTATTACGTAAGTATGTAAATGTTATATATTACAAAAAACACTCGAATACGATGACCGTATCTTCGAAACATTTTGCCGAATACAGTCGAGCGTAAATTTAATAACACATAATACACTCTAAAAACGATCGAATATTACTTAGATACAACCGCGTTCGGCCATGTTTGGAGTTAAAGCAGTTTTATTGGAATATTCCTTGTTTTATTCATGGACAACGACGGTTGTATTGGAATATTCGTCGTGTTCCTCCAACTCGTCTTGCTTTGTTATTGAATAAGATCCAAAAAAAGAGTTTTTTTATATTAAATATTTATAATACATTTTTTTTTATTAAATATACTCTTTTGAATAAAGAAAAAAAGTGTATTTTTAAATTAAATTCCGCGCCACTGCCGAGGAAAGCTACGCACCTAATACTGCTCCAATGCCGACGAAATACAACTGGAAACGAAACGTCTCGAGTACTTTGCCCGGAGGAAAGCTACGCATTTATACCGCTCCAATGCCTAGGAAATACAACTGGAAACGAAACATCTCGAGTACTTTGCCCGGAGGAAAGCTACGCATTTATACCGCTCCAATGCCTAGGAAATACAACTGGAAACGAAACGTCTCGAGTACTTTGCCCGGAGGAAAGCTACGCATTTATACCGCTCCAATGCTCTAGGAAATACAACTAGAAACGAAACGTCTCGAGTACTTTGCCCGCTACGCATTTAATAGCCCTCAAAAATTTAAATTTTGAGGTTTTCAGAGTATTGCGTTTTCTAATCGAGTAGAGAAGAACATTAGAAGATACGATGGAATCAGAAGACCAAAAAAAAAGAAGGGACTAGCAACGAAATGGTCACCGGCGACAGTTCGTCGAGGTAATAGTCTTAATCTACATTCGTATTTTTATTAGGAGATAAGCATTCTTATACTTAAACTCCGAACAATATCGAAGTACAATCTGGATAAGCCGCCATACAATCTTTCCTCTTTTAGAAATAAACTCTTAATTTATTGCAATCTTTCCTCTTTTAGAAGCCTGCTACTATAAGAAAGCTTTCCTCTTTTGGGTGATATCCGGATAAGCCGCCCTACAATTCAACGGCTATATATTACATTATTATTTTGTTGCAATTCTACATTAACCTTATAATTTTTGTCTTCATTTTCTAAACAACAAGGGAGCCTCGCATTTATTCACTACCACCGACCTTTTGGAGGAAATATTGCTGAAAATGATCTCTCGTCTCTCCATCACCTATCGGAGATATTAGAAATTTTCTGAAAACGCGAGTATAATTTATTATGGAATTATCATTTTTTCTAATTTGCCATACCTCTTTCAATCATGTAACTATGATATAATTAATCAAAATATTGGTCTCTTTATAGGTGCAAAAAATTTCATGCAACAGCTTCATCAAAAAGGGTAGGAAAATACATGGTCTTTGAAGATTGGGGCATGAATTGGCACGACAAGCAAGGATATTTAAGATTTCTTCAGAGTTGTGCTGATAGCGAAAATAAGTAATGCTCTCTTCTGCTTGGATTGGTAAGCGATAAATATTTTTAACATTTTAATAATACAATTCTCAATATTCATTTATACTTTATATATGTATTATAAAGCAATGTTCATCAGCATAAATATCTCAATATTTTAGGAGGAGATGTGGATTCAAGAAAGAATTGAGATTGGTTTACATTATCTCCTCGATACTGCAAGTCGAGGGCATCTTTTTTCCAAATATACCGCGGACTTAGTGTTGCTACGTGAAGAGACATCTCGCGCGCATGGGATCGATCTTTTGAACGAGATATCGAATAAAGTACATCAGTGTCGAGAAAAGGTTTCAAGAATCTTCCATAAAATGAGTTGGAAAAAATGGTCTGTTCTACCATTTATTCATTGCAACAATTTGTTATGTGGAAAACCAACTTTGGAAGCTGATAATAGATGGCTAAGTGAAGACCTCGTGGAAAGAAGATTCTGCAGTGATCTTTGCAAATGGAGGCATGAATATGTATTGTTTTTCAATATGAGTTTTTTATCAATATGATGTAAGCAGGGGCTCAAATTGTAAACTTTTGATATAATCTAATCATGCCCTATCGTGGTTGTGTCCTAGTAATATTACCATCGTTTTTAGAGTGTACTATCTAGTATTAGAATTACGCAATTCGTAACTTTTAAGTATTGCGTTAGTGTATAAATCATTTCAATTACAAAAGAAGATCGAACATGTTGGACTTCTCCTTCGAAACCGTTCTGCTGAATACAACTCAAAAAATTCCCCGATATATCCAAGATCCAACTGAGATCAATGATAAATCGACGTGCGATTTTTCTGTGGTGTATTGGGATTATATCTCCGTTGTATTACGGTCGTAATGCCGACGAGTTGGAGTAAAACGCGGAATATTCCAATACAACCGGCGTTGTTCAGGAATAAAACAAGGAATATTCCAATACAACCGCTTTACCTCCAATCATGAACGAGCGTGGTTGTATCCTAGTAATATTCCCATCGTTTTGAGAGTGTACTATCTGGTATTAGAATTACCCAATTCGTAATATTAAAATTTTGATAATTATGCAATTTTATCTAAATATTATTTCCCTTATCGTAAACTTTTAAGTATTACGTTAGTGCATAAATCGTTTCAATTACAAAAGAAGACTCGGATATGTTGGATCGATCCTTTGAAACGGTTTGCTCGAATACAACTCGAAAAAATCCTCGATATATCCACGATCCAATCGAGAGCAATGATAAATCGTTGTGCGAGTGATCTCCGGTGTATTGGAATGATATTAAAATTTTAATAATTGTGCAATTTTATCTAAAATTTATTTCTTTGATATAAACTTTTAAGTACAACGTAAGTATGTAAATTTTCTTCGATATTTTCACAATGTAACCTGGAGATCAATGATAAATCTTTGTGCGAGTTATCTCCGGTGTTTTGGGATGATATCGGCGTTGTATTCGGGTCGTAGTGCGTACGAGTTGGAGTAAAACGCGGAATATTCCAATACAACCTGGCGTTGTCCACGAATAAAACAAGGAATATTCCAATACAACGGCTTTCTACCCAATCATGCCTCAACATGGTTGTATCTAAGTAATATTCCGATCGTTTTTAGAGTGTATTATATGTTATTAAATTTAAGCTGGTTGTGATTTTAAAATTTTAATAATTGTGCAATTTTATCTAAAAATTATTTCATTGATTATAAACTTTTAAGTATTACGTAAGTATGTAAATTTTTTTGCAATTACAAAAAAAAGACTGAACACGTTGGACTGTTTCTTCGAAACAGTTTGCCGAATACAGCTTAAAAAATTCCCTGATATTTTCACAATGTAAATGGAGATCAATGATAGATCGATGTGCGAGTTATCTCTGCTGTATCGGGATGATATCGGCGTTGTGTTCGGTCGTAAGTGTTGACGAGTTGGAGTAAAACACGGAATATTCCAATACAACCGGCGTTGTCCACGAATAAAACAAGGAATATTCCAATACAACGGCTTTCTACCCAATCATGCCTCAGCGCGGTTGTATCTAAGTAATATTCCGATCGTTTTTAGAGTGTATTATATGTTATTAAATTTAAGCTGGTTGTGATTTTAAAATTTTAATAATTGTGCAATTTTATCTAAAAATTATTTCCTTGATTATAAACTTTTAAGTATTACGTAAGTATGTAAATTTTTTTCAATTACAAAAAAAAGACTGAACACGTTGGACTGTTTCTTCGAAACAGTTTGCCGAATACAGCTCAAAAAATTCCCTGATATTTTCACAATGTAAATGGAGATCAATGATAGATCGATGTGCGAGTTATCTCTGCTGTATTGGGATGATATCGGTGTTGTGTTCGGGTCGTAGTGTCGACGAGTTGAGTAAAACACGGAATATTCCAATACAACCGGCGATTGTCGACGAATAAAACAAGGAATATTCCAATACAACGGCTTTCTACCCAATCATGCCTCAGCATGGCTAGTATCTAAGTAATATTCCGATCGTTTTTAGAGTGTATTATATGTTATTAAATTTAAGTCTAGTTGTGATTTTAAAATTTTAATAATTGTGCAATTTTATCTAAAAATTATTTCCTTGATTATAAACTTTTAAGTATTACGTAAGTATGTAAATTTTTTCAATTACAAAAAAAGATCGAACACGTTGGATCGTTTCTTCGAAACAGCTTTCAAATACGACTCAAAAATTCCTCGATATTTTCACAATGTAAATGGAGATCAATGATAGATCGATGTGCAAGTTATCTCGCCGTATCGGGATGATATCGGCGTTGTGTTCGGGTCGTAGTCGTCGACGAGTTGGAGTAAAACGCGGAATATTCCAATACAACCGGCGTTGTCCACGAATAAAACAAGGAATATTCCAATACAACGGCTTTCGACCCAATCATGCCTCAGCGCGGTTGTATTTAAGTAATATTACAGTGGTTTTTCGACTGTATTATCTGTGATTAATACAATGATGCAACGAATTGGGGATAAAAAACACAACTTAAAGGGTAAAACACAAGGAGACCAAAAAAGGTAACTCAATAAATCAACCATAAGCAATCTGTCTGTCATTCAATAAAATCAAAAACTATGTTCAAACTAATTATCCTATATGTTCATTAGCATCAGTAGAACAATTCTTTAGCAGTCTAGAATTCATCGTCCAGATTCATTAAGCATGCTTGTGTATGTCTCCGTTCGTTGTAATGAAGTCGGCTTCTGGAGTAATATGAATAAAAAAATTTTAAACATCCCAGTATTGAATAGTAAATAAATAGCCTCGTCCACATTATAATTTACTCGACTTAAGGGAGCCGACGTTCCAAACCGGCTTGCCTCGTTTTGAAAACTCGTAGCATCACTTGGACCGGCATCTTTATCCGTTCCTACATAAAATTTGACACTTTATGACGGAGACAAGTATAAGTTTTAGAAATAAAAAATATTTCAACGAAACTAAACTTACTTTTTCTTTTCATATTTTTTTCCCAATATCCTTTTAATCTTGAATTAGATATCCCTTTAGGACGCACCTTTACTCGGGTCATTCGATTTCTCTCTTTACATGGGTCTTCTTCTTAGTTGTTTTTGCCTTTTGTTGGGTTCTCTCCCATGTAATATTTCATCGAGCGCCGAGTGTTAGTTTGTTTAGTGTATCTAAGCACAAACTTCTCAGCAACTTCATGGCCTTGCGTTCTTGTACTTATCCGGTACGCTAATTTATGAACATGTGTGCGATATATAAGACCACTCGAGACGATTGTCAACATTCGAGACCCCTTAAGATGTTGATATTCCAAACTTTTGTATATGTCCTTTTCGCATGTGTACACCATCGAAGTAATATGTGTTTCTCGTAAATTTTGTACACGTTATCATGCTCGAAGAACCCTTAGAGCGTGAGCACACAAGTAACCCCATCATTTCAAATTTTTTACAATCGCACGCGATATCCAAATTAGCTCCGTCTAGTTTCACAATCCAAGCATTTGTCCGTGTCTCTATTATCGAAGGTTCTTATGTGAAATTCCGAATCATTGTCGGCAAATCCTTCCAAAGCAAGTCCACCCAAACCATGAAGAAACTCGACTCAAACTTCGAGTATAAATTCCGCGTGTAAAGTAAAGCAACTCCGCCTCGTAACGTGGTTGCATTTTATCGCAGGGACAATAAGCAGATTGCTCGCATCGGAAATCTTCATCCTTCTCATTTCTTCGCCAAGTTTTAGCAATATGTTCAAGGGCCGTAAAACATTCGGCTATCGTGCTTGTTGGCTTGCGAAACTATGACGGATGTTATTAGTCGACTCACTCCTCCGCGTAGATAGGATCCCCATTCCGAAAATGTCTTTATCGAATGTCGTCGACCAGCCGATGCCTTATATTATACAATTCATCCAACCATACATTTTCCCGAAGTTCTCCTATCTCAATCATTTCGCCCCAAGTTTCTTCGAATTCAGCCTTCGAGTCACATCTACGCGTGCATTTAAAAAAGAGATCGTGTACTATCTTGTTTTTCCCCGAACCACAATGCACTTTTGAAGATAATTTTTTGTATATATGCCATCGACATAATCTATGTCTAGTGTGCGGCAAGCACTCTTGGATCGCTCTACTCATCGCTTGATCTTGGTCGTTGAATATTGTGATTGGGTGCTTGTTATTCATTATACGGATAAGGGCTTTGAATAACCACTTGAAGGACTCGATCGTTTCATCCGACAAAAAGCCAACTGCAAAAAGCACATTCTGCCAATGGTGGTTCACACCGACAATCGGCGCACAACATAGGTTGTATTTATTCAGCCTATAGCTTGTGTCAAATATTATGACATCACCAAAGCAATCATAATCGAGTCCGGACATCCCATCACTCCATAAGAAATTCAACAAACCGCCCGACTCATCAATTCGGACGTCCCACGCAAACATTGGATCCTCGGCTCGCCGTGCGGTGAATAGTTGTAGTAAGGAATTAGCATCCCCAAGTTCAATGTGTAATCTTCTCTCTCTTTGTAAGAGATTATATGCATCCCTCTTCGTACGATCTAGGTTCTCCACTCCACCAACTTCGTGGCTAGGAAGCTAAACGCATCGGTGGTTCTAATCCCCGCTTTCGACATCGATCCGAGGACATCCGCACCGATGTCACTCATCTTTCTCGCTCGAACGCAATAGGTGAGTGTCGCCAACATTCGCCAACGGATGGTTATGACTTTCTATGAATTTCTTTACCGACCAGCTTCCTCGGACATCAACGGCATATCGGATCATGGCGAGACAACCGAGTCCTCGTATCCGCTCGCTCGTACCTCACCGATACATTGTCCTTCAATTCTCTCTTCATACCAAGCCTTACCACAAACAAACTCCCTTGTCTTGATCCTCCTCGAATTCGGCCAATAACCAATGTGGTCCTTTCGCACAAGAAATCCAACAATGTGTGCATAGGCACAATATTTTTCATGTGCCTCCTTCTCATTATTGATAACGACTTAAGCAACATGTTTACAAGTGGATCATTGGAAGCGCCGTGATCATCGGAAGCACTCGTGATCATTGGAAGCACTCGTCTCTCTCGGGTATCCGCAATTAAAAATAGATTTGAATGTCGGTATCACTATACTTAACAACCAATAATACAAAAATAATATCATGATAAGCACCACAAGTAACACCATAATAATAACTATAAAAGCATTGGTGTTTTTCGGGTTTTATCACGAATAATACACCCAAACTAAGAGAGTATCGCCTTCAAATTACCTAAATAAAACCACAACGAAATCAAGCAAAGTTACTCTTAAGAAACCGCCTTAATACCACCACAAAATTCCCAAATTAACACCACGTAACGCTAAAAAAAAATTAACAAATATACTTTTCTCAAACTACCTCGATACACCCATAATATTACCATAATACCATCATGTCCCACTATGAAAGAAAACTTGACGTTACTCTTTTGAAACTACGGGCATACTACCGTAATAAAACAGTAAATAGAACAAATTTTATTAAGTTTTATTTAGGTAATTTGAGGGTACTAATCTAGTGTTTTAATAAATATAATAACAAAGAAACGCACCCTCCACCAAACTACTAGAATACTACCTTCAAATTGCCAAAATCGAAGCCAACTTAAGTTACTCTTAAGAAACTATCAGAATACCACGACAAAACTACCAAAATATCACCACGTACCGCTGAAAGAAAACTTTGGCATATATACTTTCCTGAAACTACCTGAATACAACCATAATAATACCAAAAAAATATCATGGCTCTTTAAGAAAGATCACTTGACTTTGTTCTTCTGAATCTACAGGCATACTACCTTAATAAAACTTAAAAACAGTGAAACACCAATAAAACATTGCATACAACTAAATTTACCAACCTGAGGGATTTCTTCTATCGCAGCTAAACTAAGCTGAGAATCTTGTTCGTCCAATATATTTTGAGATTCGAACTCAGTGTCGACTTGATCGGTAGTTTTTTCTGCAAACGGTAGCATTCTTTAGCTTTAGGTTAAAATCAAATTTCAAATTTCTGCTCCTCAGCTCCACGACAAGGTAGGTGAGCTGAAAACCCTAAATGTCGGAATCCTAAAGATAATGGAGACAAAAAATGCCTTTATGATTTGGCGGGGAAATAAAGCGGCAAAAATTTCGTCACTTTTCACCTCGGGTCGAGTCGGGTCGGGTCGGCAGAATGGAGATAGAAAAGCTATTTTTTTCAAATGCCGACGTGGCGCGTTTTTAATGGCTACCGGACGCAGCGCTGCGTACGCGGTCCGGACCGAATAAAAATTCCGGTTTAAGGGAACTATAAGTGGAACGGCTGTTAAACATGCCACTTTTTTGTGGGTTAATATAGCTTATAAATATTCGAAGAAGTATTAGCATGATTATAAATTTAATTTTAAGTAAAATTGTAGTTAAAGCTTGATTCTCATAAACACACACGCGTGCAATGAAATGAGCTAGTATGAATCATGAGGAGATTCAATTGGTTTGGCGTTAGAAATGTACGATCAGGAGATCAATTTACCAAGTTATTTGACTCGGTACATCCCCTTGAACCGGGGCCAGAGGTTGATCTTGTGTTGGCTACCCGAATCAAGGACTAAGGTCAATCGAGCCAAGCAAAGACATTGATTTGCATATCGCCGCAAACCCATTCAATGAAGAACATCTCACAGATGCCCTTTAGATTCCTTGATCATGGGACAAGAAATAGCAATAATGTAATTCATGAACATCTCCAAGGATCTCTTGATCAATGAATAAGCTACCTATTTGATTACTGTGGTTCACTCTCTGCTTGATCGTCTAGTCTCACTATGTCGATAAGAGCTCCTTATCCAAAGACCAATGTTCGACAACAATATTATAATAGCCAGCCGGAAGCCAAGCTGATCAAGTTTAGTTCTTGTCGATTCAAAAACCATCAAAGGCCGACCGAAAACTTCTATTCAGCAAAGCCAGACAAACAACATTTGTCTAACTAAGGCCCACTGATTTCTATCGTGTTAGATGATGGCACAATCGTTAACCTATATATGTAAATACCTTAAATATCATGTAACGCCCCTATTAAAGTATGGGTAAATATGTAATTTCACATATTGTACTCCATCTTCTGTAAATAAGAGAACCGTTTTATAAAAAGGGGTTAATCAACAATTCTGATTACTATGCATCTCTCTCTCTCTCTCTCTCTCTCTCTCTCTCTCTCTCTCCAGTCCTACACTCTATTCATTGGGTGTGATTCAGATACAGATCAGGATTTTACATCCCAAAAGGTGCGGTGAGGGTGCATCATGTTATATAATAAGAGAAGGTGTGGTGAGGGTGCATCATGTTATATAATAAGAGTAATACATGGAAAAAAATCCACAATAGAGACACCGACAATATAAAATACACTAGGGAGTTCGTGGAACAACAAAGCCAGGAGTTGAAAGACCAGATGATGGAGACCTTTCAAGAGGAATTGGCTTGGGGAAAGGAGTAGAATCCCCGAGAAGAAGGCCTTGTGTCCAACGACAAAGGGAAACCTTGATTTTGGAAAGGGAATGAGATTTTTAGCACTTACATGGCGTTAGGTCAGTGTCAAACAGCGGTTCAGGCATACCGAGGCGCCTCGTTAGCCAGATAGCATTCTCGTGGCAGATTTTTGATGATGAGCAGCCATAAAGTTTCAAAATCTCTGCACTTGAATCTTACAAGGGTCGAACTGATCTGACCGACCATATAGTTTCCTTCGAGTCGGTCGTGTATTTACTGAGGACCATAAACGATTTGAAATGCCACTTCTTCTTCACAGAACAGGAGTCGAACATCGGGTGGTTCATTAAATTTCCACCAAGGGTTATCACCTCATTTGCTAACTTCAAAAGAATCTAAGTGTTGCAGTTTACGAGTGTCAAAAAGCCCCCAAACGAGTTCATAGATTTTTTTTTAAGATAAGGTAGGGGCGGAATGAGAGCCTCCACACATTTATTACTCGATTCCAAAAGGAGATATTTGAAGTGTTAGATTTGAAAGCCTTCATGGAACATGACGCCCTTGCACAAGGGCTGAAGGAATGTTTGTTTCGGTATGCTTTGAGTTTGCAGTGACCGAAGACCTTAGCTATGTTGTTGAACATTGATACCAAACACATATCGACTAAAAAATACAACTTGTACTCACTTCTATCAGAGTAGCCTTCTACACATTATCCGCAAAAGAGATCCTCCAAGGATGACAGGTTGAGAGCAAGGGATGATTCATGTCCTTCCACTCACCCGCACTATGAAGGCCATCGACGGCCTATAGGCCATAGGGGAGCCGACAAACCCTACTACCATGGGAGTCAGAACCAATATCTTGACCAATGACATGTTCGGTACAATTAGCGACCCCTGCCTCATCATGAGGAGCCTAAGATAACTCTGATGAGTTTTCTAATGGAAAAGATAATAGAATCCATCGATAACGAGAAGTAATTCAATAAAGTTTCCCCCCCATGAAGAGCAGATCTTACCTCTGGAACCCGAAGAAATATTGCACACACCATCAGGATCACGACCCCAACACAAAGGATTGCTGTCACCTCTAAAGCCTTATTAAGGAATTGATCATGGTTCACAAACTAAAGAGGTTTATGGCATTGGGAGCAACTATCCAGCACCTAGGCAAGCTCTAGTAGAGAATATTTTAGATAAGTTAGTTTGAGAGGATGCAACTCACATTGTTGGCATAGTCTCAGCCATTTTCAGAGGAGATGGAGAATCTTTCCGTCGAGTTATCCTTAAGAGGATTTGATCTAGAGAATTTTACAAAGTTGCATTAGCCTCAAATATGCATCTTATGCCCTTATTAGTTTCACCATAGAGGATTTGTCCTCTAAGAGCAATCCTTATAATGACGTTACAATCATTACCACCCTAGTAAGAAACTGTCAGATTACTAACATCTTTGTTGACACTATTAACTCTGTTAACATCCTATGTAAATTAATGTTTGACAAGAAGTTTTTGATGCAACTGACTGACAGAAGCTGTTAACATGTTTTATGGCTTCTTTAGTAAAAGGAAAGAAGAATTAGGAATAATAGCCCAACCGGTCTCCCGAGGGTAAAACAGCAAATAGTTCACCAATATGGAGAAATTCCTAGTGTTAAATTCACTACCACCCTATAATTCTATCTTCGGATCTGCTCAACAACTTCTAGGTCGTAACTTCAACGCACCATGTGGTGGCAAATATCTTGGGCTAGGGGGAGTCATCACCGTCCAAGGTAATCTTGAGTAGTTTCAAACCTGCTACCTCCAGACGATCGTAAGCGTGGACCATGAGCCTTTCGATCTTCAAAACCTACACTCTCAAAACCAACAAGCCACTCTTGAGATTCTAACAACCAAAGGCTAACCGAGTAAATTCTTTCTAATAACTAAAAATTTTGATGCAGGGTTAAACAATATGTTGATCAAGACCCTCTAAGAGCATCAAAATATTTTTTCTTAGTCGGCCAACAAAATTCTAAAGATAACAATCAATGTAGAATGTTGTTGATTGAACATCAATCGTGTCGCCCGACTGATGAAACTGAAGATGAGATATTCAGCTGTTACCTTAGCTCAACCGATCTTGGAGGAGGTGCACAAAATGTTGAAGGCTAGATATGTTTGAGAAGTGCAATATCTGATATGGTTATTGAATGTAATGCTGGTGTAAAAAAAGAATGGTAAGTAAACGATGTGTGTCGACTTTATAAACCTAAAATTTGCTTATTTGAAAGATAATTACTAACTGTCAATGATCGACGCACTAGTAGGTGTCAATTTTATTTTTCAACACATCATGAGGGAGTCAATGATTTAATTATTTAAATAATTAAACACGACATGAAAAAGAGATATTATCTCGAGAGATAGAATTATCACTTCAAGATGGTTTTGATTACTTAAATTAAGAAAATTTAGGTATTTACAATGGTCCATGATTAAAATTGTAAAATATTTCATTTATTTAATCCCAAGACTAGATAGAACTTATATTAAACATTGGTTACACACTTCCTACGAGGACAAACCTCCATATTTAATTACATCTTAAGCAGTCTAAGTTACTTAAGAAACGCTCAATTAAGGTTGTAGTGTTATCTTCAAAAATTTTTTAAGTTTAGGTCTCTATGATTGATTATCAAGAATTTCAAATAGGAAAGACTCAAAAGTAAAGTGATTATCAACATAAACTAAAGGAAGAAAAAGTAGGAAATTCAAAGATACTAAGAAACTCAATAACATCTCAATTTTGTTATGGTTTAGAATTAGTGATTTTGAAAGAGATTTATTTGATGTTTTACCTTGACATTTTATTACAAAGTTTAGAACATATATCACACGATATATGATCATCAGAAGGCCTAGAAAGTGAAGATTTTTGTTGTAATTAGACAAACAACCTTAATCCTAACATTAAGGTGAAGTTTGCTTAAAGGAGTGACACTTCTGAACTTTAATCTAAAAGAAGAGAAAGCACACAAATAAAATGCAATAAATTTATAACCTTGGCTACAAAGGGCAGCCATCTAAACTAGTTAATTATATTTAAAATCATGTAAGTCAGTCTTAGTGAATGCAATATAAGGTAGTTTGTTATTTATTAGGAGTAGTAGGTATTACAACATGATTGTAAATCAAGATGTCTATGTATGACTTGTATACATAATATTTCAAGACTAATGTGAATATATCTTTAAAATTTAAAATTTAAATACTTTTAAAGCACATCACACTCAAAGTGTTTTCTCTAATTTTGTTAATTTTAGCGTCGAGTAACCAAAGCAGGCTACACATTATGCGTGTTCTTGATGATGAATGCTGAGAGGATTTGCTCATAAGGCCGATTGAGATGCAATGGCATATTCACATCTTTGAGGAGATGGTTCTCATAGAACAAATCATTCCCTATTGTACAATGTTTAAATTATAAAGATTTTTTTTATAATTGATTTGATATCAAAATAAGATTATTTTATATGCATGTGTTTTCACAACTTTGAATGCAAAAAATTATGAAATTTTATTTTGGTTACGAGTTTCATTTAATTTTGACAAATTAAAATTGTCATCTATTTGGTTCGGGTATAATATTGTCTTTAGATGAGCCTGCTGACCTCATTCTTGGGTCATGTTCAACTTCTAAAGTTATATGGAGCCTTCGGAAAGGTCTCAGTGCCTCTGAATCCTAAGAAAAGTACACTGACCAAAGAAAAATGTATTGAGAAATTCATACCAATATTATATTAACTTTTGATGAAATTACACTTTAAAGAAAGTTATTTTCTATGTTTTATTGCAGGTATGAAGATTTATAGGTAATGGAGAAAAAAGATGGAAAAAAGAGCGAATCTGGAACGAAAAGGACTAATAGAGATAAATTGAACTAGCCCGCCAACGGTGAGTAATAGGCCGCCGACGACGTGTTTTTCCCGAGAGCATTTAAATATATTATAAAGGAGTCAGCCGACGGCGAGATCGAGCCCACCGACAGCGAGCCTGAGCAGTTGACCTACGTTCTAGAAACCCGCCGACGGCACCAATTAGCCCGCCGACGGCTAGAAGGTCGGTTCAAGCAAGATACATTGAATCTGGATGCTTTTTGAAGAGGTGCTTAAGCAACCATTGGAAATCTTTCTTCGTCTTTAAATAGAGACGATTTTAGGTCGAATTTGTGTCTTCTTTGTATCCTTTTTGTGTCTTCTTTGTGTCCTTTTTGTGTGTCTTCTTTGTGTCCTTTTTGTGTCTTCTTTGTGTCCTTGGTGTGTCATGTTTAAGTATTTTCTCAGTGTATTTAGTGTGTGAGTGTGTTTTAGAGAGTATATTAGTGAGTTTAATTGAGTGTGTTGTACAAGAAGGAAGAGTCGGAGGAACTTCGACGGATCCGCTCGGGAGAAAATTCGAGATAAGTTTTGTCTCGTTGTTTTATAACTTTAATTTTATATGAAATCTAAGTTTTGTGTTATTCTTCCTATGCATTCTGAGTAGTTTTCTCTGTCTTTCTCCTTATTTTTGAGATTTTTGTGAAATGGAAAATTAAATTAGTTGTGCCCAAAATATTAAATAAACATTGTGATAATCTTTAACTTGAATCTTAATTTACTTTCAATTTGGCCAATTAAACTGTTAAAATATGTTGATTTCACAACTAAAGTAAAGATTACATTCAAGATTCAGGGAAAGCAAAAGCCTTGAAAAGAGGGTGCAAATAAATAGAGAAATATTATTTATCAGGCGTAGAATTGGATATTTTAGAGTGACATACTAAAATCTTCAATTAGGTCTTATCGTTTGGGTGTTGAAGTGTAGATGTTAGCCCTCAAGCGAGGGGAACGTGGGAGCTCCGAAGTGAGAGCCGGTATCCTCCCAGCCTAGCCGCAGATTCAGTAACCAAGCATAGGATTAGTCAATATTCTTTATGCCTGGACCAAAGGGTAAAAAATAGGAATGCTCCTATTTGGCATAATATAATTCTAACAAATTTGATTATCCTTTCACTTAATTCTCTTAAACAAGGGGAGAGATACTTTTCTAAATTGCAATCTTCCATTCAAAAATTAGTAATAGAGCTTAGTGTAAGTGTTCTTTATTTTCGTATATTAGATAAGTAATTGCATCCGCTAAAAATTAGTTCATAATCTCTAAACTTCTCTCGTGGATCGATATCTAGGACGCCATTGTGAGCCTTGTATTACTTGAACGATACGTATACTTGCGTTGATAAAAGGGGTAACTTTGCTATTAGTGAATATTATTTTTATATTGGTTAAACAATTATATAGTTATACACTTTCCACCCCGAACCTGTCAAGTTTTTTGGCGCCGTTGCCGTGGATGTAAAGTAATTATTAAGGTAACTAATAAATAATTATTAAAATAATTACTAGAGTAACAGACTATTTAAAATTTACTTAAGTTTTGTATGCATAAATTTGGAACCGAAAATTTAATACCTTACGATTCAGAATTAGAACGCACTATTAAAAAAATTAGAAAACAGAAAAGAGAAATTATAAATTTAAATCAAATGGAAAATAATCCAGCAATTGAAAATACAAATCAACCGAGACCTTTAAGAGATTACGCAAACCCTACATTAGACGAAATTCACTTAACTATTCAAAACCCTGATGTAGTGGCTAATTCATTTGAGCTTAAACCTGCAATTATCCAAATGGTACAGAATAATCAATTTAGTGGTTCACCAAACGAAGATCCTAATTTACATCTCGCTAGTTTTTTAGAACTTTGTGCTACTTTTAAATATGATGGAGTATCTAATGATGTTGTTAGACTTAGGCTTTTTCCTTTTTCTTTAAGGGATAAGGCTAAGATGTGGTTAAATTCGTTAGCACCTGGATCTATTAAAACTTGGGGAGAATTATCACAAAAATTTCTATCCAAATACTTTCCTCCTTCAAAAACTGCAAAGCTTAGAAATAATATAACCTCTTTTAGTCAGTTTGACGGAGAATCGATATACGAAGCTTGGGAGAGATTTAAAGATCTTCTTAGGAAATACCCACATCATGCATTACCAGATTGGTTAATCATTCAAAATTTTTATAATGGATTAGTAGGATCTCTTATATCTATCATTGATGCTGTCGCTGGTAGTTCATTAATGTCAAAACCATTTGATGACGCTTATTCATTAATTGAAGAAATGGCTACCAATAATTTTTAATGTCCTTCTTAAAGGTTAAATCCTAAAAAAATAGCTAGTATCCATGATTCTGATGCAATATCTATGTTAACTTCTCATATTGCTGCTATATCTAAGAAATTAGATCATTTCGGAATGAATGATTCTTCTACTATAATAGAAGAAAATTCATCTAGACAATTTGTGGATGCTCAACCTTCTCATGAAACTTTAAATGCTATTAATAATAGACCCAATAATCCTTATGCAAATTATTACAACCCTGGTTAGAAAAATCATCCATATTTTAATTGGATTAACAATTCTACCAATCAACAATGGATGAACAACTCAGTAAACCCATTAGGAAATTCATCTAACAATGGATGTTGGGAAGTATTTTGCTATACCACTTCTACAGTAGTCATCCCTGTGATAAAAGAATTCTATTCCAATCTATACGGAATCAATAACGGAGTCGTCTATGTGTGAGGCAGATGAGTAACTTTCACTCCTTCTAGAATTGAGTTATATTCAACAATTGAGAATACACATGTTTGCCACTACTCCAACTTTATCCCTACAAGGAATAGTATGAATGAGATCTATCGTTATTTAACTGATGAAGCGGAAGATTGGTGACCCACAATTTTATATTATGATATTTTTAATTTAATTGCAACGACGCCAAAAACTTGACCCCGCTATTTATATGTATAGAATTGTAATTGTTTATGTTGTGGATGCTACGCAAGTATACGTATCGTATCAAGTAATACGGGGCTCTAGTGGAGTCCCGGTTATCGATCCCACAGGGAAAGAGAAAATTAAATAACAACTAATTTAAAATAATAATAATAATTTTTAAAATAGTATACGAAAATTTGGAATTCTAAATTTGAGCGCAATAAAGTAAACTAAGTATTAGGTAACTTAACTAAGTAGAAAATTAATACGTATTGAAAGTGCAGGAAATTAAACTAATTGCTAAATAAGTCTTATCTATTCAGAAAAGTATATTTCCCTTGTTTAGAAATTTAAGTGATTGATGAATTTAAATAGATAATTTTAAGGTATTGTGACAAAAAGGAGCATTCCTATTCTTTACCCTTTGGTCCAGGTGTAAAGAATATCGACTAATCCTATGTTTGATTACCGAATGCTACAGTTGGCGCGGAGGATACCGACCGCCACTTCGTAGCTCCCACGTTCCCTCGCCCGAGGGCTAACATCTACACTTCAGCTCTCGAATAATAGGACCGAATCGAATATTTTAGTCCGTCACACTAAAATGCTCAATTCTACGCCCAAGGATATTATTTCCTATTTATTTGCACCCTCCTTCCAAGGCTTTTGAATTTCCCGAATATCAGATGTAATTTTTACTATAGTTGATAATCAACATATTTTAACAAATCAAATGGCCAGTTTGAAAGTAAATTAAGTTTTAAGTAAAAATTATCACAATTTATTAATATAAATAAAAGTATCTCTATTTTAATTTCATCAAGTCACTTAATTTCATAAACAGGGAGAAAGACTAATAAACTACTCAGAATGCATGGGAACTAAACTAAGCATGAATTTCATTTAAAGTTAAAAAACAATAAATACAAATACTTATCTCGATTTATCCCCAAGCAGACTCCTCGCAGTTCCTTTGACTCTTCCTTCCAATACAGCAAGACTCACTAAAAAAAACTCACTAACTCACTAAAAACTCACTAAAGACACACAACTGCACACAAAACTAGACAAAAGACTAAAAGATTGCACACCTAGAACTCACACAAGACACAACTGCACAAAAATTAACACCCAAGAGACTGAATTTCGGCCTCTATATATGAGGTAAGCAAAGGTCCAAGAGGTGTGTAAGCATCTCTTCAAAAAGTGTCCGTGTTCAATGTATCTCGTGCCATTTGAACTAGCTCGCCGTCGGCGACTGAACTACCTCGCCGTCGGCGAGGCTTCTAGAAGATCTTCAAACCGCGCTATCTCGCCGTCGGCGGCTCGGGCTCGCTGTCGACGAGACAGCTTATAAATTCTTCGAATTTTCTTCTTGTAACCTCGCCGTCGGCGGCTTCGATCTCGCCGTCGGCGACTCAAGACAAATTGCATGATTTTGCTCCAAATTCGCTCCTTTTTATGATTTTTGCTTTTATCACCTAAATTATTCATTCCCGCAACAAAATAAAGAAAATACCCTTCTTTAAAGTGCAATTTCATCAAAAATAGGTATGAATTTCTTAATAAATTTTTCGACGATCAAAATCCCCCAAACTTACTTATTACTTGTCCTCAAGTAATTTTAAGTACTACATAAAAATAATGAGTTCTATAATAAGATTTTTCAATTTAAATAAACTATGAATTAGATTAATTAATATCATAATAAAGTTAAATAAAAATAATTCATGTAATTTAATTAATTTTATAGAAATAAATTATTTAGTTATCAGGTCTAAGATTTCTAACTTACTATTCATTTCGGAATGACTATATTTAAAAGAATAACTACTTAAGATATTCATATGATAAGAAATTCAAGAAAACACTATTAGGTAAAATTCTAATCCATAAACATAAGTTTCGGAAATATCTAAGTTTTTCCCTTAGGTTAATTCAAATGAAGCCAATTTTCGATAAGGCATCTCTTCAAGCCTTCTCCTTTTTTTTTCTTTTTCTTTTTCTTTTCGAGGATTACCGTATCCGGAGAGCTCGTTAATAATTTTGAACTTCATTTTCATCTTCCTAAATTTGAAACTTAGGAATATTTCTTCGTTTATATATACTTCATAGTTTTTACTTTATTGATTTTCAATCTTTTCTTTTTCACTTGAATACTTAAGAATTTTAATTTTAGAATATAGTTTTCCTTACCAAAAATATTTACTATATTCTTATTCCCTTTAACCAAATATTTTATTCTATTTAATTAATTAAAGTACTAGAAATAATTCATTTAACCTTTTATAATAATAAAATAATTCATATTAATTAAATTGAAAATTTTGTTATAAAAATCATTTTATACTAATTTGAAAATAGAAATCGAGAACAAGTTAATAACTAAATTTGTATTTTACTCTCCCCCAAACTTAAATTTTTATATCTATTCTAAATAATGAAAAAGGGAAAGTAAATAAATCATACCTTTGAAGTTTAGGTATTTCTTTTTCTTTGAAATTTTTGTAGGCTTTTTTCATTTTTCATCGAACCTCGTATCGTTAGTATTCTCCATATATATATAACAATTTAAAGAAAATGCGAGGATAAATCTAAGATAAGTATTAACTATAACAATTAAAATTAACTCTACACTACACATATGAATTACTAACATATTAAAAACAATTTAACTAACAGATTAACAATTTTACAACTTAAAACAATACAGAATAAAATAAAAACATACTAAAGAAAACTAACATCCTATTTAACATAAAAACAAATGTAATTAACTAACACAAAAACAAAAACTAAACTACTACAACAATTCAAGCAAATAATCCAACAAACATCCAATGTCTCAAAACATAAAGTACCGAATATTACAAATATATAAAGTCTTTAAAATAACTTAACATCAAACAAATAAAACAAATAAAGTCCTATTCTTCAAGCATCAAAGTCCTGATGCTATATCATCTCCTCCCCGATCCGTAGGCCGAGAAGACTGAGCGAGCTGGTACTCGTGAATATCGGGGGCACTCGGGAAAGACAACATCTAAATCACCACTCCTATAGCGACGCTCGGCCTTCATAGTATGCAATCTCGTATTCCGAATGTCGCCGGAGATATTCACTATCATAATCGTGTCTTCTCTCCAAGCCTCCAATCCTTTCGATCTATATGCTCAAATCTTCTTTCCATATTTTCTCCAAATAACTCAAAACTCTTTCTACTCAGGGTTAATTCATTCATCAGATCTTGTAGGGTAGGGGTGGTAGGCTCAGGAGGTTCATGGCTAGTAGAGGGTATATCTCTACTTGACTGAGTGAAATGACTTCTCACTCCTGATCTCCAACTTTCGTGGGATTCATATTTCTTTATATTAGCCTGAGTTAGGGGTTTCATAGGCTCTATCCATTCCTCATCATCTCTTGCTCTACCCCGCGATAATCGGCAAAGTGCATAGATAAGACCGGGATGTCCTAATCCTCCTCCACTTTCATTTCTAACAGATGGCTAATATGTTTTTATATATAACACTTCCCACATTAATACTCTTCCGGTTCCGAATACGAAATTCGAACCGTTTCTATCTCTTGTTACCTCACTATGATGGTAGGTAGGTAACAAAGTAGAGCAAATAAAATAATGCCGTACTTTTGATGTTGCATTTAGCATAGAAAGAGGAAGTTTACCCGTTCTCGCCGCTTTATCTTCCGGACTCCTTTCCCATCGGTGAGAAAGTCAATCACCTCTTCTAATGGTCCTTCCATAGTTCCAAAAGTTTCATATTCGCTCCGGTGTCTTGAACTTCATAATATGCGTTTATTCTAACGAGTCACTGAAATCTACGAAAAATCCTCTAACTTTAACCGTGCATCTTCTTCACTCGTGTTAAGTTTGTATAAAATTCCTTTACAACTTCTACAACTGCTCTCGTTGGCAACGAAACGAAGTTTTCCCATCCTCGCTCCTTTATAACTCGCTCTACTTCTCCTCCTAGATTCTCGAATACTCGATCCGCAATGCACTTTCTTCCTTGTATATTTTCAAAATATTTCGCCTATGCTCGTGCATTGATGAATCGGTTTTCGTCGAACTCTACTCGACGTTTTTGTCGTGGAGCCATTTTTCGATCTCGTGAAATTTACAAAATTTTAACTAAACTCCAAAATATTACTAATAAGGCTTCCCACAACAACTAAAATCCATTTAAATCGATTTCTATGAAATTCTTCCAAGTATTTTCTTCACATTTCAAAATTTTTCAAAATATCCCAATGTAGAAGAAATCAATGGTGAAAATCAAAAATTTTTGCATAGGAGTGAAGCTCTTACCAAGGGGAGATGAAATCCGGTGTCAAAAATTGTTGAAATCGCTTCAAATCCAAGATCTCTCAAGCCCTAGGTCGGTTTTTTCGAAAATTTTAGGAAGGGGATGATGAATAGTGTCGGTTGACCGTCAAATATAGTCTTTTCGCGTTCTCGCCGTCAGCCGAGATTTTTCTCTCCGTCAGCCGAGCTAATTAATTCCATAAGGCAAAAGTTTCGGGAAAAATCCGCCGTCGGCGAGAAATTCTTCGCCGTCGGCCGAGATCGATCTCACTCGTCGGCGGGATTTTCTCGCCGTCGGCGAGGTCCTAAAAATTTCAATTTTTGAATTTCGTCGATCATTTTCAACCTCGATTTGCCTTATATTATATTTCCGATCATATCATTTATTAATTTAATATGAAGATTAGCTACTTATACACAAACAAATTCACACAACACAACAAATTAACTTTAATATCGAAATCCATGAGATATACAAACTAACATAATTTAAAACTCTATAATCAAACTTCAAACTTCAATCCTTACTACCAATCGACATCGCAAACCAATCCACGATACACTAAATGCCGATACAAAACTATGACGCATATCTCAACTAAGTTCGAGATATTCAAGTCATCACTCCACACATAATAAAATCTAAATCAAATCAAATAACATAAATACAAACATACTATGAAAATCTTTACTACTACTCTTCAAGGTCGAATCTTCATCTTCTCCGATATTTCCTATATGACGATGATGTACAAATAAGTTATAGAAAGACTCGAAGGGAAATTCCGAGCTGATTCTTCAGATGATCCAACCCTTCCGTCTCGATAAATGAAGAAAGCTAGCTTCCAAGTGTCCGGAATGATCGAAGTGTTCCTTCATCCTCCAGATCAATGTGATCAAATAAATCGGATATATTGTCGATTAAATCTCTCACATTCTGTAGTTCTTTCTCCATTCCTTTAATTTTCTTCAAAAGTAACTCCGTTTTATCTGAAATAGGCCTTGCTATAGGATTATTCTGTGAAGCTCAATCAGAGATAAATGTAATGTCTTCATTATTGTCTAAAGTAGGGAACATATCTGTAGGATCAAGCGGCTTCCAAGGTAATCGTAACCTTTTCCCAAGCTTCATAAGAAACCCGGTACTCGATCGCATAATGCAAAAATAGTAGATGGGTGTCCTAGTCCGTGAACTGACCCATGCACAATTAAACTCAATGTAGACTTAACAATTATTGATCCAACATCAATAGGCAATCCAATTTGAATACAATAATTCAATATAGCGCATTCCTTCGAAACCTTGTTTACCCTCATTGTAGATAACAATTTAGATGAGATGAAAAAGTGCCGATGCTTTGAGACGGGATTCAAAAGTGATGCAGAGAAACTAACATACCCGTCTTCACGCATTTCCCAATCTTCCAAGTTCATCGGTCGGATATTGAAATATCTCATTCATATTATATCGAGAAGGCACAAAATTTGAATAGTGACATACCGGGTGTTTTCTATAGAGAATAATTCATTTACTCTTGATAGTAGTAAACGTCACCCATCTTCCTCGGACGTAGATATTCCCATTGTTGATCGCATGTAAGTTAGAGTAGAACTCTTTCACAACCGGAATAACAACAAGCAGACGTAGTGTAACAAAATACCTCACGATGCCGCTGTGCGATCGTTTCTTCTATCTTAGTAGTGGAATTCTCTAATCCTCGATTGACAAATCCCCGTTCCTTGATAACTCTTTTCTTTACCAAAACCTTGTTGAAGATCCGCTGCACTTCCGCACTCACAAATTTCCTCCGGTTAAACACTCTGTCGGCATATTTTTAGGTTATGTGTTTTATTTTGAAAAGAGAGTCCCCTACAGAAATTGTCGGCGAATTTTTAATTTAATTTAAATAAATAATTTGAAAAGTAGTATTTGATTTTGAAAATAATTTTAAATTTAAAAATTTTAAGATATGAAATCAAACCGATCTCACATCCCAAATAGTTTATATAAATGAGCACCACACCACAAACCATATATCTATCCCGGAGAATAGACACACTGCTTGATGATGGGGCTCGGTTAAATAAACTAGAAGATTTGTGACATCCGTTTGGTCTGCGAACCAACTTTATAAGCCGACAAGTTCCCCTGCTTAATATGAAAAACATTAAACAGGGTTTATATTACTCAGGTCCTTAAAATTCCCTATAAGGGCAAGCCCCTATAGTTAATTACATCTTAAGTGACGGAATCACCTAAGAAAACTCTCGATAATAATCAGTAGTTCTGCTCTCAAGAATTTCAAAGTTTAAGTCTTCAAGGGATTGAATTTTGCAATTTCAATAGGGAATGGATCAAATTTAGAACATTTTATTTTGGGAATTCAAAGGAAGAAAGGTAGGAGAAATCACGGATTCGAAGCGAACTTCGGTAATTTCCCGACTATCCTACTCGTTTGGCTTCGAACTTAGGAAAGTCCTAATATTTATTCGATGTTTTGATTCTGCCAATTTTAATTAATTAGGACTTATATTCGTATGATAAAATCATACAAATAGCCTCGAAGATGTGAGGGTTTATGTCGTATCGGACGACTACCTCGGAGTCCTAAGACCGGTTAGGGCTTAATTTACATGATACGATCATGCGAATGCCTAACGAAGAGTCGAGGATTTATGTTGCACTAGTGCAAGCTACCTCGAAGTCCTATGGTTTGGTTATTTAATTCTAAGAAAGTTTGCTGCAGTAGACTTAGGTTTTACTGATGACGATGGCCGTGCTGCCCACCATGCTCCGAGCTCCTTGTTGTTGCAGAGGTTTAGTTTTAGAAATAATAAATCAGGAGATGAGAGAAGTGTTCTGGTTTAGAGAAAGTCTTAATTTCCAAGTGTTTTTTATGTTTTAATTAAAACAAATCTTAAAGTTGATTATAACAACACCGGTTAAGATCCCACTGGCTCCATCCTTCCGGCATCGTCATTTTTATCGGATTCACTTAGTCCGGATGAATTTGCTAAACTCAACCGAATGAGTTCCACACTTTCATTTAGACCGTGGAAATCCCGTTAGCAACACGTAGGTTACATCATCCGAGGTATTCCCGATCATCCAACAATACGTTTTAATTTAGTTGTAGTTGTAGTTTTGTGGTTTTGTTTGTGATTAAATTTTGAGTTGTTTTATATTTTCAAATGTTGTGGCGGTGAATTTTATCTTGTAATGACTTTTAATTTAGTTTTGGTTTCAGCTTTAGTGGACTATCCTAAAGGTGTGGGTTTTCATGCAACAATTGTTTATCATGCAAGAAAAACTAAGTGCGATGCGATTAAATAAATTGCAATAAGGTAAATTACAATAAAATAAAAGCGTACCTGGAGGGTCTTCCCGTCATCCCAAGCTGCACTTAAAACACAATTAGAATATTTAAGCATTTAAAGCAGATTCCTAGGTAAAGCTAAGGGAAGGGTTATGGTTTTCTACCAAGTTCCTAATCCTATAGCTTAGTCATCTCCTATGACGTCTAGGTTCTCGTATTTTAGTTTGAGGACGATTTTCTTCATCAAAGAACAATTAAGTTCAATTGTTTTATAAATATCCTATCATATCGAGAAAGTGCTTAAGACGAATCTTAAACATCTTTTCAATATTTCTAGGATTATTTTAAGTCCAAGAGAATTTAATTATACAAATGAATTAATCGTCCGGAATTCAAGTTTATTATCTTGCTCAGTAGATTGAGACATTTGAATATCTTATGAATGAAGTAACACTTCACTTAATACTCCATTTAGGAGTTATGACAACAAGAGCTTTCGAGGGCAAATGGATGTTCAAATGATTTATGATTTAACTTAATTTCAATTAATGTGCTTAAGTTTGGAATAGTTGTTCAAGTTGTTTTAAATTTATTTTTGAATTCTTTATGTCTTAGTGTGATGTTATATTTAATTTAATTTAATTTGATGTAATTTAATTTAATGTGGTTTAATTTAATTTAATTTAAGTTAATTTAATATAATATGATTTAATTTAATTTAATTTAATTTGATTTAATTTAATTTAATTTAATGTTTTTAATTTAATTTAATTTAATTTAATTTAATTTAATTTAATTTAATTTAATTTAATTTAATTTAAATTTGATTTAATTTAATTTAATGTGTTTTAATTTAATTTAATTTAATATGTTTTAATTTAATTTAATTTAATTTAATTTAATTTAATTTAATTTAAATTTTAATTTGATTTTATTATTAATTTTAGTTTAATATTTTATTTTAAAAGGGTTTGATTTAAATAATTTAACTTTAATTTAATTTAATGATTAAGTCTTTTAGCATTTTAAATCTTAAGTTTGAATTATCATTTTAATTAGGAATTAAATATTATTGAGATGATTAATTTAGGGATTCTTAAATTAAAGAATAAATTTCTTCCTAATGACATCCCTATTTTAATAATTCCAAATTTATTATTCTTCCAAATTTAATTAATTATTTTAATTAAAGTTCATTTCAATTATTTTTAAATTATTTAATAGGTTCCTACCCTTTAATTATTTAAATTTCAATCATCCAAATCATATTAAGATCAAATATTTTACTCTTTTATTTTATTAAGCCTAAAGTTTTAATTAAGGGTTAAAATTTTAATTACCATTTTGCCCTCCAAGCTTAATAATTTCATAACTCACTAAATCGAGCTCAAATGAATTTGAAATTTTTATGTGACTTCACTCATATGTTAATAAAGACATTAGAGGAGAAAATGTGATTTTTCTGTATTTAATTTATTTATGTAATTATTTTTGGTGGAAAATAAGGATTTCCAAGGAAAATTTAATAATATGACCAAGGAAAAGTTTCTGTCCTTAAGAAAATTATGGGACATTCCTAATGACCAGAGGACCACTTGGACCAATTTTGGTGATTTTTTGAATTATATTATTTTTATTATAATTATTTTGAGTTTTGGAGTATTAATTAATTTAAAAATAAAATAAAGGTTTAAAAATGAATTTTATATTTTCAAAAGTCTCTCTGGTATCAAGGAAATCCGAGAATCAATTTTTGTAATTTTCTGATTTTTCTTTGATTTATTAGAATTATTTTAATGGAAATGCTAGAAAATACATTTTTTTTTATTTTAAAATTACCCTAGGGCTTTAAAATTTAATAACTCATCATAGTAGACCTAAGAAAAATATGGGTTTGTTCCTAAGTGATTAAAATTCAAAATGTGACATTTTGGTGAATTTTATTATTTTTGTGATTTTTATTATTTTTTAATTATTAAAATATTAAAATAATACAAAAAATCAACTTTTTTAGAAAATTGAAATTTTAATTTTCTTAAATTCCCCTGATACCAGAGAGACTCCAAAACCAATTTGGTGAATTTTTGAAAAGTATTTTGAAAGTTATGAATTTTTAAAGTTTAAATTGGCTAAATGGCTTAATCAACCCATTTAAGTAGGGCTAACCAAGTCCAATTGACTTCAAATTTTTATGTGGGTTCCTCTGATCCTAAAGGTCAGTGGAGAATTGATTTCAAGTCAATTTGATCTATGATTAGCTCTAATTAATTAAAGAGCTATTTTGGGTGTTTAAGCCAATTAGGGTTATTTCAGTGGATTAAGTCAAAACCTATTTTTCCTGTGGTCCTCTCATTGCGTAAAACATCACCAAATTTTCCTAGAATTTATTTCATAACATGCTAATTATTGGATTTAAAATACTCAAAACAAGTAACATGAATTTGAAAATCAATAACTTCTCATAGGATGGCCTCCGACTTTGGAAAATTCGGTGAATGTTCCCAAATTCAGAGGCTTCAAAAACTCCTATGGTCTCATGCCATGGTGAATTGTACACATGCATGGAGAATCGAAAATGTGCATACAGTAAATAAATCATTAAAAATAAAATACTATATGAAATTAAATGATTTCTTTTTCACATTATTCTCCTCCGTTCACTCGAGCAAGTGGGTATTTTTATTTTATTTTTCCGATTTTTCTACACAAAGTTATGCATTTTTGAAGTTTAGGGAATTAAATAAATAAGAAAATACCCTAATTTTCTACTTATCCACGCGGCGCCGCGTCAACCTAGGCATCTCCGAAGCTCCACGCGGCGTCTTCTGATTCGGCGCCGCCATCTGACTCAGCGATCCGAGGCCTCGCGGTCACGTACCAACGCGCCGTCCGACTCAATCCGTACCGTCCACTCGATACACGCTCGATCCGACGGCTCATGGTCATCGTCTACGACCGGTGTGCACCCGTGACCGTCAACCTTCTAACCCTAATTTCTCACTCGATTCTCAACGGATTTTCGTGTTCTTATGCTTCTATGGATTCGTCTCGAGAAGACGAACACATCCATACAAGAAACATGTATTTAAATCGACTCAAATTAAATGGAGAATCTCCGTAAGCTCGGGAAGAAGAGTGAGTCCATACCTTTGCTCGCAGAAGTGAAGCTTCGATCCGAGAGTCGTGTCACCTTCGATCGGGTCCAAGCAAGCTCCGGATGAAGTCCTCGGCTCGGTGAATCGTCTCAGCTATGAAAGTGACCACGCCCGATCACAAAGCTTGGAGGCCGGGACACCGGGTGGCTCCGGAGATGGGGCTTTCGGTGGAAACTTCTCCTCTCGGTCCGGTGAAGGTGTAGGACCGACCAATTTGGGGATCGATCCACCGCGGAGAAGTGTCCTAGTTTTTGTGCTGAAGTTCGAGCCTCGAAATCGAGCTCACCGGAGGGAATCGGGCCGGAATCCAGTGGGGATCAAGTGCTCTATGTGTGGAGAGTGATCCGGAATGATTTTGGCGCAGTTTCCTTAAGGGTTGGTTCGAAGCACCTCTCATGGCCGAGAGGAGGCGAGGTTTAAACAGAGAGGGCGAGGGCCTCCAAGGGGGAGTTAGGGCTCGGGATCACCGCTTAGTGTCAAGGGCGGAACGGCCATGGTGGCCATTGGGCATGGGGCAACTCGGCGAAGGTGGAATTCCAAAGTTTGGCTCCTCCCAAGGTCTCGGCCATGGTGTTTTCCGGCGACCCGGTGGCCGGCCGGACAGCACTAGTCACCATCTTGTTCAGTGGATCGTGGCCGGGGTTTAGTGTAGGCAATCGGCAAATGCCATGTGTAAAAGTCTTGGATTAGAATGGTATGAGAGGAGGCTCATTTTGGCTCAAATTGGTCAACCCATCCCTTCGGGCTAGGTGCACCACCCAAGGCTTGGTTTAGGCTGAAGAGAAAGTGATTTGGCTCAAAGCATAATCAAGTAGGGTCAAGTCACCATCCAAGCACAATTAGGCATAAGCATGGTTAAGGGGAATCATGGGAGTGGTTAATCACCTTTAGGAATTAAGGAAAGAGTCTCCTCCTTTTGCCCAAAATGGCATGGTGACATGTAAAGAGGCTCTCATGGCATCCATGTGGCTCATGCATGGCTTCATGGCTCATCTTTGGCTTCGGGAAAAGTCAAGTCAATTTCATGGAAATGGGTTTAAGAAAATTTTGGCATTTTGATGGGAATTTGTATGGGGCTTAATTTGAATGGCTTCATGATGAGTTTTTGAAACTTAGGGATTGATTTAATTGAAAATATGGTGTAGAGCAATTGTCATATGGGTTTTGGATTGATTTTGTCCCTTTGGATTTTGGTGGAGATGGGCTTTAAGAAGGTTTCATGTAAGTGGGCTTTTAAGTTTCAAAATGGGCTTTTGGGTGGAGATTTTTGCAAAGGGCCATGCCAAATAAATGTTTGGTTTGATTTATGGATGTGTCATGAGTGATTTGAAGCAAGTTGGGAGTGATTTGGGTTTGAATTGGGTTGAATTTGGGCTTCCTTGGTGAATGGGTCAATATAGGTCAAATTGGGCTAACTTGGGCCAATGTTGGGCTAGGGTTGAAATTGATATAAAATAAATGTCGGGAAATGTTTATGGGAGTGTTTCAAAGAGGTTTTGGCTTTGGTTGGGTTTTGACTTCGGGGTTTGGGCCTATTTGGGCTAGGTTTAGGTTTAGGTCAAAATCGGGCCTTTTAGCTTTGGGTCGAATTTGAGTGGGGTTTGGGTCCAAATTTTGGGCAAATCATGTTAGTGTTTTGTTTGTGGGAATGTTAAGGAAGGTTTAGAAAAGATTTGGAGTTAATTGGAGTTGAATTGGGTTAGTTTGGGTTAGGTTTGGGTCATGGGTCCAAATTAGGCTTTAAGGCCAAAAGTGAAATTGGATCCCAATGCCAATCAAATTGGGCTTGGATTTGGTCTAGATTGGTGTTGGAGATGTTGAATTGAAGTCTAGAATTGAATTGGACCAGAATTTGGGCCAATTGGGTAGGTTTGGTTTGACATCGGGTTCACTTTGGGTTAAAAATGAGTCAAATCGGGGTTTTGACAAAAGTGGGGTAAATCGACAAAATTGGCCCATGGTGTAGTTGAACAAAATGAAATTGGGAATATTTGGGATTTTCTGGAATTTTCTAGGAATTTTCTGAATTTTTGGATTTTTTGGTTAAGAGGGGTATTTTGGGTATTTGGAGGGTATTGGGAGGTATTTTTGGAGTTTTTGGTATTTTTGGGTATGGATGATCAATTTGAGTAATGTGGGAATGTTTGGGATTGATTTTGAGGAACTTTGGGTAATTTAGGTGATTTTGAAAATTTTGGGTAATTTCGAGGTTTTGGGTAGGCTGAAGGGTGTAGGGTTCTCGGGGTCAAAAATCGAAAATTTGGAAAATCGAAGATCGGGTGAATGTAAGTGGAATGAAATCATTTTGGTCGAGCCATGAAGCCATATCAAGCCCACATGAGCCATGAAGGGACTCATTCGAGGCACCCACTATGTTGTTCCTAACCCTCTTACCAAGGGCTTAGTGGTTAAAGACCATCCATGCGAATCACCTGCATGAGTCGAGAGGTCAAGTTGGGTATGGTTTTAGGAGGTGTGTGTGAAAATGTAGTGTATAGGTGTAGTATGTGTAAGTCAGCCCTTCACTGCACCAGTGCCACCTGTAGGCGGTCCTAAGGCCAAAGAGTCCCATAGAACTCATCCTTTAAACTTCCACATTCGATTCCAACCCTCTAGTGATTAGGGTCTACAATCAAGTTTGTGGAGTTTGCAGGAGTTAAGAAGTGGTTTGAATTTCTAAGTGGTGGGTCCCAATTCTAATCCTCTAGGATAGTCAAAGGAAAAGCCTAAGGCTAGATCCTAAGTACTAAAGAGAAGAAGAGAAGACCTCATCAAAAATGAGGTCAACACACTCCAGATTTAGAGGAATCTAAGAATTTGGAGGCCATTATGGTGAATGGAATGAATTCTAGTGAAGAAGGCAGACTTAGAATGGTTTAAGAATGGGTTTCCACAAAGGAATTGGTGTTGAAACCGTCCAGATCAGCATTTAAAGTATATATAACTCATTTTTATAACTTCCTCGCTGTCGGCGGGAGGTTTCTCGCCGTCGGCGACTTAGTTATAAAAACTGCCTTTCAGGATCTCGCTGTCGGCGGGCTCGTTTCTCGCTGTCAGTGAGCTTATAAATAAACTAAATTAAATTAAGCGCGAACCTCGCTGTCGGCGAGTATCGACCTTGCCGCCGGCGAGATTTCAAAATAATGTCCAATTTCGCTCTAAATCGAATAATTTCTTTTCTCATCATAATGGTTCGAATATGTGATGATTCTTAATAATAATTGAGTAGTAAAGTTTCAATAATATAAACTAACTATTAAGATACAATAAAAATAGATAACTAATATGGGTTGCCTCCCATAAAGCGCTTGGTTTAACGTCGTCAGCCCGACCTAATTTCAATTATTAATCAGGTCGACTAAGCATTAAAACCTCTTTATTGTTAGGTCTTATATCTTCGAAATATGGTTTTAATCTATGTCCATTAACTTTAAATTTATGTACAGTTTTTGGATCTTCGATTTCTATAGTTCCGTATGAAAATATTTGAGTTATGGTGAAAGGTCCTAACCATCGAGACTTCAATTTTCCGAGAAATAATTTCAATCTAGTATTATATAGCAAAACTTCCCGTCCTGGTTCAAAATTTCTCTGATTAATCTTCCGATCATGCCATAATTTCATCTTTTCTTTATAAATCCGATCATTATCATACGATTCATTTCTTAATTCTTCCAATTCATTTAATTGCAACAATCTTTTCTCACCAGCTTCTTTCATATTATAATTAAATTCTTTAATCGCCCAATATGCTTTATGTTCTAATTCAACTGGTAAGTGTGCATGTTTTTCCATATATAAGCTCTGTAAGGAGTCATTCCAATCGAGTTTTATAAGCAGATCCTATAAGCCCATAATGCAATTGTCTAATCTAATGACCAATCTAACCTATTTGCGGTTTACGATTTTTCTAAAATACGTTTAATCTCACGATTAGATACTTCACCTAATCCGCTAGTCCGTGGATGATAAGCAATGGATATCTTAAGAGTAATATTGTATTTTTCTACTAGTTTGTGAATGTATTTATTTCTAAAATGAGTTCCTCCGTCGTTGATAATCACTCTCGGCATTCCAAATCTAGTAAAAATATTTTTCATCGAAATTTTGAAACACTCTTAAGCATCACACCTAGAGTAAAGCTTGTGCCTCAATCCATTTGGAAACATAATCAACGACTACTAATATATATGAGTTTCCAAACGAAGGAATAAAAGGTCCCATAAAATCTAATCCCCAAACATCAAAAATTTCAACTTCTAATATAAAGTTTAGAGGCATTTCGTTTCTTCTAGATATATTTCCTACTCTTCGGCATTTATCGCAAGTTTTAATATATCTATATACATCTCTAAATAGAGTAGCCAAGTAAAATCCGGATTGTAGAATCTTATAAGCAGTTTTATCGATCCCAAAATGTCCTCCAAAATTAGAATCATGACATTTTTGAATAATTGGTTCGCTTTCTTCATAAGGTACACATCTTCTAATAATTAAATCCTTACATCGTTTATATAAATATGGTTCATCCCAAAAATAAGTTTTCGTATCATGGATGAATTTTTTCTCGTTGTTGCAAAGTTAGCATAGGTGGTAAAATATTACTAACTATATAGTTTACTATATCGACATACCATAGTATTTTCCACTCATTGATATTATATAGTTGTTCATCGGAAAATTGTCTATAATTTCATTTTCAATATCGGATAATTCATGATTTTCTAATCTTCGATAAATGATCCACAATTCGATTATCGGCTCCTTTCTTATTAACGATCTCAAAATCGAATTCTTGCATTAATAGCATCCATCTAATTAATCTTGGTTCGGAATCTTTCTTTTGCATTAAATATTTGATAGCTAGAATGATCGATATGCACGATACATTTTGTTCCAATCGGATAAGGTCTAAATTTATTAAAACCATATACTACCGCTAATAGTTCTCTTTCAGAATCGTATAATTTATTTCAACGATCATTTAGAGTTTTACTAAGATATAGTATATAACTTTAAAAATCTTTTCATATCTTTGCCAAGAATCGCTCCTACAAGATAATCACTAAGCATCACACATAAGCTCAAATGGTTTCTCCCGAGTTAGGTGAAACTATTATAGGTGTTGTAATTAATTTTTCTTTTAAGAGTTCAAAAGCACTCGGACATTCGATTGTAAATTCAAATTTCTCGTCCTTTTCGAGAAGTTGGCATAGAGGTTTAGTAATTTTTGAAAAATCTTTTATATAGCGTCCGTAGAATCCAAAGATGTCCAAGAAAACTTCTTACCCCTTTTACCGTAGTTGGAGGTGGTAATTTAGCTATAACTTGAATTTTTGCGAGGTCCACTTCCATGCCTTTTTCCGAAATTTTATGCCCTAATACAATGCCGCCCGCAACCATAAATCGACATTTCTCCCAATTTAGAACTAAATTTGTTTTCTCACATACTTCTAATACTTTTTCAAGATGAGTTAAGCATGTGTCAAATGATGTTCCAAATACAGAGAAATCATCCATAAATACTTCTATTCCATTGTCAATTAACTTACTAAATATAGACATCATACATCTCTCGGAATGTTACTTGGTGCATTACATAATCCAAAAGGCATTCTTCGAAAAGCAAAAGTTCCATAAGGACTAGTAAATGTAGTTTTCTCTTGATCCTCAGAAGCAATTTGTATTTGATAATAACCGGTGTATTCATCTAGAAAACAAAAATACTTATGTCCGACAAATCTATCTAACATCTGGTCTAGAAATGGTAAAGGGAAGTGATCTTTCCCGGTGGCGGTATTTAATTTCCTATAATCAATACATATACGCCAACCAAGTAACTTGTCTTATAGGAATAAGATCGTTATTTTCATTAGCGAGTGACGGTCACTCCTCCCTTCTTAGGAACACGAGTGAATCGGGCTTACCTAAGCATCGTCGTAAATAGGATATATAATACCATTATCTAACCATTTTAAAATTTCTTTCTTAACTACTTCTTTCATTATCGGGTTTAATCTCCTTTGGGGATCTGCTTTCGGTTTATGTTCATCATCTAAAATAATTCTATGCATACAGATTGAAGGACTAATTCTTTCAATATCTGCTAAAGTCCAACCAAAAGTTTTTTTATATTTTTTTAAAGTTTCTAAAAGTTTTTGTTCTTGAGATTCGTTTAATGCAGATGAAATAATAACTGGTAAAGTTAAAGAATTACCTAAATAAGCATATTTCAAATGATCGAGTAATATTTTTAGCTCAAGTTCGGGAGGTTTAATAATTGATGGAACTATATTCTTGTCGATATTTTCGGTATTATCCAAAAATTCAAATCTTTCCCGAATAAAATCTAGTTCTTCATGATTATCTTCAATTAATTCAAGTTTTTTCTTTTTCTAATTTATCCTCGTAATATTCCTTAAAATGTTCTTGTTGTAAATATTCAAGTATTTCTATCCGAAAACATTCATCATCTTTTTCTAACATGGGATATTTCATTGATTTTGCAATATTAAATGTAATTTTTTGGTCATTTACTCTCATAGTTAATTCTCCTTTCTGAACATCAATCATAGCTTTTCCAGTAACTAAAAATGGTCTTCCTAAAATGATAGGAATTTCTTTATCTTCCTGCATATCTAAAACAATAAAATCTACTCTGGAAGATAAATTTATCCACCTTTACTAACACATCTTCAATAACTCCCTTAGGATAGGTAACCGAACGATCGACTAATTGAAGGGTTACCGAAGTAGGTGTAATTTTTCCTAATCCTAATCTCTTAAAAATCGATAGAGGCATTAGATTGATGCTTGCTCCTAAGTCACACAAAGCTTTTCCATAAAATTTTTCTCCTATAGCGCGAGGTATAGTGAAACTACCGAGATCTTTCAATTTTTCGAGAAGCTTCTTCGAATAATAGCACTACACTCTTCACTAAGTGCGATTGTTTCATTATCAGTGAATTTTCTTTTCTTATTTAGAATATCTTTCATAAAATTTACATAATTTGGCATATGATCTAAAGCTTCAACAAAAGGTATATTAATTGTTAATTTCTTTAATATTTCAAGGAATTTAGCAAATTGTTTATCTTTTTTATGTTGAGCTAGTCGTTGAGGAAATGGTGGTGGAGGTTTTTCAACGTAAATTTTCATAGGTATTAAAGGATGTTCCAAGTTTGAATCTTGTTGAATTGTTTCCTTTTCAATTTCCACTTCCTCTTTTTGGCTTTCAAGTTCTTTTGAATTTGAGGTTCTAATTCTTTTCCACTCCTTAGTTGTATTGCTTTAATTTGTTCTTTTCCTTGATCTTTAGGATTTATTTCCACATTACTAGGAAAAGTTCCGGTATTCTATTATTTAGCGCGATAGTAATATGTCCAAGTTGAGTTTCGATATTTTTAATAGATGTTCCTTGAATTTGTAATTGATTTCCTTGAATTTGTAGTTGATTTCTTGATTTTGTAACCGATGACCCATATTCAAAATTAATTCATCCATAGATAATTTCTTATCTTTGAATCGAGGGTTATTGTTATTAAATCCGAGGTAGGTAATTAGGTTTATAGTTTGGATTTGCTTAATTAGGTTGATTCATCCATTGTTGATTAGATGTGTTATTCCAATTAAAATTTGGATGAGTTTTCCAACCAGGATTATAATAGTTTGAATAAGGGTTATTAGTTCTATTATTAATAAGCATTTAAAGTTTCATAATTAGTTTGAGATTCTATGATTTGTCCAGATGAGTTTTTTTCTAAAATAGGAGAGTAGTTCATTCCAAAATGATCTAATTTCTTAGATATAGCAGCAATTTGAGAAGCTAACATAGATATTGCATCGTTTTCATGAATGCCGGCTATCTTTTTAGGATTTACTCTATCAACGGAGCCATTGGAAATTATTTGTTGCCATTTCTTCGATTAGTGCATAAGCTTCATCAAATGGTTTAGACATTAATGAACCTCCAAGCAGCAGCATCGATGATTGATCTTAAAGATCCTACTAATCCATTATAAAAGGTTCGAATAATCACCAATCCGGTAGCGCATGATGTGGGCATTTCCTAAGAAGTTCCTTAAATCTCTCCCAAGCTTCATATATCGATTCTCCATCTAATCGACAAAAAGAAGTTATATCATTTCTAAACTTAGCAGCTTTTAGATGGTGGAAAATATTTGGATAGAAATTTTTGTGATAATTCTCCCCAAGTTTTAATAGATCCAGGTGCTAATGAATTCAACCACATTTTAGCTTTATCCCTTAATGAAAAAGGAAAAAATCTAAGTCTTATAGCATCGTCTGATACTCCTTGATATTTAGAAGTAGCACAAAGTTCTAGAAAACTAGCAAGATGTAAGTTAGGATCTTCAGTAGGTGAACCACTAAATTGATTGTTTTGTACCATTTGGATAATTGCAGGTTTAAGTTCAAATGAATTAGCGAGTTACATCGGGTTTTGAATAGTTAAATGAATTTCATCCGATGTAGGGTTGGCATAATCTCTTAATGGTCTTTGTTGGTTCATATTTTGAATTTCGGGAATATTCGCCATTTGTGTTAAATTTATAATTTGTTTCTTTTGTTTTCTAATTCTTTTAATTGTACGCTCTAATTCGGTAATCGTAAGGTATTAAATTTTCGTTTCCAAATTTGCGCATACAATTTCAAAATAGATATTAATTTATTTATTATGATTATTTTAAAATAGTTCGTTACTTTAGTAAATTTTTCTTACTCTCCCCGGCAACGGCGCCAAAAACATGACCCACAATTTTATATTATGATATTTTTAATTTAATCGCAACGACGCCAAAAACTCGACCCCGCTATTTATATGTATAGAATTGTAATTGTTTATGTTGTGGATGCTACGCAAGTATACGTATCGTATCAAGTAATACGAGGCTCTAGTGGAGTCCTCAGTTATCGATCCCACGTGGAAAGAGAAAATTAAATAACAACTAATTTAAAATAATAATAATAATTTTTAAAATAGTATACGAAAATTTGAAATTCTAAATTTGAGCGCAATAAAGTAAACTAAGTATTAGTAACTTAACTAAGTAGAAAATTAATACGTATTGAAAGTGCAGAAATTAAACTAATTGCTAAATAAGTCTTATCTATTCGGAAAAAGTATCTTTCCCTTGTTTAGAAATTTAAGTGATCGATGAATTTAAATAGATAATTTTAAGGTATCGTGACAAATAGGAGCATTCCTATTCTTTACCCTTTGGTCCAGTGTAAAGAATATCGACTAATCCTATGTTTGATTATCGAATCGCGGCTAGAGTGGGAGGATACCGATCGCCACTTCGGAGCTCCCACGTTCCCTCGCCCGAGGGCTAACATCTACACTTCAGCTTCGAAACAATAGGACCGAATTGAATATTTTAGTCCGTCACACTAAAATGCTCAATTTTACGCCCAGAGGATATTATTTCCTATTTATTTGCACCCTCCTTCCAAGGCTTTTGAATTTCCCGAATATCGATGTAATTTTTACTATAGTTGATAATCAACATATTTTAACAAATCAAATCGCAGCTTGAAAGTAAATTAAGTTTTAAGTAAAAATTATCACAATTTATTAATATATATAAAAGTATCTCTATTTTAATTTCATCAAGTCACTTAATTTCATAAACAGGGAGAAAAGACTAATAAACTACTCGTAATGCATGGGAACTAAACTAAGCATGGATTTCATTTAAAGTTAAAAAACAATAAATACAAATACTTATCTCGATTTATCCCCAAGCAGACTCCTCGCAGTTCCTTTGACTCTTCCTTCCAGTACAGCAAGACTCACTAACTCACTAAAAACTCACTAAAGACACACAACTGCACACAAAACTAGACAAAAGACTAAAAGATTGCACACTTAGAACTCACACAAGACACAACTGCACAAAAATTAACACCCAAGAGACTGAATTTCGGCCTCTATATATAGAGGTAAGCAAAGGTCCAAGAGGTGTGTAAGCATCTCTTCAAAAAGTGTCCAGGTTCAATGTATTCGTGCCATTTGAACTAGCTCGCCGTCGGCGACGAACTACCTCGCCGTCGGCGAGGCTTCTGAAGATCTTCAAACCGCGCTATCTCGCCGTCGGCGGGCTCGAGCTCGCCGTCGGCGAGACGCTTATAAATTCTTCGAATTTTCTTCTTGTAACCTCGCCGTCGGCGGGCTCGATCTCGCTGTCGGCGACTCAAGCACAAATTGCATGATTTTGCTCCAAATTCGCTCCTTTTTATGATTTTTGCTTTTATCACCTAAATTATTCATTCTCGCAACAAAATAAAGAAAATACCCTTCTTTAAAGTGCAATTTCATCAAAAATAGGTATGAATTTCTTAATAAATTTTTCAGCGATCAATTGGGAAACAAGAGGAGACGGGTATGTTAGTTTTTCTGCATCACTTCTAAACCTCGTTTCTAAACACTGGCACTTCTTTATATCTTCAAAACTATTACCCACTATAAGGGTCAATAAAGTTTCTAAGGAGTTGTGCAATTCTTAATTATTGTATTCAAGCGGGACCACCTATTGATGTTGGTTCGATTATTGTGAAGTCTGCTTTAGACCTGATTGTTTATGGATCAATTTATGGGCTTGGACATCCTTCTACAATTTTTGCACTATGCAGTCAGTACCAAATTTCATATGAAGCATAGGAGAAGATACTTCTGCCTTGGAAACCTTTAAATCCAACTGATATGTTTCTTACACCGGATGATGATAACGATGGAGCCATTATTGTGGATCAAACATCTCAGAGTTCTTTTTCAATCAGGCCCTTGACTGATAAAACTGATATGATCTTACAAAAACTCAAAGAGCTGGAAAAAGAGGTACAAAACGTGATGACTTCAATTAATAACATCTCTGATTTATTTGATTATATTGACTGGAGGATGCAAGAACACTTCGATCATTCTGGACATCTTGATGCTAGTTTCATACAGCTTATGAGAAAGAAAGGATGGATAGAAGAAGATTCTACTGAAGAGTTTCATGACAGACCCTTCTACAATCTATTCGTTCATTTACATTCTATCGATGATATTAGAGATGAGTTTAGCAGTGATCCTGACAAGTAGAAGACGTTCGTAATTGTTTATGTGTTGTGTTAGTTTGAATTTAATTTTATGTAATCTACACTTTTGATATTTTAGATTTTGATATTTGATCTCAGTATAGATGAGATTATGCATTGTTTGTTTGTTTTCAGCGTTTTGAGTATTGTGGTTTGAATTGTGACGCTGAATTTGACATATTAAAGTTGAGAAAATACCTTGTTAGTAATGTGATGTACGAATATTGTAAACACTTGGATTTTATATAAAATTTGTGATGTTTTGTGTTGTGTGAATTTAATTGAGTTAAAATAGTATCTAAACACGGTAAAATACATTTAATCGATTGATAGGACATTAACGAGGTTTAAAATGAATTAAAAAATTATAAAATATTAAAAATTTTAATTTTTGAAAAAGCCCGCCGACAGCGAGATTGACGCCGCTGATGGCGACTTTTTCCAGAGACTTTAACCAATTTGAATTAATTAGCTCGCCGATGGCGAGATTTTGCCCGCTGACAGCGAGGTCTCGAAAAATACCTTTATTTGACCGGTCAACCGTCACTATTTATCGTCCCCTTTCTCAAAACTTCGAAAAAATCGACCTAGGGCTTGAGAGATCTTGGATTTGGAGCAGTTTTAACACATTTTGACACCGGATTTCATCTTCTCTTCGTAAGAGCTTCACTCACATGCAAAAATTTTTTATTTTCACCATGTATTTCTTCCACATTTGGGAATTTGGAAAAATCGAAATATGAAGAAAATAGTTGGAAGAAATTCATGGAATTCATTTTAGATTACTTTAAGTCACCTTTGGAAGCATTCTAGTGTTATTTTGGGATTTAGTTGAGATTTTTGTAAATTTGATAGATCGAGAAATGGCTCCACGACAAAAGAGACGACTAGATTTTGATGAGACTAGATTTGTGAATGC
This sequence comes from Papilionanthe hookeriana x Papilionanthe teres, assembly GCA_022702705.1. Taxonomy (NCBI): domain Eukaryota; kingdom Viridiplantae; phylum Streptophyta; class Magnoliopsida; order Asparagales; family Orchidaceae; genus Papilionanthe; species Papilionanthe hookeriana x Papilionanthe teres. The sequence continues at coordinate 18,863,073 of CM040430.1, read as the reverse complement.
TAAGACTCAGTCAAGATACAACTTTAGTATCAAAGCGAGAAAATGTATCCAAGATAAAGTTTTCAAGAATCCGGGGGGAGAAGTAGAACAGACGATCAAAGAGAGAAGATGGGAAAATTTCTGTTATATGATGAACAGAGCTACAGTTGAAGTTGTAAAGGAGTTTTATGCCAATTTGACCCAGATAGAGGATGAACCTATAAAGGTTAGAGGATTTTTAGTTAATTTTAATGCTGCACGTATTAATTATTTCTACGAAGTACAAGATCTTCATACCAGCGAATACGATACATTTGGAACAATGGAAGGACCGTTGGAGGAGGTGATTAAGTTTCTCACTGATGGGAAAGGGACTTGAAAAATTAAGCAGCGTGAACGAGTAAACTTTCCTCTTTCTATGTTAAATGCAACCTCTAAGGCTTGGCATTATTTTAGTTATTCTACTTTTCTACCAACTTATCATCATAGTGAAGTTTCAAGAGATAGAGCAGTTCTGAATTTTTGTATTCATAACCACATAAGTATAAATGTGGGAAGTATTATTTATAAAAATATATTAGCCATTGCAAAAAGTGAAAGTGGAGGAGGACTAGGACATCCTGGTCTGATTTATGCACTCTGCCAGTTATCTGGAGTAGAGGCAGGAGATGATGAGGAATGGGTTGAACCTATGAAACCCATTACCAAGGCTAATATAAAAACCTATGAATCCCACGAAGGATGGAGATCTGGGATTAGGAGCTCTGCACCTTCAACTAGTAGGGATATTCCCTCTACTAGTTATGACCCTCCTACCTATAGTTCTCCTACCCTTTATGATTTGATGAATGAACTGACTCTGCAACGAAAAAGTTTTGAGAAAATGGATGAAAGGTTGGAGCAAATAAATCAAAGGATTGGAGGATTAGAGCGGAGGCATGATTATGACAGTGAATATCTCCAGAGGCATTCTGAGTTTGAGATAGCCTACTATGACGCTGAAAATTGTTATAGGAGAGGAGAGCTTGATGTTATATTTCCTGAGTGCCCTCGTTATACTCACTACCAGCCTACTCCACCTGCTAATCAAGGAGATGAGGATATAGCTTGGGATTTTGATGCTAAAGATTAAACTCTATGATTAGATATTTATGTTAGGTGGTTGTTTATTTTCTTCAATTTAGTATTGTTATTTATTTATGTATTTGGATTATTATGTTGTGTAAGACATTTAAACTTTGTTGTGTAAGTTAAATTTGTGTAGCTTTAAATTTTTATATTTCAGACTGTGATTGTAACCCTATAACTGGATTAGTGAAATGTATGTGGATGTTGTGTTAATTGTACTTAGTACTTCAATTGGTAAAATAATTAAATATAGTAGGAAATTGTGTTAGTATTTTGTACTTATTTCAAAATTTCTTTACCCAACAAATTCTTTGATGTTATATGTATGTAGAAAGTTATTAACAGTACAGGTTAATTAAGTGATGAAAAGAACCTGCAGAACTTCAAAAAGAGAAATACCTAAAGCACGAAGGTGTGATTTAATTTTACAGTATGTTTTCTTTTCACCATTTATGATTAGATAGAAAAATTTAAGTTTGGGGGAGGGAAAAACAAAAATTTAATTATTTAATTGTTCTCAATTAAATATTTTCAAATAATTTTCTGTAATGAATTTAATTCAGTAAACTAGAATTAGTTTATTTAACTATTATAGAAGGTTAAAAGAAATCTTTTTTATGATTAAACTAATTTTGTAAATTAAGATATTTGGAAGAAAATGATAAGAATATAGTTAACTATTTAAAGTAAGGAAAATTATATTTTAAAATATTAAATTCTTAAGTATTTAGTTGAGAAAGAAAAGATTGAAACTCAATGAAGTGAAAACTATGAAATACATATAAGGTAAAGAAATGTTTCAAGTTTCAAATTTAGGAAGAGGAAAATGAAGTTCAAAATTATTAACGAGCTATCCGGATACAATAATCCTCACTGAAAAAGAAAAAGAAGGATTGAAAAGCAATCCCCGAATATATATATATATATATATATATATATATATATATATATATATATATATATATAATTGAAATACAATCCAAATGAAAAGAAAAAGTAAGTGAGGAGATGTCTTATCAAAAATTAGCTTCATTTGAATCAACCTAAATAGTAAACTCAGTTACATTTCTGAACTTATATATATGATTAGTATTTTACTAAGTAGTGTTTTCATGAATTTCCTATCATCTGAATATCTTAAGTAATTTAATATTGTAATATATAGTCATTCTTGAAATAAATAGAAGACTAGAAATCTTAAACTTGATGACTAAATAACCTTATATCTATAGAATTAATTTAATTATCTAAAAATCTTTCTAATAAACTTTACTATAATATTTATTTAAATCAAATTCATAGAATGTCCGAATTAAAGCTTTATTACAAATAATCATTACTTTTATGTAGTATCGAGATTACTCGAGGACAAGTAATAGTTAAGTTTGGGGGATTTTGACCGAGAGAAAAATATATTGAGAAATTCATACCAAAATTATATTAACTTTTGATGAAATTGCACTTTAAAGAAAGGTATTTTCTATGTTTTATTGCAGGTATGAAGATTTATAGGTAATGGAGCAAAAAGATGGAAAAAGGAGCGAATCTGGAACGAAAAGGACTAAAAGAGATAAAAATTGAACTAGCCCGCCGACGGCGAGGAATAAGCTGCCGACGGCGTGTTTTTTTCCGAGAGCATTTGAATATATTATAAATGAGCCCGCCAACGGCGAGATCGAGCACGCCGACAGCGAGCCTGAGCAGTTGGCTTACGTTCTAGAAGCCCGCCGACGGCGCCAACGAACCCACCGACGGCGAGAAGGTCGGTTCAAGCAAGATACATTGAATCTGGACGCTTTTTGAAGAGGTGCTTAAGTAACCATTGAAAATCTTTCTTCCTCTTTAGATAGAGACGATTTGAGGCCAAAGTCTGTCTTCTTTGTGTCCTTTTTGTGTTTTCTTTGTGTCCTTTTTGTGTGTCTTCTTCGTGTCCTTTTTGTGTCTTCTTTGTGTCCTTTTTGTGTGTCTTCTTTGTGTTTTTTTTGTGTCTTCTTTGTGTCCTTGGTGTGTCATTTTTAAGTGTTTTATTAGTGTATTTAGTGTGTGAGTGTGTTCTAGAGAGTATATTAGTGAGTTTAATTGAGTTTGTTGTACAAGAAGAAAGAGTTAGAGGAACTTCAAGGGATCTACTTGGGGAGAAAATTCGAGATAAGTTTTTTCTGTTATTTTATAACTTTAATTTTATATGAAATCCAAGTTTTGTGTTATTCTTCCTATGCATTCTGAGTACTTTTCTCTGTCTTTCTCCTTGTTTTGAGATTTTTGTGAAATGGAAAATTAAATTAGTTGTGCCTAAAATATTAAATAAAAATTGTGATAATCTTTAACTTGAATCTTAATTTACTTTCAATTTGGCCAATTGAATTGTTAAAATATGTTGATTTCACAACTAAAGTAAAGATTACATCCAAGATTCAGTGAAAGCAAAAGCCTTGAAAAGATGGTGCAAATAAATAGAGAAATATTATTTATCGGGCGTAGAATTGGATATTTTAGAGTGACAGACTAAAATCTTCAATTCGGTCTTATCGTTTGGGTGTTGAAGTGTAGATGTTAGCCCTCAGGCGAAGGGAACGTGGGAGCTCCGAAGTGAGAGCCGGTATCCTCCCAGCCTAGCCGCGATTCGAGTAACCAAGCATAGGATTAGTCAATATTCTTTATGCCTAGACCAAAGGGTAAAGGATAGGAATGCTCCTATTTGGCACAATATAATTCTAACTAATTTGATTATCCTTTCACTTAATTCTCTTAAATAAGGGGAGAGATACTTTTCTAAATTGCAATCTTTCATTCAAAAATTAGTAATAAAGCTTAGTGTAAGTGTTCTTTATTTTCGTATACAAGATAGTAATTGCATCTGCTAAAAATTAGTTCATAATCTCTAAACTTCTCTGTGGGATCGATATCTATGACTCCATTAGAGCCCTGTATTACTTGAACGATACGTATACTTACATTGATAAAATGGGTAACTTTGTTATTTGTGAATATTATTTTTATACTGGTTAAACATTTATATAGTTATACAGTTTCGGCCCCGAACCTGTCATACAATATGTCCCCTTCTAGCCTAGAGTGGTCAAGCATGCCTGGGGCGTGACCACGTCCCCAGTTCTGTTGGCGTAGCCACGCCCTCAATGATCTGTGACCTTTGTCCATGGATCGTCTTCCCGATCATTCATTCGATTGGACGGTTGAAAACATATGACAACCGTCAATGATTGCGGAACCACCAGAGTAATTTGGATTGTCGATCTCCCATCTAATCAACAACCCAGGGTAGTTGCTACCTATAAAAGGCGGTTGTTCATCCCTATCGAGGAAGGGAATCAAGTGAAGTAATCCTAGAACGATGGAATCAAGTGGAGAGTGCCTTAAACTCAGTGAATACTTCTTCTTCGTGGAGTACACTCTTAAGTCTGAGTTCTCTAGTCTCTGGTCAACAACCACTTTATAAATATTTTTTTTTTCTTTTGAGTTAAGTGTTTTAAATTTTTTTTAAGTTAAAAAATCTACATCGAGGTTAACTCAATAGTCTTGAATTAGACTTAGGTTTGGGCTCGCCTCGAGTCGACCCGAACCCGACCTAATCCTAATCACTAAAACAACTTAACCTGAATCCACAAAACAAACGTAGGTCTGACCCAACCTAGACTCAACCTAGCTCAAGTCTAGCCCAACCTAACTCACCCTAAAACCTAACCTGGGTTTGACCCAACCCAGACCTAACCTAATCTAGACTAGACCCAACTCCGATCTAACCCAACTTAACCTAAACCCCAAAACCTAACCCAAGTCGATCTGAGAAGATTTCAAGAAGCTAATAGAGGTGTTCTACATCCGCAAAGTTCACTACCAACATGGGTATAAAATGTTGTGATGGTACGAAAGCATAATGGAAAGTGACAGATGTGCATCGATTTTACAAACATGAACGTCACTTGCCTGAAAGATAGTTACCCACTGCCAATATTAACACATTTTGGATTCAACAGTCAAACACTCTATGATGAGCTACTTGGATGCTTTCTCCGGGTACTGTCAAATCAAGATGCATCCCGTCGAAGCAAAAAAAAAAAAAGCTTTTTTTACTTGTGAGGGAGTGTACTGTTATAATGTAATGCATTTTGGGCTTAAGGATGCTAGAGCTACCTGTTAGTGGCTGATGAATGTACTATTTACAAAATAGAAAAGAAGAAATGTTGAAGTGTATGTGAATGATGTGTTGGTAAAGAGAAAAACGCTTGAAAAATATATAAAAGACTTAAAAGGAAATATTTAAAATTCTTAGAAAATTTAACATGAAATTAAACCCCTTGAAGTGTATATTCGGAGCCTCGACTGAAAAATTTGTGGGTTATCTCCTAACCCCGGAGGATATCAAGGCCAACTTGAAAAATGTATAGGCCTTGTTGAACATGTCTTCCCCGTGAAGCACAAAGGAAGTATAAAGGCTGACCAACCGAATAACAAGCCCTAGCCGATTCATCTGTAAGTTGGGTGATAAGTGTGCAACGTTCTTTAAAACCCTAAAAAACTAAGCATTTTGAGTGGACCGTTGATTGCAAAGAATTGTTCGAAAAGCTCAAGTCTCCCTCACCTAGCCCCCACTCCTCTAGAGTCTAAGCCAAGTGATGAACTCTTCTAATACCTCAGGGTTGGGCCTGAGGCTATCGTTCAGTATTGATCTGGAAAGAAAAGAGTAAGCAATTCCCCATCTATAATACTAGTTGTGTACTGAGGAACACTGAAATCAGGTATTGCATCATCGAAAAGCTAACTTTTGTTCTCATCACCTCTGCTCGCAAGCTCCAACCCCTACTTCCAAGCGCATCTGCTTTAGGTTGTCGATAATCTCCCTCTCAAGTCGGTCCTCACTCGTCCAAAGTATTTGGGCCAGCTTCTCAAATGGGTAGTATAGCTAAGCAAGTTTGATATCTCCAACATCACCCGAACAACGATCAAAGCCCAAGCAGTGGCAGATTTCACCAGACCATCCGAATAAAATGGAGGAACCACCATTGAAGATTGTTCGTGAATTTTGTATAATGTTGGTGCTTCCAACAGAATGGCCTCAAAGCTGAATCTCGCTTTGCAAAGTCCATCTGGTGAGAACCACTTCCATTCAATCACCATAACCTTTAACATTACTAACAATCAGGCAGAGTACGAAGTGCAAATTAATGGCCTATGCCTCTCACACCACGTTGGAGCCTACCACCTCCATGTGAGGATAGATTCACAGCTCATAGTTAACTAGATAAATGGGGAGGTTGAAGCCTTAGACGAGGTGATGGCAAAGTACCTTACCAAGGTGAAGGTCAAGATTGGATGGTTTACTAGCCTCTGAATCGATCACATTAGCCGAGAAGAAAACTCGGTAGCCGACCTCTTGTCCAAATGCTCTCAACTAGGAGGTGAAACATCTTAACAATTGATTCAACCAAATCGATGAGCCTGAGGTGATGGAAATCTCCACTGAAAGACCAAAAAGCTAGATGGATCCTTACATATGATGCCTCAAAACTAGAGAACCGACATATGAGGTAACTTAGCCAAAGTGTTTCAAGTTAAGACAGCTCAGTACCTGATGATGAAAGGGATGCTCTTCAAAAGATCTGCTGCCTCACCGTACATGAGGTGTTTGGGGGAAACTAAAGTAAAAGACAACCTCCACGAGATACACGGATGAATGCGGGAGCCACTCAGGCCGAAGATCTTTAGCCTACTGATGCATCAAAAATATGTTAGATTTTCACCTATATTCTATACTCTTTTTTGGTGATATTGCACTTTAAAGAATGGTATTTTCATGTTTTGTTGTAGCTATGTTGATTTTTCACATTGGAGCAAAAGGTAGCAAAAAAGACGGAATTTGGAGTCAAATGAAGTGATGTTTGGAAAATTAGCCCTGGGCGCCGACGACGCCCTCATACAGAGAGTAGAAGTCTAGAAATGTGGCCTGGGTGCCGATGATGCCCAAATCCGATGTTGACGGTGCCCAAGACGATAACACGCAAATTTTTCATAGATTTGACATATTTGGATGACTTTTGGAGGGTTGCTTGAGGCATCTCTTGGGAAATTCATCTATACAATATATTAGAGTGCTTTAAACACTAGAAAAGTGTGTGTGTGAAGGAAGTTAAGTGGAGTTTTGGAGTTTTGGAGTAAGGTTGTTGTAGGAGTTAAAGTAAAAAGTGTGTGGAATCTTGTAGAGTCTTGTTTGGTGTGAGTTTTGAGTGTTGTTGTAAAAGGAGAAAGAGATTCAAATGAACTTCAAGGGATTTTCTTTGGGGAAGAGTTTCAGATAAGGTTTGTTTGTTTATTGTTGTTTGTATGAACTTTCTTTTATATAAAAAATCTGTGTTTTCTCGTACCTTCCTCATGAATTCTGAGTAAATTTCTTTGTATTTCTCCTTGCAATGAGATTTTGTGAAATGAAGAGATAAATTGGATATGCAATTTAAATGTTAAGTACTTGTGATGATTTTATACTTCGTTCTTCGTTTACTTTTCGATTTGGTAAATTGAAATGTTAAAATTTCTTGTGAAACATAAGATCTGAAAGGACTATGAGTTCTAAAACAAAGTGAGAATCACATTCAATTCTATGGATGAGAATGTAGTTTATAGGGTTGAGTGCAAATAAAAATGGAAATAAACTTTGTTGGGAGTAGAATTAGAGATTTTAAGGGTGACAAACTAAAATCCTTAATTTAGTCCTAGTGTTTGGGTTAGTAAAGCAAGAGTTAGCCCTCAGGCGAGGGGGAAATGAGAGCTCTGGAGTGGGAGCCAGTATTCTCTCAGTCTAACCATAGATTTAGGGACCAGACATAGGATTAGCTAATGTTCTTTATGCACTCAGAAGAGGGTAAAGAATAAAAATGCTCCTATTTTTCACAATACAATTTCTAACAATTTAAATCTTTCACTAATCATAAACTCATTCAAAGGGGAATGATGCTTTCTCCAATTTGAACCTTTCGTTATAAAATAATAAAGCTTTGTTTACAGTTAGTAAATTTAATTTGAAGTTTAGAAAGTAATTTGGTAAACTTAGTTCTATTAGCATAATCAAGCACTGCCAACTTGTGCTTTTCACATGTAAGTTTTATATTTTTTAAACTTTGTGTTTCAGTGATACTATTATAAATTTACACCTTCCTCATGAGATCGATAACCAAGACTCCATTAGATCTATGTATTACTTGAGCGATATGTATACTTGTGTTTATATTTTGGTGTATATAAGAAATTATATTGCAACAGAAAAACATCACATCAAGTTTTTTGCGTCATTATCGGGGAAGGTGACGGTAAATTTAGTAGTAATTGAAAGATTTTTGTTTGATCTATAAAACTTATATTTGTGCTATTGCTTTTTCTTAAGTGTGTCGATTGTGTTTTTCTATGCGTAGTATTGGATCTAAATGTTTAATACTTTACGGCCCTGAATAAGAACGTACTGTTAGAAAATTTTGAAAACAACCAAAATCTGAAAATTTGAACAAAATGACGAATAACTTAGATGGTCAAAGAATTGAAAATGAACAGCAAAAAAAACCTTTAAGAGATTATGTTAATCCTACAGTAGATGAAATTCACTTAACTATTCAAAATCTTGTTGTTGCTACTAATTCATTTGAGCTTAAACCTGCTATTATCTAGATTGTACAAAATAGTCAGTTTGGGAGAATACTTACTGAAGATCCTAATTTACATCTTGCTAGTTTTTAAAAATTATGTGCTACTTTTAAATATGACGGAGTGTCGAATGACGCGTTAGACTTAACCTTTTTTTCTTTTTCATTAAGGGATAAAGCTAAGGCGTGGTTAAATTCTTTAACATCTCGATCTATCAGAACTTGGGGAGAATTATCTCAAAATTTTTTGGCTAAATATTTCCACCTTCAAAAACTGCTAAGCTTAGAAATGATATTACATCATTTTATTGGATCAAAGGGGAATCAATATATAAAGCTTGAGAAAGATTTAAAGATCTCCTTAGAAAGTGTCCACATCATGTTTTACCAGATTGGTTAATAATTCAAACTTTTTACAATGGATTAATAGGATCTCTTAGATCTATTATCGATGCTGCTGCTGGTGGATCATTAATAGCAAAACCTTTTGATGAAGCATATTCTTTAATTAAGGAGATGACTACTAATAATTTTCAATGACCCGCTGAACGAGTAAATCCTAAAAGAGTAGTTCGTATCTATGAATATGATGTTATAACTATTTTGGCTTCTCAAATTGCTACATATCTAAAAAAAGGATCAAATTGGAATGAACTATTCTCAAACACCCCCGGTGTTAGAGGAGAATTCATTGGGACAAATAATGGAATCTCAATCATCTTATGAGACTTTGAATGAAATAAATAATAGAACCAATAATCCATATTCTAAATATTATAATCCTAGTTGGAAGAATTACTCTAATTTAAATCGGAATAATAATAAACGAACCACATAATCGAAGGTATCTCCATTCGACGATAATAAACAATGAAGATCATCGTTGTTGTTATAAAATTCACCTTCATTGGAGCTGGAATGACACCATGATGGTTCAAAATGGCCTGGAGCTCACAACAGAAACCCTGAATGAATTGATCACGATACAACACAAGTCACATGGTCATTTGGCCTTGAAAACTCCAACACTATGTCGTCCTCTTGGATGTACCACCTCTACAACCTTGAAACCCATTGAAATATAGCACAAAGCACTCTGAAGCGCAAACTTCTTCGAACTTCTTAGGAGAATATTTGGAAGCCATGGGATGTAGTAAAAGGGAGAGAGAACGAGGAGAAATGACCAAAGGATTCAAAGAGAAAGAATGGGGTCATGTAGGGTCCCAACCTTATATTATATAGGGCAACAAACAAAAGATGAAAAGCTGCGGGTTGTAGCATGGAAATGTAAGCCTCACATCACATCAAAAATGAATATATATATATATATATATATATATATATATATATATATATATATATATATATATATATATATATATATACATGTTAAATGAACGGCTCGCAAATCGAATAGCAAAATTTATATTCATTTAGATAATAAGAATTTTACAACCGGCTCATTGGCCGCTTGAGGCATAACTAACCCATGACTCGACAACTCTTTGTACACGACCCGACCACTTAACATAAACCTATCGAGACCGTCTAACTTGGCCTGAAACCTAGAGACCAACCTAGAGACTGAACGATCCTCTTGAACATCCACTGGATCTGTATACAAGCGCACAACCTCTATCTAGAGGACCCTAGTTTCAGTTCAATGATTCGCGGCGTCAGCCTTGAGTTCGAGGATCTCTGTCAATAGCTTCTTAGAAAGAGCATTCAACGCTCTTTCAACTTGTTTATATTGGCCTCTCATTAAGCCTCGGCCTTCTTTCATGCTTCGGCTTCGCGGGCAAAGAAGACCATGTCTCATCCATGTGGAGAACCACATGATCGGTTGACTCTCCTTTGGCCACCGCCGATTGGTTCCATGGTGCTTTTTGAGGAGACAATGCCTAACCCCCAACAGCCTCTGGTGAGTCAGAAATAAGAATCGAGTCAGTTGCACAAGAAAAGAATAGTAAAGGCATGCTAAATAGTTGTCTTCACTGATAAACAATAATCGTACTCCTATTAAGGAGTCGATTCACCTCAGATCAGAGCAAGTATGAGGAACTCTCACTCGGTTTGGGTGGAGGACTCGTAGCCCGCATATCTTCAACCGGAGGTGGACCAGCCGTGCCCTTGTCCCTAGGCGACACACTCTCGGGATCCAGCCGAACATCCCCTTGTATTCACTTTTCTAGGATGATTGATGCCCCAACATAAGTAGCAGCTGAGATTTCCGGTGCGCCGAAGGAACATCATCTAATGAATCACCTTCAACATCGTCGCCACCTAAGGGCCCCTTCTTCAAAGCCAACAATTTTATTTTTCTCTTCTTGGTAGATTGGTCACCCTCAAGGCGTTTTCATCATTTACTGATTGAATTGTCATCAGTATGATGACACTAAGCAAGGGGAGTTGCGAAGGGCAAATCTTCTCGACAGTAACCCGAATGCCTTCATCAGGATAACGTCTGATGGTTCCCCGGAATTGCCCCCCTTATCGCTTGTCATCAGAGCACTAATAATGAGAAACCAACAAAGCTTTGACACAAGAAGAAATATTGAAACCATGATCTCTACTATCAACCTATTTATAGAGTGGTGGTGCACCAAAATATAGGGAATCCAAGTATTAAATGCTGATTTCAAGAATTACAGTTACATTGAATGCATTATTTAATTTTCTTTATTTTTTGCAGTGCTGTCACTTTCAAAAAGCAATAAAGTTGGGGAACTAGATATGCGTGACCAGATTGTGGCAGCACGGATCTCAATGTAAAGCCGAGAACAAGACAAACGGAGCAGGTCCCTGATCAAGATGTGACGAAACCAGTCGACGAACTAAATCAACCGATCAAGAAATTTAATGCCAAAGTTAGGAGATCGTCACGAAGCCCTATCGAATCATTCTCCCAGTTAGCAAGCTGACCAGCATCTGTGTCGAACAAAAGGAGCCTGCAAGGTGGGCTGAAAGAAAGACGCATTATCATCTGGCGAATAACTTGAACTAACCAGAAATTGAGAAGAATCCATGGCCATACCCAACCGAAGAACCTTCACACCCTATGCACGTGGTCCACCCTATCACCGCTAAGCGAATAAGTACAGGTCGAAGAATAAGAATCGTACCACCATCATTCAATAATTATTAATTATTAGCATGATTAAATATACTGTATAAATGAACTTGATACCCCCACATTCCTTCACACATAATAGAGGTCCGAAAGGAGGCCATTCTATAAGAAAAATACTCTAAACATTGATTTTCTACCGTTCATTCTCTTCTCCCTCACTTACTCAACGTGCTCCATTCTTTGGACGTAATTCTCGACCACTTTTGGATTCAACACGTATGAAATTATCCCTAAAAAAAAAAAAGATAAGCTAAAGTAAGAATCCATCATCAACTCCACCCTCCTGATAGAAAATCATTCCTGCATGTCAATTTCCTACCAAATAAAGTAGCTTTTGAGTCAAAAAAAGAAAACATGGGGATAAGACTATATGAAAATAAGAAAATATCTTCTCAAAATAATTAAAATTTAGATATAAATTAAATTATTTAAACAAAAAATCAAGACAGCACAGGACTTTTTCCCTAAAAATATTTTAATTTTCTTATAATTTATCAGTTTTAAATAAATTATATATATATATATAGTGGCATAGCACTTCTGTTTCCAAATGACCACAAGTAATATGATTGCATAAAAGGTCGAATTCGAATGGCCTGCATAGGATATAATTTATGTGATTCGGTGAAAAGAGAATATTATTTTATTTTATTTTATTTTATTTTAAAATATTTCTACAAATCTTATCTTCTCAAGCCCAAGTGATCCTAGTATGGGCATCACGGTATGGTAAGATAAGGGTTATAATAAAAAGGGAGATTTACATAAATACCACTTAATTGCTATGTGCTTACATACTTACCACATAAACTTCAATTTTTTACATATATATGCCCCCCCCCCCGCCCCCTTTTTTTTTTTTTATATGAAAGATTTGCGTAGTATAAACGTAAGAAAGAAACTTTAGATAAGTTGTTGAAGTGGTGTGAAGGTTGCAAGTAGGGGTGTAAACGAGCGAACACGAACATCGTTTATATTTCGAGCTCAAAAATTGTGTTCGTGTTTAGCTCTTTTGCTTAGCAAGCCAAACACGAGCTGTTCACGAACAAAGAGTCATTTTGACAACCATAATCACGTAATCATAAAATGTTAAGGGTTGGGGCAAGATTTAAAAATTATTGTTTATATTAAAACATCATTTGAATCTAATTTAACAATTTTTATTATATTTTCTTAATTAATACTTTTAATCGATTATAATTCTTTTAGCCTTGTAGTCAATTAAATTTTTTTTAAATACTACTCATGAATATATGTATGTGTGTGTGTGTGTGTGTGTGTGGTCAATTAATTTTTTTTAAAATACTATGTATATATATATGTTTGTGTGTGTGTGTGTCTATATATATAATTGATGAATATTATTTTGAGTAAAACTGAGCCGAACATGAACGAACAAATCTTTGTTCGTGTTCGGCTCGTTAACTTAACAAACAACCTAAACACGAGCTTCTTAACGAGTCAGACGCGAGTTGCTCGCGAATAATGAGTCTTTTTGATAGCCCTAATCGTAGGTCCCCTAAGGTCATAGGTTCAAATCTACTTTTGGGGTCTCATATACTAACCTCCGTTATATATATATTTCGTACAAGTATCAAGAAATATCAACTTAATAAACCATTCGTTTTATTAAAGAACAAAAAAGGAGTAAGAATATATTGTGCTTCTGTTTTAAACTTTGGGTTTTATGAAATCTTAATAACATATGTCAAATTGACGTGGTATAAATTAATTTATTAATTTTTTATTTGTCTAATTCAACGGATAGGACAATTTATTTGTAGTGAGCTGTTATTTTTCGTCAAGGGTATGAGCTATTATGTTTCTAAAGAAATTATACTGATTCAATAATGTCTAAAGAAGCAAATTAAAACAAGAGAAATTTAAATCCAAACCACAGTAATGTATTTTCATATCTAAGACAAAATTTGATACTTATATTTATAACATTTTAAAGTCATAGCTCTATGCTTGGAAAAATAAATTTCACATCACCTTTAAAAAATTAGTAATTGTGGTATCTTTTTGTGTTTTTAAGGATTTGAGTGTTATATTTGTAAATACGAAATTTAGATTTTTGGCATGTAAACATATGAAAAATGTGTGGTAAGTATGCAAATACCACTTTAAATAAATAATAGTATCATGCAACATTGCTAAAGAAACAAAACAAAACAATTTGATTTGTCATTCACCAAATGAATATGGAGGCTTCCTAGGGCTATGAGTTAACACCAACGAATATCCGACACAACAACAATAAAAATAATTATAAGCCGTTATCCCAATAAGTGGGATTAGCTACATCAATCATTTTTCTCCATTGTGTTCTATGGAGTGTCAAATTTTCATTTAATTTTAACATAATAAGATCATTTTTTATACAATATGCCTAAGTTTTTTTAGGTCTACCTCTGCCTATCTTAACATAAGTCGAATCTAAAACATCTACTCTCCTTACCAGATCATCAGATGATCGATGTTTAGTATGACCAAACCATCTAAGAAAACTCTATAATCTCGACTGTCATTGGAGTTATACCAACCTTATCACATATATATTCATTTCGCATTTTGTCTCTAAATGTCAAGCCACCCATCCACCTAAGCATTCTCATCTCAGCAAAACTTAACTTTGACATTTGTGCCATAGAGCATTGCAGGTCTCAGCACCATCTTATATAAAAAAAATTCAGTCTAAGAAGTAATATTCTATCGCACAATAGGCACGAAGCATTCCTCCATTTCAACCAACCAACTTAAATTCTACTAATAGCATCCCCATTTATATCACCATCACACTGAACAATAGATCTGAGATATCTAAAACATTCACACCTTTTAATGATTTGATCACTCATAATTACAACTCCGTCATTAGAGCTACTACTACAAAAATTACATTTCATGTTTTAATTGTTAGCTCTACTTAAACGAAGGCCTTTAGATTCCAATGCAGACCTCCATAATTCAAGTTATTCCTGAACTATTTCTCCAGTCTTATCCACAAGAAGTATATCATCAGCGAAAAGCATACACTAAGGTACAATCTTCTACAAATTTCCAATAAGAGCATCCATAACTAAAGCAAAAAGATATGTGCTTAAAGTCGATCTTGATGTAATCCAACTAAAATAGAAAAAAAAAACTCGGCCAATCGACCTTAAGTTCGAGCACAAGCAACAGCTCTAGTATACATATGCTTGAGGACTTAAATAGAAGTCATATCAACACCTTGCTTCTTTAAAACTCTCCAAATGACTTCTCTTGGAAACTTATCTTAAGCTTTTTTCTAAATCAATAAAAATCATATGTAGATACTCATTATTCTCTTTGTACTTCTCTATCAAACCTCTCAATAAATGTATAGCTTCCATAGTAGACTTGCCTGGCATAAATCCAAACTGATTATGAGAAATATTTGTATCACGTTGTTATCTATGTTCAATTATGATCTCCCATAATTTTAAAGTATGACACATCAACTTAATTCCTCTATAATTTGCATATTCTTTTGCAACCCCTTTATTTTTAAAAATGAGGACCAAAATACTCTTCCTCCACTCCTAAGGCATCTTAGTTCTTAAAATATTAAAGAGTTTAGTAAGCTAAGAAACTCTCAAATCTTCTAAATATTTTCACACTTCAATCGAGATATCATCAAGTCCTACTGATTTTTCACCCTTATATTTTTAAAGCCTCCTCAATTTCTTGTTTCCAATTTGACGGTAAAAAATAAAAATTTTTATTATTACTAATGATATTAAGATTACTAAAGGTCGACTTTAATTATCAAAATAGATCACTCACTTATGTTGGATATTTTTCTTTAAGCAAAGCGCATTTTGATTTATAATCTTTAGTAGACTTAAATTGAATCTTTATTTTTTTTCCTCCTTATTTGACTAGTTTATAAATATATTTTCACCCTTATAAATATTACTAAAAATAGAATTTTTAGCGTAACAAATTACTCTTTTAAACTCCCTCTGAGCCGCCTATATTACTCCTAATTCTCTAAACCACTACATTTAAATCATTTTTTTTTAACACAACTTATATTTTTATAACACCAACAAATATCCAATTGAGATATAATTATTCCTTTATTGAATTTAACCAATATAACAATGTAATGTGCAAAATACCATATCCACACATCTACATTACCTCAATCTGTCATATTCTCTAAATCTAAAAGTTAGTAATAAAATTAATTATTTGCAGCTCAATCCCAATGAAAATGATAAATTTATTTTCTCTTCTGCACCGTTTGAGACAGCATATTTGGTGCGGTTGCATTTTAAAAACGCAGCCATGCCGTTTGTTTCGTGCGTTCACTTTGTTTATACAAATAAGTCGTCCAGGATTTTTTATAAAAGCAATCACAAGCTCGACCCCGCGACTTGCGTTCATTCACCGTGGTATGGCGGTTTTGTTATAAATAGCATTACTGCACATAGGGTTGAATGATAAATTATCGTGTAACAATTGTAAAGAGTTAATTTTCTAAAAAACACAAACAAAATAGTCAGTCAGTTTATCTGGATCAGCTGATGCAGAGCAATTGCTTATCAACAACTTATTAATAGTACTGCAACGGCCCCAAACAGACCCTTACACATTGCCATGTTATGAATGACATGACTCAGATTCTTAGAGGAAAATGAAAGTGAGACCAATTTATGTATTTCACCTTTCTTTAATCTTTTCAATTTCTTATGGAGTGAAGTGCTAAAATAATTCCGGACTATTTACATGTCGCCTTTAGTCCTAGAATTTATAAAAATTCAAAATAATCCTTGAAAACTTTAAATTAGGGCTCAAATAGTACACATGGAGAACTATTAAAGCTTAATTTTAAAATAATCCGGAATTATTTTAATACTTTTATAAAATCTAGATCTAAAACATCCCTGTATAAACAACTGAGATTATTTAATCGTTTAAATAATTGTAAAATTGTTATGGGAAAAAATATTACCAAATCCTCATTATATTTATAATATGTTTTCAGTATTATATATTTCTAAAGGTCAAATGATGAAGTTCTTATAATAATTATATTTCAATTGACTTGATTGACAAAAAGAACTTCTAGCCATATATATATTTCTTAAAAATAATTTAAAAAAAAAAACAGCAAAACCATAATTTTTAGAAAATTTTATATACATGTCAATTGTTATTATTTTCAATGTTAAAGATTTGAATCATATGTATGTAAATATGAAAAATTTGTAGATATGTAAATATACAATACTTGAGAGGTACATATGCAAATGCCCCATATAAATATCAAACTGGCTGTTAAATATGTAAATACATACAAATTGTGTGATGTGTATGACAATTTCCAAACAAAACAAAAAAAAAAAAATCACTAGGAGTTTAAATATTTCATTAGTCTTTAATACTAGTTAATTCACACGATATTTGTTCTTAAATATAAAAGATATTCAACAAGTAATTTCATTATAAATAGTTGATTAGCCAGAGACAAGGAATCTTCTAGAAGGTATAACATTACGTTAGAAAAATTTCTAGAAAACATGGGATAGAAAATATGAGAGATCTAATATATGAGTGAAAAAATGTTAAATATAAACAATAAAGGGCAAAAAGGTAAACATACCATTTTAATATATTATATATAATAAAAAAAAAATCTCATGATAATATAACATTTAAATTATGTGGAATGTAGTGAATCTCGACACTGTAAAAAGCTTCTATCTAATTTATTTTTGGGGCATTTACATACGGGAAATATTTGCGGGCGGAAAACATATGCAGAGCTGTGTACGTTAGGAGGTTACATTGAGGGTATTGGGGGGTTATATCCAGGTTATACTCCCCCGTAACTTACAAATAACCCCCTTGTAACCTCCATGTAACCTACAAATATATAAAACAGAAGTGCGGAACTTAGATTACAGGAGGTTACAAGGAAGTTATTTATAAGTTACAGAAGAGTATCACTGGGATATAACCCCCCAATACCCTTCCTGTACCATCCAATTTCTATGAATTAACACATCTAACATCTAAACTTTAAAAATACCCCCATTATAACTTTTAAAAAATGAAATACACCTCATGTATAGGTAAAGGTGGTAGGCAGGCAAAAATTTGAATTTTAGGTGTTAGATATTAAAGGCATAATATCATTAAAAAAACAAAATTAATAAAGAACAAAAAACAAAATTGATAATAATAATAAAATACTTCATCACAGAAGCATTCATTAATTCTTTTTAATTGTCATATGATATGTCAATATCAAAATCACTTCCAAAATGTTAAAAGGCCTCAAAAATAAAAAAATAAATATCAATATTATCCCCAAAATAATCACAAAACATGCTAATGTGAGCGTCCCTAACTAGAGTTATCAGAGTCAACAACATTATCATCATTAGCACAAGCATCAGTGCTTTCTTCAACAACACTTTCATCCTCATCTAGTCAATCTGCTACTATATTAAAAAAAAAAAACAAGTACAAATTTATAAGAATGCGAAAAGAGAGAAAATTTTGCTGTAATTAAACCCTAAATTTCTTCAGTGGCTGCTTCAATCAAAATCATATAACATTTCTGATCGAGAAGGGAACGCTGGGAAGCCCTAATCCTACTGGCAGAAGGAAACGGTGGGCAGCATCTCAGGAGGAAGACAGAAAGCTGAACCAGGCTACTGAAATAAATCTGGAGATTGAGGGCCAAGAAGGGAATGAGGCTTTGTGGTGAACAAACACCATATTAGCTGGAAATGAAAGATGAAGAAATTGAAGCTGTTCTTCAAAAAACCAGGTTTAAGGTATGTTAGTAGCTCTTTATATTATCAAAATCTGGTCATGTTTGGTGCAATATGATTTGAGTTTCCAGTGTTAATTTTATCTGTGGAATTAATTTGGGTAAACTCTAAATGGGTGTAGGGTGTTTACTCTCCTTTAAATCCAATGTCTTGCTTGTATCTGAATGATTATCTAAATTAATCTATCACCACTATGTTTTCTATGGCTTAGAAAAACAAAATCTCATGGTGAATGAGTGAAAATCTAAAGAACCAATTTAGAAACAGCTTAGAAAAGGGATTTGAAGTCGATGAGTCGAATTCGAAGTAGTAGCAAAAACAAAGCCTTGCTCATATCAAAGTTGAACTCATGCATCAAACTGGAAGTCTTTCATGCGTAGGTAAACCAAAGCTCATGAAATTCGAAGCCAAGCCTGTCACTCGCATGTCAAAAGTCGAATTCATGCATCATGGTAGAGGTTGTGTGATTGCAGTGAAGCTGAAGCCCATCAAAGCCTTGCTCATATGTTAAGGCGAAGCCCTGTCTCAAAGAAAGGCGACAATGCCATTGCAGCTCAAGATTGAGGGCAAGGTAGAAGCTGGGTGTAAACAAGTCGAATCAAGCTACAGTAAATTTTTTTAACCCCCCGACAAACTTAACGAGGGTTTTAGCGGCAAATATATTTCAGAGTTTTTTTAATTGATAACAACAACAATAAAAAACCTTTATCCCACTAAGTGGGGTCGACTACATGGATCTTCTTTCTCCATTGCGTCCTATTGAGTAGTATATTTTCATTTAATTCTAATAAATTAAGATCAATATTTATATGATATGCTCAAGTCTTTTTAGGTCTACCGCTACCTTTCTTAACATAAGCGAATCTAAAACATCTAGTCTTTTAATCCAATCATCAGATGGCCGACGTTTAATATGACCAAATCATCTAAGACGACTCTAATTTTGTATGCCACTGGAGCTACACCAACCCTATCATGGTTATAGTCATTTCGCATTTTGTCTCCAAGTGTAAAGCCACTCATCCACCTAAGCATTCTCAACTCAACAAAACTTAGCTTAGTTTTATGCTTATCTTTTGAAGGCCAACATTCAGCACAATAGAGCATTTGCAAATCTCACCACCATCTTATAAAATTTTTCTTTCAGTATAAGCGGTACTTTGGATCACCTGATGATCCGATTAGGAGAGTAGATGTTTTAGATTCAACTTATGTGTCGAAAGGCAGAGGTAAACCTAGGAAGACTTTGACTTATTGCATAAAAAAAGATCTTAATTTATTAAAAATAAATGAAAATTTGACACTAAATAGGACACAATGGAGAAAAATGATTCATGTAGCCCACCCCACCTTGCGGGATTAAGGCTTTGTTGTTGTTGTTGTTGTTGGTATTAAGGCTTTGTTGTTGTTGTTGTATAAGCGGTACTTTTCTATCAAACAATAGGCCCGAATCATTCCTCCACTTCAACCAACCAACTTGAATTCTACTAATAACATATCCATCTATATCACCATCACTCTTAGCAATAAACCCGATAAATCTAAAGCGTTCACAGCTTTTAATAATTTAATCACCCATAGAGCATTGCAGGTTTTTTAAATTGAATGAATTAAAAATAAATATATTTTAAAATATAATATAAAAAATATATTTTATCTTATTTGGATTTTTTATCAAGCTCCCGAATTCCCTATGTTTTCCCGAATTCCCTATGTTTCATATCCTACTAGGTGAAATCAAACAGCCCACCAAAAGAAAATTATGCAGCTTGAACTGGGGGAAACCAACTTAATTAAGGCTATGCAGGTGAACTAATTAAGATCTTAGACATCCATACAAAATATTTAAGTAAGAAACAAAAGATCGAAAATCTCAATAAAAATATATCCATCAGAACTCTGATCTACACCGCATTTAAAAAAAAAAGCACAGCAACAATATTCCAAGAGCAAAAAGCTGCAAAAAATAAAGCTTTAAAGGAATAAAGCCCATGTGATGATTTCAATAAGAAAACAACGTATGATCTGTAATAATGATTAAAACAGTATCAGATAGCTGAAAATCCAATCACTGCAAAAGTACCTAACAGCGAGGAACATTTAGTATAGGCAGCATACCTTGTAGAGGAGAGAAATAATTAGCTCTTGTATTCAGGAATCTTGTAATCTGGAATGTCCCGGAGACCAAGCCTGGAGAGAACAAGGCAGTAGGAATCCCAGTCTGTTCTCCGAAGATACTTAAGCAGTTTCTTCCTATGTTGAACCATTTCATTGAGCCCTTTCCGAGAATGCTTGTCCTGTATGGTTTCGTATACCATATAATTCATGCAGAATACATGAAAAAGGAACATTTACATACATACCACTCCACGCTTATGTATTTAGATATCTAACACTTAGACTTCAACTTTTACAAATGTCAGTTAACCTATGAATGAAAATGTGTATTTCACTTTTTCAAAGTTAAATAATAATATTTTTTATTCGATGTAAAAAATTTAGGTGGTATAAATGTAGAAAGTAAAGTTTACGTGTTAGATATGTAAGGATTTGGGTGGTATGTATGTAAATGCCCAAAACAAAATAACACGGTAGTTCACCTTCTTATGCAGAACCGATGATAGATGCTTGATTTTGGTTGTGAGCTGAGCAACTGCAAAACAGAAAATGAGACTTACATGCATTGGTTATCCAGCAGGGTTCAACAAGAGAGGCAGATAAAGATTACAGAAATGAAAAAAATAATAATTCATTAAATTTTTATTTAAAAAAAATGATTTGTCAACTAAATTGGGGAAACATCACAGAAGTTATCGCACTAGTTCTCAAAACATTGATTGATTGAATCTATTTGACATTGTTCTATGGTTTTAAGTGTTGATGTTAGCAAATTAATTTAGGTTTAAAACAAATTGAACTCCTTAATATTTCAATTTTGACTTGAATGGAAGTTGAGAGTTTCACCAGACACTTGAAAAGTTTCAAACGAAAATTCACTGAAACTTTTAAATAGTTATCAAATTCCTATTAGAATTATATCAATGGGACCCAATAAATTTCATCTGTGCTATAATTTGAACACTAATTTGATAATCCTTTTTATTCATGCTTACAATATATTTTCATAATATTTTATTAAAAAAAAAAAACTGAAACCAAATTCTGAAGCTGAATATAGAAGCGTGCATCATGCATCATGCATGAAAACTACATAATCAATGAAAAATCTTATAATAATTATTGCCATATATAATTGAAATAGTTAAAAAATATAAGAAATAATAATAACTATAAATAATAACAATAAAAGCATCAATAAATTTAATTATAAAATTTATAATATTACCATAATAAGTTTAATGTTAATGACCAAAGAATAATATTTTTAAACATGCTATAATAACTTACTCATAATATTAAGTATTATTAATTAAGCTAGAGATGAAATATTCATTGAAATATATGATAAAATTAAGGGGAATTTACATACCTCCAACCCAATTCCTATGTATTAACATATCACACCTAAACTTCAATTTGCATTTATACTACCAAAATTTTTCAAATCACAAAAAAAGTGCCACCATTTTAACTTTTTAAAAGTTAAATGCACATTTTCATGCATAGGTAAGGTGGTATGTATGTAAAAATTGTCGTTTGGGTGTCAGATATGTAAATACATAGGAATTGAGTGGTGTGTATGTAAATCTTCCTAAATTAAAGCAACATTATCTGTTAAATTGCAATTGGTAAATTGCCCTACGAAATTATACAACATTAGTTCACAATTTAGTAAAAAAAGATGATATATAATTAGTACTTAAAATTTATCTGATATTACTAGAATTAAAAGCTCATGTAAATATTTCTCGAACTGTATTATGATATCATAAAATTCAAATTAAATTAGAATTAGACAGTACCATAAAGAATATTATTTATCAAATTATAACATATAATTAACGCTTATTTGTCATAAACATTCACACTTATTGTAAGTTTTATGGTTTAACATGGGCTACTACAGAATAAAACAAAAAATATATAATAAAGTATGGCCTAAAAAGAGACGATACAAAAAAACAAATTCAACAACTAAGCCTCTATAAACCAATTGGTTAATCAGGGCCTCATACACAAAAAATCGACCGTTTAAAGATAAATGAAATTAATAACCAAGATAGCCTAACTTCATTAGAATAATAACAACAACAATATAATCAGCGTCACCATCAATTGAATTATTCCAACTATTTGAATCTGCTTTATAATTCTTTATTTTAATGTGATCAAATTAAGTGTTACAAGAGTTGTAAAGCCAATTCTAGGCAAATAATAACTTAAAAGAGTCATTAAACAATACGTGGGATTGTCAAGTAAAAGTTAGTAACTCTATAAATCCATATTTAGTAAATCCTAATGTTGTTAAATTCTAAAAGTACTTTATTGGTAACTTGTTTAATTTCTTATGTCAAGACATAGATTTAGAAGTAAATGGGATTTAATCAAAATAAAAAATCTCAATGGTAAAACTTTCGATCTAAGATCTACGTTACAACGTAGGAGCAAGAAGATGGAATAAATTGCAACAGAGGAGCAAGAGAAGGCATGGAAAAGAAGAATAAGGGAAGGATAATACATCTACAAGCTTTAACAAAACAGGAGAATCGGTAACCAGAGAGAGAAATGAGAAACTAATACAGATTAAGGGCAACATACTCAGAGCTTGGAAGGAGAGAAAAGAGAGAGAGAGAAAGAGAGAGAGAGAGAGAGAGAGAGAGAGAGAGAGAGAGAGAGAGAGAACAAGGGCAAGGGAAGCATTACAAGAGCGAGATGTAAGTATCATAAATCTATCTCATAAAATCTAATAAATTCAGCCAAGTAACTTAGAACGGAATGTAGAAGACATTAGAATTTAAATGTCTCAATAAACTTTGCAAGATTAAAGCTAAATTTTGGTTAAATCTCACATAAATCATGTACTAAATAGCAACCATCCTTTCTAATCCTTCAACAATAATTTCATCTATCCATTTAATTGGTGAATTTTCTATCATTTTAGTGTACATGCTCAAACCATCATAAGTTTACTGTCAATTTGATGCATCATCAACAAAATTTTATCATCTAGCACGAATCATGAAGCATTTTATAGCAATAAACATTTAAAATTTAACATCAAAATCATCCAAGACTCTAATTTCAGTAAGTTTATATTCAAAATGACTGTCTCGAAATGAGGAGCTTGATGATACTAAAATTGATTAAATCTGAGTCAAATTAAATCCAGATCAAGCCATTAAAACACAATTAGAGGCTTCAGATCTTTAAATTTAATAGTCAAACGAACTCCAAATTTGACGTGCCTATAGTCAAATTGAGCGTCTCGACGATAAGAATCCTACGAGCTTAAGCTTGCTTAATTATGAGATCATTAAAGACCCTCAAATCATCAAAAAAAATTCATGTGATCAAGAGAAATCAACGTGGGTCGTTTGATCAGGTGATTATTGGAGTTATTGGCCGAATGACCAAAATGCCCCTCTCCTGTAGCCTATAAATAAACCCCATTTCTTCACTAAAAGAGAAAATGGAAGAGGAGGAGCCTAATTTCAGTGAAGTTATGAACAGAAAACCTGACGAAAACTTTCAGCCTCCGTAGCTGCTGACCACCGTCAATCACAACCCACCAATAGCCCTCAACTACCATTGGCGGCTCCCTACTCGCCGTTATTGATGAACTCTGTTGAGTAACAAAGTACTCTATTGAGTAACGAAAAATTCTTTTGAATAACGAAGTATCTTGTTGAGTAACGAATAACTCTGTTGAGTAACAAAAAAATTCGGTGAGTAATGAATGACTCTGTTAAGTAACAAAAAAACTTCAGTGAGTAATGAAGTATCCCAAATACTTTGCAACAACTACGTCAAACACGGTGTATTAAAGTCCCAAGAATAACTCCCAGCAGTAAGTGTTGTCGAAAGATGTATTCAGAATACAACAAATATTTCTGTATATTGTGTACAAAAATATTATATTGTGTGTAACATTATAACAATTGTTTCAGTTATGGGATAAGGGTCTATTTATTTGCAAACCTATAGTGGATCATTTTGATGGAGGTAAGCCCCATGATTTTTTTCTTACAGGGTTTTTCATGTAAAAGATCTTGGTGTCTTCTACTGTTACTTTCTCTTTACTTGTGTGTGTGTTTGATTTTCGTACAACGCTGTGATCATAAATTATCACTAAGCCACCGCAAATCTTCCGACACACAACACAACTATTTAATCTTCAATATATATGATACTTCCACTATCCCTTTAATAATCGTTCCTCAATTTATTCTTCCTAATTTTGCCATGCATCCATTTTAGCGTCCTCATCTCCATTTTGCTTATCAATGAACAAATTATTTACTATCTAACAATCGGATTTATATAACAAACAAAGCCAGTCATAATTTTATAAATTAAGTGTAGCTACTTGTGATTTATCGACATACACATGATAAAAATTGTTCTCTAAAAGCATTAGCAAATGACAATGAACATGAAACCATATGCAATTTGTGGTATTTTAGCACAAGTTTTCTACCCAAGTCAAAATTGTGATAGGCTAGGTTTTTAAAACAATTGCAACAAAATAAAAAATAAAAAAATAAAAAAATAAAAATCCAAAGATAAAATATAAAAAAAATAAGGAAAAAAATTCCAAAGAAGCTCCTTTATGAGTCGCATGTCTTCACTACAATATTTATAGATGTAATTTAAGCAATAAAAGCAACGTATCAATCATAACATAACAATCCAATATTAATTAAATAACATGCTGCGAATCTAATCAACTGGAAGTTGAAAGTACAAGTTACTTGAAAATATAATTGCAATTTTTTCCTAATAATGCTTCCAAATTGCATAAATGTTTTTTTAACTTCAAAGCCACACTCCATAATTGGCCTTGCAAAATGGGAACCAAGGAATAAACCTTGCAATGGTTCAACTTTTGGCCTAACCTACATGATTAGACAGGCAATTCAGTATGTTGATATTGTGAATCCTATTTGAATAGTACTTGGTAGACCACTACGCCAATTTTAACTCAATTGGACTACATAACAAATAAAATCTTTTAAAAGCTACTATGGATTCTTTATGATCTCTAATTTTCTTAGTCCAAGTTTTCCCTCCTCGTCCCCAAACAACTCCTTCATAGATAACAACCCACCATCCAACTATTTCAAAAGAGAAATGGGAGGCAAAGTTCAAAATATAGACCAAAATAGAAATCCAGGTTTACAAATAAGATACCTAGGTCACATCCAATTTGGCATGTCTGAATTCAAAACCACAAAATTGT
Source organism: Papilionanthe hookeriana x Papilionanthe teres (assembly GCA_022702705.1). Classification (NCBI taxonomy): domain Eukaryota; kingdom Viridiplantae; phylum Streptophyta; class Magnoliopsida; order Asparagales; family Orchidaceae; genus Papilionanthe; species Papilionanthe hookeriana x Papilionanthe teres. The sequence continues at coordinate 18,837,015 of CM040430.1, read as the reverse complement.
CTATTTACAAGCCATATACTCTAAAATATACTGGTTGTAACAATATACAAATGACAGGTTCTATAAGCTGACCCTAAAAAGTATTTTATTTTGGAAGATTATATGCATACCATTTAATTCCTTATGTATTTACATATCTAGCATCTAAACTTCAATTTTTTATATATGTACCAACTCCTCGATGCATGGAAAGGTGTATTTCAGTATTTAAAAGTTAAACTAGTAACATGTTTTACGTGATATGAAAGATTTGGGTAGTATGAATATAAAAAGTAAAGTTTTGGTGTTAGACATTTAAATACATTGCAACTGGGTGGCTGTAGGAAAATGCCCCTTTTCTTTTATTTTGGATATTTTCATCCTGCCACTATAAATGAACAAAAAAACTTAATCTGACGTGCATAAAGTTTCTGATAGTTGAATTGGAGCAAGCACCTGTTCAGCACTAAGATATATCAAAGTGTTTTATACATTCAAACAATTAATCTTATTCATCAATAAGTTCTACAAGATCTCAAGCAGGATAATGCCAGTTCAGGCAACTTATGAATATATGCATCAAGAACAATAACAGAGACAATTAAAAGAGGCAATTTACTTTGTACTCTCGTAGATCCACAATCGTTCTCTGACATCTTGAATTCATCTCTAACCTTCTTTAGTTCCAACTTCATTTTCACAACTGATGACATATGATCTGGATGAAAATACTGCACAACAATGAAATATAATTTGTAAGTTTAAAATTTACATCCATGAAGATTGGTAAAAAAGCAATAATATTCAATAGCTACACACATTTTGTACAAGGTGCTCCTGAGGGGGATTAAGCATGAATGTTTGTGTTCCTGGACGACCCAAGTTGGTAAACAAAGAGAACCTTTGCACTGCTCAGATGCAAAACAAGCATCAAGTTTTCAGTGCTAAAGATCAGAAGGAAGCACAGAGAAGTATGAACATAATGACAAGAGAAGAAAATACTGACTATTTGCCTTTTTACTGGCATTTGAATCCTTGAGCCGCTGAAGGCTCTCCCTGAGATCTCTAATGGATACTCCACCCATCTTGGATTCTGTCTCCTTCTCCTCCAACTCCCTAAGCTTTGCGAGCCTCTCATTCAATTCAGTAAGTGAGAACCACTCCCCCTTTTTCCCATCCTTTGCCGGCCTTAGTCTCTGCAATTTCTCTCCAAGTTCTTCATAACCATACATCTTCACAAACTCCGTCCTCAGAACTTTTGGCTCCCCTTCTTCACCTTCCCCCTTCTTCTCTCTCCTCTCTTTCCCAAAAATCGAATCAGGTAACTTGTCAGTGCCGATGAGTTGTGGCCCCCTCCCACTCTCCCCGAGCCCCTCCCTCACGCCATCCTGGAAAGCCCTAATGTTGAAGCTGGAGCTCCGTGCTTGGCCCTCAGTTTCACGGGATGAAGCCCTGAACTTCTTGAGGCTCTCCCTGATCGAATCGAATGGAAACGCCTTTACAGCATCGGGACCAGTGCTTCCGGCACTGGAGCTGGGTTTTCCAAAAACGTTGTTCTTGAGAATATCCTGGAACGAGAGTGGAGAGCCGGATGAAGGGCGGTCACCGGAAGCAGACCCGCCGGATTTAAGCCGGAATTCGGCGAGATGTTTTCGAATCTCCTCGAGGGAAGCGGCCGGCGGGGACTTAGTGGCAGCGGAAAATGCAGGGGGAGGCGGGGGATCTGTGGGAATGCGGCGAGGCTGTGATGGAGGAGACTTGAGCCGCTCCTTTATTTCGCTAAAGTAGGAAGTATAGGAGGGAGGAGACGTCGGTGAAGATCCACTAGTTGCTGTGCGATCAGACCGAAGAGAATCGCTCGCGGCGGATGCGTCATTGTCAGGTGGTGGAGGGGAAGGCGAGGAGGAGGATGATGACGAAGAACAGAAGCATGGGAAATATCGAGAAGTGGGGCTTATTAGGGTTCTGGTTTGGGGTTTGAGGTGGCGAAACATGGTCCCGGCCCTGAGTACCGTTTAGGGCTCGGCGACGGAGATGCAAAGAAGAAGAAGAAGAAAAAGACCGGTTCAGCCTCGGTCTTTTAGGCCGAACCGCTTTCGGTAGAGCACGGGCCCGGGGTTTTTTTTTTTTTTCGTTAATTAGTTTTTTTAAAGATTTATCTAGGTGGAGACAAATATATATATATATATATATATATATATATATATATATATATATATATATATATCAACATTTTTCATCTATGTTTGAGTCAGCATTGATAGTAAAACTTCCAAAATAATTCACATCTAACAAATTAGATTCATCTAACTAAATTGAATTAACTTATAAATCAAATTAATATATTTTCAATCATAATTTGGACGAAAACTTATATTTTTATGACCAAATGAGTAATTATAAATCAGTCAAAAGAAAATTTGGTAAATATAAGAGATCAATAAATTCTTATTATAGACTTATTGGTTAAACATTGGAGACATAATGTTTATTGTCTTACTGAAAACCTAAAAGTTGAAAGTAAATGTTGATAGCAATTACATGCCTTTTGGCATCCCTTTGAATTCTTTTAATGTTACATGGAAGTCACAGTTTCCATCATTGATTTGTTATCTCGCTATTTTGAACATTATTTTGCATCTCAATTGATGGCAGATTAAATTATATATCATACCTAGGGCTGTAAACGAACCGAACACGAATGAACAGAGCTAGTGTTCGTGTTCGAAATGTTCGAACACGTCATTGTTCGTGTTTAGTTCGTTTAACGAACCGAACGAAAAAAAATTGTTCGTGTTCGTCTCGTTTGCTTATCAAACGAATCGAACACAAACTTCCTGACAAACCGAAAACGAACTGTTCACAAAAAACGAGCTTTTTTTACAGCCCTAGCTTTGATAGCATACTTCGTCAAAATGAAGCAAATTGATTAGGTATTCTGTACACATCAGATAATCCATACTTCCTCAAAATGAAGCAAACTGAATAAGGCGTTTAGGATTTTATCTTAATATATAGTATAGTAAATTAATTATAATATTATTATCTTTATATTAATATAATAAATACTATAATATTATTATTATTGTTATTAATAATTTATCATATATTATAATTTATAGAAATTTAATTATTTAAAATATAATAAAATTTTATAATATATAATTATTTTTAAAATATTATACATTTTTTATATATAATTATTTTAAATTATTTTATATTTGAACAATAACGAACCCAACATGAACGAACACATCACTGTTCGTGTTTGGTTCATTTAGCAAATCGAACGAAAAAAATTATTTGTGTTCGTCTCGTTTGTTTATCGAACGAATCGAACGCGAACTTCTTGGCGAGCCGAACACGAATTGTTCGCGAACAACAAACTTTTTTGACAGCCCTAATCATACCTAAGATAGAGTAATATAATTTTATAAAATTACACAAGCAATCACAGTATCTACCGAACCATTATAAGAATATGACACGTGCATTAACATTTGAAATATTTCTTTTCAAATGTTAAAAATTCTCTCAACAACGTTGTATAATTGAGCATCTCAATGATTTTATCATTCATGTTCCACTGTGAATTTTCTGAAGACGCTACCATAAAATTCATTTAATGACAATGATAATCTCTAGAGAGTGTCATAAACTTTTTTTATATATGTATATAACCAAAATCTCTTAAGTAAAATTTTTCATGTAGTACTCCTAAATCTGTCTCATATATTAACCATTACAATACCCTCAAATCGGGTATAAATCCCTCCCAACTTGAAGCTACATAGATCAATTTGTTGATCAAATGAGACTATAAATATCATTTTTGAGGAGCGAAACCCTTATTAATGCAGTACTTATTCTACAAATGTTTTATGACAACTATCGGAATATGTGCATCAACTAATGCACCAATGAAATTTTAAAATTGTGGATAAAAGTTGTAGGCTATTCCTTATAAAGGGATGTAATTCTACTTCTACTAACAACAACTTAATAAACTCTTTAGCTAATGATGTTATTACACTTAACTGATTATTAAAATGCATGTTATCTATTTCTAACAAATGCTGAAAAAATTCCTATAATTGTTTGTAACCATTCGCATGTGCGACTCTCTCAGGAAAAATCACCAATTACTCAGCCATAGCCATGTTCATTGTATCACTAAGTAGGTCTCAGCGGATTAGTAAGTCTTTAAGCTACACAAATACTTCTAAAAGGGTCCTGAAATAATTATACTATTTTAAAGGATGCAGAGCTTATAATAATATTTAATACATAATCACAGCATGTGTATGACTTGTCAAATATTGGATGACGAATATCATTATCCTCATCTGATGAGCTAATAATTTTAATAAATGATGGTATCAATTCATCTATCGCAGCATCAAGTATGATTCACTTTAAATGATTAGTCATTGTAACACACACACACATGGACTTTGCTTAACACATACGAACATGACAAATGCATATGTCTACATAAAATGAGCCTAATCATGCTTAATGGGACGAATCATAAGCAATCTCTCCGAGAACCTAGGCTCAGTGATGGAGATGCGCACCAACATATGATTAACACATAAGTAAATAAATCCCCCGTGCTAATCGCATGCCCTTTTCAATTTGCTAGGTAAAAATATGAGGAGTCTTTAATAAGGAAGACTCTCTATAGCCTAGAGAATGCGGGATCAAAAACTTCTTCATTCTCTTGGCTAAAATGGTTTCACCCTTCCATCAAGGTGAAACCACCATGATAAATGGTAAGATTAGTACAACCCTATCTTAAAATTGGCCAAGGGCTAAGGTATTCAGGAGAAAACTCAAGGGAAGCATAGGGAAACAAAGAAGAAAGCCTCATAACTTAATGGTCTTCTCTAATAAAGGGGCCTTCCCCTACGTGATGGTTGTGGAAGTGTTTTCTTTGTTTTTCTTTACTTCTCATGCTATTAAGATGAAGATAACATCTCCCTCTTGCAAAGGAACTCTTCCAATAACTCACTATCTCACACTTTCCTCAAGAAGATATGTGTGGGGGGGGGGGGAGAGAATGGAAATGAGGAAAGAAGATGAGGAAGAAGAAATGAGGAAAAGGTTTTCTCATCAAGAGGCTCTTCCAAACTCTCCTTAGCTCTCCCTAGGCCCTTTCCTTAGTTGAGAAACTCAAATCGTACAAAATGAATTTTGATCCCCTCTCATCCCTTTAACTAACATACCTATTGGTGATCTTTTTTCACTAACATGCATAAAAAAATGATTTATTCCATGCCAAGCCACACTGTTGGTTGTTGGAAAGGTGGGCATTAAATAGTGGCTTTTAATTAGATAATTTTACTTATCTCAAGCATAATTTAATCATATATGATCAAGTGGGGAGGTAAGTCAAAGTTGACGGCTAAGAAGGAGTGCAAATGGGGTGCTTTAGTGCCCCAAACCATGAACATTTGTGGCTACCTCTTAGTTTGGGATAGGAGAATGGTTTTAATTTGGTCACCCAGGAACCTAGATATGAGTGCTTTGGCATCCCATACCAAGCCCATATGCAACTTTTAGCCTTTTTTGAGTAGGGCATGCACGGGTAGCCTATTTTCATCTTTGGATTATAGGAGACTCTCCAGTCATTGAATATAGTTTCCAAACACTATGATGAACATTTGAATGTGTCAAATCAAATAAATGGTGACTTATAATGAGCATTTTACTCGTGTACAACCGTTTTAGTCCAAACTCTAATTTTGTGTGTTTGATGCCATTGAAGGATTTTGTGGATTCTTATGCTATATGAAACTATATCACTGAAATAAAATACCATAACTTTAAAATGAACAATTTTCTTATGAAATAATAAAGAATTAATGTCAACGAGTGTGTCTCCCTGTGCATCAGTCCCAACCCTTGTTTTCCGCCTTATCCATATTTGAGAGTTTGATGGATTCCCCAATTCCATGGGAGGCTCGAAATGGATGGAGATGTAAATAGATAATAGATTTGCCTCATATAAAAATTAATGTCAACCGATAGTGAACAATCTCAGGTATTGCCATACCAAGTCAAACCTTAGTTTCGTGCCAAGAACGCATACTAGATAGTCTCAATGGATGTGAAGCTATGAGACACTATGAGTGATTGAAAAATAGTCCCATATCATTTAAGTAGATTTGTCTCATATAAAAATTGATGCCAACCGATAGTGAACACTCTCAGGTATTGCCATACCAAGTCAAACCTTAGTTTCGTGCCAAGAACACATACTAGAAGGTATCAATGGATGTCAAGCTATGAGACACTATGAGTGATTAAAAAATAGTCCCATATCATTTAAGTGGACATCATACAAGTTGGACATCAAAATATGATGGCAAAAAATGGCCCTCAACAATTTTACTGCGCTATTAAGCCACATTGTACTTGTTGTAGGCAGATCAAATTTTAATCGAGCCGAGATTAACTAGGTCACAATAGTAGCCTGAACAATTAAAAATTACTTAAAAGGGGTTCAAAGTCGGCTTATCTTTTTTGCAACAACAGATGATAAAAAAAACAATGTCTATTTAACCTCTAATTCAAAATTATAGAGCAAAGGTAGTCTCCACCTGACCATATTCATCACAGTAGAGAAAAGGGTTCGATGTCTCCTTGACCTCTTTCGTAATAGCAGGCAAAGAATGAAAACTAATGTCTATCTAACTAATAATTTGACATGGTATGTGACCTTATTTGCAACAACATACGAAGAATAAAAGCCAGTTTATATGTCTTATATTTTGAAATGATAGAACTACGACAAGAGTACCAGTCCTCTACTTGAACATATTCCAAATAGTATAGCAGAAAGCTGGATTGTCTCATATAATCTAAGTCATTTATTATGCTCCCTCGTGAACCAATAATTTATTATAGTTCATGTCGAGTGAAGCACTCATGGTTTATTCAGGTGCTTATAAAGCATGAGGTACTCTAACTTAAGCCACAACCAACCAGCGATTAGGTAGTATGGTCAATTGAGAAGGCTGGATCATCTCATATGGTCCTATTCATCCATTATGCTCTCTTGTATAAAAAACTGACTACAAATCAACATTGTTTTTTGTTGAGTGGAGCCTCAAAGTTTAGTCAGATGGTTATAAAACCTAAGGTATCTTGACTAAAAAGCAACTAATGAATAACTAGATGGTATGGTTATCTCGTGTAACCTGAACAGTGTATTATGCTATGGTACTTGCTTGACATCATTCGCAACAAAAAATGTAGGAGGAAAAATAGGTAGGATAGTGGTAGTCTTTACTTGACCACATTCACAATAACAAATAAGAAGGTTGGATTATCTTATGTTAACTAAACCGACTAAGATACTCTCATATGAAGAATTAACTAGGAAGTCAATATAGTTCTCATTGAATAGAGCATCAAATATGAACAAGAAAAATTGGCACATTAGTTCCATTAAATTGAACATTATCAGATATTCTAGGATATGTGTATCATGACTAGATAGCAATGAGATACTCTTTTCAAGAACAGACCGAATAGGCATGTCAGTTCTATAGATTAAAGCGTCCTCAATTAGTCAAGAAGGAATGTACCCTGACTAGAAAACAATAAGATGCTCTGATCAAGAACTGGTCAAATAGGCATGTTAGTTTCATTGATTAAGGCATCATCAAATAGTTAAGGAGGTATGCATCCTGAATAGAAATCAATGAGATGCTCTCATCAAGAACTAGCTAAATAAGCATGTTAACTCTATTGATTAAGGCATCATCAAATATTCAAGGAGATATGTATCGAGACTTAAATATCATCAAACTAGATAGACATGGGCGTCTAGTCGATGGAAATGGTTGGATTAGCATAAGTAATCTCAACCATCTTGTCCATCCGACCTATTATTCAAAATGACAGAACAAGCAATCTAAATCAGGTGGCTATATGCTTGGGATATCCTAATATAAACTACATATGAATAGATAAATAAGGTTGTTTAGTCAATGGAAAAGTCTAAATTAACATAAGTAATCTCAACCCACTAAAGATGCTCTTGTACATAGAACTAACTAGAAAGTTAACCTGGTTCTTATCGTGCATGGCATCAAAAATCTAGTCAGATGGAGAAAAAGCCCAAAGTATCCTGACTGAATCATATACTAGATGAACAATGCAGTCTAGCAACATAGGATGCTTTAGTAAAATTAATCAAGATAATTATTGAAATATATAACATCACAGTATTGTTAGATATCAAGATATCTTAAGTAGACATGGATCGATTAGATAACTAAAGTGGTCTAACCAATACAGAGTGTCTTTCAACAAGGAGATAAAAATCATCCGAGTCAAAAAATACTAAAGACGAGGATAACCCAAGTGGCATGATAAAATATGAATCAGTTAAATAAACAAAATGCTCTTACTGATATGACATGCCTTATGACAAGGAAATAGAATTTAGTCGAGTCAATCAAAATATCAAAGTAGTTAGACACATTAGGTAATCTAACCATAGAAGAATGTGCTAATGAGAATAGGCAAGAAAAATATCAACAAGAAAAGCATTATGAAGTAATCATGTATCAACGTACTCTAATAAAACATGGACTAGCTAAGCTAGAAAAATGGTTAAGCTGATATGACATGTCATAAGACATGGCCATAAAAGTTGGCTAAGTCAATAATATTAAAGTGGTTCGATAGCTAATGTGGCCCAACCTATACAAGATCATTTTATAAATCATCTTGGTAAGATGACTTCTGAGAGGCGATTCTTATAGCTTCGAGCTGTGGTTTTCAGCTAAAGGGGCTAGGGTGCAACAGTTTTTGCTAAAGAGAAAAAGGGAGGTGGTGAGGTCACTTGCGAGGGTGGACGACACGAGGTGTCTTCGGCAAAGAAACCCGGTGAGGCGGTGTTCACCGGTCAGGCGTCGACAACGAGAGTTAAGGCATGATCGAGAGCGTGGCGGGGTCGGCGATGCACTAAGTCGTGTAAATGGGGAGAGTTCGGGTCGAAGGAGGGCGTGTGTGCGTTAAAATATAAATTTTTTGTTTTATTAATAATAATAATATTATTATCTCTTTAAAATCCTCAATTCACCCATTTTTCTCATATGCATGTAAACCTAGCAATATGAGTGTCCTTTCTGGGTAAAATCGATGTTCTGGAGGCGCTCGTAGTCAATTTTGTCGTTTAGGGTCATCTAGACAAATTCCGCGATGATAGGGTCAATTTAAGTCTGATTCGTGTGTGACGCGGTGAATGATATTTGTCGACCCAACCAGAGTTGTACGATAAGTAAAATGTTGATTGACCTTCACTTGAGTGACGACATAAGTCTAGCTGAACGATCCTGTTAGCTTGCCCCTCAACACGCTCTGACAGGGCTGCAAGTTCACATCAAAGGAGCATCAAATTTGGTTTTCTTTAGATTCCAGTTTTGTGATTGATCCTTTGAAAATTGATTTTAATTTTGATTATGAGGAGTATATGAATATGTATGTGGTGTGCATTGTGGTGTATGTGTGGGTCCCAATACTAGTTCTTTGAGAGAGTTAATAGGAAAGTCTACCAAGTCTCTTAAAGAAGAAGATTAAACTCACAAAAAATGAGGTAAACATGCTCCTTCCTGAAATCACCTAAAACCACGGAGGCAGAAGAGGAAAGGTAATGACAACATCGCGGTGTACATAAAACACTAAAACTCACCCCTTTCTTTGCTATTATCTGTTTGTAGCTTTGGGAATGTTTTATTTGTATTCTGTTATCCTTTAGAATGCATTCTACTGATGAGTGGGGAGTTTTTGCGAAGCAAATCTCAAAAGGTTCTTATTTCACTGTGCTTTCTTAATGGTTTTCTGAAATGATTGCATTTTTATGTTAGGGTATAAAGTTATGGTTTTGCTTTTCCTTGATGATTTTACTTCATTCTTACGCATTCAAAGAAAGCAACTATTTGATTCATTTATGTAATATTTTCAGTCGCTTACTTCACTTTTTCCCTTGTTTTATTATTTGAGGTTTAGAAGCATTTGTTTTTTAAAATTTGTAGAACTTGACTACTTGCTAGAGAACTCTGAAACATTAATATTCATCACTAGGTCGTAGGTTTCTTTACCTTTACTCTATATAATTTTTTAGTATGCATTATGTTAATGTGAATATAATAAAGATTGTCATTAGTAGTCTTGATATGACATTAATAGCCTTAATTGATTATAGGAATCATTGGCATTAATAGCCTTGATATGACATTAAAAGCCTTAATTCTGTAGGCAGAATTTTAGGATGCAAATAGACACATTTCCTTTTCTAGTCTTAGGTCTCATGTATAAATATCATTCTTCACTGTACATTTAAGAATAAGTGATCAAGAAATATAAATTCATTTTCTCATTATTACGGTATTAGAGACTAATTTCGTACCCTAGCCATCAGTCCTCCATCCAGAATAGTCAGACCCCCTTCCTGCCATCCTCCGTGCGGGAAGGGAGGGGAACTCATCTTGATATTTGATACAAAATTTTTTTTCCTAATAGCTATCCCCTCTAGCTGTTTTTTGTTCCAGCCGCTGGCTTGCTCTGCATCCGGCCAATCCTTCCTGATTTTTTGTAATTATTTTCTTGCAGCTTATTTTCTGCAATAAATTTCTACAACTTGAACTACCGCCAACCAATTTTCTTGATTTTTTCAGCCACTTTCTTGGATTTTCCTAGTAGAATTCTTGGAATTTCCATGAAGGTTCTGTCGCTGCTCCTTACTACAATAAATTTCTAGGTAGGACTGCTTTAGTTTGATGCTTCCCTTTCTAGATTTACTCCATTGAGTTAATCTCGCTATGTCTTTCAGATTCCGCAATTTGCTAAGGAAAGCGCTGAAATCCTTTGCTTCCGCTGCGTCTTCAGCTCTGGCACTCCTTCATATAACATCAGCTTTGGCTTCGGCAAACCAGAGATCGTCGGCTTCGGCTTCAACAAATCTTGTCTGCCCGCTTTGGCTTTGGCGAACCCTGTCCGCTCCGGCACTCACGACTTCGGCTTCCTCTCCCTAATCACGTCTCCAGGAAGCAAGTCTTCCGTCCGCTTCTGTTGGTTTCCACTTCTGCCTGGTCCCGTCTCCTGCATGTGGTTCCCGCTTCTGCCTGGTTCCGTCTCTCGCGTCTCCCGCGTATTTTCTCGTCTCCCACATTCATTTCTACCTGATTTCAATGATCGACGACAAATTAAAGGAAGCATTTCAAAGGATTTCCTTCTCACATGGCTAATTTCTTGAAATAGTGTGTTCTTTTGCTGTCCCTCGTGCCTGATTTTTGTAGTTCAAAGGGAGCAGTAAAGGATATTTCCTCCAACAGATATAATCTGATTGCAGGAACCTTCTCCCAGCTCCGCCGCTCCTTCCTGCATCACACTTTTAATTCTCGTCTTCTCTGCTAACCAAGCAGCTGATAACTTCACCAAAACCCATTCTCCCCCGTGTCTTCAATATATATTGAGCAAACTCAAGATGACATCCACTATACCATCATGAGTTTGAGGGGGGTGTTAACGTGATTATAAGAATTATTGTCATTAATAGCCTTGATATGACATTAATAGCCTTGATTTCATATTAATAGTCTTAATTGATTATATGAATCATTGACACTAATAGCTTTAATTCTATAGACAAAATTTTAGGATGCAAATAGGCACATTCTTTTTCTAGTCTTATGTCTCATGTATAAATATTAGTCTTAAGTATATATTTAAGAATAAGTGATTATGAAATATATTTTTTTTATTTTCTATTTTTAAAGTGATTATGAAATATAAATTTATTTTCTCTTTATTACATTCCTAGTGTTTGATAAAACGTTGTGAATAGTTTCTGAGTGATAACCTCATTTGTCTCCTAACTCCATTGATGTTCTTTGAAGTTTTCAGCATCTACTTTATTGAAGTCTTTAAAATATACTTATGTGTAGAAGTGAAAACTCAACCTTTGATTTTGTTTTCCGTTTATTTAAAATATGCAGAAATTAATCTTCACTTGAAAATATCGATTAAGCACCTTAATTCTGCTTAAATGCTGAATGAATGCTACTCATATCAACTTCTAATACTGCCCAAATCCTGCTCAACCCGACATAAATCCTCCTTGAATCCTGCTACAACGCAGCTCTCAACATTGGTGAACTCCAGCCCATATCCTGTTGCATATAGAACACCTCAATCAACAAAACATATACTTGAATGGTTCATTACTTATGTGTTTACATATACGACACCTAATTTTTATTTCAGTATTCAGCTTATGCTTAAAAAAGGTGCTTTTAACTTCTTAAGAATTTATAATAGTGATCTATTTGATGCGATATAAATGATTTGAGTTAAAAGTACAGGTGTTAAACAAATGCATAAAATTTTTCTTATCAAGCTAGTGTAAGAATTTTTTCTCTTTAATCTCGACAATTTATAGCTAGCTTTCTTTTAGCATAGTTGTTTTATCAATTAAAGAAAAGGAATTAAGGTTTAGGTTCCTTACTAAATGTTTCTGCCATCTGATAGTTTGTTTGTTAATCATGTTGTGCCCGAGTAATTGAAATACGGCACGAAACTTATTTATGGCGTATAGTTTGAGATCTATCTCGTTTTTTTCTTGTAGAATGAGGATGATTTACATGCATAACACAGTGATTCTTGTGTAGATTTCGTTAGTAATCTCTCTAATGAAACACTCACTTTTAACTTCTGGTGCTGGGATTTAGCATTACTATGTTTCTCCGCTATTAATTGATAAAATTTCTCTTGGATGTGAGGATGTTGATTCATAGATATAAAGAAGTGTGGATCTTTTGTGATTTGCTAGCATAAAAAAGTATAGATCTTTTGTAATGTGTAAGCATGTAAATATGTGTCGATCTTTTGTGATTTGAGAGCATTAAAAAAAAGAATCTTTCACGATTTTAAAGCAATTAGAAAACATGTAAATAATTTGTTGTGTTCTCTTTATTGCTGGGTAATCATGGAGATGAGCTTGTTGCTTGCATTAGATTTTTAATGGTGCTATCTTAGAAAATTATTGTGATGCAAAATCGGAGTTATTAAGTTATCCGTATTAAAACCTAAAACAATAGAATGCATATTGTTCATCATGATTTTAATATTTATGTAAATTGAGTTTTTCTTTTTTCGTATCTTAAAAATTTTTGAGAGTCTGCTAGCTTGACATATCACTATCAAGTATACATTTGTTTCTTGTGGTACTTAATATCATCTAGATTTTGATGCGTATGTATTTTTTATATTGCTTATGCGTCATAATTTTTATACAATCTTCTTTGTGATTCCTTGTGAGGTAAATCCGGGCACGCTTCCATGCCAACAACCTCCACAAAACTATGAACAGAATCAAATAAGTGAAACGGCTAATCTGAACCATTCGTCACAAAGAGAAATAAAATAGAGAAAAAAATGTAGTTTTTTCACGCTTTCGTAAGCCAACTGATAGTGGAGCTGCTATTCTGGTAGTATTTTCTGGGCCATTTGCATGCATGCCATGCAATTCTATCTATTTACGTATCTAGCACCTGAACTTTCATATTTACGGAACTCAAATTTTAGACATTATATAAAAAATACTGCTATTATTAACTTTTTAATAGTGAATACACCATTTCATGCATAGGTTTATGACACCAAAGTGCCTCGATCATAAATATGATATTTTAGGTGTTAAATATGTAAATGCATAAGAATTGTGTGGCATGTATGTAAACTTCCCTTTATTTCTCTCATTTCATACTTTATTGTATGGAAATAGATGATCTGATCCAGTATAATTCAAGCTAACTATTATATGGTTGGCTTATAAAGTGAGAAACAAATTCCATTCTTGAATCATGGTTAGCATGTAAGTCAGGTTAAGGCTTTATTATGAAATGGCAAAGTTCATATAACTTATTCAAAATGCTATATGAGCTAAATTGATATCCCTAGAGTAAACAAGCAATAACACATTACAGATGTGAATGTTGCACATTTGAATATATTTATATAAAAAAAAAAACAAGTCAAAAGAATTCTTGCTTCATTGAGATACATATTTAGCATCTATATATTTAGTTTTGATGATATGGAGAGCTAGACCGCCTCTTTCCAAACATTGCATGATTGAATAACTAAATTAGATTTTTCCATATATATACCTCTCAGTACTTATGTATTTGCATATCTCGTACCTAAACTTCAATTTTTACATGGTCACCTTCTCTATGAATGAAAAGGTGTATTTCACATTTTAAAAATTAAAATGATGTTATTATTTCATGTGTAAAAGATTTTGGTCGTACACATGCATTAGGTAAAACTTATATTTTAGATAGGTGAACGCATATGAATTGTGTGATATGCATCTAAAAGTCCAAAACCTTGTTTTTCTTCCATTGGATGAATAATGATATATTTATGGTAAAAACATCGATTTTTCTTGAACATCTACTTGCTTAATAATTTATTCTTATCAAACTTTTTATATGATTTTGGACCCCACTGCACAATATGGACAACACTATACCTAATTCTCATACAATTTCTTTATGCGCCTTTACTAGGTAAAGCAGGTCGTGGTCGAGACATTTGATGATTGCAAAAGCTACCATAGAGTGGTCGAAACGGACGACGCCAAACTTTGCGTCGGTGACTATCCAAAATCACTTAATAAGATAAAATATAATATATCAAATAAACCTTCATATTAAAAATAATAAAAATAAAAATAACACAATCATAATAATTCATCTTTTAGATTTATGAGGATTTCTTGGATGAGGTAACCCATGATTGTTAACAATGGTGCTCAGGTCTAAAAAAGTTTAACATCTTCTTTAGACTAAGTAAATTCAAAACTAACAGTGGTGTCTGGACGATAAAACCATGAGATCTTGACCGGCATCAGCAAACATAAAATAAAATCCCATTTTTAATCACTTTAATAATAATAATCATCAGCTCAAAATACACTTTAGAGGATCACAATAAACAGACAATAAGAACCTAGGGTAGGCCTCCTGAGACATGATTTACAGTTTCATTTTCTTTTCCTAGAATGAGGTGGTGATATGATCAAACAGTTGTCAACCTTCGAGGCAGACAAGACAAAACATGAAGTGAGGATGAACCTCAACTAAAATTTCAATAGTCTTAATCAATATAAACATTTAGGATTTCGAGGTTTTTCATCTGACATGACATAAATCCTCACAATGTCCTTTAGGCATTTGCATGATTGTATTTTGTAAGATATATGAACTAACTCTTTTAGGATCTTGAGGTCATTGTTAGACTATTTGCATGATTGTATGTCGTGCAATCGTAAGTCCTAAAATTTTAATTAAATTATATGAGTAAAACATTAAATAACATTGCTTCCAAAATGTAAAGCCAAATTATACAATAGTTTGGGAAGTCACTGAGGTCTTCTCAGTATTTGTGACATCCCCTACCTTTTGCGCTTTTGAATCCTAGAAATAACTGTTCCACATTGAGCATTTCCCATTTGATTTTCCTAAAATCAATCGTGAAAACTAAATTTTGAATTCTTGAAAATTAAACTCCAATCTTAATCGAGAGTTTTCTGAAGTAATTTTCATCGCTTAAGATGTAATTAACTATAAGAGTTTGCTTCTATAAGAAAATTAGTAACCCAATAATCTAAATTATATCTAATCTTTAGATTAGGTGGGAGAATGATCTGTTAGAAACTTCGCAGACCAAATAAGTATCATAAATTTCTTAGTTTGAATAATTGAGACTATTATTGAGTGATATTCTCATCTTTCGAGATGAAACATTACTTGTAATATCGTGCTTGATTGTTTAAACCATTGAATATATGAGAGTTTTTCAGTCTCTTTTTTCAAAATATAAAAATTTATTTTTTTCAAAGTTAAAATTATATATATGTATCTATTAAATTAAATTATTTTTCTTTACAAAAAAAAAAAAAAACTAACTACTAATGATGAAGTTATTTCTGCACGTCAAGGATAATTTGAATAATCTGCCGGCAAAAGCAAACACACTCTTGGAGAAGTTGTACAAACCTCCCATAGAAGGAAGTAAGCAAAGCTACCTCAGAAAAAATGCTTTCAATCTGAGACATCCAATCATACTCTACTGAACACATCCAAAAAAATATTTTAAGATATTCAAAATTCTAAATATTTTAAGGGACTGTTTGGGGTAGTTGCAGTTATTTGAAGAAGCATTTATATGGCTGCTGAAGAAAAAGTTGTTTAAAATACTATGATGGTTATCACCATTTTTTTAAAAAAGATATATCGTAGCTTTCTAGCACCCATCGCAGGTAGCCAGACATGGTGGAAAAATACAGCTTTCTGCTCTAGCTTTTTGAAAATGTAGCTTTGAGCTACAACATTTTGAAAATGCAAACAAAATATAGTTTTTCCAAACAATAAAAAGTGCGATGTGACACCACACTGCTGCCCCAAACACACCCTAAGTGGCATAAGCTAGTAACAAACCCAAATAGTGGAGATTGATTCCGATTCTATCGTATTATGATTTATATATGTAATATAATTTTCTGTTGTTCTTTAATAAAATTTTTTTCTTTACAACGATGCAAAAAACTTGACTTTAATTTAAATAAGAGTTCAACTGGTATTTTTAAATTTTGGGATTCTGCGCAAGTATACGTATCGTTATCAAGTAATATAGGACTTTCTGATTAAGCCCCAAAATATCGAACCCACAATGAATCTTGTAAACTTTTTAATAAGGAATTAGATCACAAAATCTATTTAGAAAAAGACGCTTACTTAAATTATAAATATTATCGAAGGATTAAAAATGTGATTCTTTTTGGTAATTTTTGATAATTTTAAATAAAGTAGTCAGAACTTTAACGTGATTTTGTAAGATAAAAGAAGTATGAATGAAAATATATTTTCTTTATCATGAATAAGTAATAACTATAAGAGTTCTGTTGTGGAAATATGTAAATTTTGTTGTTCCAAATAGGAGCAATATTATTCTTTACCCTTACTAGAGATGCTATAAAGAACATTGACTTGTTTAAAGTATGAATAGCTTGAAGACGGGTTAGGTAGGAAGATACTAGCTCTCACTCTAGCGTTCCCTCCTTTCCCCCCACCTAGGGGCTAACATCATGTATCAAAACCTAAAACAATAAACCAAATTTGGGGCTTTAGTCTGTCACCCTAAAGTCCTCTATTTCTACACCCTTTAATGTATATTTCCCTATTTATTTGCACTTAATTATATGAATTGCATTCTCAACAATACAATCTCATGTGATTTTTAACATTAGTTGACTAAGAAAATACCTTCACGGATCTTACATGTTCTCACAATAAGTGTTAATATCATAATTGGCCAAATCAAGAAGTAATTGAAGTACAAGTATTAAATCATCACAACTTATTCTAGCATTAAAGATCAATACTTCCACAACTTCCATCCAACACTTAATTACTTGTCATTTTAAGGAAAAAGATAAAGCAAACTACTCATAATTCATGGAGAAAATACACAACAATTAATTTTAAAAATAGAAATATGTAGAAACACAAGAAGTCTAAATTAAAATCAAATGTAGTACAAAGATAAAAACTTATCTCAAATTCCTCTCCACCAAACTCTTGAAGTTCTTTTGAATCTCTTCCTTTCCCTTACATGCCTCCCTAGGATTGGTCGCCCAACCTTGGAGGGTTAAAATCTCTCTAATTCACAAATAAATAATGGATTTTTACTTAGAACTCTCTACCCACCTTTCCCTTCACGATGAATGAGATAATTGTGAAGAAACCCTAAGTAATAATCCTACAACTTCTTAAAAAAAACTAAATCTACCCTTCAAATCTCCTCTTTAACTCTCTCTTAATTCTCTTCAAGTCCTTTTTATATTTTTTTCAAAAGGTGTCTTGATGTCTCTTCAAAATGTGTTCATATTCAATGAATCATCTAAGAGATGCATCCTTTCAAGAGCCATTTGAATGTATTTTCGTGCCCATTTTAAGTTACCCAATATTTTACCAAGGTTTTCCTCAAACACCCCTTTAAAATTCACCAAAAATTCTTTAAAATTCCATAGTAACTACGATGTGCTTAAGCGCGGGGTCTTCGACACTTAGGTGTGGCCTTCTCTTTTTGCTGACGCTTAGGCGCCAGATCTGGGCGCTTAAGCACCCTAGTTTATTTTCACACCTTCATTTTTGCTCCAAATTTGATACTTTTTCACTCATTTTATCATATTTTATCCATTTAATTGTACCTGAAAGAAAAAAACACACAAATGTTTTCACTTAAAGTGTAATATCCTCAAAAATAGGTATAAAAATCTGTACATAAATGATATATATTATACGCATATCAAAGTCCCCCAAATTTAAAATGTTACTTATCCTCAAGTGACACTGGAATTTTTTAAATTAAAGTAAGCAAATCATGTGAATAAGTTTCTTTAAGAGATTCTAAAATTTTGTTCTAAAAATGTAGGATTCCAATTTTGAAAAACTGTAATAACTGAGACCAACTTAAAGTTTAGACCTCTCTAAGGTGAAAAAGTATAAAAATATGAGCTCATATCTAGTTCATAAATACTTGTAGATTTTCCAAATATAGAGTTTGTCATTCTATCTTCTTTACTTCAAAATTTTTATTAAAAATAATTATACTTAATATATTATATCCTTGAGTTTTAGAGTTTCTCAAGTCTTATGCTTTAAAAAGATTAGATGTGAAACCAATTTTTGATTTGACACTAATCTTCAAGCTTCTCCTTTTTTTTACATACTATACTTCACTTTTTCTTTTTCTTTTCTTTTTCTTTTTTCCTTTTTTTTTCTTTTTTTTCTGGTGAGGATTACTATATCTGGATAAGCTCTTAATGATTTTGAATTTCACTCTTCCTTTCCTAAAGAAAATGTTTAATATATATCCTTTACTTAAAAATATAATAATAATATTTAAAATTATTTTTAATAAAATAAATTCAAGTACTAAAAATAAAAGTTTAATTCTTCTATATTTTTCAAAAATACACCATCTTTTACTAAAGATAGTTACACAATATTTAGCATTCATTCACTAAGAAATTTTTAACTTTAAATTTTTTATCATCACTATAATGTTTTAACTAAATTCTCTTACTCATTTCTATATTCAAAATTTTACTTCCCTAATATAACTTCATACACAATCATTTTTCAGTAAAAAACAAATTTATTTTTTTATTTGTAGCATGATTGAGAACAAATAAATTTCAATTTTTGAAAATTGGTTTTTCATCCCCCCAAACTTAAATTTTTAATAAAATAAAACATTATAGCATCTCATGTATATAGGCAGGAATGAATAATTAAAAAATCATGCTCAGAGAGATTTTCATATCTTAAATATACAAGCACAAAAATTAAAACAGGAGTAAAAATAAGATGATCAAATTTTATTTTGATTTTAATATATATGAGATTCAAAAAGACTTATATACAGTGGAGGGTGACATAAAAGCAAATCACACAAATTAAGATAATTTCACAACCACAATAGAAAGAAAATACTTTGTAGTAAATTGGAAATTAATACATAAAATTTTAAATGAAAGTTAGCACTATTCTAAACTTTCCTAATACATTAGGAATAAGTTCATCGCAACCTAACAAAATACACTCAAATAATAATGTTCACACAATTACTACTACATAAACAGAAGATAACTACACATCACAACATATCCATATATAACACTATCTAACATAACAACAAATAATACAACAACAGTATGAACAACAATGACAAATAAAAGTTCACAACATAACAAAATCAAATCACACCTCATCCTTATCACCATCATCTTCTTCATCATCATCATCATCCCAGAAACTTGTAAAATCATAATCAGGGTACTAGGGATATGAAGGAAATACCATACTCTGATCACCTCATATAAGATTCTCCAAAGATGTGTGATATTTTTCTTGATAATCACTGTCTTCTCATAATTTTCTAGATTTAATATCTTATCCGCAGTATAGTTGATGTTGTCCATCATTATTTTCATTAATTGAGTCTGCGAATCAGAACTAGCAGATTGGCCATGGAATGTTGTTGCACGATATGAAGAAGCATGAGATGTAGAAGCATCAAGACTTCTAGAAAATCCTCCTCTCCAACCAAAAATAGAATACTCAGAATAAGACTTTAAATTCACACTTGCAATAGGCTTTAGAGGTTGTAAAATTTCCTCCCAACTATCAAACTTCACACCAGCTTGCTCACATAAAGAAAAGATTAAGGATGTGAATTCCAAACCTGTAGTAGTGGCAGCTCTAGCAGAACTAGTGATGGGCTGATAAATCAGAGATTCAACATCAATAGACTTATATTGTTAAATGCAATAGTTCAAATTAATTTCTCTGGTCACTTCACTAAGATGATTCGTAGGGAGTAGACGAGCAGAAATGAAATAGGGCCACACTTTCATTGTGGCATCCATCTTCGATGTAGGAAAATTTACTTTTCTTCCACTAGTAATTTTCCATAATCTCTTCCCACAGTTAATGATGATATGATCTCATCTAACTCTTCCTCCATAGGAATATAATTTGCATAAAAACACGTAATATCCAAAGGCATGTGGTAAAATGAATTTATTACCTCAGGGGAAAAAGCTACTAATTTTCTTCTTACCATCGCCTGATCATCCTTAGCTTTAGAGAGATTAGCATAGAACTCCCGAACTACAGAAATCACAGCAACAACATAAAAATAATAGAACCAATCCCACTATCGATGGACAATCAAATCTTTCACTTCTCTGCCCAGATTATTGAAACATCACTCAGGAATTAATTTTCTCGACTGCATCGCATCTGTGTATATATCCTGAGCTTTCACACTTACAAATTTGCTCAAATCAAAAGTTGGTTTCCCTTTGCTCCTCTTCAGTCTTGGTGTAATTTCAAAAAATCACATAAAATTTAAAATAAATTCTAAACTCAAACCTAAATCACTAAATCTTACTTCTAAAAGCTTAAACTCACATTTCCATGTAATATCCATCAAATTTTCTTAAATTTTCACCATAAATAGTAATTTTCAGATTTTCCATAATGTACTCCAAATCTATGGTGAAAATAAAAAAATTTTCACATAGAAGAGAAGCACTAACCTTAAGAAGATGAAATCTAGCATATTTGGCTCAATTCGACCAAGTTTTCTTCATTTTTGGAGATGCCCTAGGTCAAAATCGAGACTCACTAAGGAAGAAGAAAACTAAAATGGGGATAATTGAGGTTTTCGGCTCAATTTTTCACTTAAAGCCGTTCACAAACTAGTTTTCGTGAACCGGCGCTTAAGCACGACTGGTTCGGGGTTTGCTTGCGTTTAAGCATGGGGTTATGGCACTTAAGCGCCCGTGCAAAAATTTTGATATTTTTAAATTTTAAATTAAATGCACACCTTCTTAAGTCATTCACCCCTAATTGGTCTTTGTAAATCTTAATAACTATTTTCCTCCCCTTCTATTCTCCTCTTTCTAAAAAATTCACAACTTTCCATAACTTTGATTCGATCATAATTAACACATAATTTTTCACACAAACAAACACTTTCATTCACATGTCCAAGGAATACAAACATAATTCACACTAGTTATCTCTACTCCAAAAGATTTTGGATGAGATAATATCCAAATACATCACAACATAAGACAAACTTAACATCAAACACACTTAAAACAAAAAAACACTAACAACGAGCAAACTAACTAGACTCTTGAACTTATTCCATTCTCCATTAGTTGGAACATATCCCTGGCCTTCATTTGCTCCTTCTGAACCATTTGGTACATAGATTTGATGGAACAGATGATAATGAAGAACTCTTATTGAATCTTCTTCAATCCATTTATTTTACAAATACATCTCCTTGTCCGCTTCTTCAATATAACTTGTATGGCTTAATTACATTTTGAGTTGTCATCCAATATGAACCAAGTGTGTGTTAGTTTCATTTACATTTGCTTCAATTGAAGCCACATCAGCCTTAATTTTTTCATCTTTTTGCTATTCCTTCTATACTAAAGGCTTGGAATCCGTTGTATAACTCTTGCGCACTTTGACTTACAAACTTCTTCTTGATTGCCTCATCTTTCTTCTTCAATTCACTCAATCTCTTCATTTTCACTCTATTTATAGACTTTAGAGAAACCTATACCTACTTCCTACATTTAAAAACCACCAAATAACATTCAAGACAACTTCGCCACATTTAATTCTTCTAGAACTTTATTTAAGCACATTTTTTAACTATTGCGCTTAAGCGCCAGATATTGACGCTTAAGCGCCAATGCTCATTTAAGCACATGTCAGTTTAATGTCCAAATACTCATTCTAATACGTCTAAGACATCAATTAAGATCTTAAAATTATCATAAAATATTAAAAATATTACCACATTTTTCAAAAACAAACTAAAAAATATAACATTAAAAACAAAAGTATACTGATAACTAGGGTTGCCTCCCACAAAGCACATTGTTTTATGTCATCAGCTCGAAGTACCCAGTGCTTATTTTGGGTGACCCAACATCAAAAGATCATTTAATTTAGTTTGATCCCCTAAAAAATAGGGTTTCAATCTATGACCATTCACTTTAAATATTTTCTTGGTTTTAGGATCTTTGATACCCACAGCTCCATAGGGATAAACTTTTATCACAATAAATAGGCCCATGCACCTGGACTTGAGTTTTCCTGAAAATAATCTCAACCTTGCATTATATAGCAAAACTTGTTGTTCTAGCTCAAAATTGTTAGTAAGAATCCTCTGATCATACCACTTCTTCATCTTATCTTTATAAATCTTAGCATTCTCATAAGATTCATTTATTATTACTTCCAGCTCAGTTAATTGTAATAATCTTTTTTCACGCGCATCCTTTGAATTTATAGTTAAATTTCTTAATAGCCCAATATGCTTTATGCTCAAGTTCAACTGGTAAATAACAAGATTTCCCATATATTAATCTGTATGGGGACATTTCTATAGGAGTTCTATATGTAATTCT
The DNA here is from genome assembly GCA_022702705.1 of Papilionanthe hookeriana x Papilionanthe teres. Lineage (NCBI taxonomy): Eukaryota > Viridiplantae > Streptophyta > Magnoliopsida > Asparagales > Orchidaceae > Papilionanthe > Papilionanthe hookeriana x Papilionanthe teres. The sequence goes on along the minus strand of CM040430.1, from coordinate 18,813,944 downwards.
ATAAGCCCACAAAGCAAGATCAAGTTTAACTGACAAATCCATTTTTGTTGGATCTACAAATTTTTTCTAAAATTATTTTAATTTCTCGATTGGATAATTTAGCCAAAATGCTTGTCTGTGGATGATAAGAAGTATAAATTTGATGATTGATATGATATTTCTTTATTAATTTCTCTTTAATTGCATTTTTGAAATGACTTCCCCATTAGTTATGATCACTCTCGGCATTCCAAATCTATAAAATATGTTCATTCTTAAAAACTTTGGAACATTTTGAGCATCACATCGAGGTAACAGTTTCTATCTATTTTGATACATAGTCTGCTGCTAACAATATATATAAATTTTTGAAAGATAGTTTAAATGGTCCCATTAAATCTAATCCCCAAACATCAAAGATTTTAACTTTTAAAATATAATTGAGGGTCATCTCATTTCTTCTAGAAATATTGTCTACACATTGACAACGATCACAATTTTTAATATAAGCAGTAACACTCTAAGATATTAGACTAATAAAATCCAGATTGTAAAATTTTGTATGTTGTTTTATCAACACCAAAATGTCCCCCATAATCAGAATCATGACATTTTTTGATAATTTCATAAGTTTCTTTTAAAGGCACACATCTTCGAATAATTAGATCATTTCCCTCTTTATATAAAAATGGGTCATCAAAAAAATAAGTATTAACTTCAGATAAAAATTTCCTCTTTTATTGGTGTGTCAGACCATAAGGTATAATATTACTAACAATAAAGTTCACAATGTCTGCATACCATGGAACACACCACTCATTAATATTGAACAATTTTTCATCTAGAAAATGTTCATTAATTTCTTTTTTAAAACAGAGTGATTTTTCATATTCAAACATGGATATATGATCAACAATTTGATTATCAGCTCCCCTTATATCTATAATTTCAAAATCAATTTCTTGCAAAAGAAGAATCCATCTTATCAATCTTGGTTTTGCATCCTTCTTTTTCATTAAATATTTAATAGCAGCATGATCTGTATATAATACACATTTGGTTCAACTTAAATATGATCTGAATTTATCAAAAATAAATAATATTGTTGATAACACTTTCTCAGTTGTGGTATAATTAATTTGAGCTTTATTAAGGGATACACTAGCATAGTAAATTACTTTGAAAATATTATCATGTTTCTATCCCAAAAGAGCTCCAATAACATAATCACTTGCATCACACATAAATTCAAATAGTTTTTTCCAATCTGGTGAAATAATAAATGGTTCAGTGTCTATTTTTTTTAATAACTCATTAGCTTTTTGGAACTCCTTATCAAAATTAAAAATGACATCTATTTCGAATAAATGACATAGTGGCTTAGCAATTTTTGAGAAGTTTTTAATAGATTGCCTGTAAAATCCAACATGTCCTAAAAACTCATAATTTCCCTCACATTTGTTGGGTGAGGGAAATTAGCGATCACTTGAATTTTTGTAGGATCTACCTTCATACCTTTCTTTGATATGTGATGTCTCAAAACAATTCCTCCTCCTACTATAAGCTAGCTTTTTTCCTAATTAAGGACTAAACTAATTTCTTTACAACACTTAAGAACTTGTGATAAATGTTCTAAACATGATTCAAATGAAGTTCTGAACACCGAAAAATCATCCATAAAAACTTCAATTCATTTTTCAATTAAATCATAAAAAATAGTCATCATATATCTTTGAAATGTAGTAGGGGCATTACATAATCCAAAGGACATTCTTCTAAAAGCAAATGTACCATAAGAACTGGTAAACATTATTTTCTCTTGATCCTCAGGAGCAATTTGTATTTGGTAGTAACCAGTATATCCATCCAGAAAATAAAAGTACTTATGTCTGGCTAGTCTATCCAACATCTGATCTAGAAATGGTAATGGAAAATGATCTTTCCTAGAGGCAACATTTAGTTTTCTATAATCAATGCATATTTGTCATCCTGTAACTTGTCTTGTTGGTAATAGTTCATTTTGTTCATTAATAGTTACAGACACTCCTCCTTTCTTTGGAATACAATGTATTGGACTAACCCATGCACTATCTGAAATATGATAGATAATCCCAGCATCTAACCAATTTAAAAATTCTTTCTTAACAATTTCTTTCATAATGGGATTTAAACTCCTTTGAGGATGAGCCCTGAGTTTGCAGTTTTCTTCCATAAAAATTATTTGCATACAAATTAAATTATTGATTCCTTTAACATCAATAATTATCCATCCAAAGGTTTTCTTATATTTATTTAAAATTTTCAATAAACACTCTTCTTCTTCTAAAGTTAAATTTAAGAAAACTATAACTGGTAAAGTTGAGGAATCACCTAAAAATGCATATTTTAAATATTTAGGAAGTAACTTCAATTCAAGTTCAAGGGATTTCTCAATTGATGAACAAAAAGATTTGTCTTTTTCCGTTATGTCCAAAACTTCAAAACTTTCTTGAACATAATTTGAATCTTCTTCAAGAAAATCATTAAATTGTTCTAATTTCTCTTCTTGCTCATGCTCTAAGTCTTTTCGTTTAGATTTCTCTTCATAAGTTGATTTGAAATGACATTCACTCAGATATCTTATTACATCCATCCTGAAACATTCATCATCTTTACCTTTTGCAAGGTATTTCGTTGATTTTGAAATATTAAAAGTAACTGTTTGATCATTGACGTGCATAGTTAATTCCTTTTTTGCACATCTATCATTGCTCTTCTTGTAGCTAGGAAAGATTTCCCCAAAATGATAGGTATCTCTTTATCTTCCTCCATATCTAGATAATGAAATCAACAAGGAAGATAAATTGATCCACTTTTACCAAAACATCTTCTATAACTCTCTTAGGACATGTTATTAAACGATCTGCTAATTACAAAATTATAGTGGTATGGGATATTTCTCATAATCTCAGTCTTTTAAATATAGATAATGACATAATGTTAAAGCTTGCACCTAAATCACATAAAGCTTTCCCATAAAATATGTCTCTTTTTACACATGGAATTGTGAATTTATTGGGATCTTTAAGGTTTCCAAGAAGTTTTTTCTGAATTATAGCACTGCACTCCTCACTAAGTGCAACTGTCTCGTTATCTTCAAACTTCCTTTTTCTTTTAAGAATATCTGATGGCACCCGAAATGAACGGAATGAATGATGTAGAGGTGATAGCTCCGACTTGTCATCCTCGTCATTGCCGTTGAGTTGTGTCGCCGATCAATTTTCTCTCAGTCGGTTGTTGGTATCATTATTTTCAAGGAGTTGCCACTCTATTTGTCTATCACATTGCCCTGATCTTCGAATAACTTATTCTTTTGGATCATTTAAGTGATCCTTATATATTAAGAAAATCGGAGAAGGAAGGAAAGGGCTAATGAAAATTGAAAACATCAGAAAAGGAAATGTCAGGATAGCTTCATTGTGGTGAATATTACAAAGAAAGCTCTAGAAAGTTTGATTCCAGGGATTCGTGTAAGGAAGACCACATGAAAACCTAAAAATAAGAAATTTTAGGTATGATACCTATTCTGAGTTCTTTATTCTTCTATAGGAGCAAGCTCCTATAGTTAACTACATCTTAAGTGATTAATCAGTTAAGAAAACTCTCGATTAAGGTTAACCAATTGATCTCAAAGAGATTTCAAATGTCAAGCTCAAGGAAAGAAACATCAATGTTCATTCCTATGGGGAGTATGTTTCTAAGTGTCGTATACTATCCTATATGTTTGGTTTTGTTCTGTCATAATGTCGCTTTGTTTTTGTTTATGTCAAGTCATAATGTCGTTTTGTTTTTGTTTATCTCAAGTTGTAATTTCGTTTTGTTTTTGTTTATGTCAAGTTGTATTGTCGTTTTGTTTTTGTATGTTATGTCATAATATCGTTTTTTTTATTGTCATTATTTTGTTGATGTCGTTTGGTTTTGTTGATGTCGTTTGGTTTTGTCGATGTCATTTGGTTTTGTTGATGTCATTTTATTGTTGTTATTTTATTCAGTTGTTGTTGTTTTATTTTTGTTGATATCATTTGGTTTTGTTGATGTGATTTTATTGTTGTTGTTTTCGATGTCATTGTTTTGATATCATTTTGGTTTTGATTTTATTTTGTTTTTTGATGTCATTATTTTGTTTAGAAGTTTATTGTCCCATCTTCAGAATGTCGCCCTGCAAAACAAAGTTAGCACATCCTAATAACATACAAAGTAAATCTAAAACATAACTTATCTTCAACATGTAAGAAAAACAGCGTCAGAATTATTCTTACAAAAGAAATAATATCGATGTTATTTTTTTATTTAGTTGGTTGAATTTTAATTTTTAGACAACCCGGTTAAGATATTCATGGCTCCGTCGTTCTAAGGCCGTCGGATTTCTTGATCTATTTAGTCCGAAAAGTTTTAAACCAGAACTGGAAGACTCCTGTCAATAACCAGGATTACATTGTCCAAGAAATCCTCGTATATCAAGAACACTGGGGTTCAAGTTGCATTCGATGATCTTTTTTCATTAATATTTTATTTAAGTTTTAATCTCTTTTCAGATTTTAGGTTGGAAATTTTTAAGTTGTTTGCGATTTATTAACTAATTAAACTTTTCCATGTGCCATTTTGACTGATTTTCATATGTCGGTTTTGATTTATTTATTTAAGTATAATGTAATTTAAACCTAAGGAAAGGGTCAAGTTTATTTAGATCAAATGTCTATAAGATCTAATTAGACTTGAGAATTTTAGATTCAGTGTCATTTGAATCTAATATTTTTGAGTTAAATCTAATATGAATTAGATTTAGGAATTTAGATTCAATATCTTTTGAATCTAAAGGTTCTAAGAAATTTGACTAAGTCTAAATGTAAATTAGACTAATGTTTAAGTCCTAATGTTGGTTAGACCTAAAGAAATTTAGTTAAGTCTAGTATAGGTTAGACTTAGAGTTTTAGGTCCTGATGTCAGTTGGACCTAAAGATTTGGTTGGGTTTGATTCAATTTGGATTGAATGTTGAGTTTAAGTTTAATATAGGTTAAACCTAAGGTTTATGTTTGACTTAAGTTTAACTTTGGGTTGATCCTAAGTTAAATGTTTGATTTCACGCTCAATGTGGGTTGAAACCTAAGTTAAGGATTTTGACTTAAGTTTAACTTTGGGTTGATCTTAAGTTAAAGGTTTGGTTTAAGTTCAACGGGATTTGAACCTAAGGTTAAAGATTATTTTAAGTCCAATTTAGGTAGGATCTAAAGTTGATTTAGGTCCAATATGGATTGAACTGAAGGGTTTGAAATGGTTCTAAATCCAATGTAGATAGGACTTAAAATTAGTTTAGGAGTTGAAATGGTTCTAAGTCCTATGTTGGTAGGACTTAAGGTTGACTTAGATCCAATGTGAGTAGAATCTAAAATTGGTTTAGGTTTAATATGAATCAAACCTCAAGTTTGATATGGTCATAAGTCCAATGTATTTTGATCCAATGTAAGTACGATCTAAAGTTGGCTTAGGTTTAATATGAATTGAACCTAAGGCTTGAAATTATTCTATGTCCAATGTAGGTAGAACTTAAGATTAATTTACATTTTAAAGGTTTGATTTGATTCAAGTTTAAGTTTTTTGAACCTAAATGTTTGATTTAATTTAGGTTCAAGTTAGGTTGAACTTAGGAGTTTGATTTAATTTAGGTTCATGTTAGGTTGAACCTAAGAGTTTGATTTGATTTAGGTACAAGTTGGGTTGAGCCTAAGAGTTTGATTTGATTTAGTTTCAAGTTGGGTTGAACCGAAGAGTTTGATTTGATTTAGGTTCAAGTTGGGTTGAACCTACGAGTTTGATTTGATTTAGGTTCAAGTTGGATTGAACCTAAGAGTTTGATTTGATTTAAAGTTTCATTAAACCTAACATGGGTAAGGTTTAATTAGCTTTATTAGGTCTAGTCAGAGTTAGACCTAATTGGGGTTTAAGTTGAATTAAACCTATTGTAAGTAAGGCTTAATGTGCTTAATTAGGTCTAATTAGAGTTAGACCTAATTGGGGTTTAGTTTTCATAAGCCTAGTGTAGTTAAGGCTTAAAAGAGGTCAATTAGATCTAACTAGGGTTTAGACCTAATTAAGGTTTAATTATCTTAAGTCTAATGTAATTAAGGCTTAATGTGGTTAATTAGGTCTAATTAGGGTTTAGGTCTTAAGCTTAATGTAAGCAAAGCTTAAGAAGATTAATTAGGTCTAATTAGAGTTAGAGCTAATTAGGGTTTAGATTTTGTTTCCGTTCAATGTGCTGAACCCAATGAATTTAGATTTGACTTGAGTTCATTTTATTGAACCTAAGGTTTAAGTTGGTTTAGGTTGAACCAAATGTTTAGGTTCAATTTAGGTTGAACCTAAGATATAGGTTAAGTTAGGTTCAATATAGGTTGAACCTATGGTTAATGTTGAGTTAGATTTAATTCGAGTTGAATCTAAAGTTTACGTTGAGTTAGATTCAATTTGGGTTTAATCTAAAGTATATGTTGAGTTAGATTCAATTTGAGTTGAATCTAAAGTTCTGATTAACTTGAGTTTAAATTAGGTTGAACCTAAGTTATAGGTTTGATTTAGGTTTAATCTATGTCGAACCTAAAGTTTGGTTAACTTGAGTTCAAGTTATTTTAAGTTTGATTTTGGTTCAATGTATGTTGAACCTAAAGTTTGTTTAGGTTCAATTTAGGTTGAACCTAAAGTTTGGTTGAGTTAGGTTCAATGTAAGTTGGACCTAGAGGTTTGGTTAGGTTCAATTTGGGTTGAACTTGAAGTTTGGTTGAGTTAGGTTCGATTTAAGTTGAGCCTAGAGGTTTGGTTAGGTTCAATTTGGGTTGAATCTGGAGTTTGGTTGAGTTAGGTTCAATGTAGGTTGAACTTAAGGTTAGGTTAACTTGGGTTCAAGTTAGGTTGAACCTAAGTTAAAAGTTAACTTAGGCTCTATGTAAGTTGAACCTAAGTTTAGGTTTGATTTAGGTTCAATGTAGGTTGAACCTAAGGATTTAAGTTAAGTTAGGTTCAATGTAAGTTTAACCTAGAGGTTTGAGTTAACTTGGGTTCAAGTTGAATTGAACCTGAGTTATGGTTTTGATTTAAGTCTAATTAAAGATAGACTTAATTAGGGTTTAAGGTTTCTTAAGCCTAATGTAAGTAAGACATAAGAGTTAACTAAGGGTCTGTTTGGCGCAGCTGCAGCTTCTCGACTTTTGCATTGCAATTTGTCTTGCCAGAAGCTGTCTGCGAGGAAGTTGGTTGTCCGTTTGGTTGTATGTATCTGAGAACAGTCATGAGGTACTGTTTCAGGAGAAATGACCAAACTGCCCATATTTGTTAAAACTGTTTCTCAATCTACCTATTACTAAGAACTATTTTACAAATTTTACCAGAATTTGCACCGACGAAGCACAAGAAAGTGAATCAGAAGCTTTTTAAAAAAATGCGAAAGAAATTTTTACACTAATTTTTCCTAAATGCGAAAGTAGCAAGATCAATCGGGACCTAAGTTTGTTAATATTAGAGCTCATCCCCTTCAATTTTTACATTTAAGCATAATATTTTAGAAAAAAAACGAACTTTGAAATTAAGAATTTTAAAAGTATATGCAGAATCAAAATTTCTTTTTCACAATAGGATCCAATAAAAAATCATGTTTTTTTTTCTAAAATGCAGACCAACAAACCTGGACGACGAGGAAGGAGGAGCGGGCTCGCTAGGGCTGCGGGCTCAACGAGGAAGAAGGCGACACACCGGCTCGATGAGGAAGAAGGCGACACAGCTAGGTCTGAGGGCTGTGGGCTCGACGGGGAAGGAATAGCGGGATCACTAGGATTGCGGGCGTGACGAGGAAGAACGCGACACACCGGATCGATGAGGAAGAAGGCGACACAGCTATGTCTGCGGGCTCGACGAGGAAGCAGGAACAGGAGGACTGCGGGGACGAATCATGGACGACGAGGAAGAAGGCTTGGGACCGTCCGCTAGGTCTTCTTCGCGAGCGAGGGCAATTCAGAATATTGCGTCGCGAAAGCTGGGGCCGCGGGGTCGATCCCGCGGACCGCTTTCACCCAAATTATCGAAAGCTTTCCCTCGAAGTTGCGATCCAAACGGATGAGCTTCGGACAAAGCCACTACGATGCCCCGCGCTGTGGCAAAAAGTTGGAACCAAACGGACTCTAAGTCTAATTAGGGTTAGACTTAATTAGAGTTTAAGGTTGCTTAAGCCTAATGTAAGTAAAGCTTAAGGATTAATTAAGTCTAATTAGCGTTAGAATTAATTATGATTTAAGGTTGCTTAAGCCTCGTGTAAGTAAGGCATAAGGGTTAATTAAGTAATTAGGGTTAGACTTAATTATGGTTTAAGGTTGTTGAAGCCTAACGTAAGTAAGCCTTAAGGGTTAGTTAAGTCTAATTAGGGTTAGACTTAATTATGGTTTAAGGTTGCTTAAGCCTAATGTAAGTAAGGCATAAGGGTTAGTTAAGTCTAATTAGGTTTAAAGTTGCATAAGCCAAAGTAAGTAAGGCTTAAGGATTAGTTAAGTCTAATTAGGGTTAGACTTAATTATGGTTTAAGGTTGCTTAAACCTAATGTAAGTAAGGCTTAAGAGTAAATTAAATCTAATTAGGGTTAGACTTAGTTATGGTTTAAGGTTGCTTAAGCCTAATATAAGTAAGGCTTAAGGGTTCATTAAGTCTAATTATGGCTAGACTTCATTAAGGTTTAAGGTTTCTTAAGCCTAATGTAAGTAAGGCTTAAGGGTTAATTAAGTCTAATTAGGGTTAGAACTAATTAGGTTTAGGTTTACTTAAACCTAATTTAAAGGTTTAAGGATTAATTAAGTCTAATTAAGGTTAGATTTAATTAGGTTTTATGGTTATTTAAACCTAATTTAGTTAAGGTTTAAGGATTAATTAAGTTTAATGACGAGTTAGACCTAATTATGGTTGATTTGTATTAAACCTAATGTAATTAAAGTTTAATGGGATTGATTAGGTCTAATGAGGGGTTTGACCTATTTAGGGTTTGTTTTTTCTTAAACCTAATGTTATTAAGGTTTAAGGTGATTATTTAGATCTAATAAGGGGTTAGACCTAATTAGGGTTTGATTTGACTTAAACCTAATGTTATTAAAGTTTAAGTTGATTAATTAGGTCTAATCAGAGGTTAGACCTAATTAGGGTTTGTTTTAACTTAAACCTAATGTGATTAAGGCTTGACAGGGTTTAATCAGGTCTAATTGATGTCTTAGACCTAATTAGGGTTTATGGTGTTAAACCTATGTGATTAAGGTTTAACAAGGTTTAATTAGGTCTAATTGATGTCTTATACCTAATTAGGTTTTATGGTGTTAAACCTAATGTGATTATGACTTAACAATGTTTAATCAGGTCTAATTGATGTCTTAGACCTAATTGGGGTCTATGGTGTTAAACCTAATGTGATTAAGGTTTAACAAGGATTAGTTTGGTTTAATTGATGTCTTAGACCTAATTTGGTTTTATAGTATTAAACCTAATGTGATTATGGTTTAACAAGGTTTAATCAGTTCTAATTGATGTCTTAGACCTAATTAGAGTTTATGGTGTTAAACCTAATGTAATTAAGGTTTAACAAGGCTTAATCAAATCTAATTGAAGTTTAGACCTTATTAGGGTTTATGATGTTAAACCTAATGTGGTTAAGGCCTAACAGAGTTTAATCAGGTCTAATTAATGTTTTAAACCTAATGTTAAACCTAATGTGGTTAAGGCTTAACTGGGTTTAATCAGGTTTGATTGATTTTTTACACCTAATTGGGGTTTATGGTATTAAACCTAATATGATTAAGGTTTAACAGGGTTTAATCAGTTCTAATTGAGGTTTAAACCTAATTAGGGTTATGATGAAGTGTGGGTTCACATGGGTTGAACCCAAATGTCTAAGTTTGACTTGAATCCATTTGGGATTAGATTCATATTCTAACCTGAGTCTATGTGTGTTAGATATAGGTCTTATGTGAGTTTGAACTCAACATTTGAGACTTTGACTTTGGTTTATAGAAACTAGCCCAAATAGTCCTGAGGAGGTGAATAAACCCTATGTCAGTTAGGGTTTAGATTAACCCTAGATCTAATCAGACCTAAGGCTTAGGATTAGGTCAGTCTCATTTGTCATTTAAGGCTAAAGATCAAGCCTAAGGATTTCTAGGGTTTTAAATGTAAATTTAAAATTTGCCATTTTAACTCTAAGCGATGAGATTGTCATTTTAAATTTTTCAATGGTATTAAGTTGTCATTTTAGAGTTTAAAAGTGTCACTCTAAATTTTCTAACAACTTTCAAATTTAATTTCAAATTTCTTGATTTTTTATAATTAATTTGGAAATAATTGCAAAATTTGATAGAAATTAGGAAATCAGATCCTAAGGAATTTTCCTAGTCTCGGAAAAATCTTAGAATGTTTCTAAGGATGAAATTGTCAATCTGTAAAAAATTAAGAATTTTTGGAATCGTAAATATTTTTTAATAATTAAATTACTCCAGAGAGTAATTAATTAATTAAAAATTAAGTATAATTCAATAATTCCAAATGTTGGTTTGTCGGCATATTTTTAGGTTATGTTTTGAAAAAGGGGTCGCCTACAGAAGTTGTCGGCGAATTTTAGATTTTAAATTTAATTTAAATATATTATTTGAAAATGTAGCATCTGACTTTTGAGAAATAATTTTTTTTAAGTTTAAAAATTTTAAGATATGAAATCAAACCGATCTCACATCCTAAATAGTTTATATGAACAAGCACTGTATCGCAAACCGTATATCTGTCCCAAGGGATAGACACACTGCTTGATGATGGGGCTCGATTAAATTAACTAGAAGATTTGTGACATCCATTTGGTCTGCAAACCAATTTTATAAGGTGACGAAGTTCCACGCTTAATATAAAGGAATTAAGCGGGGTTTATATTACGCAGGTTCTTAAAGTTCCCTATAAGGGCAAGCCCCTATAGTTAATTACATCTTAAATGACGGGAATCATTTAAGAAAACTCTCGATAATGATCAGTGGTTTTGCTCTCAAGAATTTCAAAGTTTAAGGTTTCAAAGGATTGGATTTTGGAATTTCAAAAGGGATTAGCTCAAATTTAGAATAGTTTATTTTGAAAGTCCAAAGGAAGAAAAATAGGGGATGTTGAGGATCCAATAAGAATCTTGACAACTTCCCAAACTAGCCTATGATTTGACTTCAATTTGAGAGAATTATTTAATGTTTCAATCCTGCCAATTTTAGTTAGTTAGGACTTATATTTGTATGATACAATCATGCAAACAGCCTCGAAGATATGAGGGTTTATGTCGTACCAAACGACTACCTCGAAGTCCTAAGACCGGTTAGGGCTTAATTTGCATAACATGATTATGCAAATGCCTAACAAAAAGTTGAGGATTTATGTTGCATTAAGGAAACTACCTCGAAATCCTATGGCTTTATTATTTATTTCTAAAAAAGGTTTTGTTGAAGTAGACACAAGTTTTGCTGACGAAGATGACCGTGCTGCCCACTGTGCTCCAAGCTTCTTGTTGTTGCAGAAGTTTGGTTTTAGAAAGTGACAATCAAGAGATGAGAGAAGTGTTTTGGTTTAAAAAAGTTGAAAATTGAGATGGCTTAATGTTTTAATTAAAACAAATCTTAAAGTTGATTAAGCAGAACCGATTAAGATCCCACGGTTCCATCATCCCGACACCGCTATTTTCATCGGATTCACTTAGTCCAAATGAATTTGCTAAACTCAATTGAATGAGTTCCACACTTTCATTTAGACCGTGAGAAATCTCGTTAGCAACACGTGGGTTACATCATCCGAGGGATTCCCGATCATCCAACGAGACGTTTTAATTTTAGTTGCAATTGCAGTTTTATTTTGTTAGTGATTAAATTTTGAGTTGTTTTTAAACATGTTGGGTTCGATCATTTTCATTCATTTGTAAGTGCGGGAAAGTAAGACATTTAATAAATTGCGGAATGTAAATTGTAGTAAACTTAAATGCATACCTGGTGGGCACTCCCGTCATTTTAACCTGCACTTAAAATACATGTTAAGGCATTTATATATTTGCAACAAGTATCTAGGTAATGCTAAGGGAAGGTTCATGGTTGTCTACCAAAGTCCTAATCCTATTGCTAGTCAATTCCCATGACGTCTAGGTTCTTATATCTTGTTAAGGATGATTTTCTTCATCAAAGAATAATGAAGTCTCACTGTTCTTTTAAACATCCCATCAAGTTAGAGAAGTGCTCGGAACTGAATTCTGAACATCTTCTTAAACATTATAGGGATTATTTTAAGTTCAGTTAGTTTCATTGTGGTGATGAATCAATCACCGAGGTTACTCTTGCTCAGTGAATTAGGATGTTTGATTATTCTTGTGAGTAAGGTGACATTTCATTTAATGCTTCATTTAAGAGTTATGATAATGAAAGCCTTTAAGAGGCAAATCAGTTCATTAAATATTTTAACCACTCTTAATCGAAGTTTTGAGTTGGAGATTTAAAGTGATTTTTAATTTAGTTATAAAGTTTTAGTTGGTCTTTTTTAATGTTTTAAATCATTTTGAGTTGGAAAAGTGTTCAAGCTGTTTAATTCTGTTAAGTCTTTATGTTTTAAATGATCTTAATATTTTAGATTAATTTTAATATTTTAAACTCGTTTCAATTTGATTTTCAAATAATTTCAAAATTAGTCCAAATATCATTTAATTTAGTTATAAAATTTCAAAGAATCATTCTCTTCTCTTTTTAAATATTAATTCCAATCATCATTTTATAGTCCCATTAATTGATGTTTAAATAATATTTGATCAAATTATTGTTTAGGGATTCAATTTAAAGAATTTAAATCCTTCTATAGTCAAAATCCCTTAACCTTAATAATTCACCCTTAATTAACTCCCAAAGTTTATATTATTTAATTAATAAAGGTTTCTTCTTTAATGTTCAAAGTGATTAATGAGTTTCTACCCTTTAATCTCCTATGTTTCAATCATCCAATAATGACTTAAGATCAAGTATTTTACCCCTTCCCTTTGGTTTAGCCTAAATTTTGGTTAGGGTTAAAATTCCTTAATTACCATTATGCTCTTTTAAGCTTATTTATCTCATAACTCATCAAATTGAGCTCAAATGAACTTGAAATTTTTATGTCACCTTACTCACATGTCTATTAAGACATGAGAGGAGGAAATGTGATTTTTCTGTTTTTTTATTTGACTTATATAATTGTCTTAATAAAAATAGGGGTTTTCAATGAAAAATTCATAACATGATTAAAATAAAGTTCTGTCCTTAGGAAAATTATGGAAGGTTTCTATTGACCAAAGGATCACTTGGACCAATTTTGGTGATTTTTTGAATTATATTTTATTTATTATAATTATTTCAAGTATTGGAGTATTAATTAATTATAAAATCAAATTAAAGTTGAAAATTAAGTTTTATATTTTTCTTAAATCTCTCTGACCTCAAGGAACTCAGAGAAATAAATTTTATATTTTTCTAATTTTTTCTTGAATTTTTAGAATTATTTTAGTGGAAAGGTTAAGAAAATCATTTTTTAACATTAAAAAATTACATTAAGCCTTTAAAATTCAATATCTTTGTTTTGGGGCTTAGGAAAAATATTTGGTTGGTTCCTAAGTGATTAAGGGACCAAACATAACATTTTTATAAATTTTATTATTTTGTGATTTTTATAATTTTCTAATTATTAAAATATTTAAAGTAGGGTTAAAAATGAAGATTTTAGAAAAGTTTCAATTTTAATTTTCCTAGACTCCTCTGATACCAGAGAGGCCCCAAAACCAATTTAGTGAATTTTTGAAAGGAATTTTTAGTTTTATGGATTTTTAAAGTTTAAAAATGGCCATGTTACTTAAAAAAACATTTAATGGGTTAAAACATTTTTAATTGACTTCAAAATTTTTATGGGGTTTCCTCTGACCCTAAAGATCAGTGGAGAAAAGATCTCAAGTTATTTTGATTTTTTTAATTGGCTTAATTAATTCAAAGTTGATTTTAAGTTAAGTGAACCATTAGGATTATTTACAATATTTTAAGCCATGAAATAATTATCCCAAGTCTCTCTGGTCATAGGGAACCTATCCTAATTTTCCTGGAATTTTCCAAACAGTATGCTAATTATTGGAATTAAAATACCAAAACAGGCATACAAATTTGGAAAATAGATAACTCCATAAAGATATAGCCTCTGGCCTTAAAAAATTCAGGGAATGTTCCCAAGATTAGAGGCTACAAAAACCCTATGGTCTCATGCCATGGTGAGTTGTGTGTGTGAGTGGAGAATTAAAATACTCAGAACAGTATTAAATTAATTAAAAATAAAATACTCAACAAAATAAATCAATTTTTTTTCCTCATTGTTCTTCCCTGTTCACTGAGCAAGAGGATATTTTTAGTTTATTTTTGTAATTTTTCTACACAAAGATATGAAATTTCAAAGATTCAGAGATTTAAATAATTCAAAAAATCTGGAATTTCCTACTTAACCACGTCGGCGCCAACTCAACCTACGACGGGTCGAATTTCCACGCGTCGCTTCCTGATTCGGCGCCGCCATCTGACTCGGCAGCCACGCGGCCCATTGTTCATGTTCCTTTGCTTCGTCCGGCTTGATCCTGGCCATCTGTCCGATACACGCGTGATCCGATGGCATCCGTTCATCGTCCCAACTGGTGTGATCCGAGAACCGTCCACCTTCTAGACCTAAGATCTCACTCGATACCTAAACAAATTACATGTTGTTTCATCCTACATGCTCGTCTAGCCTAGAGGAGTCTATCCAAACGGCTAACATGCATCGAAATTAAGCAGAATAAAATGGGGAATCCCTGAAAGCTCGGGAAGAAGAAGAGTTCAATACCTTTGCTCTGAGAAGTGAAGCTTCGATCACAGATGCTCGGCACATTCGTTGGAGTTCCAGGAGGCTACGGATTGAAACTCCTGCTCTGGTGAATTGCCTATGTACAACTTCGTCCAAGCCCGATTTCAATCCTTGGCCGATAGAAGAACTGGCTGGTCCGGTGAGGGGGCTTTCATTGGGGAACTTCTTCTCTACCTCTAGTGAAGGTGTAGGTGAGTTTAATTTTTTTTTCTGTGGAGATTTGGTGAGTGTCCTGTTTCTCGGCTCGAGATTGAGCTCGAAATCGAGCTCGACCGAGTGGAGATTGAGGCGGGAAAGCGAGTGGGGTTCTTCTTCTCTAGACTGTGAGAAGCTCTGGGGTTGATTTGGGGGGGGGGGGGTTGTTTGTTGAGAAAAATTTCAACACCTTTCTCATGGCCGATGAGAGGTGTTTAAATGGCTGGGGCCATAGGCTGAGCTTAGGTTCAATTGAGGGGTGGATTTAGTTGCTTAGGTGGAGGGCAGAGAGGCTCCAAGGTTTAATTTGGCTGAGGTGGATAGTTGGGTGGATTTGGGTGAGTTTAGGCTAGTGGTGGCTCTCGGTTTTGACCCCCTCCAGTGACTAGGCCAGCCGGCAAGGATAGGGGAGCTGGCCCCTGAGGTGAGATGAGTCAGGGAGAGGTTTAATGGTGATTAACAGTTGTGGGGATGATTTTGGGGTGAGGCAAAAGGTGATTTATCTACTTAAGGGAAGAGATCCCTTAAAATGGAGGAACCTTGGTCCATGGCTCACTTAGCTTAGGCTAGGTGGATCTAGGGTGGTTCCTAGGGTTCAAATGGCGGTTGTGGAAGAGTTGGTTTAGCCACATTTGGTTCAATTTGATTTGGTTAGGCCATAGGTTCAATTTGGCTCACTTGGGTTTAGGTTGGGATAACTTGAGTTTGGGTTTGATTTAGGTCCAAGTGTCTTGAGAAACATTGTAGAAATAATTTCCATGAAGAACTTTCATGAAGACATGGAAAGGTTTTGAGTTCAATTGAAAGGTCAAATAGGTGGATTTTGGGATTTTGGTTAATTTGGACAAGGTTGGATCAAGTTGGGTTAAGGTGGGGTTTAGACCCAATTGAAAGCTCCAAATGGTTTAGGGGAATGTATTTAAGAGTTCCCAAAATCAATTGGGAGGAAATTTTAAGATTAGGCCAATCAATTTGGTAGATTTAGGGCATGGATTCAAGTTAGGCCAAAATGGGATAATCTTGATTTCCAAATAGGTTTAGGTTAAGTTTAGGCTCAAATTGGGATAATTAAAAGTTGCATGGGTTTCATGGGAGTACCATGGATGGTTTAGGATTAAAATTTGGGGAGAAATGATTGAAATAAGGTTAATTGGGGAATTTTGGATTAATTTGGTAAAATTGGGGATTTAGGTTTCAAATGGAATTGAACTCAAATGTGAATCAATTTGGGCTTGTATTTGGTTTAGATTGGTATTGGGGATGTTGAATGAAAGTTTAGAATTGAAATTGGGCAAAATTGAGGTCAAATGAGTTGATTAGGTTTGACATTGGTTCCATTTAGGTTAAAAATGGGTTAAATTGGGGATTTTGATAAAAGTGGGTTATTTTGGAAAAATTAGCTTATGGTGTAGTTGAACAAAATGAAATTGGGAATATTTGGGATTTTCTGGAATTTTTGAGGAAATTTGGATATTTGGGCTAAAAGGGGTAATTAGGGTATTAGGAGGTTATTTGGATGGTATTGGGGTATTTTCGTGGATTTAAGAGGTGAAAATTGTTTCAAAATGATTTTTAGGATTTTTGGGAATTTTGGGTAATTTTTTAGGAAATTTCGGAGAGTTTTATGGTTGTAGGGGCAATTTTGGTAATCTGAGGTAGGTTTGAAGGACCCAATGTCAAAACCAGAAATTTTGGCAAAAATGGAATTTGATTATGGTTGAGAGGGTGAAAAAGCTTAAAGTGAGCCATGGACCAAGAAATGTCCATTTTAAACATCTCATATGTTGTTTCTAACCCTCTTAGCCTAGGGCTAGGGGTTTGGACTTAGCCACATGAGTGCTCCAATGAACTAGGCGTGAAGATTGGGTAGGGATGGTTCAGGTTTTAGGATAGGAGTGAAAGTGTAGTGTGTACAAGCCAGACCTCACCAGGACCAGGCCACCCAGGGTTATCTTAAGGCTTGGACATCCTATAGGAATTCATCTTTGTCTTCCCACACATTGGTCCCAACCTTCCAAGTGATTTGGAGGTTGATGACCATCTATGTAAGATTCCAAAGAGAACCAAGATTTGGTTTGAATTTCTAAATGGTGGGTTCCATCTCTAGTCTTCTAGGACAGTCAAGGAGAAATCCTATGGCTAGATCCTAAGCACTAAAAGGAAAGAAAAGTCCTCATAATTTTATACTTATCTCCCTGAGTCAGAGGATATCTTTAGTTTTTTGTGATTTTTCTTTGTCAAGATATGGATTTTTGAAGATTTCTAAATTTAAATAAATAAGAAAATCCATATTTTCTTACTTAAGGGATGCGACGTTGACTCATACCTTGGACGTGTCAAATTCACAAGCGGTGCGATTCTATTGGCTGAGCCTTTACACGCTACATCACACGTGGCCCGCAGTTTTGTTGTTTCATACGGACAGTACCGCGGTCCAGCTCGATCAGGGTTGTCCATTTCCAATACATGGAAATGGACAGCATCGGTTCATCATCCCAAAAGGAGGATAAACCGAGAGCCATTCATGATTTTAGCTCAAGATCTCCTTTGATCATCAACCAAATTCGATAAATTTTGTTTCTAAAGGATCATCTCCTCATGACGAAGACATCCATACAGATTATTAGCCACAAAATGAAGATTTTTTTCACAATGTCTGAAAATCAAGATGTTTTTAGGGTTAGCCACCATACCTTTGCCTCAGTGGATGGAATTTCGATTGGATTGGTTCCAAAGCTTCTCCTTGAGCTCAGGAAGCTTGTTCTTGACTTGATTTGAGTTGAAATTGGGTCTGAGTTTGAATTCAATAAAAGGAGCCCACAGTTGAAACAGAAACATTGAAAAGTAAGTTGGAGCAAATGGGGAAGGCTAACTTTGATTGGGAATGTCTTTTTAGAGCTTAGAGAAGCTTTTAGAAGAGAGAATTTGAAGGTTTGAAGAGGTTTTTGTCAGACTCGAAATTTGTCCTGGAATTGGATTCCAAAATTAGGGCATATTGACCCTCGATCCGCAGCAATGCAGTAATTTATGCTATCAAAAATATGTTATAGTCAATACTTTGACTCAAATAATAATAGCGGCTAGTGTATATAAATATAATTTTATGGAAAATATTTTACACACTAGGGGTACTACACAAGTATATGTATCGCTTCAAGTAATATAGGGCTTTAAATAAAGACTCCAGTATCGATCCCAGGAGGAGGATTATAGATTTTTTTAAATATTTTGATTTTATTTTTATGTATTTCTTTTAAAGTTAAAAAGTTGATATTTAATTTACTAGATGTAGAAATAAAGCAATAATAAAGTAATGATTGATGTAAATAAAAATAAGCAAACAACTTTCTTCCTTTCAATTAATCCAAGACTTTTTAGATAACGTAATATTCGTGGAGAATATAAATTTATGGTATTGTCCCAAATAGAAGCATTCCTATTCTTTACCTTCGCTCGATAGTATAAAGAACATTAGCTAATCTATAGATCGAGTCCGGATGTATTGTTAGTAGAATGGGTTAATCTAGGCTCACACTACTAGATGTCCGAGGTGGCTATGGTCGGCCCTACTAGTGACCATTTCCTTCTCTATAGACCAAATTACAAGAATTTTGCATGTCACTCTAAAAACTTATCAATTCTACGCCTATTAAATAATATCTTCCTATTTATTTGCACTTCACCTTGAATAACCCACGCAAGGCCTTCGACTACCCAAGGATTCATGTGATATCTACTAGTTAAGAATTCATCTCCTTCTAGGTCTCAAAACTCTTCAACAGATTTTAACAATTTAAATGACCAATTTAAATAGTAAATTAAGATCCGGTATTAATATCATTACAATGTTTAAAATATAAATATAGTTTTTAATTCTTCAACGAATTTTATATTATCTTATTTATCTTTTCATAATTGAAGGAGAAAGTAAAGTAACTACTCAGAACACATTGAATTTAAACAACAAAACATGATTCAAAATACAAATACATATCTCAAGTGTTTCTCCAACTGAACCTCTGAATCCTTCTGACTCCAAAGTAAATAGACTTCAAAAGCACTGACTCTTCAAATACTCTTAATACAAACTCTAAAATAAAATCACTAAATAATAAAAGTAACTATAAATATGGCCCTTAAAATATTTCTCTAATTTCTCTCTCTAAATGGAACTATGGGGCTAGGTTGGGCGTTGGTGGTTTTTGGTTGGGTTGTGGGCGGTTTATGGGCGTTTTTCTCTGAAGGAGTAGCCTCATATTTATAGGCTTCAAGAGTTGCCTTGAGGTACCTCTTCAAAATGTGTCCATGTTCAATGAATCTTCTAGAAGGTGTGTCTGGCTCCTAGGCGCCGGAATTTGGCGCCTAGGCGCCGAACTCTGCGTCCAGTTCTTCACTCCTCTTCACTTTGGATCGCACCTCTTCGCGATCCTAACCGTTTCCAATCATCCAAATACAATGTATCACATGTCCTATAATCCATGAATAACTGTCAATCTTCTAGATGGTCAAATAACCACTAACACCGTCAAAATAACCGACCAAAAGTCGTCAAAAATCTTACAGAATTTTGTATCGAACTGGCGCTTAGGCGCCGGATTTTGTCGCCTAGGCGCCAGGCCAATTATTTAGACAATTTTGCATTTTTGGCTCCATTTTTGCTCCTTTTTCATCTTTTTTTCCTTCTTGGACATTTTTGCATCACCTACATCCAAAACACAAAAATACCTTTCATTAAAGCATAATATCCTTAAAAATTTGATAAAAATCAAGGCATAAAAATAGGTATTTTTTTCATGGATCAAAATCCCCCAAATTTGAACGTTACTTGTCCTCAAGTAACCCTTTTTTACAATATAAAATGTATAACATTTGGAATAAAAGGTAAATATTTAAGATTTCTTATAATTTTTTATTTTATAAAGGCTTTAGTAAATCATTAACCAAATTTAACTAACTAAGTTTAATTTTAAGAATTTAAAGAATATTTAACTACCAAGTCATAAGATTTCAAAAAAATTTCATTCACTTCGAAAATAATTGTAGTTTATTATATTAAGATCACATAAATTATTTACAAGAAAAAGATTTTCATGAAAATCTTTTCTAATAAAGATACATGCATAAAAATTAAGTAAAATATGTAATCAGTTTTTTTCTTATAAGCTAATTCAAGTGAAGCAAATTTTTGATTAGGCATCTCCTCAAGCTTCTCCTCTTTTTTTTTTTTTTTTTTACAGAGAGGATTACTATATCTGGATAGCATGTTAATAGTTTTGAACTTCGCTATCCTTAACTTATATTTTCAAACTTATACATTTTCACTTAATTACTATAACATGAATAGATTTCAAAAAGAATTTCAATCTTTTCTTTTTCAAGTTATAATTTTTGATTTCTTAATACTTCTAAAATTCAATTATTTCTGCTATGAATAGAAAAATTTCTTAATCTTACTCTTCTTTAAGTTGAATAATTCTATTATTAAAATCAATCAAAGTTATTAAAATTTTGGTTAAGTATACAAAATTTTTTATAATTTCAAAAATTTAAATGATCTTAAATAGATTCTTCATTCCTTATGTTATGTTAATATTTTTTTAGAAAATATTAGTTCATTAAGGACAAATAAAATTTAAATTTGCATGTATTTTCCCTTCCCCCAAACTTAAGTTTTGGTATATCATGAAAAAAAATTAAAGTATGAGAGAAAGAAAGGTATAATTTAAAAAGGAATTTTATAAGTATGTAAAAACAGTCTAAAAAGAAAAATTTACTTCTACACATGCTTTTTATGAATACTATTGAAATAACGAAGCATATATAAAAGTAAGCAGGCTCATCATTTTTTTATACATATCAGTAACTGAAATAAATGACTATACTACTAATAGTAACAAAAACAGAACAACATTGCTAACTATTTAAGAATACTAAACGGTAAGAGCTCGAAACAGAAATAAACATTAATTCATCCAAATTTCAGTCTTCAACATAATACACTAAATATTTAAAACAGTCTCAACATCAAACAATCCATACAAAGTTTCATAAACAAATCTATACTAACAAACAACAAACAACAAACTGCACTAGCAAGCAAGAAATAAACTAACAACAGAATCAGCACATCTCAGAGGTAAATCAAGCTACTAATCACTATCTGTAGCCTCGTCATCGTCATCACCAAAAGAAAACTCCACATCCTTTGGATCAACATACGGTGAAATTTAGGACAGGTAGGAAACTGAACATCAAGCTCACCCTTCAAGAATCTAACTAAAGACTCTGAATACTCAGCATCATACTCACTTTTTCTTTGGGTAAACTCAGATAAATGATCAATCTTCTCGTCTATAGTATCTACTCTGCAGTGAGTTAGAAATAACTCATTCTGCTGCTCCAGAAATTGATCATGCATTGATTCCCAGATACTAAATGGTGGCTCAGCAGTAGAAGTAGAAGCTCTACCTGGAGTAGGTATAGAAGTAGAAGGACCAGTAGATCTCTTCCCTCGAAGACGATCATAAATGCTAACACTCTCCTGCCCAATTGACATTGTAGACCTCAACTTCTCCTCTGATATATCAGCAGAAACTCCATTGCTCATGCATAAAGAATGAATCAAGGATGGGAATCCTAATCCCACAAAAGTGCTAGATCTAGCAATCGATTCCACTAAATCATAAATAATACTGCCAACATCTATCGGCTTCCTCTCCTGAATGCAGTATTTTAGGATAGTTCGATCTCTGGTAACTTCACTCAGGTGGTTGGAAGGTAGAAGTCTAGCAAAAATAAAATAATGTCATGCCTTTGAAATACCATTTAGCTTAGAAGATTTGAAGTTTACCCGTTTGTTGTTCCGGATCTTCCAAGTTCCAGTGCCATCAGTCAGATATGCAATAATCATCTCAAGATCTCCCTCGGATGGAGATAAACCAGAATAGTAGCACTCGATGGTAGGTGGCAGGCCGTAGAAAATATTGATCCGTTCCGGAGTAAATCCTACTCCTACACCTCTAACGAAGACTTCGTAGTCTTCTGCATCCAAAAAGATGGCAAAAAACTCGCGTACAATAGGAATAATAGCAACAGCAGTGAAACAACAGAATCATTGCCAGTTGTGTGCAACGATCGTGTTCTCGATCATTTCACCAGGATTGTAAAAACTGTGCTCCGAGATAAACTTTCTTGACGTCGCAAATTCGTGATAACGAAAATGCGCTGCCGCAGTCGAAAACTTGCTGCTGTCGAAATTTTCTTGTGCCTTTCCTCGCTTAGAATTTGGTGCCATCTAAACGTGAAAGAAAACACAAATAAATTTAGGAATTAAATATTTAAACTCTTTTTAAGCTTAAGAAACTTAGAATGAGTTTAAAAATCCATGGAGAAACTCTAAAAATAAAAAATTTTCTCAAAATTTCAGTTTTTAGCAAAAAAAATAGGAAAAACTATGGTAAGAATAAAAAATAAATGGATTAGAAGGTAGATCAGACCTCAAGATGAAGAAATCAAGTGATTTCGGGCTCAAAAACTTGATGTATTGACCTCAAGATGGATCTAGGGGGTGTATTTTCGCAAAAAAGAGGAAGGGGGTGAAGCTTAGGCGTCAACCATGGCTAATAGGGTTTAAATGCTAATTTTCGGTAAGCAAGCTGAACCGGCGCCTAGGCGCCGAATTCTGGCGCATAGGCGCCAGACTCGCCTCACAAAAATCACTTTAAAATTTTTATTTTCCACCAAAACTCATAAATTCAACTTCCAATTACTCATATTAGAGTAGTGCTTCAGTTTCCAACTTCCAAAATGTTTCCCAAAAATTTTAAAAATTAAAAATTAAATCCACCAATTAAACACAAGGTTTAAATCAAACTCTTTTAATTCCATTCATAATCTTTAATTTTGGCTCAATACAATGCAGATAAGTATAGTAATATGATTCAAGTCCTAACAAACAATCAAACTAAACAATTTCAAAGCAAATACAACACACATTGAACAATAAATCAAACACACAAACAACACAATCGATTTACTAAATCGATACAACGACACACTAATAAAAGTCTAGATCACACCACAATAACTATCTAATCTTCAAATTAGAAATTTCCATTCTCTTTACAGGGAAGATTACTAGGCCTACTTGGGAAGAATACTAACGCCCTAGGAAAATTCGTAGTCGTTTTCTCGTCGATCCATTTGTTCTTCGCATACATCTCCACTTGAGCATCTTGATAAGCTGCTAAATGATCAAATTGAAGCTTTGCTTGCCATTCCAGATGTTCAATTTGATGATACATCTCATGGAGCCGATCTCCAATACTTTTGAATTCTTCTTCAAATTTATCTAGACGACTTGAAATTTTCTCCAAACTTACAGCGATAAAACCATTGAAGTAAGGTTGAGGATCCTTTGAACTTTTGTCTCTAGCCTCTTCTCCAAGATTTCTTCTCTCCATTTCTTCAAAAATCCTCTCTAATCTCTCAAGAATGAAGTGTCTAGGTCGTAATTTTGATTGCTTAGGGATTGGGGACGAAGATGGGGTAATTTAAAGAAGAAAATCGTGTGAAAAACTGAAAAATTTTCGGTTTTTACACAATCCAGTAACTGTGGCGCTTAGGAGCTAAATCTGGCGCCTAGACCCCAGACCCATCGATACACGGTTTACTCTAGTGCTTAGGCGCCAAATTTCGGTGCCTAGGCGCCAGAACCATGTTCAACTCCGTTTCCCCTATCGTCAAATTTCAAAGTTTCGTTTTCCAAAATAGGTAAATTAGAATGGTAAGATCAATATAGACTTAGTAACACGAATTATAAACAATCATAATAAAGGTTAACTTGATCTCCTTTTTACTCACATATGAAATGGAGTGATCCAAAGTCCAAACTTTATATACTTTGAGATAATTTTTAGCTAAAGTCAATGAAGACTTGTTAGCGTCCAATTTTCTAAAGTTATATAAAATTAGACAAGACCGAGGCATAACCTTATATTAAAAATGTAAAAACACACAAAAATAAATATGGGCTGCCTCCCACAAAGTGCTTGGTTTAACGTCATCAACCCGACCTAATTAAGTCTTTAATCAGGTAGACTCAACTCGTAAGCCTCTTTATAAATCATTTTAATGTCTCTAAAATAAGGCTTCAATCTTAATCCGTTAACTTTAAATATTTTTCCTGTTTTGGGATCTTTAATATCCACAGCTCCATAATGGCATACTTTCTCAATTATATATGGTCCTATCCATTTAGATCTTAATTTTCCAGGAAAAATTCTTAAACGAGTATTAAATAATAATACTTCTTATCCAGGCTCGAATATTTTTCCTGAAATCTTTTTATCATGTAACATCTTCATTTTTTCTTTATAAATTTTTGCATTTTCATATGATTCATTTCTTATTTCATTCATCTCATTTAATTGTAATAATCATTTTTCTCCTGCAGTATTCAAATCAAAATTAAACTCCTTTATCGCCCAATAAGCTTTATGTTCAAGTTCCACAGGTAAGTGACAATATTTACCATAAATTAACCGGTAAGGTGACATTCCGATTGGTGTCTTATAATCTGTTCTATAAGCCCATAATGCATAATCCAGCCTATAAACCCAATCAGTTCTTTTAGGATTAACAGTCTTCTCTAAAATTCTTTTAATTTCTCTGTTTGATACTTCAGTCATTCCACTTGTTTGAGGGTGATACGCGATTGCAATTCGTTTTTGATTCCAAATTTTTTCGATAATAATTGAATTCTTATATTTCTAAAATGACTTCCACCATCCGTGATAATTACCTTAGGCATTCCAAATCTTGAAAAAATCATTTTCTTTAAAAATTTTGAAACACTTTTGGAATCACAAGTTAGGTAAAGCTACGAGCTTGAATCCATTTTGAAACATAATCAATTGCTAATAAAATATAAATCTTTCCAGATGATGGTAAAATGGTCCCATAAAGTCTAAACCCCATATATCAAAAATTTCAACTTCCAATATATAGTTTAAAGGCATTTCATCTTTTCTAGATATATTTCTCATCCTTTGACATTGATCACATATTTTCACATGATGTCTCACATCTTTAAACAAGGTAGGCCAATCAAATCCTAAATTTAAAATTTTAAATGCAGTTTTATCTACTCTAAAGTGTCATCCAAAATCAGAATCATGACATTTTTGAATAATAGCAAAAGTTTCTTAATAAGATACACATCTTCGAATTACAGAATCTCTTCCTAATTTAAATAAATGAGGATCTTCCCAAATATAAGATTTAGCATCATTTTTAAATTTATTAATATATTTGTTATTCAATCCATAAGGTAGAATATTGCTAACTAAATAGTTAACTATATACGCATACCAAGGTGTTTGGCATCCTTGAATAACATATAAATGTTCATCAAAAAATTTCTCATTTATATTTTCCTCAGTAATAACATCATTCTTAATTCTAGATAAATGATCAACAATTTGGTTATCAGTTCTTTTCTATCCACTATGTTGAAAATCAAATTCTTGTAGAAGTAAAACCCATCTTATCGACTGCAGCTTAGCATCTTTTTTGTCATTAAATATTTAATAGCGGAATGATCGGTATGAACTATGCATTTGGTACCAGAAGATAAGGTCTAAATTTATCAAAGGCATAGACTATAGCTAAATGCTTATTTCTCGGTAGTAGTGTAATTTCTTTGAGTTTCGAAAAGAGTTTACTTAGCATAATATATAACTTTAAAAATTTTATCATATTTTTGTCCCAATACAGTTCCAATTGCAAAATCACTTGCATCACACATTAATTCAAAGGGTTTATTCCAATTAGGTGCAATAATTATAGGTGCAGTTATTCATTTTTCTTTTAAAATATTGAAAGCATTAATACAGTTTTTATTAAATTCAAATTTAGCTTCTTTTTCTAATAAATGACTAAGAGGTTTAGAAATTTTAGAAAAATCATTTATATATCTTCTATAAAATCCAGCATGACCCAGAAAACTTCTCACATCGATAATGGTAGTAGGTGGTTGCGGTTCAACAATAATTTTCACTTTTGCTTGATCAACTTCCATCCTTTTTTGTGAAATTTTGTGACCAAGTACAATGTCTTCTGTGACCATATATTGACATTTTGCCCAGTTCAGAACTAAATTCGTTTCTTCACATCTTTTCAGAACTTTGGAAATATTTTTCAAACAAGATTCAAAAGAAGTTCTAAAGACTGAAAAATCGTCCATAAATATTTCAATTCCTTTGTCAATCAAATCACAAAATATTGACATCAGACATCTTTGAAAAGTTGCAGGTGCATTACATAAACCGAAAGGCATTCTTCTAAACATGAATGTTCCATAAAGACTTGTAAATGTTGTTTTCTCTTGGTCCTCAGGAGCGACAGGTAATTGATGATAACCAGAATATCCATCCAGAAAATAAAAATATGAGTGTTCAGCTAATTTATCAAGCATTTGATCCAATAAAGGTAAAGGAAAATGATCCTTTCTAGTGGCGTCATTTAATTTCTGATAATCAATACAAATTCGTCATCCAGTAACTTGTCTTGTAGGAGTTAGTTCATTTTTATCATTGATAATGACGATTACTCCTCCTTTCTTCTGAACACAATGAATAGGACTTACCGATCAGTTATCCGAAATAGGATAAATAATTCCAGCATCTAACCATTTTAAAATTTCTTTTTAACAACCTCTTTCATGATAGGTTTTAATCTTCTTTGAGGTTCGATAGTAGGTTTAAAATCTTCTTTCATTAAAATTCTATGCATACGGATGGAAGGGATTATTCCTCTTATATCGATGAATAATTCAACCAAAAGCTTTCTTATAATTATTTAACACTCCTATCGGTTTTTCTTCTTAATCTAAACTTAGTTTAGAAGAAATAATAACGAGTAAAGTTAATGAATTTCCTAGAAAATCATACTTTAAATGTGCGAGTAACATTTTTAATTCCAGTTCGAGGACTTTTTAATTGAGGGTAAAAGTATATCATTTTGTGTTACGTCCAAAATTTCCAGCTTATCTTTAATATAATGAGTTTTTTTAGATAATTCTTCTTCTTTTAGTTCTTCATTTTCATCAGTTAATAATTCAATTTTTTCTTCAGAAATGACTTTACATCTTTCTTGATAATGTTTTTAATTATATAATCAATAATATCTATTCAATAACATTTTTCTTTATCAGGGTACTTCATTAATTTAAGAACATTAATTTAATCTCTTGATCATTAACTCTTATGGTTAATTCTCCTTTTTGCACATCAATCATAGCTCGTCCAAGTAGTTGAAAAGGTCTCCCTAGAATAATTGGTATTTCTTTATCTTCTTCCATATCAAGTACAATGAAATCCACAGGAAAAATAAATTTATCCACTTTAACAAGAACATCCTCTATAACTCCTTTAGGGTAGGTGATAGATCTATTAGCTAACTGAAGGGTTACAGTGGTGGGAGTAATCTCTCCTAAATTCAACCTTCAAAAAATAGAAAATGGCATGAGATTCATACTTGCTCCTAAATCACATAAAGCTTTTCCACAAAAGTTTCTCCAATAGCACAATGTATAGTAAAACTTTCAGGATCTTTAAGTTTCTGAGGTAATTTCTTTTGAATTATTGCACTACATTCTTCACTTAATGCAACAGTTTCAAAAGCTTCAAATTTTTGTTTCTTACTTAAAATATCCTTCATAAATTTTGCATAAGTTGGCATTTGTTCCAAAGCTTCAGCAAAAGGTATGTTAATGGTATGTTTCTTAAAAATTTCAAAGAACTTAGAAAATTGATGATCAAGCTTCTGCTGTTTTCGTCTTTGAGGAAAATGTGGTGGTAGTTTTTCAACTTCCACATTAATAGGAATAACAGTCTGATCTTGACTAGGAGAAGGAATTTCTTTAGGTTTTTCAATCTCTTCAACCTCAATCTCATTTTCAATTTCATTCGGCATTCTTTCTTTTAATTCCTTTCCACTTCCAAGTTGCACAGCTTTAACACGTTCATGTTCTTTTCCAGTTTCTTTTGGAATGACTTCAACATTACTAGGAAGTGTTCCTGGAGGTCTGTAATTAATTAAATTAGCAAATTATCCCATTTGATTCTCAATATTACGAATAGCAGTGTTTTGATTTTGTAATTGATTACTTAGTTGTAAAATTAATTCTTCTATAGATAACTTTTTTGTTGATTATTAAATCCAGGTGGTTTATAGTTTGAATTTACTTGATTGTTCCAATTTCCAGTTGGATGGGATTGATTATTACCCCATTGTTGTTGTGAATTATTCCAGTTAAAATTAGGGTGATTTTTCCATCCAGGATTATAATAATTGGAATAAGAGTTATTTTTACTAACAATAGCTTGTAAAGTTTCAAAAGTTTGAGAA
The DNA here is from genome assembly GCA_022702705.1 of Papilionanthe hookeriana x Papilionanthe teres. Lineage (NCBI taxonomy): Eukaryota > Viridiplantae > Streptophyta > Magnoliopsida > Asparagales > Orchidaceae > Papilionanthe > Papilionanthe hookeriana x Papilionanthe teres. The sequence goes on along the minus strand of CM040430.1, from coordinate 18,785,392 downwards.
TCTTTAATATTAGCAGAGTTATTATGTGATATGTTGAGCAAAATTATCTAATTTCTTAGATATAGCAGCTACTTGTGAAGCTAAGATAGAAAAGGCTTCGTTATCATGAATACTTGCCATTCTTTTAGGATTAGTCCTTTCAGAAGGCCATTGAAAATTATTGTTAGTCATTTCTTCAATTAAGTATAAGCTTCTTCAAAAGATTTAGCCATTAAAGAACCTCCAAGATGACAGATCAATAATTGATTTAAGTGATCCAATTAGTCCGTTATAAAATGTTTGAATAATTAACTAATCGAGTAAAGCATGATGAGGAAATTTTCTTAATAGTTCTTTAAATCTTTCCCAAGTTTCATAAATTGTCTCCTCGTCAAATTGACTAAATGAAGTAATATCATTTCTCGATTTAGCGAGTTTTAGAAGGAGGAAAATATTTAGCAAGGAATTTTTGTGCCATTTCGACCCATGTTTTAATAGAACTCGTTGCTTAATGAGTTTAACCACATCTTTGCTTTATCTCTTAAAGAAAAAGGAAAGAGTCTAAGTCTAATAAGCATCATCATAAACATTGTTATATTTAAAGGTAGCACGAAAGTTCTAAAAAACTAGCGAAGTGTAAATTTGGATCCTCATTTGGTGTTCCTCAAATTGATTATTTTGAACCATTTGAATAACGAGACGATTTAAGCTCAAAATAATTAGCATCTACGGTAGGTATTTGAATATTACTATGAAGTTCATCAACTTGTAGGGTTAGCATAATCCCTTAATGGTTTGTAAACATTTTGTTCATTAATTTCGTTTGGATTTTGTAAATTATTATGTAAATTAGCCATCTCTTGATATTTTTGAATTTTTTTCCTTTTTTAATTCTTCTAACAGTTCTTTCTAATTCAGAATCTAAAGGTAATAATCCTTCAGATCCAGAACTACGCATAAAAAGTAAATAAAAAGTAAAATAGCAAGAAATAAAATTATTATTATTATTATTTTTGTTTTTATTGTTGTTTTTTATTTTTTTTATGTTTTTGTATTTTATATTTTTGACAATAAAAGAAATAAATAAAATAAAATATTTAAAATTTATAAATTTTGCCTCCCCGCAACGGCACCAAAAACTTGACCCTCGATCCACAATGAATACGGTAATTTATGCTTATCAAAAATATGTTATAGTCAATACTTTGACTCAAATAATAATAGCGGCTAGTGTATATAAATATAATTTTATGGAAAATATTTCACACACTTAGAGTACTACGCAAGTATATGTATCGCTTCAAGTAATATAGAGCTTTAAATAAAGACTCCGATATCGATCCCAGGAGGAGGATTATAGATTTTTTTAAATATTTTGATTTTATTTTTATGTATTTCTTTTAAATTTAAAAAGTTGATATTTAATTTACTAGATGCGAGCAATAATAAAGTAATGATTGATGTAAATAAAAATAAACGAAACAACTTTCTTCCTTTCAATTAATGCAAGACTTTTTAGATAATGTAATATTCGTGGAGAATATAAATTTATGGTATTGTGCCAAATAGAAGCATTCCTATTCTTTACCTTTGCTCGATAGTATAAAGAACATTGGCTAATCTATAGATCAGGTCTGGATGTATTATTAGTAGAATGGGTTAATCTAGGCTCACACTACTTAGATGTCGAAGAGTGTGGCTATGGTCGGCCCTACTAGTGACCATTTCCTTCTCTATAGACCAAATTACAAGAATTTAGCATCGTCACTCTAAAAACTTATCAATTCTACGCCTATTAAATAATATCTTCCTATTTATTTTCACTTCACTCGAATAACCCGCGCAAGGCCTTCGACTACCCAAGGATTCATGTGATATCTACTAGTTAAGAATTCATCTCCTTCTAGGTCTCAAAACTCTTCAATCGATTTTAACAATTTAAATGGCCAATTTAAATAGTAAATTAAGATCCGGTATTGATATCATCACAATGTTTAAAATATAAATATAGTTTTTAATTCTCCAACGAATTTTATATTATCTTATTTATCTTTTCATAATTGAAGGAGAAAGTAAAGTAACTACTCAGAACACATTGAATTTAAACAACAAAACATATAAATAAAACTTTGAATCAAAATACAAATACTTATCTCAAATGTTTCTCCAACTGAACCTCTGAATCCTTCTGACTCCAAAGTAAATAGACTTCAAAAGCACCGACTCTTCAAATACTCTTAATACAAACTCTAAAATAAACTCACTAAATAATAAAAGAAACTATAAATATGGCCCTTAAAATATTTCTCTAATTTCTCTCTCTAAATGGAACTATGGGGCTAGGTTGGGCATTGGTGGTTTTTGGTTGGGTTGTGGGCGGTTTATGGGTGTTTTTCTCTGAAGGAGTAGCCTCTTATTTATAGGCTTCAAGAGTTGCCTTGAGGTATCTCTTCAAAATGTGTCCATGTTCCATGAATCTTCTAGAAGGTGTGTCTGGCGCCTCGGCGTCAGACTCTGCGTCCAGTTCTTCGCACCTCTTCACTTTGGATCGCACCTCTTCGCGATCCTAACCGTTTCCAAGCATCCAAATACAATGTATCACATGTCCTATAATCCAGGAATAATTGCCAATCTTCTAGATGGTCCAATAACCGCTAACACCGTCAAAATAACCGTCCAAAAGTCGTTAAAAATCTTACATAATTCTGTATCGAACTGGCGCTTAGGCGCCGGATTCTGGCGCCTAGGCGCCATGCCAATTATTTTGACAATTTTACATTTTTTGCTCCATTTTTGCTTCTTTTTGCTCATTCTTCATCTTTTTTTCCTTCTTGGATATTTTTGCATCACCTACATCCAAAACACAAAAATACCTTTCATTAAAGCATAATATCCTTAAAATTTTGATAAAAATCAAGGCATAAAAATAGGTATTTTTTCATGGATCACATATCAGTGGATGTCGAAGGTTGATTTCATGGGGGATCAATTCCTTAGAGTTTGGAGAACAATTTTGGTGTTATGGTTTTTTAGAATTGAGGACTGTATGTTGATTCTCTTTTTTTGTAGCTCACGGGTTAACCCTTTTTATAGCCATTAAAGGTGGTTATAGAGCTTAGGATCATTTGGGGAAAGCTGGTAGTGGCTCATAATGACAAAAGGATAAATCTCAGGCTAAGGATAACCATGGATAATCTTTGCCAAATGATATTCATGTTGAGCCTTAATAAATGTGAGAACTTACCCATGGTATTTTCTTGCTTTCATTGGGTAAATGGAGAGGTGGATAAGGCTCTTAAAATGAGCTGGCTAATTTGGTTGATTTAAGTATTCAAGTTATGCTTTAGGTTGAGGGAATGTTGACCCGTATACTCCCCATGATTTGCCATCATGAGCCTTATCTTGGTGGCCATGGATTGCCATAGCTTATTCTTCCCCTATTGGATAGTTCGTGAGGTGGGTAGAGCCCTTGGATTGACCTCCCCCATATAAACTCATTGGCCATTTAATAAATTTGGGATGAGATGACACATATGCCTTCTCATTCCCAATTTTCATAATTTGGTCATGATGACCCTAATTATGTGTAAGATAAGGATTTAGATAAGTCATTCTTTCATTGAATAGAGATGGAGGTGAGTGATGATCTCACCATATCTTCACTCCAAATTTCATGAAGGAATGACACATAAGTTTACCATTCCCTCTATTTCATGGCTTGGTTATGATGAACCTAACCATGGTGAAGATTTGGCATGTAATTTTGGCATCCTTCCATTGGTTAGCTCATAAGGTGGATAAGAGCTTAAGATAGGCTAGGTAGACCTTCCCCATATACTTCTTGCCAATCACTTAATGAGTTTGTGGAGAGGATGACACATGGATCTTCTCTTTCCTCACTTCCATGGAATGTAATGATGAGGCCAATTATGATGGGAAGAATGGCATGGCTAAGTTCCTTTTTCCATTAGATTAGGAGGGAGGTGAATGATGACCTCTCCTCATCTTTATTCAAAAATACATGAGGGAATGACACCTCATTATCACCTTCATGATGGTGTCATAATAAATTTTTTGTCTTTTGTCAAAGATGATGTGTCATGGGTTATAATAGGTCTCATGGGTCATGGGTGGCCCATGGGCAACCCTACATGTGTTTAATTTGATTTTGAAAATCATTTATGGGTTTTAGTGTCATATGTGATGTCGTGTGTGATGTCATGTGTGATGTCATATGTGATGACATTCATGTGATGTCATGTGTGATGTCATATGTGATGTCATATGTGACGTCATTCATTTTATTTTAGGGTTATGTGATTATAATTTCATTTTGAATTAATTATGAAATTATATTACAAACTCATGGATTAGTTAAAAAATGATTTTGGGTGTTGACCATTTGACTATTTTTATCAATTTGTTCTAAAATTGAGTATTTTGACCAAAGTTGATCAGAGTTTACCAGAGTTGACCAGGGTTGACCAATTTGACAAAAATTTGACCATTTTAACAAAATTTGACTAAATAAGTCAATTGGATGTCTGTATTGATCAAATGGTTTTTGTAGTAACAATTAGGTCATTTTGACCAAAGTTTGACCAGTTAGGTCAAGGGTTGACCTGGTGGTCATTGGGTCCAAAATTGACCCTTTTTACTAAGTTTGACCAATTTAGGTCAAATGTTGACCAATTTGATCAAAGTTGACCAATTTGACCAAATTTGACTAATTGGGTCAATTGGATGTCTGCATTAACTCAATAGTTATTGTAGTAACTATTAGGTCATTTCGACCAAAGTTTGACCAGTTTGGTCAAGGGTTGACCTAGTGGTTAATTTGGTGGTCATTATGTCCAAAATTGACCATTTTGACCAAGTTTGACCAATTAAGTCAAGAGTTGACCAGATCAGGGTTTATCATTGTTGGTCTGATCATTTAAAGATGTCATGTTGGTTTGATCCAAAAAAGAATATATTAAGGTCAATCCAATTTTTAGGATTTTAAGAAATATCTATAGAGTTTAAAAGGGTTAATATTGGTAGACCTCCTCCTGGGATATATTTAATGACCATAGTGATCATTAAGGTTGTAAAGAGGTGTCTCGGGATCTTGAGTCAGTGAAGATGGCTTAAGACATGTATTATCTGTGAGTGCAATTTGGGTCCTCATAAAAGTGAGGTCAACAATATCTTTCATAAACTTCACATAGCTTAGCATTTGTTCTAAGGCTTCAGCAAATTGAATATTAATTGTAAGCTTTTTAAAGATTTCCATAAATTTTAAAAAATTTTATCCAACATTTGTTGATGAAGTCTCTGAAGAAATGGAGGTGTTTGTGGTTTTTCTAAGTCAATTTTTAGTGGAGAAATATGTCTCTCAAAACCTTTTGGAGCGTCCTCTTTAGGTCTTCAATTTCTCTCTCTACTTCAATCACTTTTTGAACTCTACCTTCCAACTCTCTTCTACTTCTAAGTTGAATAGCCTTTACTTGCTCTTTATTCTAGCCTTTTAGATTTACTTTTGTATTATAGGAAGTGTTCCTTAGGTTTTATTAATTAATGAATTTTCTATTTGACCCAATTGATTCTCAATATTTCTAATTGTAGCTCCTTAACTTTATAGTTGATTTCTCATTTGTAACATCACTTCTTCCTTAAATTGTGCATTATTGTTAAAACATGGAGGATAAGTACGTCTATAATTACTATTACCTTGGTTGTTCCAATTCCCTAATGGGTATTACTTGGTTGTTCCCCCATTGCTGGTTAATACCACCCAAATTATTATTATTTCAGTTAAAGTTGAGATGGTTTTTCCAACCTGGGTTATAACAGTTTGAATATGGGTTATTTGACTTATTATTTATAGCATTTAAACTTTATATTGATGTTTGAGAATCTACCATTTGTCCTAATGAATTCTCTTCAATCATTGGAATTGGTTGAGAAAAATTTATTCTAAGTTAGTCTATCTTCCTTGAAATTATAGCAACTTAATTCGCTAACATTGCAAAAGCATCAGTTTTATGAATATTTGCTACCTTCTTAGAATGTACCCTCTCAAAAGACCATTGAAAATTATTTATAGTCATTTCTTTAATTAAAGCATAAGCATCATAAAATAGTTTTGACAACATTGAACTACTAACAGCGGCATCGATAATAGATTTAAGAGATCCAACTAATCTATTATAAAAAGTTTAAATAATTAACCAATCTGGCACAGCATGGTGTGGACACTTTCTTAAGAGTTCTTTAAATCATTCCCAAGCTTCATAACTAGATTGCCTTTCAAACTGACAACAAGATGTAATATCATTTCTAAGCTTTGCAATTTTTTATGGTGGGAAATATTTAGCAAGGAATTTCTACGCTAAATCACCCCAAGTTCTGATAGATCCAGGTGCTAACGAATTCAAACATATCTTAGCCTTATCCTTAAGTCAGAATGGAAAGAATGGAATAAGCCTAAGTCTAATAGCATCATTCGAAACACCATCATATGTAAATGTAGCACATAATTCTAGAAAATTGGCAAGATGTAAGTTTGGATCTTCAGTTGGTGCTCCCCCAAACTGATTATTTGATACAATTTAGATAATAACAGGTTTAAGTTTAAATGAATTAGCAGCTACAACATGATTTTGAATACAACCATGAAATTCATCCACTGTAGGATTTGCATAATCTCTTGAAGGTCTAGATTCTTGATGAATTTCGATATTTTGATTATTTTGGTTTGTCATTTCTTGAAAATTTTGAATTTCTCAATATCTTTAATTTTTCTAATAGTTCTTTCTAATTTAGAACCGTATGACACTAGTCCTTCAGAACCTGAACTACGCATAAACTATTATAAAACAACAATTAAAATAAAATAAAACCACACATAAACTTATAAAAACAACACTGCATTATTCTTATAATAAATCTAAAAGTTTAAATGAGACTTTCTAAAAATAGAAATTTATTTTTCTAAACATTCCTTAAAAATTTTAAATTTTTTTTCAATTCTCCGGCAGCGGCGCCAAAAACTTGATCCAGATTTTATCGTATTATGATTTATATATACAATATAATTTTCTATTTTTCTTTAATAAAATTTCTTTCTTTGAAGAAATGCTGATTTAGTGGCCTACAGCCAAAAAAAATTTTAAATTCCATAGTAACTACATTGCGCTTAAGCGCGGGGCCTTCGGCGCTTAGGCGCGGCCTTCTCTATCTACTGTCTCTTAGGAGCCAAATCTGAGCGCTTAGGAGCCCCAGTTCATTTTCACACGTTCTTCATTTTTGCTCAAAATTTGATTATTTTTCACTCCTTTTGCCATATTTTATCAATTTAATTGTACCTGAAATAAAAACACACAAATACCTTCTATTAAAGTGCAATATCCTCAAAAATATGTATAAAAATGTGTACATAAATATTATATATTATAGGTATATCATAGACCAATCTCAATATTCTCATTTTCACCACACAAAAAGGACATTCAAAAGAAAATTGATTTCACTTAAACGAAAAAAATTAAACGTATGATAAGAACCCATGGTTTTTATCTTTCTAGGTTTTTCATGTAAAACTCATGTTATTCTCTCTGTCAGAATATTCTTTTTCTTTGTGTGTGACAGACCTTTGTTTAACTCTAACATGTTAGCAAATTACTCTAGCAATGTAAAGTTACCAGCCCAACTATTTGGCACCATTTGTGAGCAAAATCATACCATTCTTGAAGAATTCATAAGGCTCACTAAATATTCAAAAAGTGTAATACTTGCAATAGTGGGGCTCTCCATTCCAACACTTAGCATTCCAGGGTCAATCTCAGAGCTAGGGATATTGAGTCTCTGCTTTTTCCCTCCATAAATGATATATTTTTGTATAAATATATTTTTGTTTTCATTCAGGGTGTGATTTTATTATTTGTCTTATTCTACAATTGAGATGCCTTTGTGTTTAGTTTTTTTTTATGAGTTGAACAACTTAACCGATCATGACAAGTTAGTTTAGTTTAACTTGGCACCTGACTAGTGTCTTATGCGACATGTATTCCTTTTACTCTCTGTTTAGTGGTTGTTTTAAAGGGAGCCATGTATTATTCCAAACTTGTGAAGTGGATTTGTTCATTATTGACATGGAGGTAATTATCTAGACTTGCTATTGAAGTGATTTAGACATTGCTCATCACGAATTATGCAGTGAGTTAGGAGGGAATTTACTCGACAGAGTTTCGTATGTTTTCTAGGCATGAGTAGAAGATTTATGCCTCTCGAGCATTGTAGGGCAAGGAGGTGTTCATAGGGTGACATTAGGCATCTTTAAAGTACTTTGCATCTCACATCCCTTATTTAGTAATAGGTTATCACTTCCAAAGCTAGCCTACTTCGCCCGCTCCCTCGAGTCTGAGTGCATCGAATGTGTTTCAAAGAAGTGTGGTTGTTTCTTTTTTTAGAAAAGGCTATCTCTTTTCTCTATTGAAGGTCTTTTGGGATCCCATTTGGATTTGGTCAGAACTAGTGAATCCTTTGGGAACCAAAAATAAGCATTGGATTACGATAGGTGTAACTACAATTACTGGCAAGCAATCATCATTTTTTATCATAACACGAAAAAAAGTACTTCAATTTCTAAAAATAAAGCATAATTAATATCTATTCGTGTCACGAGTCACAACATTAAAGGAAAGTAAACATACAAGGATTTTTAAGGATAAAAAGTTTTCATATTATCACCAATCCAAATGTGGGGCACTTCCTTGCTTATTATGCGCTTGCCAATGATAAATGGATTGGTCCTTGTTTCATTGAGCTTCCCTAGATTTTTGACTGCAGGCCACCAAATCAGATTTCTTCAACACTAGATCTCCTTCTTTAAATGATTTTTTCCTTGACACATAGTCCTAATACCATGTTGTCCCCCTCTTGACTTATTCCAATATGAGGGCCAACACAGTGTGCTCTTCCTCTAGTAAGTCAATTTAAATTTTCATTCCTTCATTACTCTTGCTCTGTTATTCATCAAGGATTTATTTTTAAAAGGTTGGGGTGATTACTACTCTCTGATTGTGCAAATTATACTCTAATAGAAGCATAGATTCAAGCCTATATGAGAGTAGAAAAGTGGTTGTCATGTTGCTGATAGGGTTAGTTCTGAGTGCGCACAGGATGGACAGGAGAATGTCAACCCACTTTCCTTTCACCTCATTGTCTTTCATCCTTAGAAGCTTTAGCTTGCCAATTTAAATTCAGGTGGTGGATCGAGGAAAACCTCAAATTTATCCCCTGGCTCTGACGTAAGTCCTTCAACCCTTGTTTGCTAAACTATGTTCCATTATTTGTTATTATCATCATCAGAGGACCATAGCAACAGATTAGGTCCATCCAAATGAAATTTTGGACGACCACATTGTTGATGCAGATGAGAGCTATTACTTTTATCTATTTTGAAAATAGTGAATCACTACTATTATGAAATTGCAAGGCCTTTTAGATAGAGGAAAAGAGCATAAAATGTCAAGCCTCCATATTGAGAACGTTTAGGGGCTCATGATAAGCTATAGCTTGTAAGACAACTTGAGTTGCATGGAATGAAGATCTGACATTATACATATTATGAAATCATCTACATCATTTTTCTGAGGTAGGAGCACCATATCTAGTTTTTGCATAAGTGTTTCTCTAAATATCTCCTTTGTCAAATCTTTGAATTTTTGTACGGTTCACAAAATCTCAGGCACCCTCCATGTTACCTGCATTCTCACGAATACTTTACTCCTCTGGAACTGCTCCATTTATTGTTTATGGTATGATTTCGTACTCATCACACATTTCAAGGTGTTGCGCGATTTTTTCCTAGAATCATACCCAAGGATTATAACATGCACAAGAAAAGATAAGAGAGATTCTATGAGAGAAAAAGATAAAAGACTCTCAGAGGTTTGACCAAGATTCTTTAATAGAGTCAAAAATGGAATGTCCTCCCATCTAGTATAGTACATCCCATTTATAAGAGTCAAACCACCCCTAGAGGGGAACCATTAACTTATTTCAAATAAAGAAAAATCACCCCAAAAATGTTCCCAAGTGGGACCTTTTAGAGTTGTTATTTCACATAATAACTCTTAGTCAGTATGACATCCATATTTTTCGTGGGATATTGAGCGTTGTCCTTGGTCGATATTTTTCGTGGGATATTTCACATAAAACCCCAACCTTGAATTGGTCGAGCATGGAACATGGTTAGTATTGAGCGCCTACTCTTGGTCGATCGATGCTTTCAGGGTGTCCTAATCTATTGGCTAATCTTGTACTGGAAGTCCAAGTCAGTCACGTGTAATCTATGGGGCATGCTCGCCCGACTTTGAGGCTCACACTGCTTCCTCAACTCTGAATGGGGTCGCTGATACCATTGTTGGGTTTTCGCGAACCATGGCCGTCCGAGACCCTCTTTTTCCTTGCTTTAGTTGGCTCAATCAGGTCCATTAGTTTCGTGAAGTTACTTTTTATGGCACAATGCATATATCTTTGTTTACCAAATTTAATTACTTGGAGGATAAAATTTTCCAAAAAAAGAGAAAAAAGGGTTTGGTGGTTTGGTATATTACATGCATTGATTGATTCAACAAAAAACATGCTTTTTTTTTTTACTTAAATGTTTGACATATTAGTTGGAAACAAGATAAAGATTTTCAAAGTCACTGACCCTACCAAAAAAAATAATGTTTATTTCTAGATTTTTGAATAAGGTATTAGAAGTTTGGCATGATTGAATTAATTATTAAGTGAGGTAGTTGAATGAATCTTTTCTTATTTTAGTTAGGATATCGCTGATGTAGACCTTTAAGTTTCATAGGGTTGTAAAAATGAATTAGAACTTGACTAAAAATTTTTGGTTTGATTTGATCCAGTTAATTTTTTGGTTGGGCTTGGGTTAAGAAATCCAACATGATTTTTTCCGTTCTTAAGTTCCAATTGGCCCACGAATTTGAATTCTTTTGATCGTGCAAACCAAAATTGATCCAGATTTAACTTAGATTGACCAAAAGTTAGCTTGAATTTGTCTCAATGTTGTATTTATTAAGCTCAAACATTTTTATAAATATATTTTATTGGTTAAATAATTTTGATAGGATACAGTCACAGGCGGAGCCAGCCTCCTTTTTGAGGGGAGACAAATTGCCCTTCTAGACACAATATAGGAGGGGCTAGTGCAATGAAGAAAGAAAGTGATATTTCAGGAGGAGCAAGACTGATATTTCAATAGGGAGTAAAAAATCAAATTGTCCTCTCATATAAGTAAAAAATTTGAATTTGAGGGGGACATTTGTCCCCCCAGACCCTTTCTAGTTCCTCCTCTGGATAAAAGTTTCCTTAAATATTGCATTAAGTTGAATAATGTAATTAGGTTAAGTGATGTAATTAGTTACAAGATTGGAACTCTTATATTCTATAAATACTTCCTACTTTAAATATCGAGGGAACGAAATGAAAATATACTTAGTTCTAATTTAGGTAATGTTAAATCTTATATGAGAGGAATTGGCAGCCTCCAAATTATCATTTATGAACATCAAAGAAGTGGTATTCATAACAAATTCAAATAAATTCTCAAAAAGTTTTGTAACTATTCAACACATGAGACAAAAGAATTAAATAAAGTTGATGTGCAAAATAAATTGTAAAATACCATCTCTTTCTGTTTCTTTTAATACTTATTTTTGATAAAATACTATATCTTTTGTGCCCATCATTGCAAAAATAAAATGAGCATCACTTTTGAAATAATTGCTAGTCTTTTTGAAAAATTCTAATATATTTCTACAATATAAATATAAATTGATATTAAACAAAAATTATGTGCCAAATTAAATTGTATTTGAAATTTCAATTACAACTAACATTTGAATAATATATTCCATGCCCTTAAATTGCTAAAAATCGAATGAGTTTACATCTAATTTTGTTATGGAACCTGAAAAATAAAAACAATAATATAAATTAAAAAATACATTTTAAATTTTTTTGTCATAAATGATGTAAGTAGTGCTAATAAAATGGATAAATATATAAGAAGACATGCATTAATATATAATTCACGCATAGAAATTATATAATCTGATAGTGTTGAACCGTGATTTGTTCGTGAATCACAACTAAAGGAATAGATCCTAGGTACGAGAGAGAGGAAGACAGAGAGAACATTTATTTTATTCTCCATCTTTTGTTCATGAAATGATGATCCCCTATTTATAGGAAAAATAGTACAAATTAGTAATATTACATATTTACTCCTATTTTAATGGAAGTTGTACTTGTTATTCGTAGTATTTCATAGATTCAAGCATATCACTCGGCTACTCTCTGGCTCGGTCAGCTAAAACTTGCTTGGCTTCAGGTTGGCAAGGTCAGTTCGGTCAGCATTGCTAATCAGTCGAACTTTATAGGTTTTGGATCGGAAGGATTGGCTCAGTCAGCTAATCTAGCCTGATTGTAGACCCTTGATAATGAATTGGGAACTTCTAGACGTCCTGTATAAGATTAGAGATGCTGAGGAATTTAGTCTCCCCTCGAGTCATCTTCTTCATGGTGGTTGGCTTTGGATTGCTTTGTCTCGTTGCTAGCCAAACGACATGGACTCAGATCAGTCAATCGTCTTTCGTGACTCGGTTAGGCTGGCCATGGCTGGCTTTTGCTCGGACGATTGTACTAGATTGAGTATGTGACCCTCACGATCTTACTTCTCGAGTACTCTTACATTTTGGAGCACAAATAAATTAAACAAGCTTGGCGACAACAAAATTAGACTAGAGACAAAAATTCATGAACTGCAACAGTTGGAAAGCACAAATGAAATTCTTTCTCCCGAGGCTAAAAATAGACTTAGGAGAAAGGTTCATTCACTTAATGTTAGCCTCGCATAGACTAATTATTTATGGAACCAAAGAGCCAAAGTGAGGTGGCTTAATGAAAGAAATTGTAATTTTTATTTCTTTGCATTTTATAGAGTCTTCAGGATAAAAAAAAAAACCGAATCCTTCATGTTAAAGTTTGGAATGGTGAATTTTCAGAGGATCTTGGTACCATTGAAGTGATTTTCTTCAATTATTTTAAGAATCATTAGATGTAGTTGCACTTGACTTTGATAGTTGGCTTGAGAAAATTGGCATTATGCTTATTCGTAATATTGGAATCTAGACTCTACTAATAAATTCAGCCTCGTTTGTCTTTGCCAAACCCTTTACAAGATCCTGGCCAAATTTCTGGTAAACAAAGTTTCTCACTAATAAAACCTCAGAGGAGGCACCTTTATCCTAGTAGTGCATTCCATCTCTACTCTTAGCCTCCTCGCTCTAGAAGTCATTAATAAGTTTAAAAATGTGATGGCTAGATCACGAATTATAGCTTTCAAGATTGATAAGGTGTGTGCTTATGACAAGATGAACTAGTTTACGCTTAAGGCTATTTTGAACTTCATGATATGCCCTACCAAAATCAAAGATTGGGTGTTGAATTGTTTCATGAATCCAAGATTCACTGTGCTCATCAACGACAAAAAAACCAATTGACTTTTTGATACTACACTAACAGTTTGGCCCATATTTATCAATGTTCGTAAGACTAGAAAATTGCAAAGTTGCAATTCGCATTAACATTGATGGTTGGAACCAAACCACAATTCAGTAGATATGTGATGAAGAACTTGCTAAAAGGATTGAAGAGGTCAAGATTTTCTTTGATAATAGTCAAGATCAACTGGAGTTGATCTATTTTTTTTGGGTAGAACTATTACTTCATTCTCTTATGAGACTTTATTCTCTCATAATACATATGGCTCGGTAAACTAAGATTACACAAAGACATTCTTATTGTGGAGGCTGACCCTTGAAGTGATTTGTACAACTATGAAGCTTAAGAAAAGGGGCTTAAGACAACAACTTTTCTATACAAATTATGCAAATAAAATTTGACTTCATCGAACGACGACTTTGACCTTCATGTTAATTCAAATGAATCCTTAAGATATAATAGCAATTGAAATAAATGTTTGTTTTACATTTGTTTTAACTTATGATGCTAGATATTATGCATTTTTTTTAGAGAACTCAATCAGAAATTCATATAGAAGTATATGCAATGACTCAAAAGTCAAAACTATGACAACTTAGTCTAAACTTCTCAGTAAAGAACTAAAATGAGATATGTGGGAGTATACACGAGTGAGACTTTTTTTTTTATTATTTCATATGATCCTATTTTGGAAATGTTGAGAGGCATGCCCAAATATAGCTCAATATTTAAAATTAGAAAAAATAATATTTATAAAGGATAATAAAAAAGGCTATTAAGGACCTATTTGATTGTAAGCATTTAAAATTTATGTGTATTTTAAACTAAATATTAAATAAATCTAATGCATTTAAAATTTTTAATATTATTTGATTGGTTGGAAATTAAATTTACAAAAATACATTTTCCTTTTTATAAACTAAAAATAAATAAGATTAATCTAGGACTGAAATGGTGGGTCAAACGATGAAGAGGATGACAATAATAACCATATGGTTGATAAGATTAGGCTTGTGGTTATGCATCAAGTGCAGGTACAATGTAGCATGCAAACAAATTGTGGTTCCAGTTTCAATATTGCATGCTAGGGTAATGACATATCTTGATGTGAGAGCAGGCAATGGGTCATGGGTTCCACGTATGAAGGCGGTGATGCATGAAACAACATATTACGTGTTGCGAGCTTGATCTCAAGCAAGGATGATTTTGGATCTATTTGGGACAGCTACAACTTATCAATAATCGATAACCTGATGTATCAGCGACGATCGCATGTTCTGATTAACTCGTTTAATTTATGTTGTTGAAACCAGCTTATTTTACAAATTGTTTCGGATAAGTGATCATTCTACCCATATGCAATAATGTTTTTTGCAACAGAACTGTCATAGTAATATATTTGATACTTGAGAAACAAAAAATAATTTCAAAATAATAAAAAATAAGTTACAGGCCTCACTTAGCAGTAAGTATGAAGCTTGATAAAAAAAAAAACTAAAATTACAATATATTCTTCATGCATTGTGTATAAAAGCACGTTTACATACGTAGCACACAATTCTAATGTATTTACAGATGTCACACCTAATCTTTCCTATTAAAAACACATATCACTCCAATCATTGATATAACAAGAAAAATAGCACATACTATTGTCACTTTCTAAAATCATTGATATCACAAAATTGTGGAGTAATGTTGTTTGCAATATATAATTTATGTTTTTCCTACCTTGTGATTATTTCTGTTTTTTTTTTTTTCTTTCCTTCTGTTGTATTATGATCTGGATTTTAATTCCTGTGTGTTATAGATGTTTTTTCTCCATGTGTTTCTTTGTTCTGATCTTTTTAATTTATTTTTTATGACTGGTGTGATATTGTCTTCTTGTATTGTTTTTGTCGACGATCATTTGAGTTGAAGCTATTTCTTCCTCCTTTTGCTGGTGTTTATTTGCTCGAATTGGGGATTTTTCTGTTCATTGCTATCTTACTTTTAGCTATTTTTTGTTTTAGTTGTATTTTTTTATTTCTCTTTGTATGTCTTTTTCTTTGAATAAAGCTTGACGTGACCCATATTTTCTTAATATACATATAAACATTTGTTTGGTAAGATGAGAATCACATCTTGTTAATTTATTAAGCAAGAATAATTACAAATGTTGAGGTCCAAACAACATATACAAAAAGCAAAAAATGAAAACTGATGCAATACTTGGGGTAAGGCATAAAAACGCTTATTGTTGAATCCCGACTTGTCTGTGGACTCATAAAATATGGGCAAAACCTATAAATAAAATGGTGGAAAATAATGTAATGCAAGTTTGCTCTATGGAAGAAGAATAGAAGAGCTTGATAAAGCTTATGGTTCATGCCCCTTTTAAAGGCAGAAGATTATCTCTATTTATGAGGGAAGAGATAATATTCTTCTTCACCTCTCTCAATTCTCCTATTTTTCTCTGCTCTCTTGATTTCCTTTTTATTTCCCAGCTTTTCATCTCTTCCCTCTTTTACAGCTTCAGCATTACCAGCAGTCAATGTGGCTGTTAAAATTTTTCTCTTTTACAGATACTCAATTTAAGTAAGAAAGATTGACCTAAATACCACTGAATTCCTTCGTATTTGCAGATCTAACACCTAAACTTTAATTTCTACATGCATGCCACCTTAACCATACATGAAAAGCTATATTTCACATTTTAAATGTTAAAATGATATGAAAGATTTTAGTGGTATGAATGTAAAAGAAAGTAAATATGTAAATACCCCTTTTGAATAAGAAAAGCTACATGTTAAGCAAGGAAAGAGTAATTCAAACTTTGCCATTTTATTTGAGGTACAGTTGAGGGAGCATACCAACAGTGGCATGTTCTGCTTCACCATCTCCTCAAGAACTGGAAAGCATTTTCCAAAGGTATCTGTTTCTCCTTGTGAATTGGTAGTAGCTTAAGCAGGATACGGCTTCACAGCATAAACCACTCCACTGCTCCCTAAATACCAAATTATCATACTATAAACACTCATTCAAAAATTACAAGCTTTGCTTGGATCTTCGGATCTAAATCACGATCACGAGGCAAAACCTTCATAATCGACTCCCTGTAGGCCACCGCCACCGCCATTGTAGTGATCGGAGGCTTTACATTAGGCATAACAATCACCCTACCAAAATGACTTGCCCTGCGAAATAAAATGTAAGCAGAGAAAGGTGACAAATGATGAAGGAGAAAGTGGATGGAAAGGTTCGTGCTTATGAATGCTGAACGACGGATTCGAGCCGGTCACCATCGCGAAGAGGGCTTCGCGGTCGCGAGTAACGAAGGGCAAGCAGGAAAACGTCAAAAGTGAGAATGCGGGCCGCGAGGTTGATCCCACGGCCATGTTTATTGACAATACGGTTCAGCATTTTAGCATAAGCAGTAAAAATACGATAAATAAACACCTGACATATGTTTTCAAAATGCAAACGCAACAAATAAACTTCCCCAAATGCACCCTTAGCATGAGACAGCTTGCCGTAGACTCGTGTCACAGGTAAGTACAATTGGGGTATAAAAGGTGGCCAGAGGCATTCAACAGCCCGAGATTTTCAATAAATTATTTAACATCATAAAATACATCAAAAATTGTGTTCCTCCTTAAATATTTTAATAATAACTTAACATTAACTATACTTTTCATCTAATTATAATATTTTAAAAAGCCTTAATTTTTTTAAGAAGAAAAATTTTTAACTTAAATAATCGCCAACCCTTAAATTTTAACTGTCACCCCTCCTTAAAATCTGGTAGTCACTGCTAAGGTCACAATGCTGCTTAATGTATTCATCACATTCAAAAGAATTTTTTATTCCCTAAACAAGAACTAAAATGTGAATTCAAAACATTTACAAATCATGATGTTTCCAATATAAACAACCCTTATAAAAAATATAATTCCAAAATTCATACCACCAATCAACAACCAAAAAACCATATAAGAAAAATCTATAATGAAAGGAAGCTTTAATGTGGAGCAGATTGTTATCACTACCTGCAAAATATTCATGATTTGATGTTCTTATACCAGTTATCTCCCAAAATGAAAAGAAAACGCACTGTATTCCACTTCATATGTTGACCTCACGAACATCATTCTGCCCAAATGGAGTTCCGCAACCAGGGCACTTCCTATGACGGATTTCCAGGTTCCTTTGAATGCAGGGATTGCAGAATAGATGAAAGCATTTAGTGATTACCACCTACAGATGAAAAGCAGAAAATATGATGACTTGTTTTATCATAACTGATTGCCAGGCAAGCTCACATGAATATTAGAGCCGACCCGAAAACCTCATTATCCGTGTTTGGCTCTTTAAAAACTCGTGTTTGAACTATTCGTTCCATGAACCGAACACAATAAAGAATGTCGAGTTAAATTTATGAAGGTGCTAAACACAGACTTGTGTGATATCTTCAGCTCGTTTTGACTCGAAATACTTAATACTTATTATTATTCATTTTATATATTTATATTTAGGGGGCATTTTTACATACATAGCAAATCAAAAGTAGTATTATTGTCATTTTTTTTTAAAGTGAAATACAAAATTTCATGTGTTAGGATTAAAGCACCAAAGTGCTATGTATGTTAATATGAAAGTTTAGGTGTGAGAAATGTAAATACACAAGAATTGTGTGCTACATATGTAAATTTCCCTTATATTTATTATATAATTCATATATTTGTAATAATTTTTTTATTAATTTATTTGATTTTTTTTATATTTTACCAAAAATTTTAGAATTTAATAGTTCTTGAATAATTTGAGCTTTAATATGAGCAACACATAAATCTAAAACTTCAACTGAATCAAACGAGAAAATGCTCTGCACGATCAATTTTAAACACAGGCCAGTTTCAAATAAATGAATTTTCAGAAAAGCTGCTCACGAACAAACAATGAGCATGCTCAAGCTCAGCCTGTTCATCCCTATAATGAATAGGGAACCAATTTTCCTTGATGAAATATAAAAGGGGTAGACTTTGTAACTTACCTCCTTTGGGCGGTCAAAGCAAACACCACATTTTAGTATTGCCTTGCACTCCTTGATCTCATCCTGGAGCCTCTGAATGGCCATCTCCTGCCTTTCAGGGCTCAGCTCCATGATTTCATTCTTTAGTTCATCATATTCTTCCTCAAGCTTTTTCCTCTCACTCCTGTTTCGGTATAAGAAAATGGGAAAGAATTGATAATGTGTTCTAAAACTAAACAGATGGATGAATACACCCAAATCCGCAAATAACCTTTCCCTCTCTAACTCCGTCCTCAAGTTGAGGATCCTCTCCTGGTTGCGTTCATGCTCCTTCTTGGTGGAATCAACAGCAGACCTCAGCCACTTCAGCTCTTTCTCAGAATCTGCCAGCTCTAGTTTTGTTTTAGACATGGTGATGGCAATCTGCCTGTTCTCTACGGAAGTTTTTGCAGCTTGTACAATCAATGATTTCATCTACAGAAGTTAAAGCAATTTGGTTAAGTGATAGAGAAATAGGATGCAGGGAATTACTACAGGGGAAAGCATAGACAAACCCGATCATCATTATCAGACAATTTGGATTTTAGCGACTCCAATGTTTTATTAAGCGTCGTAAGCTGCTGCATCTTGGTTTTCTGATCGGAGAGAAGGGAACTATATGCTTGTTTCATCTTCACACTATCAGATACTAACTGCCAAAAATGTCGCAGAAATAAAGCTATGGCACTTCATTGTCCAAGATTACAAATCTCTCAAAAAGAAACATCATACATTGACAAGTAATAATGCAATAGAAGAAAGTAGTCATATGGAATTTTCTTTAGTTTAAAGCATCATATGGCACCGATGATGGGGTAGCACCAGCTATAATGAAATTAGAATTTCAAGATGAATGAGTTGTTGAAAAGAAAATATAAGAGTGAAATTATTTTATTAGACAGAAGTTAAAGGTAGCACCTACTATACTGAAAGGCACAAGATACACCAATATTATGAAAAAGTTAGAAAAAAGGGCAAAGCCGAAAATAACAAAAGTAGATGTTTGGTAAAAGGGCAATGTAAAAAAGAATTTTAAAACCTGATAGGAGGAAGATTCATGATGTCAATTCTCATAAATGGGATAAAGTTCATGATTATTTGTATATATATTGTTTACAACTTAAATATACTATAATAAAATTTTCATAAAAAAAATTAATTATGCTACTATTCAATCTAACATTTCATAAAATAAAAAAAGAAGACCAATACATATGAATAAAAATGTTAAATCTCTCTCTCTCTCTCTCTCTCTCTCTCTCTCTCTCTCTCTCTCTCACACTCTCACTCTCACTCAAGAAAATAGAAGTTAAAAAAGAAATAACTCTCATAGAGAGACAAGAATATATAATGAAGCAGAGAAGCATAACTCCATAGAATTGTACACATGCAACAACAACAACAACAACAACAACCACAACAACAACAACAACAAAAAAGCCTTAATCCCACTAAGTGGGGTCGGCTACATGAATCTTTTTTTCTCCATTGCGTCCTATTTAGTGTCATATTTTCATTGAATTCTAACAAATTAAGATCATATTTTATACAAAAAGCCCATGTCTTCCTAGGTTTACTTCTACCTTTCATAACATAAGTAGAATCTACAACATCTACTCTCATAATTGGTTGTTCAGATGATCGACGTTTAATGTGACCAAACCATCTAAGGCGACTCTCTTTAATTTTGTTCATGACTGGAGCAACACCAACCCTATCACGGATATATTCATTTTGCAAACCACTCATCCACCTAATCATTCTCATTTCGCCAACACTTAACTTAGAATTTTACACGTGCAAATATAAAAAAAATCACAAACATTACTTACATAAGAAGACTGTAAGAATGTCAACAATATACTGAACATCAATAAGCAATTGTGTGTGTATATATATATATATATATATATATATATATATATATATATATTACTTAGAAGAATATAGTTTGCTATAGTATGATCAATAGCCAAGGGACAGTGAAAATAACTATGCATGCTTAATGAGCATTGAGGCATACAAACCTGTGTACATCAATATAAAATGATATAAATAAATGAATCTTATGCAAAAATATGAATAGACATGACAATTCTAAAATGAGCTTAGACAGTAGAAGTGCTAATCTCTCTACATAGTAGTAAAATGCAAAGCAAAGAGTAGCATTTTATACATATGTATGAGCACAGTAACAAAACATAACAGAGCCGGTAGAGTGATTACCCTAGAAAGTTAATCAGTATATCTTGGAATTTAAATTTCAAGTTGCATAAACTTGGAAATATTTCACATTTCCCTTCAGAATCCTTCAAAAATGAGCTGTTGAAGTACCCAACATTGTTTCTTCATACATTTCTATATCTATAATCCTTGTATCCAAGCATCCATAAATTTAATAGAGTAATAAAATATCAATTAAAGGCAGCTCATGCTGCATAGTTTCTAAGGGAGGTGTTAGACCAAAAAATTTAAAACCAGACCCAGTAGTGCCCGAATAAATTTGAATGCGTCTCACAAGCTAGGATGAAAATTAAAGCCTGAGTTGAGCTTGTTCGAACTAGTTTAGGTCCTAATAATGTTATGTCCAAACTGCAGTCAGGGCATCATGTATCAAAAATTTCAGAAGTATAATCTATGAAGAACTAAATAGACAAAGTACTACAGAAGAAACATCCAGTGAATTATGCACCAAGTATGCAGGCTATGAATGTCAATATAGTGCATGTTATATTAGAAATTAATATCGCAAAAAAAACACCCATAGTCCTCATCAATTTGCTCAGGAATGGCAAATACAAACACAGATAACGAAGGAAATCACATTTAAAACAAATATATCATGCACAAAAACTTTAGCTGAAAACCTCTGAAGCTTCAAGCACATGAACAAAGGGTGAAATTCTGTTTTAGAAACAAAGGGACCACTCCATTGCCAAAATAAATTAAATAATAAGTAGAACCCACGCTGAGATTCCCTCTGATATGCCTAATGAGCATTTTTCTTAATTATTCCATCATTTTTTTCATTTTCTTTTTTCTTGAATCAGAATTGCTAGAAAAAAATTACATAATTCACGGATATTTAACATTCAGCCCATGTCAAATTGCAAACAAGTGTTAAAAATTTGCATCTTCTCTCCATATTAGCCACATGTTTGGTTCTTCTGTCATAAGTTTAATGGAGAAAACATAAACAGAAAAAAGTAGAAAATTAGCCACAAACCTTAATATTGTACTGATCTCTTTCTGCAACCATTTGAGTTAAACGCTGATGTTGCGACTGCATATCTTCATATGCTTGCCCAATAGTCTGTGAGCTGAAGTTATTACCGTTGCCAAAACGTTAAAGAGATTGAAAACTTATTAATGGCAAGCAAACTGACCTCAATTTCAGAAATATAAGCCTCAGCTTCCGAATCTTTAACTTTTATAAACTCTGTAAGCTCCAAAAGATCCCTGAGAATGAATTAAATAAAGAAAATGAAAAAAGTTTATAAGCAAATTGAAAAGCATATATACTACCAGAGCACGCTACAAGTAAAATGTATGACCAGCCGTAACTCAATGCAAACAGCAATATGGAGGCCATTAAAAATATAAACCTAAAATTTTCTTTAAAATATTCTCCAGAGTTTTAGCCCAGAAAACCTTACAAAACAGACCACAGAATCTCCAACTCAAACATTTGAATAAACATGATCTCTTATACAATTAAACATATATCTAAGGTAGATTATACCCAGAAAATGCATGCATTGAATGAAAATCTGATATTATAGAGATATAAACAGTTATCTAACCTTTCTGAAGCATCAAACTTTTCCTGTAATTCAGCTATTTCTGCCTCGGCAGCAAATAGCCTTTGCTGGCAGGCGACCTCAGCGTCATTGGCAGCTTTAACTCGCAATTCAAGATTGTGTTCGTCTAAAGCATTTTTCAATATTTCAGCTTGCATCCGAGCTCTCTGTTCTGACTCCTTTATTTCCATTATTGTTCTGAACGCATAAATCAGAAATACACAACCAGTGCTAAGTATAAGCCTTCGCCAAACAAGATTTTTTTTGACAAGAATATAATTTTCGGTGCTTAAATGAATTTCTATTTTGAAAAGTGTTTAAGAACAATTTATCGCATTTTAATAAGTGCCTAAAGGCAAATGTCCAGGGAAAGAAGAGACAATGTAATGTTGCATATACGCTATCAAAGATTGACTTGCTTGAACATCATGAATGATCTCTGTTTCCAGAAAGAAAAATGCTTCATGATGATTTGATTAAAAAAATAATAATATAAATAACTAGACTAGAAATGAAGAAAACTATTACACGAATATCAAGTCTAATTGGATTATTTTGGTAGCTGTATATCAATGGCTCTTTCTATTGAGAATGATCTCCCTCAACTTCTCAGTAAAAAAACGCCTGATCAAATTGCTGAATTAGAAGAAATTTTAATGAATCCAATTGTAATTGAGGACCATATATGATCAATTATGTCATTTACGGGAATTTAAAGGATTATTTGTAAGTTTGTTTTGTCTGGGCCTACTTTTATTGGTTAAGAAAAACGTACAAGGACCTTCTGTCATATAGATTTAGTCAGAGAAGCCCTAGATGTCTTTAGGAGGATGTGCAACAGAAAGAGCAAACCTAGCGGACATGCCACTTTTTAACAATTTTTCATGCTTTTCTTCAATTTCCATTTTAGCCTGTCTTTGGGTACATAGATGGTCATTTATGCCATTTGTTACAATTTATGGGAATATTTGCAACTTCAGTTAGGATGGGTATAATTTTGTGAGTTCGAATCTATATTAGTTAAGGTTTACCTAATTTGCTAAATTCCTGCAGTTCCATTTCGCTTGAATCTTTTTCCCACAAGATATTACTCAAATGACACATCTTAAACATGGCATTTATGTGAAAAAATTTCACACAAAACATTAGTCAATCAATAACATCTATATTCAGGAGACCTACGGATTAAAAGTATGAAGATTGGGGTCAGCAAAATTGTCTACATGCAAGATCAACAAATGAATTTTTGAAAAGAACGTCAAAAAATTTCATTAGCATGGACAAAGTAAATGCCAGTGTTCAACAGAATGCCAATGCAACAAAAATGTTATATTTCACAGAAGATGGTCCTTAGAACTGTTCTAATGATATGTACTATGCAAAGTAAAGTGGCAAAACAGTCCGATTATGTACATGGGGCCATATTAGTCTTTGAGTGGTGTCGAATTAGTCCCCAGATTCTTTAAATTGGGGTTTAAATAACATCCACAAGAACTATTTCAGTTCTTATTAAAAGGTGTATGTGGAATAAACTAACATTTTTATAGATTATGGAGCTAGAATGACCCCTTGTAAAAATTCTGATGTCAATTTATACACTTTTCTCATACCATACCATTTCATAGTGTTAAGAAAACCGTCTGAGTCCACCAACCATTGTTAAATACTCCCATCTCAGCGTATCTCTAGAATAATAATCTTTTAGCATGTAATTAATTTAACTCAAGAAAAAATTAAAAGATTTGTTCACAAGTTATTTGATTGTCACCCCCATTGCCCGTGGGAAAAAATAGGTCACTTTCTGTTATTGAAACCTACCGCATGAGAGCAGCGAGCGAGGGAGAGTACAAAAGAAGAGAAAGTGAGAGAGGCAAAGGGAGAATAATAATAATAAGGAGAAGAAAGGGGAGAAGGGTGAACTTATCTGCATGTGAACAGCTTGAGCAGCTCTATTGATTGCTGGGAGCAGCAAGCTGAGGGCGTAAGGGAGGAGGACAGCTCCCGGTGCAAGTTGCGGCTCGCAAGCTCAAATCGAGAGAGCTTGTGTCCTGAACAAAAAAGAGAAAAAGGAGGAGAAGAAAACTCGAGTGACTCGCAAGAAGGTGCCTGAGTGCAGGTTTTGGTTCGTGTACGTCTTGTGCATGAAGGAGAAAGGAGGAGATATATCCGCTACCTGTAAAAGGAAAAAGGGGAAAACTAAGGTTTCCCCTGTTGTGTGGCTTTTTTTTACACTTGAGAGGGATATTTGAGCAAATATGTAACGTGCTCCAAGTGCAGGAAGCAACATCCACAAAGAAATACTGAGATTTTGTCAACCTCAACTGTTTTCACTTTTTTGAGCACCCTCTTTTAGAAATGCGAGTTTTTTTTTTTTTTTTTTGAAAGTTGGATAAAACAAATAGATAAAATATAATATATGCATGCATATGTAGAGTCACCCTCGAAGATAAGCAATGCAATGTACTAATACACATATAATAAAAATGATTGTTTGTTTTTTTTTTTGGGATTTGGAAAAGGTTAAACGTATACTTTTAGCATACATTTAAACGGTGACTTTCACTGACAGCTATTTTAACTAAAATAAATAACCATAAAAATGATTTCTTAATTGTTTTCCCTATTACCATTCAATTTTTTTTTTTCCAAAGATATGTTATAAATATAAAAATTGTTATAATTTAAAAAAAAAAATTACTGAGTAGTTTAGTTCATACCTTCAGCTACTCATATTATTCAAGAAAAAATGTTTATGATAGATGATCATGGAGCATGTGTAGAAACATCAAGAAGCTTAGGAATTAGGTAATACAATTCAACTTTGTTTTTTTTTTCAGTCAAAAAATTTTAAATATGAATAAACTATTATAAATTATAGTTTGTGTAATAGAATGGCTTTTATATTTTTGATATTCAGCAAATAAAACTATTTAGATAACTTTTACCCATTTGACCATCCATTTCAGCCTTGGTATTCCAAACTCCCCAGTCAAATCGTGACAAAAGTGGTATCAAAGCACATCGCAAGTATAATGCTAGTAGAAAGATAATCATACTACAAGAGTTATTAGAAAAATCATTAATTGACGGTAAGACATCGAATAGCAACTCTAATATTCATAAGAATAATTAAAAACTTTTGATATCTCAGGATAAAGGATATGAATTCAGAGAATATAAATAAGAATAATAAGGAGCGAGAGCTGTTGAACAGCAGATTCTAGCGCCTCCAGCACTTACTGATCCCTCATCCAGATGTGCTAAAGTTTCAGTGAAAGTATTGATTCAGAAGATGACAACAGTGACACATTCAAGGTTCTCAACTCAAGCTAGTAGCAGTGGGAAAACACTGATGAATATAAAGTTGTTCCAAAATATAAGACCGCCAATCTTCTCAGAATCAGGAGCACCTGTGGAGATTGAGAACTGGCTATTGAGGATAAAAAGATCATAGACATCATTTCCTACCCTTAGGAAAGAAGAGTTACAATAGCCTCCTTCGCTTTCAAAAGAGAAATGTAAAGGTGGTGGCAAAGGGAAGCTACAGGAGAAGTTTGGGAGATGACAACAGTCTGACCCAGTTGGAGAAACTTGTGAAAACCTTTCAAGACTAATTTGTACCTTTCTCAACTAGGAGGGCAAAAGTAGAATAGCTTCATTAGACTAGTGCAAGGTGATCATTCAATATGAGATTGAGTTTACAATGCTATCCAGATATACAACACAACTAATACCCAACGCAGAACAAAAGTGCCATTGTTTTCTTTCAGGAACCCTTAATTCCTTTAGGCATTGAGGATTATTCATTTACGGTGGAGAGAGCAAGGAGGATAGAGATGATCTACTAGCAATGCAGACGCGTAAAGATTTTTAGAAGAAAGGCGATGAGAGGTCCAAATCTGAGCAGACCAACCAGTCTGAGCTCAGCTTGAAGAAGCTTAAATACAATAGTAGTGTTAGTGGCAGCAATAGCAATGTTACGACCTATGCCAAGTGTGAAAAAGCATATTACATAGAATATATATTGGGTACCAACATCTATTTTTGTGACATTAGCTAGGACACATAGCAAGATCATGTTCTACTTTGGCAGAGCTAGTGCTCCACCTCCTCAGAGAAGTTTTTGCAAATATAGGCAAACTAAGTTGTCGAGAGCAACTCTAGCTAAGTCGGACCCGTAAAGGTGTGCAACCTCTAGTCCATGCACAAACTTAGCAGAAAGCAAAGAACTTGCTTGACCTCATTACAGATATTTAATTATTTCAGTAGATCCGCCAGATTTTCAATTATTTATATTCTCTTTAGTATAAGTATTGTATCGATCCAAAATCAATTGGTCATAATTTTATTTCATACTAAAGCATCACATTCCTTTATTTTTAAAGAGTTTGTGAGATCAGAAGGATTGGACTCATTCATGGTGTTATCAATCAACCTACCTAATGGGTCTCGCATATTGACTAATAGAATCTGTTGCATGAGTCTGACTCTATGGTAGAAGCTTGAAGACGAATTTGATAGTGTTACCATTAACCAAATTTGAAGTGATCTTAGGAATGAATTGGCTAGTAAATGAGTACTCATAAGTCTTCTTAGATGTCTTATCAGTTTACTTCCAAAAAGGCAAATATTTCACCATTAATTTGATACATAATGCAAAACCAGTAGCAAAGGAACCCTACATGATGGCAATCAAGGAGATAGAAGAATTAAAGAGGCAGTTGCAGGACATATTTGAGAAAGAACTTATCAAACCAAGTACATCTCCTTGTGGAGCCCCAGTGCTTTTGGATAAGAAAGATGGAGCCTAAGGTTATGCATTGATAACTGAGAATTAAACAAACAATAAAAAAACAAATACTCGTTGCTAAGGATTGATGATATTTTTGATCAACTGGAAGAGATCTTTTCAAAGATCGATATATGATCGGATTATCATTAGTTAAGAATTAAAAAAGATAGCATAACAAAAACAGCCTTCAGTACCAGATATGGGCATATGAGTTTGTGGTGATGCCTTTTAGGTTATCAAATGTGCCTACAGTCATTATGAATCTTATTAACAAAATCTTTAAAATATTTCTGAATAGATTCATAATTATCTTCATGGATAATATTATGATATATTCCAGTGAAGAAGCACATCATGCAGATCATCTTCCCATTGATCAACAGATACTGAAGAACCAACTGTATGTCAAAGTTATCGAAGTGTGAATTCTACAAGAGATTGATTGAGAAGTTCTCTCAAATTGCAATGCCTTTATCCAAACTGACTCAAAAGACAATGAAATTTGAATAGACAAATCGCTTTGAGAAAGCTTTTCAGGAGTTGAAAACATGTTTGATTACAGCTCTAGTATTGATGACCACTTAGAAATATAATGCTTCTAAATTTAAAGTGATGCATCTTTAAAAGGACTTGGTTGTGTTCTCATGCAACACGATAAGGTAATAGCTAATGCCTCTAAAAAACTATAAATTCAAGAAGAAAACTATCCTATAGACGATCTAAAGTTAGCAACAATTGTATTTACTTTGAAGATATGAAGACATTATTTTTATGGAGTATGGTTTGAATTATTCATTGATCATTAAAGCTTGAAGTATATTTTTAGACAAATGAACTAAATTTATGACAAAAGCAATAGGTTGAACTCGTTAAAGACTATAATTTGGTTATACAATATCATATAGAGAATGCAAATATGGTTGCGGAAGCATTAATAAAAAATACTGGTGGCAGTGCTAATTTGTTGATTACACAACACAAAGAACAAATTAAAGATATGGAGTATTTATAGTTTTTCGTAGTTGCGCCAAATATTGAGAGTTTTGCAATGTTAAATCATTGACAAAGAATGCTGAGTTTTAGAAAGTATTCAACCAGAAGAATAATGGTTCGTGAAGAAATATGAGATCGATGAAAAAAGATTGTTGCGATATTAGAATAGAATCTGCATTCT
Source organism: Papilionanthe hookeriana x Papilionanthe teres (assembly GCA_022702705.1). Taxonomy (NCBI): domain Eukaryota; kingdom Viridiplantae; phylum Streptophyta; class Magnoliopsida; order Asparagales; family Orchidaceae; genus Papilionanthe; species Papilionanthe hookeriana x Papilionanthe teres. The sequence continues at coordinate 18,757,031 of CM040430.1, read as the reverse complement.
TGATGTGACTGATTTACAGAAAAAAAATCATGTTTGAGACACATTATTCAAGATACACAATACATCTAGGAAGAAACAAGATGTATCAGGAGATCAATGACAATAAGATGTATTAGGAGCTCAAAGGGTTATTCAATTGGTCGGGATTGAAGTGCAGTTTAGTGGAATGTGTGGCAAGATGTCCTTATCAGATGGATAAAGAAGAACATCATAAGTCTAATGGGCTACTGCAACCGTTCCTTATACCATAATTTAAATGTGAGGGCATTAATATGAATTTCATGATTGCACTCGTTATTGATTGTCTGACCAAGTACACATTTCCTACCTATCATATAAATGAATTTTGTGAATAAGTTGATCAAAATTTATGTATAGATGAAACCATGTAACTGCATGGAGTACCAAAGGCCATTGTTTCAAACAGAGACATTAGATTCACATCTAGATTATTGAGGAAAGTTCAAGAGACTTTGGGTATACAAATGACGGCCAGACGACCTTCCTGAAACAAACAGTCAATCAGAAAGAAGAATCCAACTATCAGAAGACCTGCTTAGACTGTGTTTAATTTCAATGGAAACTGGCAAATGTATATAACTTCGATGAAATTTGCCAACAATAATAGCTTCCATCCCAATATTAACATAGCTCTTTATGCAGCTCTATATGGAAGAAACTGCAGGACTTGACCTTTCTCGATATTGGTATGGCTTCATCCATTCTAACCCACCAAACCAGAGAACAAAAGAGGGTGCGAAGAGCAAGAGAGAAAAAGGGAGAAGAAAAAGAAGAATAAGGAAAAGAAAGTCGAAAAGCGTGAGCTTATCTGCACGTGAACTATTCGAGGCGCTCTGTTGATTGGCATGAGTAGCAAGCAAAGGAAGAGTGGAGGTGACCTCCCGGTGCAAGTAGCAGAGGCGAACGGACTTGACCAACACTCGTAAGCTCCAATATAGGGAGCATGTGCCCTAATAGAGAAATAGAATAAGTATGGCAGATTGAGTAGGGTGCTTGCATGCGGAGACTTTCGCGACCCGGCGAAGCTCCAGCAACTCGCATGAAGGGTTCATTCATGCGGATTTTTGTTCGTGTGCGTCCTATGCACAAAGAAGAAAGGGGATGCACACCTGCTTCCTGTACGAGAGAACAGGAGAAAACCAGGGGTTTCCCCTATTGTGTGGTTTTCTTTTTTTTTGGCACCTGAGAGATTTGAGCAAACTTTCAACATGCTTTGAGCGCAAGAAGTAGCCGCCCGCAAGAAATACTAAGACTGACATCCTCAAGAAATTTTTTTGCCTATATAATTTAATTTAAATTTTAAAATCCTACATTAAAATTAATGAAATTTTGTTAAAATGTGTTTAGGATAACTGAGGAAAGGCGAAATCAGAAAAGCAAAGAAGCATTGTAGATATGAAGTCTAAATTTTTATACCTAATTGTTAGTTTCGTTATTAATTAATGAAATGATAAATTAAAATTTTAAGAGCACTCAACAGTAAGTTTAATGCATAATTAAGTTGCCCCTATTGTGAGCATGCCAAAAGACGTTTAGGAAAGCCTCTCACTTAACTAATTGAATATTACTTTATTTAATTATGATAAATCATTTTCATAGTCATACTAATTGAAGAAATGGTAAAAAACATTTATGAGGGGGCTAAATTACTTAAATTAAGAACATAAATACGAGAAAATATGTTAATAAATAAAACCATAAATAATAATTTAATTAAATAAAATGCAAATGAGGATTTCTAAAGTATTTAGAGTAGAATTCATATGAAAAGAGATCAAAACTGATAGAAACTAATTAAGTCTAATATGTTGTTATAGGTAAGCCAAAGCATTAATTTCATCTAAAATGCAAGTGTCTACCATAAACATGTGGGTAAATATGTCTTCCTTTTACAATAGTTCTTTTTATTTATTAGATTAACTGCAACTGTTTTTACTATTTTAAGCACATTTTAAAAATGTAAGTTTTATATTTTTTTAAATGTGAAATAAAAATATGATATATGCATGCACATGTGGAGTGACCCCCCTGATGATATTGGAAGAGAAAGCAATATACTCGTGTACGTAAAATGAAAACAAAAATAGAAATATACATGTAAATAAAAATGATTGCCTACTTTTTTGGTGGATTTTGGAAAATGTTAAATTTATATTTTTAGTATATGTAAACAGTGACTCCAATTAACTAATAGTATAACAAACAACAAACAAACAACAACAAAGCCTTAATCCCACTAAGTGGGGTCGGCTACATGAATCCTTTTTCTCCATTGCGTCCGATTTAGTGTCAAATTTTCGTTCAATTCTAATAAATTAAGATCATTTTTTATGCAATAAGCCCAAGTTTTCCTAGGTCCGCTTCTCGCCTTTCTTAACATAAGTTGTATTTAAAACATCTACTCTCCTAATCGGATCATCGAGTGGTCGACGTTTAATGTGACCAAACCATCTAAGGCGACTCTCTCTAATTTTATCCGTCACCGGTGCAACTCCAACCCTTTTACGGATATGTTCATTTCGCATTTTGTCTCTAAGTGTAAAGCCACTCATCCACCTAATCATTCTCATCTCGGCAACACTTAACTTAACATTATGCTTCTCTTTTAAAGGCCAACATTCAAGCACCATAGAGCATCGAAGGTCTCACCACCATCTTATAAAATTTTCCTTTCGAGCCTAAGCGGTACTTTTCTATCACACAATAGGCCGGACGCATTCCTCCACTTCAACCAACCAACCCGAATTCTACTATTAACATCCCCATCTATATCGCCATCGCTTTGAACAATGGACCCGAGATATCTAAATCGTTCACACCTTTTAATAATTTGATCACCCAAAGTTACACTGCTGTCACTAGACCTACTATTACTAAAATTACGTTCCATGTATTCAGTTTTAGTTCTACTCAAACGAAGACCTTTAGACTCCAATGTAGACCTCCATAATTCAAGTTTTTCCCTGGACTTTTTCTCTTGTCTTATCCACAAGGAGGATATCATCAGCAAAAAGCATACACCAAGGTACATCCTCTTGTAAATGCCCAGTAAGACCATCCATAAATAAAGCAAAAAGATATGGGCTTGAAGCCGATCCTTGATGTAAACAAACGAAATAGTAAAATACTTGGTCAATCCTCCTTCGCTTCGAACACATGTAACGACTCTAGCATACATATCTTTAATGACTTGAATATAAGTTATATCAACACCTTTCTTCTCGAGGACTCTCCAAAGAACATCTCTAGGAACCTTATCGTAAGCTTTTTCTAAATCAATAAAAATCAAATGTAGATCCTCATTATTATCTCTGTACTTCTCCATCAAACCTCTCAATAAATGTATAGCTTCCATGGTAGACTCGCCTAGGCATAAATCCAAATTGATTATGAGAAATCTTTGTAATACGTCTTAACCTATGTTCAATTACCATCTCCCATAATTTTAAAGTACGACACATCAATTTAATTCCTCTATAATTTGCACACTCTTGTGCATCTCCTTTATTCTTAAAAATGGGGACCAAAATGCTCTTTCTCCACTCCTCAGGCATCCTTTTAGTTTTTAAAATAATATTAAAAAGTTTAGTAAGCCAGTAAACCCCCAAATCACCTAAACATTTCCACACTTCAATCGGGATATCATCGAGTCCTACAGACTTTCCCCTTTGCTTTTCTTTAAAGCCTCGTCAACTTCTTTTTAACTAATGCGACGATAAAAATGAAATGTTTTATTATTATTACGATATTAAGATCACTAATGTCAATCGTATTTTTAGACATTTCACTAAAAAGTTTATCAAAATAACTCACCCAACTATGTTGAATATCTTTTTCTAAGAAATGACTTTTTTATTTTACATCTTTAATACACTTTACTTGAGTTAAATCTTTACTTTTCTTTTCTCTTTGTTTAGCTAGTTTAAACATATATTTTTCACCTTCCTTAAGTATCTAACACGTTATAAAGATCACTAAAAGCAGAATTTTTAGCGTCACGATTATTCTTTTACACTCCTACGGCCGTTTTATATTTTTCCCAGCTTCTACGCTTTTACATTTAAACCAATTTTTATAACATAACTTCTTATATTTTATCTTTTCGTACATTATTATTCCACCACCAACTATTTTTATTTATGAAACTTTTTCTTTCGATTCTCCAAGACATCTTTACCACTTGTTTAATAAGTATTAGTTAATTTTTCCCACATAACATTCGCGTCTTCATGAACATCCCAAATATTTAAATCTTGAATTTTACTCATAAAAATAATTTTATTTCGTGTCTTTTAGGTGCTCGTCATCTTATTCTACGATATCGAATCCTAAGTATTCTTTATTTTACAACTCTTCATCTTAAAATCTGAACTAATAATCGATGTTAGTACTTAATTCGCTCACTTGGAATAACCTTACAATCCTTACAATCTCGACGATCTCTTCTTCTCATAAGAAAATAATCAATTTCGTGTTTTATTAGATCCATTCTTATAAGTAATAAGTATGCTTCATCTCTTTTCTTGAATAAAGTATTAGTAATAATCATATCATACGCTAAAGCAAAATCTAAAATGGTTCTACCTTCTTCATTAATCGTTCCATAATCGTAGCCACCATGAATATTTCTGAAATCTTCTACCACTCTACCGACATATCCATTTAAATCTCCTCCAATAAAAATTTTTTCTTCAGGTGTACGATTGTATTAAGTCTTCTAAATCATTCCAGAATTTATCTTTAGTACCTATATCTAAACCAACTTGAGGAAGCATAAAGCACTTATAATATTAAAAATCTTAAGTATCAATAATAATCTTAAGTCGCTATAATTTTATCTCCAATTTTATTAATTTTTATAATATTATCTTACAAACTCTTATCTATAATTACACCTACACCATTCTAAGTACGACTCATACCTGAATACCAAAGTTTAAAACCTAAGTTATCAATCTCCTTAGTTTTTTCTCCAACCCATTTAGTTTCTTGAATACATAGGATATTTATCTTTCTATGGATCATAATATCAACCAATTCCATTAGTTTACCATTGAGAGTACCTATATTCCAGGATCCTATCCTAATACTAAGTATTGCTGACTAACTTCTTTACCCGCATCCGTCCGTAATGTGGGAACCTCGCTTACTCGACACTACACACGGCGCCGTGCAGTGACGCCTCGTACACTTTCCACCGTATTCGAGCCATACGACGCGTCGCTTCCAGGGGACGCCCTAACACTTACACAATGATCAAAAGGATTCATGTCATGATTTTTTTTCGACAAGTTTTACGCTGGCTGTCGACTACCTAACGCAACCCTCCACTTTTCACATCCGGACTTGGGACCGGCATCGGCAGTGTTAAATTAACTAATAGTATATTTAAAATAAATAAAGGTTACAAGAAAATAATTTCTTTACAGTTTTCATTTTTATTGCTCATATATTTTCTACAAAAAATATTTTAAAATAAAAATAGTTATCATTTAGAGAAATTCTACTCGCTGAATAGTTTAACTCATGCCTTCAGCTACAAATTTTTCAAGAAAACCTGCTTTAGAATAGATGAATCTTAGAGAATATGTGTACAGACACCAAGAAGCTCAGGGAAATAGGTAACTATAATTTAACTCCACTTCTTTCAATTATAAAAATAAACAATTGTAAATTAAAGTTTGTATGGTAGATAACATTTTTATATTTTTAATGATTTTTTTTATTAGCGAATGAAACTGTTTAGAAAGTTTTTCTTTCAAGTAATTGTTCGTCTGTTCCCACCTTAGTATTTCAAGCTCTTGGGTCGGATCGTAACAATGTAACTTTACCAAGAAAAATTGGAAGCAATCATGTGATTTTCCAAATCATTTTAAACACGGAAAAAATGATCTACATTGACAAATGGTCAAAGAGGCCACTTTCAGGTGTTGATCTGAAATGGCATCAAATCAAATTCCACATTGAAGATTACACAATCGGGTGAGTCGAGGAATAATAGTATGCCTCATTGATAGTTATTTTGGGGCCATGAGTTCAAATAATGATAATAGCCTCTCTAAGGAAATAATAATTAATCAATTAGAAGACCCTTGTGAGTCAGCATGCCCCTTTTCTAAGTTCATGATCTGATATATCTGGCAAAATCAATCAACATAAAAATTTTCTATGTTTCATGCGGCTTCCACCTGATCATCTAAGCAATAGATTTTGACATAAAATTACAGAACATTCCAATATCCAATTGAACATTCTTATTTACGTGTCCATCTTTCTTGCTTAACTTCCAGTTTGAGTTCCCTTTGTTTCTTATAACCATGTCTATGTTGCTCGTCCTCATTAGAGCAAAATATTCAAACAGCTCTACATAAAATGTTTGAAATGCATTCCAAAGAAAACCTGCCTATTCTCTGTCTTACTCATCTTCAACACAAACAGTCGTACCCATCTGAATTGTTAATCAGAACAGAGTTTTTTCATCCAAAATTATGGGTGAAGAAGTTCGACGAGCCCCGTGTTATTAAGAATCGCAAAAAAAATACGCATGCCTATGTAGCATAAAACATTCAAGGGCCTTTTTTCATCAAAGGGATGAGAAAGTTTATGTTCCGCCACGCAGCCAGTCAAGAGGGACCGGGCAATTGCAATCCCGCTGGCCCGGGCAAGTCGCAGAGGAAGGAAAGGAAGGGGAGGTGGTCCACTAAGGCCATAATCACAGAATCAAGGAGCAGAAATTGAGGGAGTTTGGAGGAAGTTTAGAAGTAAAGTTTTCCAATGCTGTATGAGAATTCTATTAAGGGGGAACCTAGGTTTTGTTTTATTTTCATTCATGTTTTGTTGTGGCTGCTGTTTTCTTTCTTCATGTGGTGTTCCTAGCGATGTCTAGGGTTTGGGAGAGATGATCTACCTCTCGAATAGTAGATCAGCCATATATCATACTTTTTTTATTCCTTTGATTATTGTAAAAGCAGCCCTTATTTATGTTTTTTTCCACATATCTACTGTGATTGCATTGTGGTTTGTTTGCTGATTTAGGTGGTTGAGCGTATAAATTGGTATCAGAACATAGATCTTGGTGGAATGGCAGCAAATAAAGTTGATGTGCTAGAAGGCGAGGTAGAGCAAATCAAATTAGGAATGGAAGAGAGATACGCCAACATGGAGGACAAGTTTTCTTACATTGAAAGCCAAATGAAGGATGGATTTGAAAGCATAGAAGAAATGTGGGGGATGATGAAAAAGCTTATGGAGATGCAAGCCAAAAGTCGTGCCAATCGCTCCAATTGTCAGTTCTAACCAAGGGTTGATCAGGGAACCCTTGGCTAGGTCAAAAGAAAAGGAGATCGAATGAGAAGACAATGAAGAAGACCTCATCTACTTACAAGATCGTTCCGTAGGACTCTGAGGAGGGGATAGTGAAGACTTTAAATGAAGGGGGAAGGGCCAAAAACTAGAGAGAGTGTAAGGGGCACAGAAGAGCACAATGGAGAAAGAAGGGATTCGGGAGTGGGATATGCTTATGACCGAAGGAGGGAGTTCCATCCTAGACACATGGGGGGAAATAACATAGGAAGGGAAGATTGGGGTGGAGATTCAAAAGTTTGAAGAGCACAATCTTTGAAGAGGAAAATATGGATGGGTGTATCGGGTAAAGCAATACTTTGTGATAAATGGGTTAGCTGAGGAAGAGAAGCTCATGGCAGCAGAATTATGCTTGGACGGGAAGGCTTCAACATGGTTCCATTGGATGGAGGCAAGGTATTTGATATACTCATAGGAGGAGTTTAAGGATTGCTTGTCGGAACGTTTCTCAGTCGTTCAGAAAGGAGACGAGCAATTCTATTCTCTGACTCAAAAGGGGACAGTTATGGAGTACCGAGAGAAGTTCGTTCCATAGTTTTTGGAAGTCCAGAACTAACCCCTTGAAGCTGGTGACTACAGGAAGCTTTGGCGTCATGATGAGGACAGGGAAGATAGAGAAAATTTGAGAAATTCACAAGGGGTTAGTTCTTACACTACATGGCCAACAGGTGGTGGAAGACTTCTTTTAGATTTGGGCAGCACATGTGGTTATGGGGATGAAGAGGTTGCGAACATTTGGAGAGATAGTAGATTGGAAGTCCTTAACGATGGACTTCCAAGTGGAGGGTAGGAATGTATTGCTAAGAGGAGAGGCTAGCTCAAGCAAAACTATGGTGTCGCTCAAAACCATGGTCAAGTCAATTCGGGGAGCATGACTGGGTTACTTGGTGATTGCAGAGCATTGAGAATGTTCGAGATTCAGAATTGGCAGAGTTTCCGAAGGGGATCCAACAACTCCTACAATAGTTTATTGACGTTTTCCAACAGCCAAGCGAGTTACCACCTTTGACACAAGAGCACACTATTACATTGAAGAATGGTGTTTCTCCCATCAGCGTCAGCCAATACAGGTACCCCAGATTCAAAATGATGAGATAGAGAAGCTAATCCGTCAAATGCTCGAGCTTGGGATTATCAAGCTCAGTGTGAGCCCTTTTTCCAATCCCTTCCTGCTGGTGAAGAAAAAAATGATAGTTCGAGATTTTGTTTGGACTACAGGACTTTGAACAAGGAAACAATGTTGGACAAAATTTCATATTCCTTTGATTGATGAGTTGCTAGATGAGCTTCATGGGTCAGTCATTTTCTCAAAAATTGATTTTAAGTCAGGATACTACGGATCAGGATGAAGCCACCGGATGTGCACAACACAAAATTCATGACACATGAAGAACATTAGGAGTTCTTAGTAATGTCGTTTGGCCTCACCAATGCCTCGGCGATATTTCAATCCCTCGTGAATAGGGTTTCAACCTTATCTTCGAAAATTTGTCTTGGTTTTCTTTGATGATATCCTGGTCTATAGTCGTACAAGCGTTGAGGGAGCACCATTATATGCTAACTCGAAGAAATGTTCTTTTTGTTTAGTTACAGGTGGAGTACTTAGAATATGTGGTGACCAGAACAGAGGTAGTAGTGGATCAATCCAAGGTCGAGGCTATGGTTGATTGCCCTTACCGAGGAATTTGAAGGAATTGAGAGGACTCTTGGGACTCACAGAATACTACCGAAAATTCGGAAGAGTATATGGCACGATAACATGGCCATTGACCGAGCAGTTGAAGAAAGACAATTTCAATTGACGGGAAACATGAACACAATCATTTGAGCATCTAAAAAGGGACATGACTATTGAATCGGTATTAGCACTTCTAGATTTCAGTAAACCATCTGTGATGGAGATGGATGCATCAAGATACGGATTGTGCTAGATCAGAGTCGACTGCCTACTTCAGCTAGCTTTTTACAGTCAGAGCAAGGCTAAAGTCAGTATATGAACGGTAATTGATGGTGATAGTTTTGGTCATTCAAAAGTGAACTGTTGGGACGACATTTCTTGGTCAGGACAGATCAGAGGAGTTAGAAGCATCTGTTGGAGCAAAGGATGGTGACTGAGGAGCATCATAGATGGCTATCCAACCTACTGGGGTATGATTTTGAGATTCAGTATCTGTCGCAATCGGAGAAGAAGGCAACCTCAATTGACGACCCTATGAGTACCCTTGGTCCTAGATCGAGAGGCCTTGAGACAGGAAAGCGAAAGGGATGAGAATCTGAGGAAAATAAGGGCTGAATTTCTACAAAATTCAAACATTCATCAGAGATATGCATTGAGGGGACAAAAGCTGCTCCACCAGGGGTGATTCGTGCTACCCGTCGTCAGAGTATATTCCCAGATTATTACAAGAGTTTCATGGCAATGCGATCGGGGGGCATTCAGGGGTGTAGAAGACCTACAGTCATCTGGCGATAGAGCATTATAGGGTAGGGATGCGTAGAGATGTTGAGGGCATGGTGGCAAAATGTGATGTGTGCCAACGGCACAAGTACTTGACCATGGCATCAGGGAGGTTACTACAACCATTAGCATTGCCAGAGAATGTTTGGGAGCAAGTGACGATAGATTCTATCAAGGGGTTGCCACAGTCAGAAGGGATCATGGTGACTATGATGATCGTGGATCGCTTATCCATTACGACGTCCCTACACTGTTGTCTAAGTCATGCCGATGTTTATCCGGGAAGTGGTATGTTTGCACAGGTGTCGAAATCAATTGTATTGGATAAGGACAAGTTGTTCCTTGGCCACTTCTGGAAAGAGCTACTTAAGTTGCAAGGGACGATCCTTAAAAGGACCATCATATATCATCCCTAGACCGAGGGGCAGAAGGAGGTAGTTAAAAGAAGTGTGGAGACATACATGCGTTGTTTTGTATCTGATATACCGAATTTATGTACTAGGTGGATTGCAAATGTCGAATATTGGTATAAGACTTTGTACCATACCGCAACATAGACAACCAATTTCAAGATATAGCATGGGTGGCATCAATCTCACTTGATACATTATGAGCATAACACTACACCAGTATCTAGCATTGATCGGTACTTGGTGGAGAGGGATAGGATATTAGTAAAGCTTAAGGGGCGTCTTCTGAGGGCTCAACAAATCATGAAGAGGAAAGCGGATGAACACAGAAGAGGTGGAATTTAAATCATGAGACATTCTTATTGAGGCTGAGGCCCTACCGACATAAGACATAAGGCAGGAGCGAAAAACTTTTACCGAGATACTTTGGACCTTATGAGGTGATGGCACGCATCGAGGCACTGACCTACTCATTAAGGTTACCACCATCATCCGCATTACACCCAGTCTTCCATGTATCCCAGCTGAGATGAGCGATTGGAGATAACACACCCACATCTAAACTACCGTCGGCGTTGACAGGGGACTTGGAGGTGATTCTGGAGCCATTAGAGAACGAAGGAGTGCGTCGAAAGGTAAGCTGAATGAAGGAGGTATTGGTTAAGTGGAAAAGACTGCCAGAAAATGAAGTAATATGGGAGCTTTATGAGGTGTTGCACAAGCAATTTCCATCTTTATAGCTTGAGGACAAGGTGCCTTTATGGAGGGGAGTAATGTTACGCCCACTACGCTGCCACTCTAGGAGGGACCGACAGATTGCAATCCCGCAAGACCACAGACGGGCCGTCCTTTGTTGCGGGAAGAAGAGGAGGGCGTAGGGCGAGGCGTAGAGGAAGGAAAGAAAGGGGTGGGGTCCACTAGGGCCTTAATCAAATATTCAAGGAGGAGAAATTGAGTGGATTTTGGAGGGAAGTTTAGAAAGAAAGTTTTCAGATGTTGATAAGCATTCTATTAAGGGGGAACAAAAGGTTTGTTTTATTTTCATGCATGTTTTATTGTAGCTGTTGTTTTCTTTATTCTTGTCGTATTCCTAGCGACATCTAGGGTTTGGAAGAGAAAATCTACCTCTCGACTAGTAAATCAGCCTTGTATCTTGCTTGTTTTCTTTTGACTGTTATGAGAGCATCCCTTATTTGTGTTTTTTCCACTTATCTATTGTGATTGCGTTATGATTTGTTCACTGAATTTACGCGGTCAAGAGAATGTGCATTCGTCTTATCCATTAAACATGAGCTTTCGAAGTATGTGTCAAGGCTGCTATCATGTCTCACATGGTGGTTCACATTAAATAACTAAGAAATGTGCATGCATTCAACCACAATGGGTGAATCTATGTGGCAATCATTTACCTATAAAGCTTCGGATGCATCTTATCCATTAAACATGAGCTTGAGTAGTTAATTGTACAACATAACCACATGTCAGTTTCTTTACAAATTTTATAGATAATTTTATTACATTTTTTATTTATCTTTCAAGCTCCTACCCCTTTGTTTTCCTATGTCAATCACACTAAATGAAGTATCGCATTCATGAAATTCTCATAAATCAATTGGGACAATATACAATATCGAACATATTTAGAGGGAAATCTAAATTCTGAGGAGCAAATTAAAGAAACTTATAATTTAACCTGAGTTTTTGTTCCTGAAGTGTTCAATTTATACTTGAGGAATATTTGAAATAGCTTAAAACAGCCCTCATTAGAGAAATCAAATCAGCTACTAAAGCATGCAGTTCCAGTAAATTCACAAAAATTGCATAAGCACCCAAGTAGTTTATTGTTAACCTAAACTAGTTAGGCCCCACTAAAGAAAGAAATAGGCAGCATATAAAACCCTCCTTGCCCCTTCCACCCACGCATAGCTCATCTTTTCCAGAGGTGCAAAGCATCCAAACCCTTGACTAGATTTCCCATTAAAAAAAAAAATAGTGACTTCTGTGATACAGGCATATCATAAAGCACTAAATCCTTGTCCTAACCTATCCCCAATTCATTTCACCAAATTTAATCTTTCTAGACTCCAAATTTTTTCTACTCCCCCATCACCAATTAGCTTACCCTCTCAAATTCTTCAGGAAGCATGCAAGCACAACAATGCCTTTAGAGATGATGTAGTCTAGCGACGGGACTAGCCTTTTCTCTAAATCCCCAAGGGAAAGAGCCTCAAAATATCACTAGAAGTGCAAAAGAGCTAATACAATAACTAGTCACTAATTCATGAAATCTCACTTATGTTAAGAACTTCCTCCTCATTTACAACAAATAAATACAGTATGACAAAAAAACATATAAGTTAATTCATTATAAGCAAACTTTTTCTTTACTATTTTATCATTTTTTGAATTTAAAACTAAAAAATACATATTGATTGAATTAAGTTTAATTCTTGGAATAATTATGTATAATTATTGCCTTGATAATGAAGTTGATAAGTTAAAACCGTTAACAATGCAAATATATTTTACATAGGATTGATTATGCAAGAGTATGGCTTAAGATTGATAAAATGTTAATAAACAAGCTTCAAACAAGCACTACACAACTTGGAGCTTGAATCTATTTGTTTCATACAGGGTAAAGAGTAGCTTCACATTCAAAACCATAATTTCTAGTCCAAAACTAGGTGTGTGGAAGGCTAACGGAGTTGATATGAAGTATCTAGGACAAGCAAATTAGTTCTCCTATGGAAACCTTACAGTTATGCATGAGCTTGAACCAAGTTTCCAAAATATCGGATAGGAATTGGATCGACTTTGCAGCCGAAACATGTAGAGTTACGACTGCTGCAGATTGAATTTCTTCAGTAATAAGGGTTGGTAACTGCAGAAGTTAGAGGAGGAACTTTTGAGAAATGAAAGCACAATTCCATTCAATGCCACTTGATTTTAGATTACAAACTTGATCTATATTTATAAGTATCATAAAACTATAAAAAAAAATTATTTACATTCCAAAGAAAAAAGAAAATAGAGAATAGGAACTAAACATAAAGTAGCCTACTAATTCCAAGATTCTCTCATTAAGAAGTGATAGAACCTTAAAATGAGGAGAAATAGGGCGAGCAAGATTAAATAGTTTCATTGATGCTCACTAGCTAAGTCGCTTCTTATCACTTGGCTAGCCACACAAGTTTTGGATTAAAATTCTAATTTTGTAATTAAGCCCACACCCAAATTATATTTGAAGATCAATCCTTTCAAAGATGATTATGCATATCTTTTTGAGAGCCCGCAGAATCACATTTTGTTCCAGATCATTTGCTACTACAAATAAGACCTTTTTTATATTCATTTTCTATGGAGTTTGCTCTTTTATTTCCCTTCTTACAGCCAAAAGCTTCCAAGTTAGGACGGTTTATTCTCCTTCATTTGATGCAATTCAGCAACTGGGATAGTACTCAAGCTTTTCATCAGTAAGATTGCTCTTGAACCTTATAGGATCATGTAGCAAAATGATCTTCTTCATCTCCTTCAAAAGTGGAACCATATCTTTTCATCTTTCCAAGCAAATTTTCTTATTTCTTTTAAAGATGTTACCATTTTTACCCAATAAACATAGAAGATAGATTATCTGTTTTATATGGCATTTTAGTGTTTTTAAATCACAAGGAACATTATCAATAAAATCTCTAAAGGAAGCAAACCTAAGAATGACGTCGGCTCCCACAGAATCACAAATCCGGATATCCCACGATCCAAATGGGCAGTTCAGGCGGATTCACGTCCAAATACACATTCAGGTAGGGATTTCTTGCCTTTTCTGATTTTTTTATTATTTCTTCATTTCTGATTAAGATTATTTGTTGTGAGGAGACTATATATGTGATATTTTGCAGTTTTTGAGATATTAACTTTTGTTTCGTATTTTAAATTTTTTCATTGATTTTTTGCTCTCCATGGTGTTGTATCATCATATTCCTCTTGTAACTAACGTGTCGGTAGCTTACTCAAGAATAGGTGGTGGAAAGCCCTTGTCGTCCATACTTTGCCGTTTGCCAACCAATTCGTTGTTTCCTGTCTAACCAGCTGCCAAGAACCTCTTATCTCCTTCCAAATGCAATTGAACTATATTCTCATTCCTTTGCTACCCGACCACCTCCCTACAAATTCACTTCCTAAACACCTTCTAGGAGCCCAATAATGGTGTCAAAGAATGCATTGCCTGGTGGGCTAACATACACTACTCTTTTCAAACTGACTAGAAGAATAAGGTATCGGATGCATACAACAGCCACTATCCCTAATCTCTTGATCAAAGCTATAGGAAAGTTTATATTCACTGCATGGATCCAAAATAACATAGATTTCGCTTAAACCTAAGCATTAAACATTTTTTTTCCTAGCTTCCTCCTTGGCATATGCATGGATAAGATTTACCTTTGCCACTCTTCTAACTAAAATTGCTCCATCTTAAGTACTAGTAAGAGACTTCTTCTACTTGTCTACTCATATAACATGATTTTTTATGAACAGAAATTAAAGCAATCTTTGAGCTGCATTGGGTGCTTTGAGTTGTCTTGGCTCATTTCCAGGTTCAACTATAATTAAGTTTCATTTGATGTTTTTGGATTTACATAGAGAGTTACCTTGATGTTTATAAAAAAAAGAGAGCAAATAACAATTGTACATGAACTAGAATAAATTCTAGAGGCATTATACTGACTATGGCTATAGGAAACTAAGGCTGGCACTTGCAGAAGTCAAGGCTATGGTGATTGGAGACGGCATAAATTGGATGATGAGAAATTTCGAGGAGGTAAGCCATAAATCAGTTCAATCTATACCTAATTTCAGATTACAAACTTGATCTCCATTTATAGGGATCATAGAAATATCTCTAAATCTATTAACATCTATTTAACTTCATAAGGAATTAGAAACAAAAATCTAAACCAAAAAGTAGGGAACTAATCCAATATTATATCCTAAGGAAGGTTTAACCCTTAAATAAGGAGAAGAAATGAGTAATGTGAAATTAGATTAATTTTATTGATTGTCTTCACTTATAGTCTTATTTATCGCTTCCATGGCAGCCATTTCATATATGCTGATCATTTCTGGAACACATGGAACACTGCTTTAGTAGGTGATTTCACATGACCACTGAGCAAACATAGGTCCAAGCAAAACTACCATTATTCTCAATTATTGATAGCTCAATCACCTATTTTTCATAAAAAACCATTGTTCAGTATTATTTGGATTCATACTCCTAAACGTACAAATAAAATAGCATAGAAAATAACTCCTGAAAAAAAGTAGTAATCAAATTTTAACTCAAACAATCATTCAAATAAATGTACCCAAACAAACACAATTTTCCCAACTTTATCTTAATGGAATGAACTAAAAATTAATAGCTTGGTTCCAAAGCTAGAATTATATCCAATATCTGTAGGACTAAAGAGAGCCGCCTCAATTCTAAGTAAGATTTGTATTTGCAAAAAAAATACCCTTTTCACAACTCAAATGAAGTTTCATATAACTAGAACTACATAGAGCCAGTTAAGTAATAATCCCAGGCTGAAACCAAACCAACTACTACCATGTTGCGGCCAAATTCCTATGTTTTTTATCACTCACTTTAAAACACAAAGCCAATACGGAAAAGCATGTATCTACAAGAGTCTTTAAACAAATTTGTTTGTTCAAATAATATCCTTAATACAAAATGGAAATCATAATTTTTTTTTCTTTTAATTGGTTTTTTCATAACAAAAGAAAAGCGTACTAAATAAACTTTATTTGCATTCTCCTATAACTCTACTTTTCAGGGACAAACGAGCAGAAACTAAAAACACAAGTGGTCTGGAAATAGTTTTGTAAAAAAGAGATCCAACCATGCGTTTAATCAATAATCACCTAAAAGCTTTTATGCAACGAGCAATTCAAATTCAAATAAAAGAAAGCAGCACAATCGTTTCTACAATAAACAAATATGTTGCAGCCTTGCAGGCCATTTGATCAAGAACTGGTGGAAGAGATTAAGTAAAATGAGAGGCCACGGATTCATCGTTTTCAAGGAAAAACCTCGCCTCATTGTTATATAAAAAAAAAGAAAAAATCCTCATGGATTACTCTCTTGGCATCAACCAGCAATCCTTGAATCATCAAAAAGAAGATAGCTAGAAACAACTGGTCTTCATTATTGTAATCATTATTTCCTTTTTTTCCTGCTATGTAGTATTGTGTATAAACAAACATTGAAAGAATGAACAATCCAAGCTTTTCTAGCCACTTCTTATCAATATGACACCAAAGCAATGTTAAAGCCCTATTTTCTAACAGTATTCTTATCTTTCATACTTTTCTTGATAATGTCCAATTACTTTGATTTTCCTCCAAAGAGTCAACCATCTTGAATGGTGAAAACCAGACCAAAAGAGAACTCTAAGGATTAGATCCCCCATATCAATTGAATGGAAGAGACTATCAAAATAGATAACAAATTGTAAAAAACTTAACTAAAAGAAACATAAAAATTCACCTCCATAATCAAAAGAACCAAAGTTTGCACTTTGAGAAAACTTAAATTTCATGATTATGACATGGTAATGGAGCGTCATAATATTTGAAATTAGTGGGTCAACATCTCCCGACAACTACAAAAAATCTTTGGGATGCTACAAACATACACAAAAGTTTAAAGATGTAGCTCTCATCTATGAAATCAAAACTAAGAACTCAACAAGCAAGTAAGATAATCTCTGTCATTGAAAATTTTAATAAAATGAAGGTTTAATGGTTTAAATTGGATTATTACAAAAATCTAAAGAAATGTAACAAGAATGCGGCAATTCTCAAATAATTTATAAAAAGTGACTTTGGAGAATGGGTTCTGAGTATCTTGCATAACTCAATAATGACTCCGACAAAGTTTATGCTTAAGTTTTAAGCAGAGAGAGCTTGTCGTCGCTAAATAAAATATTCTGAATTAAATAATCTGAAGCAAGAATAAAGATGATGATGTTGGATAAAATTAACCCTAAAATTTCAATTATAACAATTATTGAAACTACAAAAAAGTGTTAGTGCTCACTAATTTTTCCATAAAAGAAGGACAAATAACTTCTCCCAAATGCAATCTACAATGCAATTAGTGCAATAAAATCGGACTATTAAAAAAATCCACAAAATTACTAAAGATATTGGTCGAAACAAAGAGGTAACTCTAAAGAACAAGCTTGACTTGTGAAATAAGAAATCAACACACTCAAAAACTTCAACTCTATAAAAAAAAGTTCCGGGTCATACTCTCTTGCTAAAAATGATATGAATTCTAACCTAGGCTTTTTAAGGCCTTAAATAGGTCTCCTTAAACCTATCCAACCAAGAACCACCGACCACAGAACAAATCATGTCAACTTTTTACAACTTACAAACCCTAACCTAGTAATAGAAAATCAAATTTGTCTGTTGGTTCACGAACACTTGCAGTAGGCCAAGAAGTTATTCCTATTTCTTGAACATTTAACCTCAATAGTATGATATATGCCCCTCACCTTGCGGTATATAAATTCACTAAACAAATACCTTCAGGGTAACTTCTCAGAAAGCATCATATATTTTAAGACCTCACCAAAGGAAAGACAATTGGCAAACTATAGAAAAAGTCGGCTATACTTTCTTGACGACAAGCCCATTCACCATGCTCCTTCATCTCCACTCTCAATTAAAAAATTATTTGGTCCGAGGACACCATTATAAACTAGTCATATCTCTTTTAAATTCTTAAATATATGTTTCTTTCTCATTTTGATGAATGCTAACACAGAATAAGGCTATTATGTGGCTTATGAAATTGTAAAACATAATATTTTCTTTTCTAGAAGTGATTTAGATTTTCTATTTCTTTCAAGTTAATTCACTATGATATTTGGGGGCCTTAAAAAATCAATAATATTTTTTAAGTTATAGGTTTTAATTATATGTATTAAAGATTACACTTGAATAACAAGGATATATCATATTAAACAAAAATGTGAAGATAGCCTTATACTCCCTACTTCTATGGCTATAATAAAAAATTAATTTAATGTAAATATCAAGACATTCCGCACAAACAATACACGTAATTCTTCTAATCAGACTTTATCTTCCTTCCTCAATAAACTAACATATTCTATAAGGGTCATTAGGACTCTTCTTTTCCAAAATCATATTGCAGAAGGATATTGGGGAGAGGCAACTCTAACTATTAAATATTGAAATAATTAAATACTCTCGGAAGTAATTGACTTCAAAAATCTCTAAACTAGTTTATTAATTTTTTTCCTACAAACAATTTCTTAAAAATACCTCCAAAAATATTTTGGTGCATTATTTATTTCAACATCTACAAACAATATAGGCACAAGCTTGAGCATATATCAGGTAAATTTGTTTTTATAGTATATTCTTCCAATCAAAGCAGGTATAATTGTTATCATCCAACCACAAAATGATTCTTCAATTCAAAAGAAGTAACATTTGATTGAAAAGTAAATTTCCTTTTCAATCAAACTCATCTTCAAAGGGATAACAACTACTATAAGATAAATTTGTTGAAACTACTCTCTTCCATCGTGGCAGTCCAACTGCACAAATTCAAATCACTATATCCCTTTAGGTCTATATAAAAAAAAAATAGGCACAACCAAAATTTCCCACAAGATGAAGTCTCAGAATTGTTATCAGCGATAAAAATTAATCAATCAACACAATTTCACTGCACTTGATTTCTCAATACACCTCTTCAAAAATTCTCACCTATACATATAGTCTTCTTTATCAATTTAAATGCCTCAAACCCAATTTGAAGGAATAGAAAAGAAGAATTGAAAAAATGCATTAAAAAAGAGATGAAAGCCTTTAAAAAAATTATATTCAGGGTAAATTGCGCTATTAAGAGGGAAAAAATTGAGAGATGCAAATGATTATTTTACTAAAATACATAGCAGGTGAAAACCCAAAGCAGTACAAAGCAAGATTAGTTCTCTAAGTATAAACTTAATCTATGGAACAAAATATTACAAAACAGTTGCTCCCATTGCAAAATGAATGCATTTCATAATTTAATATCTTTTGCTGCTAACCATGAATGATTCATGCAACATAACAAGGTGAAAATGCTTTCTTGTATAGGGATGTCGAAAAAGTAACTTGTATGAATCCTCCATCCAGATTCAATAGCTCTTTCCCAAGGTGTGCAAATTAAGAAAAGCATTTGATGGTTTCAAACAATCCCCAAGAGCATAATTGGCATATTTACAAAAATTCATATATGAAACTAGAATACAAACAAAATCAAGGAGACCATTCCCCCTTCATAAAATAATCCATTGATAAAAAATTACAATTCTCATTATATATGTTAATGAATATTTATTACAAGAGCTGATTGAAGAACCACTAATGAATTTGAAATAGAAGAACTAGGCAAATTTGGGTATAAAAGTTGCCCGAGCAAATTAAAAAAATATCTCTCAGAAAAATATGTTCTGAACCGATCAAGTAAAATAAAAATGATTGATTGTAAACCATATAAAACTTCAATTGAACAATATTAGAAACTTGACATAGATGAAAGAACATAAGAAAACATTAGATGATATTAAACATTATTTGGGAAACTAATCTATCTATCACATGCATGCCCCTGAAATTGTAGTAAATCTCATAAGTCAGTTTATAAATAGAACAAAAAAAAAATCTCACCTTCAAGCTCTTGACAAAGTCCATAAGTACCTTAAATCAAATCCATGAAAGATAACTATCGACCAAAAAAACATAATGTTCTACTGCTTAAAGATTATATTAATGTTAACCCCGCAAGGCCACTAGTGAATATGAAATACACATCAATATACGGCATAGTTTTAGGAGGAAACTTCATAATATGGAGAAGCAAAAAATGTCATTTTAAGACCCAACACTGAATCTAAATCAAAACAATTGCTTGAGGGATCTGTGAACACCTATGAATTAAAATCAGTTTAGAAGATTTAAACAATCAAATGGAAAAGTTTATGAAAATATATTGAGACAAAAATCTGTCATCAACATTGCACACAATCTATACAACATGATCGTATCAAACATGTGGAAATAGATAGGCATTTTATAAAGGAAAAACTAGAGAGGGGATTGATTTGTGCACCATATATCCCAACAAGAAGATAATTTACTAATATATATTCACCCAAGAGCTCAATAACACCACATTCAAAAATAGTATAAGCAAACTTGGAATTGTAGAACTCTACCATCCAACATGAGGGGGAGTGTTGAAAGGAAATCAGGTGAATGGTTGGTGTAAGAGTGAGATTAAAAAAAATAATAACAATGCCACATATTCATTGCTTACGAGTAAATACCCCTCCCACGGACTCATATATAATAAAAATGAGAAAAAGGCCATGTATTGCTCCTGTGATACCAATCAGCAATTCCTAAATGATATATGTAAGATAGCTCAGAGAATTTCTTTGTGTTTATAATTACAATTATCTATTTTATTTGCCCATTTTAATTTTGTGTATACATACACATTTAAAGAATGAATAATCCAAGTTTTCCTAGCCACTTCTTTTTTTCTACAAGATGCAGATAAAAAAAGCTATTTTGGATGCCACATTATCTTCTTCAATAACAGTGTGAATGTTTAGTAGTTTTCATAAAACTGAAATGCATGAAACTAAGGATTCATTCGACTATTGTGAATATCATAAATTTTTTCCCTAAACAAAGACTACAGCTATTTTTTTATATAACTATCATGTTGTAGTAGATTTCATTTCAAAAAACTACTCATTACAGAAATTTCTATAAAGCCAAAAGAAAGCAGTAGCCAACAACAGTGAAGCTGTGATTTGAAAAGCGGATTAGCTAAAAAAATGGTCCTAAATGGACCCTAATTGGGCATTTGTTCATTAATTTGTCTTCATGTATATCACAAACAGACTGATGGTTCTAGCATTCCTTGGAAGCAACAAAAGGAAAATTTATTGCAAATCTCTGTAAATCCACTTATCTAAATAGATTTTTCCTTTTGATAAAAAAAAGTAGAAACAATGTCTGATAAACTATGGACTATACCTATTGTCATAAGGCTCTTGTCCATACATATCCAAAAAAATCTGCAGCTCTTGTTTATCCTTCTCCAATTTCTCAATCTGCAAAATTACATTCTTTCAGATGAAACTATCACTGCAAAATGTCATACACTCTAATATTTCTTTTTTTTTTTTTTTCATTTCTCAAAAAGATTTTATCCAACCAAAAGAATAAAGAGAACTTATCAGAGAATGGTGAAAAAAAAATGACTCGTAAGATAAATACACATACCAGATCCTTCAGGGACTTAATCTCATCAGTTTGCTCAGCACATTTATTTGATAAGCTTTTGCGTTCAGCAATCTGACAACAACAGGTATTATCTTATATGAGAGTGAAAACAAGATGATTTAGATTGACAGTAATAATCAGCACATATTATCTTCCTCTTTAATAGCCCAATCAGCAATATTGTAGGAGAATAAACCCAGAAACAGTGAAATTATGCCTTAAGCAGCAACAACAACAACAAAGCCTTAATCCCACTAAGTGGGGTCGGCTACATGAAATTATGCCTTAAGCAAGTCAATAAATAAATAAATAGAACTTTTTGAATTACCATGATTCATGGTTCTATGTAGAATTTTTAGCAATCAATTAGCAATAGCAGACTTCATGCATCATGGCTACATAAAATATTTCAATAAATCAACACTCAAGCCAATATATTAACAATTGTAACAAAAAAAAATGTTAAGATAAAATATTTTGATAAAAAAACTTTTTATGTACATTACTTATTCAACAACCTGCATTGAGTTATCCATTATTTAGGAAAAGCAAAACAAATCCTTATTTTTTATCAAAATATCGATTTGAACCTTTCCGTAAATGAACAATAAGAGCAAGCTAAAATTATCAAAATATCCTTATCTTACATAAGTGTTGGCACCAGCACTGCAAGGATCTCACTCTGAATCCTGACTGCTTAATCTAATGTGGCCAGCAAACAACTCAACTTTGGCTTCTTCCACATAGGAATGACCGCACAGAATTAGTATAGAAAAAATAATATTTTCATTCCATAAAATTAGCAATAAAAGAAACAGAATAATTACCTTCACCCACCTATCAACTAAGAAGATGGATACCTAATGAGTTCTAAAGAACGATGGTACAAGTCATCTGCAAGATTCCATTTCATGCCCTCAGCTATCCTATTCTTTACACCAATTTCTGCTGCATAATAGTGGTAGAGCTTAATGTCAGAGAAAAACCTCGCTATTATATCTCCTTAAATATATCTTGTTGTGTAAAGCTGTGTAAAACAACTTGTTGCTATAAAACTCTTTCTTTGAGAGTGCTGACTTGCTTTCGCATGCACAAGAAATAGAACAGCATTGCCACATACTTGCATGCTCTGATTTATGAGAGAAAAGATCTCAACATACGCTACACTTTCACGTCAAACGAACGATGCTAACACAAACACAAATAAGCAAACAAATATTATTACTGAAAAAACCAATAGGCAAATACAACCAACACACGGAAATAGAAAATATCAACCTATATGACACACAAACTGCGACTAGGGTGTTTGTCCCCGACATTAAGGTAGGGAGGTGGAGTAGGTGGGCAGTACAGTAGGGAAGGAGGGGATATTCGCTGCCTAAGACGACATCAAGTGGATAGTTGGGCTGGGCAGCAGAGAATCAATGATCCGAAGCAGTGTTGCGTGGCTAGGACAACAGCTAAGCTGCGAGGAGGGACTTCCATGTGGCTAGGACAATGGATATGTAGTAGAAGGCATGAGACAGTGCCTAGGTGGCAGGGAAGTAATTTTAGAGGGCTGGAACTGCAGCAAAATAGTCAAGAATAGTTGTTCAGGGCGGGGGCGGCGAGAGGCAATGACAGCGACAGCGGCAAGGAATACATAGGACTATTGAACGGCAAAAGAAGGGTTGTTCCAGGGCTGCGACGGTGAGGGGGATGGATAGACAGCGAGGAAATGCAGAAAGAACAGCATAAGGGTTGCTACCAAGGCAGTTGTAGCGAGGAGGAATGTGTGGTAACGATTAAAGAGGGATGATGCAAAGTGGGGGAATGATAAATATCCCGATAGGAACGAGATACAGCCACAGCAACACTTGACCTTTGGAAGACAAGAACCACCTTAGAATGAGATACAACCGCATCACCACTCACCATTGGATACAGTACTAGAAGGGAAATCAAGGGACGGCGGCAGTTGTACTGACAAAAACACAATCCAAAACTAACCCATAACTCATACAAAAGCAAATATATAATAATAGGATAACTAGCAGTGGCTTGGAAGAACAACCGACTCCTCAAAATAAGGAAAATCTGGATCAGTTAGGTCCAAGTAAGACACGGGAGCTGCTCATTCGTGGACGTTCCCAAATGCGGGATGCGATATTACATCCACCCTTCTATGTCAATATCAGTCTCCCACAAAACTGGTCATTCCAAAGCACATCCTGAAAGAATAAGTACTCATCCTCTTTTAACACAATCTGAGCTTAAACTGCATATAGACGAAGATTCCAACAAAATAACTATCGAGCCCTTAAGTTTGTAACATTTTTCTCCCACTTATCTTATTCAACTAAATGTATCTAATAAAAAGGCATGTCATGAGGAATCTAGTCCGGACAGAGATCTATGGCGGCTACACCACGTTGAAGTATAATCACTGAGGTGAGATCTCTTCTTCTCTGAAAGTACTTGGATCTCAACGTAACATGTTCCTTCCTCCTAAACTCTTAAGACGATTTTCAACACTACCATCCATCCTGTCTGATCATCTATCGGTGGGTACATTGATGAACTGAATTTAATACCCAAATGACTCCATATAATCTCCAAGAAGTGGCAAAAAAGTTTCTCCTCTCTAACAGGTTGAACCATTTTGAGTGGAAACCACCAAATATGTGACTTATTGGTCAGAATGTTTGGCAATTCTGTTAACAAGTATCGTCCCTTTTTAGCTATCGACTCCTCAGGCTCGCCATCTACTACAACTATTGTTAATTCAGTTGGAGTCGTTTTCATGGCGCTAATTTGAATCGCTCATATCTCTTCCTCAACAGTTAGAAGTTGAGAATCCTCTCTAAAATCTTCATTTTCTCCGGGACCACTATTTATTTTATCAACTGCTTCTTGATCACTAAAAAATATCATTCTCCTAGTTGTGCAATCTGATTTAATATGCCAAATCTGTGACACTAGAAAAAATGTGAATTGATTCCACCTATTATCTACTCTAGCCTAGTATCTCCTGTGGCGGGGTCGGCCTAGATGCTCTGTTAGGTGTGCTTTTGTTGTTTGATTCTGAGATTGAACTGTATTGCTGAGATGCGACGGTTACCGGTGAGATTGTCTCTCCACTTTTGAAGCTAGGGTCTAAACATCTTGTCTGTAGAGAACTGATAGGTATTGGGGATGCATATCTCATTTCATCTTAGTCCAGGTACTAATTTTATTCTTCCCTTCTCATTGTGGCACAATCTTCAACTTCTCCCATCAAAAGGATGCACCATTCCTTAACTTTTTGGCAGCTAATTTCACCATTACATCGAGTGGGATGTACTAGTATGCAGACAAGTTTCAATATCCAGAGCCAACTTAATGAACTCATCTGAATCCATATGGTCATCAAAATATGACAAATTCACATTTACTTTAAAATCGTGACTTCTTAATAATCTTCTCTCGAATGTAACAAGCATATGCTGCAATTGAAGGACTTTCATATAACGTTCGTATACATTTCTTTGCGGAATTCACCTAAGTGGCAATGTATAATTTTCTTCTTACCTTATTTCTGACAATTATTTGCTCGATGGTGTGGTAAGGGTTTGGGTTTGGGCAAGTGGAAGAGGGTGCACGAGGTGATGTAGAGTGAAAAAGAGAAGTTTTGGGTGGCCAATTTGAAAAATAAGCAAAGGGAAGAATTTATTTGTGGAGATGGGGATTGGATATTGGTGAAAGCTAGAAACTTTATAATAGAACTAGGGTTATGCTAGTTATGATACTAAATGATACCAAAGTTAACCCAAACAACAAACAAATATTATTACTCAAAAAATCAATAGGCAGTTATAACCAACACATGAGAATTTAAAATAGCAACAAACACGGCACAAACTACGACAAGGGTGTACCAACGGTGGTGGTGGTGGTGGTGGTGGTGATGGTCGTTGGAAGTCCGGAAGGTGAAGCAAGATGAGAAGGTGGAGCAGGTGGGCGGTTCAGCAAGGAAGTAGGGGGGCATTCACAGCCCCGAATGACGGCAAGTAGGTTGGGCAACAGAGAACAATGATCTGAAACGGTGCTAGGCGGCCAGAACAGCAACTAGGGTGTGGAGAGGAGGTTCTGGGTGGCTATAATAGGGCTGGCAATTTGGCTCGTTGTTCGCGAACAGCTCGTGTTCGGCTCGTTAAGTAGCTCGTGTTCGGCTCGTTCGTTAAGCCTAACGAGCCGAACACGAACAAATTTTTAAGCTCGAAATGTTAACGAGCCGAACACGAACAATCGTTTGTTCGCTCGTGTTCGGCTCGAATTGGCTCGAAATAAACAAATAATCATATAATTATTTATATAATAATTTATTATATATATTATTTATATATTAATATATTATATATATTTATATTTAAGTTTAAATCATAACTGCTTGTATGGTAGCGTGGTTATGCTTCTTATCCAGGTTCGAATCCGGCGCTAGACATATATTTTTTCAATTAATTTTAACGAGCCAATTTCGAGCCGAACACGAGCCGAACACGAACAAGAATATTTAATTCGAGCCGAACACGAACACACCTTTCACGAGCCATTTCGAACACAAGCCGATTTCGAGCCGAGCTAATTTCGAACGAGCCGAACACGAGCCAAGCCCGAGCTCGTTCAAGCTCGGCTCGTTGCGACCCTAGGCTATAACAAGAGATATGTGGCATGGAGGCAGTGCAGAAGGCTTAGGACAGCGGCTAGGCGGTAGGGAAGTGGTTTGAAAGGGATGGAACAACAGGGAAACAGCCAAGAATGCCAGTTTGGAGCAGTGGTGGCGCACAGAAAAGACGGTGGCAGCTGCAGGAATGCATGGGACTGTGGGACTGTGAAAAGAGTATTGTTTCGGAGCTGTGACAGTAAAAAGGATGAATGTACAACTATAAGCTGCAGGAAGAACGGCAGAAGGGCTGTTGTCGCGGCGCCTGCGGCAAGCAGGAATGTGTGATAACGAAGCGGGAGGGATGTGGAAGAGTGAGGAGAATTAATATTCCATCGAAAACAAGATATAGTCAAAGAACCACTCAACCTAGAAGAACAATCACCACCTTGAAATGACATACAATCAGAGCACCACTCGCCTCTGAATACAACCCTATAAGGTAAAACATGAGACATCGTGGCTGTCATGACAATAACACAATCCAAAACTAGCCCTAAACTCCTAGAAAAGCAAATATATAATAATAGGATAAGTAGGAATGGCCCAAGAGTACCGGTCAACTCCTCAGCAAAAGGAAAACCTGGACCGGTTCGGTTCAAGCAAGATGCAAGACCATTCGGTCGTAGACAAACCTGTGTGTAAGACACAACCCCACATCCACCCTTTTACGCTCGCATCACAAACCTTGCAAATTATAGTTCCTTAAATACATCTTGTTGTGTAAAGCAACGTAAAACAAATTGTTCCTATAAAATTCTTTCTTTGTGCGAGTTGGATTTGTGTGCACAAAAATAAAATAGCATTGCCATGTACTTTCACGCTCTGAGTTTTGAGAGAAAAGATCGAAACAAAACCTATAGATTTCCATGTTGGATGAAGGATGTTAGCACATTTTGTGCCCAAAAAGTATTAGTATAAATAAATATTTATAAAGCAAGATTAATTACAATTATTAAGTGAGAATCATAAGTTAATTTGTACAAACAAGTTGATAACTATAAAACATAAATATTGAAGTAATTGTGAGCTCTAATACCATAAAAATACTTAAAAGCAATAACCTTAATGTTTTTTATATCAATTTTATTTAAATGAAATTTTCTTGAACTAAATGATTTTTTGTGTATAAAGAAAATTAATGCAAACAGTTTCTAGTATGACTATAAGATTAAATGAATCTGCATTAGGAGCAGGTTCCTCATTTGTGACAAAATAATCTCATAATATATACAATTGCAAAAATTATGCAATATATGTGATAATAAAAAAATTATATATATATATATATATATATATATATATATATATATATATATATATATATATATATATATATATTCATAAGAGCTGGGATGTTCGCGTAAGCGATAATCAACAGCAAACCAAGAGAGGAAAAGAGTAGGAGTGAAAGAAAGGGTTCAAAATTAAAGTATTGAAAAGAGGGAGGAGATGGGCATGGGTAACAAGTGCTAAGGCGAGTGCATGCAAGGACAAGCAACTAACACATAAGCAGCATAAGGAGAAGGAGACAAGCGTGGGTAACAAGGAATTCAACTTTTAGTTTGGCTTGAAATTAAGAGGAAGGCATGATGGATTAATAACATACATAGGAAGAAGAAGAGCCTAGGGCTTTACATGGATTATTTCCTTACTTCTTCATTGCCATTCATATAATCGTAAACCTTAACCCTAAGCTTCCATAATCCATAATTAAGATGAAATATACTCTAAGTTGGGGTTCAAATCAAGATTTTTCTTTCTTTGGACCCAACATGTAACAATGAAATATAAACAATTAAGAAAACGCTCAATAATTATTATAGTGTTTCTCTGTTTAAGAGAGAAGGCATATATGCATCTCCAATGGGTATTAAAAAATATAAATAATAAAAGAAGGGGAAAAAAATAAGAAGGGTTTGGTGGCCCTATAAGGAAGCACAAGAATTATAATCCCAAAGTCAGAAAAATTGATTCATCGATATAAATTCTTGATTCGTGTGCCTTAAGCTATTTACTATTTATTATTGAAAAGTGAGTGATCGACACTGCAAAAGAGATAAAGAAAGAACAGAAGTGATACAATAGCAATCACGACACTGTAGCCGCACACTAAAGCAACTAAGTAATTGTAGCAGCCAAAATTCTTAACTGCAAAATTTAACACTCCCCTTTATAGTGAATGGCATAAATCTATCATTTTAAAGTTGACTACAATAATTTTTAATGTCGGAATGCAAAAACCTATGGTGAATATACTGATCAGTTGATTATCTATAGATACATATGAAGTGCAAATTTTTCCAATTCCTCCTAATCAAGATTTTATCAACCTTAATATGCTTGGTGTGATCATGTTATACTAGATTATGTACAATTATTGTCACAACATATTTTTACAATCGATTTCCACTTAATTTTTAAATCTTCTAAAATAAGTTTGATCCATTGAAGTTGGTAGATACCTTTGGGTAAAGGCTATTCTTATTTCTATTTATGAGATTTCCTTTTGCTAATATACAATACTCTGAAATGAACCATATCCACCAATGAGACAACATAGTCCATAGTTGTACCTCCAGCAATTTGTAGGATATCAAGCCTTTTGTAAAGAATTATTTTTCCTCTATAAGGTTTAAGATATTTGATAATTTAATAGATGGCTTAAGGTGTCACTCTGGGTTTGGGTATGAATTGGCTGACTATTGTTATTGCAAATGTGACGTTAGGGCAGGTGTAGGATAAGTAAATTATTTTTTCTATAAACATTAGATATTGTCATCAAAGTTGAATTTCTATTCTTGCTCAATTGGAGATTTGCCTAAATTGCACTCTATCATCTTTGTTTCCTTCAACAAGTCTATATTGGGAGAGGGGAGAAATATCTATTGTTTAGATTAAACCACCTTTATACCCAAAAAGTATTTGATTTTGATAGCCCTTTGATATTAAAATGTTCAGCGATTCTTTTTATGAAAGCATTTTTTAATCTTTTTTGTCATCCCTTGTGAAAATAATATTGTCATTATATATAATAAAATTTAATATTTTATAATTAGAAGATTACCTTATGAATAGAATGTGATCTCTTTGGCTCTGTTGGTATCTAGCTAGCAAAATAGTTTTTAATCTATTAAACCAAGTTCTTGATGATTGCTTTAATCTGTATAAGGCCTTTTTCAATCTACATACCTAATTCTTTTTTGAGGTATTGAATCATAGTGTTAGATTTATATAAATCTTTTCTTCAATAGTCTCGTGTACAAATATATATATATATATTATACTTTTATATAAGTCACCCATGACTTGCTGTGAGGGATTTCAGAATGTGAATAATATTCATTTATGCAACAAGAACATTGATTTCTTGATATTCAATCTCATTTGACTAAGTATATTCTTTGACCGACGATCTTGTTTTGTAATTTTATAGGCTTCCATTTACCTTATATTTGATCGCTTAGATCCATTTGAATTCTGGTATCTTTTTTATTTTTACTAATTCAATGATCTCTCATATATGTTTTTTTTTAAGATATTAATATCTTCTGTCATAGTCTACTTCAAATTATATTTTCAAAATGTCTAATATAGAGTTTGTGGAATGAAAATGAGATTGATATTAACTTTGGTTAAAAAGGCATTATGAGATGAAAAAAATTTATGAAAATGTATGTATAAGGAGAAAAGATATGAATGAGTAGTAGTGGATTAATCGGTGTTATCAAGTAATAGTTCTAAGTCCTGGGCTTTTTGGAGGTCCTAATTGGTGTATTCCTTCTCGTATATTCTTCAAGGGGTACAATTGATACAAGACTTGTATTTATAGTATTTTGTGCTATACGAATATCAAGATGAAAAATATCAACAAATTTCACGTTAAGAATTATCCGTTGAAAATATGTTTAAATGAAGAAACTATGAGTTTTATCAAAAGTGATATCTATAAAATTGAGGAATAATTTTATAGATAGATGATAGTATTTATCCCCCTTTTGTGTTGCATAATATCTAACGAATACACACTCAAGATCTCTTATATCAATTTTTTGCCTAAATTATTTATAATCTGAATATGTGCATCCAAAAATTTTAGGCATGCCCATTTTTGAAAAATTGTTTATAGAAAAGAACTCAACATATAATTTAGGAGACTTTTGAAACCAATTACTCTGAAGAGTATTAGCTATTAAAACTATCCCTCAATATTATTTTGGTATTTAATAATGGAAGAAAATTTTCTTAATTACCTCTAAAAGATTAGGTGTTGGCCTTTACAAAAGAAGCATAAAACTAAGTTAAGTGTTGTCGAGATAAGAATGATTAGGTGGATGAATAGCTTTACACCAAGAGACAAAATGCCAAATGAATATATCGGTGTAGCTCTAGTGACAGACAAAATTAGAGAGACTCGTCTTAGATGGTTTGGTCACATTAAACGTTGACCATTTGATGATTCAATTAGAAGAGTAGATGTTTTATATTCGACTTATGTTAAGGAAGGCAGAGGAAGACCTCGGAGGACTTGCATATTGTATAAAAAACAATCTTAATTTATTAGAATTAAATGAAAATATGCCACTAAAAAGGACGCAATGGAGAAAAAGGATTCATGTAGCCGAACCCACTTATTGGGATTAACGCTTTGTTGTTATTGTTGTTGTTGTTGGCCTCCAAAAGATTATGATTTTTTTCAGCCCCTTTGAGTGTGATAAGGTAAGAATATTACTGGATATCGCTCTCTTTCTGAAGGAGAAATGATAATGTGCAATTCAAATAATCACAAGCATTATAAGTCTGAAAAAAGTTAATGCTAGAGTTACATTAATTCTTTAACATTTATGTGAATATTAAGAGTATAATATTAATATCAATCTTTTGTATAATTAGATATATCGATGTCATTTAAGAGAAATCATCAATAAATATAACCAAAACTAATGGCTCCGAAAATATTGAGAATTTTAGAAAGCCCCCAATAAAAATAAAGTAACACAATAAAAAAGCTAGAGTTGCTTTAAGAAAAGAAGCACGATGATGTTTAGCAATTTCACAAGTTTTCCAATGAAAATCTTTTTTATGAAAAGAGAAGGAAACACATGCTAATGATTATTAAAAGAGGAGTGACTTGATCAATAACGGTGTGTCAAGATGAAGCAGTAGCATGAATGGTAAAGAAACATGACTGATGCACTCAATCCACAAGATGGTATGTCTAATAGTCTTTCCCATAGCAAGATTCTAAAAAACACAATGATCGGGAAAGAAGGTGATTTTGCAATTATGTGCTTTGATAAATTTGTGCATAAATAGAAGATTAACTGTAATGTGAGAAACAAGCAATACTTTAGCGGGTAAAATTGAGAGAAACTAAGATGTCACCATCTCCTAAATACTTTTTAAAGACCAAGATGCAATTTTGATTTTTCTATTTCTGGGATATGGTTTGTAAGATTGAAATATATTGGTAAGATTTTTCATGTGGTCAATAGCTCCTGAATCTAGAAAGCATTGAGGAGAAGAGCTATTTAAGACATTAAAAATATAAAAATTAAAAATCATACCATGCTGAGCAGGAGAGCAAGATTCGGATGACTTATCCAAGAAATTAAGAAAATTCCTTAATTATTCAATCTCTTCCAAAATAAGCCTTTCTGACTCCACCAGGCAGGCCTGTTTTTTTAATTTTCATCCTTGTTTCCTTCATAAACTTGGGGCTTACCATAGAGCTTCTAGCATTTGAGATTGATATGTAATTTCTATTTGTAGTGATTGCACCAAAGATTATTTAAAAAAAATATTTGTTTTTTGCAAAAAATTATGATAGAAAATCACTTATTCTGGGATTTAGAAGTTGTCATAGCAAATGTTTTGAGGGTGGATCATTGATCATCACTGTTATTCTTCCTTCTTCAGCTCATACAAAAGAAAATACTTCATTCAGAAAAAAAATAAATATTAACTTAGTATTTGGATTTAAATTTTTAGTCCAATTCATTATTTATGGAGTCATGCCGTGAACTTAAAAATTCTCTCTCACTCTATGAATTGTTTGAGGGTCACCGCATCCTTGCAGCATGACATTTTGAAATCTTGGTAATATTCCAACTCCAACAATTAAACATTCATGACATTAAAGTACTATATGATAGGAAGATTATATACATTTTTCTCCTTTGAACAAATTTATTTAACTCCATCTCAAAACTCCTTTGCAACATAAAGAAATATAAACATTCCACAAATCTCAAGTGGTATAGTGTTTCACGATCATGTCATGATCATAGAATCACATTTTTCCCAAAATATAAACTTTCGGTATTTGAGCTCCAGAGAGAGATCCATAAAGTATTGGATCTTTCCCTCTTCTTTTAGAAAAATTTTCACAATTTAGGGTCATTTTTTTTTTAATTCAAGCAAAAAGGTGCTTGAAATCCGTGGTGTTCTCCTTTAATATTACTTTCAACATTAATCATCATTGATTCCTTTAAAGGGATGTCAAACAACTCAAAACATAATAAATAGGAGTATCCCGAGAAAAAGAAATAAGATTGCAAGTAAAAAATCCCAACCTTAGAAAAAGAGAACAATTGTTTGAAAGAAAAACCCAATCTCGCCTTAATATCATCTGGAAAATAAAAGTGTAAAGAAAATTCTAAAAATTTTTATTCTTCTTATTTTTTACAAGAGATGAGGCATATATAAATTATCAATAAACATTACAAAATAGGAATAAATCAAAAATAATAATAATTGTAATAAGGGACCGATAACCTTACACAAAGGCACAAGGATTGCAATCTGAGGGCCAAAAAGAAATTGATTGAACGACCCAAGCATTGATCTGTGTTATAATTTCTTTACTATGATTTGAGAATGAATAGGACACACCACAAAAGAGAGAAGAAATTCAACAAAAATAATCATCAAAACTTAAAATGTATCAAGTATAAAAAGTCAACATGTGTTGCATAAGAAAATGAGAAAATCATTTCAACAAAGGTTATCATACTAATGCAAATTTTATTTAATGTATACAGAGGGGGTATATCAATAAATAAATCAAATTTGAGAGGATTATACATCATTATCATAAAAGAGAAACAAATTAACAACACCTTATTCGAAAGTCCTATTTGCCACTTTTTTTAATCCCTTCCTTTGGCGTATCACCTATAATACTATCATGCACACAATTAGTGTTTATTTATGTATTTTTATTATTGTAAATGATTATGCTTATTTCATTCTTCAAATTGATTTACTAGTCCATTTCTAATCAAACAATTTAATATTACTTTTTCATCCAGCCAAATTTGAAATTTAGCAACTTTATTATTTTTCTTCTAGCCAATTCGATTAGGCTTGAATGTCAACTTTTAAATTTTATTCTTATTAAATTCAAAATGAATTAATTCAACTAAGGAAAAGATCTTATTTTTAATAATGCATACTCTTTCTTATTAGCTTAAAAACTAATGAAGTGGAAATTCTCTTGTTTGTTTGTTTCTCATATTATGCTTCTAACCTTAACCAAAATAATTTTAAAGTAGCTCTTAAATTTCAATTAATCTGCATCTCCATTACAATTAGTAAATTCTACACACTATTATCATTACTATTAAATTAGTAATTAATTTTCATCAATATAATGATTTTTAAATTACACATTAATCAACACCAATATTCTTATTATTACTTTAGAAATTAACCTACATCTTTCTCTGTTAATCCTAGTTAATTTAGTATAGTTCTGTCAATTTTTTAATCATTATATTATCAAATTGTAAAACATATAAAGCAACATTATATTTCTTAAAAAAAATTTGAAACCTTCACATATATAAAAAAAAAAATTTCTAATTTGCTCTAATAACTAAAAGTCCATCTTCTTCCCTTTCCCTTTCCCTTTCCCTTTCCCTTTCAAAAATATTAATATCTCACAATAAAACTAGCAATTCTTGCATTCTTTTGTACTCATAGGATTTATAAACTGTGAGAAAATAGTAAAAAATCATACTTCTCGACAACCCAAAAAAATCTAAAAAGAAACATGCCTCATAAGCTTGGAGGACAAAAGGACCTTATTTTAGATGTTAAAAATCATACCTAATTGGAAAGCATCTCGATCCCACATCGTTATGCCCACAATTGCTCACATAAAGGTGCTCGTGCACTTGGAGGTCCCTTTCTACTCGATTGTGCCACTCGACCTGGTCGTGCGTTATGGTTTGTTTACCCACCATTTTTTCTTCGCTCAGTTGCTTACACTCCCTCATTCACTCCCTCTCTTTCTAGTGCTCCCACTCTAATCAGCACACCCAACCTAGTAACTGTTTTATGCAGCTAATATTCGTTGTCACCTTATTCTTTAATTTATTTGTTTTAACACTTATTTAAAGAAGTGTTCCATTTTCTCTTTTTTAAATTGATTTATTGAGTTAACTTTTGAAACATTTTACTCTAATTTAATTAAATAATTTAGTATAATTATTTTATCTCATTAAATTAATTTAATGATTATTATTTATCAAAAGCTTTTATATTATTATAAAACTAATGTCAAATAGTTAGAATAAGGTTGAAGATAATGTATTTTAGTCAACATGTAAACCATTAGTTATACATAAAAAGTATGCTTCTATTAGAGATGATTGGTCAAGATTATGGAATATTGAAGCATGGTTGCTCCCTAGCCTATCCACTCTCCTTCTTGCTCAAAATTCCTTCTCAATTGATCCTTTTTCTCTCTTATTGTTGGTTCCACCTCTCTACTTCATGATATCTCTCCCACCTCTTAAGCCAAGTCAAACGTTAGAAAGATTGATTTTGCCATAACAGACCTCCATCATTAGTGATTATTTTATCTAGAAAACACTGCTCCTCAATCATGCATGCTTTGATCTCAATCTCACCAATCACATTCGCTTCCTCTCTTCTTTTCAGGTGTCCCCCTTTCCCAAAGCCCAACCCTCCCTCTCTCTCACTCACATTACCCCTCTCTCAGTCTCCACTTCACAATCCAGCTCTCCAGTTGCTCAATTCACAGTTAAACACAACATAAGATTGATTTCGCTAAATTGGTTCTCCATTACTTTGCAATCTATCGTCTAGCTGATGCTGGTCACAACTTATACATTGAAGAAAACGTCAATTTACAGTGTCTCAGATTGTGATGCACCAAAACCTTGGCTGTAATAAAAATTTTATAAGTCTAAGACTTCGATATATGATTCATAAAAGAGCATGTTCTTCATAGATGCTAGATTAAAGTTTGCCAGCATTTAAATTCACACCTTCTCCTCTAGTTTAGCTGTCAGAGAATTGACTTCCTGCTGCAATGAAAGGGCTTCAGCTGCAGTATCCTTAGACCGCTTCAATTGTGCTTCCATTATCTGCATCTCTTTAGACAATGCAGATGCAACAGCGTGAATCTCATCTTTGATATCTTTTCTCTCTGAAATAAAAATCTTTTAGATCGTAACATGAAAAACGCACAATTTTACGTAGCTAAAACTTCATGATTTTCACCTGAATCCTGCAATGCTTCTTCCAATTTCATTTCAAGATCGTTTCTTTCAGCAAGTTGCTTCTGAATTTGAAGTTCTAGCTCTTTTTTCTTGGCCTCAAGACTTGAAGAAGAGACCCTCAAATTCTCAAATGAATCTAATTTGGCAGATAGCTCCCTATCTTTTTTAAGTAACTGATTTCTATCCGCCTGTGTGTATAATTCTAGGAAATCAAAAAAGTAAAACCGACATACAGTGGGCATTCAGCAATACTAAAGCAAAAAACTACCTGCAAAGGTTCTATCAACCCCTTGTACCGCTCAAGTTCAGCATTTAAATGCTGAAGTTGGTCTTCCAGTAAAACATATGGTTTTGAATGGAGCACATATTTGTCATCCTTCAATTGATTCTACTTGTGAGAGGAAAAAGGGCAAGTTACAACTACGTCGTATGATTTGAAGCACTGCCGCAAATAAAAGAATTTCTATAAACAAACCAACAAAGCTCAAATCAAGTAACCTCAAGGTCTTCCAATTGTTTCGACAAGGTTAAACTGTCTTCCCGTGCCTCCTGAAGCTCAAATTCACGATTTGATGCCAGCATCTGCCACAAGGTAAAATTATTTTACTTGGGGCTTGTTTAGGATCATTAAAAAAAAAAAACATGTTTGTTTAGTATATTTATTGACATATTTATATCTTTTATTTCTAAAAATAAATTAACATGTTTTCGAAAATAGTAAAAACAACTTCCATGTATTTAGAGTGTTTAAAAATGACATACCTAAATCAAAATCAAATATATTCAGTTTTAGATCAAAACATAAATAAAATAAAATAAAAATATTAAAAAAAAAATTGATTGTAAATGGCCTCTTATTATGAATACTTTATGACATTATGCTGGTAACAGCAGCCTTGGAACACACAATAAAAACAAAAGTAAAATACCACTTGGCAATCATTCATGTACCTTGGCTTCTTCAATAGATTCTTTCAACTGCCTCAGAGTGATGGTCCTATCTCCAAGTCTCCCAGGTGCGCTGCTCCCATTTATGGAGCTGGCAAGTGAATAATTCATAGCAGATGTCCCTTTCTTCTGCAGCTGTAAAATAACCAACTTGCGTCTACTTTCCTCAAGCTCAGCCATACTTTCCTCAAGCTCACCTTTCAAGCATGCAAGAACTTAAATGCTCAAAAAAAGTGAAAAATGTGCTGAACGATGACTGCGTATACTAAATAACGAACAAAAATGTAGAATGATTATTAATACCAAAATTAAAAAAAAAATCAGCGTTGCTTTGGTAATGTATTCTATCTGAAATTTTTTCTGTAATTTGTTCGCTTAAAGATAATAATACATTATCAGTTTCTACAACGGCATATAACGAAAAGCCATTACTACGAGCACCACTGGACAAAAACTGATATGACTTTTGTTCTGATTGTGAAATGGAATCAGAGGTGATCATTAAGACACTTCAGATAAACATTAATATCAATGTTTAAGATTTGTATTATCAAATAACAAATTAGAGAAGAATATGGAAAGTGTCAAGTAATTTGTTTAAGAATGCAGAACAGAAGTTAAAAATAGATTTATTTTTGGAGAGAGAGAGAGAGAGTGGGAGGGTTTAGTAGGTGGGGGAGAACTAGAAAACCATACTTGAGAGGTTCTTTAGCTCAGACTGCTCTTTTGACTTGTTCTCCTCATAATAACTTATTTCTTCTTCGTATTTTGAATGCAACTGGTGTAAAATAAGTATGGCCGCCTGAAGATTACAAACCTCCTCTCTTAACGAAGCATCAAACCTTTTAAGTTCTACCATAATCTCTAAAATAAAAACAGAAAAGTTGATCAACATTCCAAACACAAAAAAAAAAAAACATAAACTGCATGCAGCTTAAAATGTCACTTTCTGGATCAAGAGCTCATAAAATTCAAAAACATGAATAAATAAATAAATAATTGCTTCTAATATTTTCCCTAACCTTCTGAAGATGGTGTGCCATGCAAAACCACCGCTAACCTCTCCATTTTATCCTGCTTAGCACTTAAAATCTCCTCTATATTTTTCATCAAATTTATGGTCCCTGAATGGCGTAATGCGAGAGCATCTTGCACGTGTTTGATTTCTAGTTCTACCCCATTCCTCTGAGTAGGAGATATTCTTAACAGCATGCACAGAAATATCTCTTCAGGTGGGAAAGATGCAAGGATGTCTGTAAAATTAAATGAAACAAGATATGCCTAATGTTATCTGAATTAATGCTAGAATCGGAGGATCAAAATAAAAAATCAAAAAATAATAATAATATAAGTATTTACAGGACCTTCAGTCAAATACTCATGGTCTAGTTCACGTAAGATATTTGGGTCAGGACCAGCTCGTAATCCAAGCAAAACCACGTCATCAACCAGCTATAAAAAGGAGAAAAAAAAGTAAAGCAACTCAAAAAAGTAAAAAAAGAAAGAAAGAGATGGTGATGATACAGATGAGTTTGAAAAGAAACAGAATGCTGTAGATGTGACCTGATTCCATCTTTTGTTCATAGTCATCAAAATTTGATCACAAGAGTTCTTCCTCTCTTGCAGCTCCTTGTACTTCTTTTCCAGCTCGTGCATTGCCCTCTTCTGAGCTTCTAACTGTTGAACAAGCTGCTGGTTCTGATATTGGAGAGCTGCAGCATCAACCTGAAGTTTAAAGTATCAGTAGATGTTCTTAACAAAGTTTGGTATGAAAAATAGTAAACAACAATGTTGAGTTGAAGCAATTAATAGAAATATATGAAAAACTTGACAAATAACAAAATGTCATAAAGCTTGAAACAGCAAACAAAAGCTAGGCCCATATAAAAAAAAAATAAAACATAATATACTACCAAGAAGTAAAAAGGCCTAACAAAAATGGGAACGGAAACAAAGGTAGCAAAGATAAAGAATGATTATAATAATAGAAAATAATTTTAAATTTAAAAAAATAAATCTGAAGGAGAATGCAATATCACATGAATCAGGATACATAGAATAGATACTTTCACGCAAATCATGGATGGAAGTTACATTTTTTAAGTATTGTAATGCTACGAGAAAGTTGAACAGAATTTGCCTATCGGTTCAGATCTTTTCTTTTCAAGATGCTTGAATAATATTAAGCTTAACTCCTAAGACTAAACTTCATTTCATTTGTGGTAATAATGCATTCCCCTTAAAATTTCAGAAGGAATTTGGTTTTAACACCTTGACTAAAGGAATAATAAGTGCCACTTCCCTTCCCTTGACTCTAAATTGCATCATCTACAAAAAGAAATATTGGTTCATAATGTCGGAGCTTACCGCGGTACTGTAATTGCCATAGTACCGCAGGAATACTTATCATGGGAGACGAACCGAAACAATCTCAATTTTCTTTCATATGTTTTATTTCCTATTAACCTTCATTCATTTCCAGTCATTTCTTATATATGTGTTGTATTAGGTTTGGAAGTCTGTTTATTGTGTCCTGTTTAGAACAGTCGTGTACATCCGTTCTTCTCCCTTTGAAGGATGTATCAAAAGGAGTTGGTGATGCTCCGACTGTATCTCTCTCCCGATGTGGTGATTATCTTCTTGATTCCCTTCCGCATCCTCCCATTAATTCCGCCCACCCTCCAATGCTGCAACCACCCCGGAATAGCCACATGCTCCTGTTTCCCCGCAGTTTTCCCATCTTCCAGCTGCCGCCATCCGCATTTCGGCTTGCTGCCGCCATCCCGGAGAGCGAGGAGTTGCTGTCCTTACTTGTTCCACCGCCCCCCAGCCGTCCCTACCACTTACTATTGTCGTTACCCTACTGTCCCAGCCATTCCTAACAGCTGTCAACCCTCAAAGCTGCCCCACAACCCCTTTACTTGCTGCTGCCACCACCAAACAGCAAATTGTTGTTGTTTGACCTGTTTTTCCTTGCTGTCCACCCGCTTAGCTAGCTGCTGCCACACAAATAGCAAGGAGCCACAGCTTGTGTTATTGTTTCTGCTCTTTCCTGCGTGCTGCCGCCCAGGATAACAAACAGCCATTGTTGTGTCGTTGTTTCCCCACCGTTCAAGCCCTCCTCAACCTTGTCACAACCTTTCCAAACCTCCGCCAATCACCATCACCGCCCCAAAATCCTACCCTAATTTGATTATATGTGTCGTGTATGTTGTTATTTTAGATTTCCGAATGTCCTTTTATTGTACTTTCTCTTTCCAGTGTGTTGATTGTAACCGTCGATTTGTTTTTTGTAATAATATATGTTTTTCCTATTATTACTCAAGTTAACTCCGGTATCAACGTAGAATGACCACGGACTTTGGTATGATTCACCAAACCATTACAAAGCTCGAAGAACCTCTAAAACCCTCACCAGATCTTTCTACAGATAGGTGAAATTTTTTTCTCCAACATTACATTCGTTTTTCTTCTATAACTTAACTTATCTCATTATCCTCAGTTAGATCTCTCATCTTTGCTCTTCTAAAAATTCTTGGAATATTTCATTGTGCTCCCAAATTGGAGGTCGCGTGTTCGATCCACTGGTCGTCCTCTGCTTGCCTCTTGGAAGATGCCCAAAGGATATGCGGTCAGTCTACCATCATGACCGATCGACTGGTGACTGTTACCAGTTGGCTCAAGATTTTCTGTTGTAGAACCCTCAATTGGAGAAAATTTGATATCTAGCAAAACACCCCCTCAACCGTTATAACCAGAGTGATACTTTCCACTCGCAACTCCGATTGTGATTCCATCACCACCGCCATTGGAGTCAGCGATCGTCCCGAAGCACCCTCAGCCACAGGATCTACGGCGCTAAATGGTGGAGCCTGTTCCTCAACCATCGAGAAAGTCTGCCTATCATCCTACGAGATGTCCTTCTGTTGATCACCGGGATCCCCCGACGACGCCACTTGGTCGTGCGGATCAAGTTTAAGGACATATCTTTTCCTTTTCATAGATAATTTCTTCCTTAACCTTCCACCCGTAGGACGAGGGGGAGTGCTCATCTCTCCAAGAATCATGAGTACATCTTTATCAAAATGCCTTGAGCTTTAGCACCAGACATGGCATCGGTTAGAGTTTCACATAAAGGGAAGTTGAGAAAAAAGCCTCATTGATCCTAATTATAGGAACTGTGGGCATGGAGATGGAGGGAGTAATTATTAATTTATTAAGTAGTTGAGGTTTTAAATTAAATTTTTCATCATAAAGATTCTCTTGTCCTTGCCGCGGCATATCATTCAAGAAGTAAGAAAATAAGGGGAATTAATATGTATGCAGGAAAATTGTCAGCACAAACCTCAAAACAATCGCACGGCCAAAAAAGAAAAAGATGAAAACCAACGATATGTGATTTCAAGAATTCAATAAGCCATTCAACTAAAAGTATCCAGCTGATCGATGGAAAAACAATCAGCTTAAATTTCCCCTAGTTATCGAATGATCATCCGGACCGAAAACATCAATGCTGGTCGACCCAGAGACAACCGACTATCACTCAAAGAACACTCGGGTTCCCAGAGCCAGAGCCAAAGCCGATCGAAACTGGTGAGCAAAGTCGGCCAGGTCAGCTACGTCGACCAGTACAAAAGCATACCGATCGGTAGACTTAGAATTACGGAAAGTTATCAATATCATATGTTGATGTGAAGAGTTTTTAATGTCATTTATGAACATGAAAAGGTGTTAGAATCAGTTATAGATCCGGATATATGTCAATACTATTTATGATTACGAAAAGATTTCTAAAGGCAAAAAGACTAATACATAATGCTCATACTTAAATAAGGGTACATGCCACATTAAAGTGGGCGTAAAAATGTAACTTTATTAAGGGTCTCCCGTAATTATAAATAAGGACCATTTTATGAAGGAAATGACGGAATTTCTTTCTTAAAACTGTTAATCCTGCACTCAACTGCTCTCTCTCTCTCTCTCTCTCTCTCTCTCTCTTTTCTTCCATTCTTCTTCAAGTTCTATCCCTCGTGGTGTGTTCCAAAAGATAAATCGGGATTCAACACAGACTATTCTTTCAGTTCCCCTTTTTGTGATATTTATCTCTCCCGTTATTCTATTTCTTTTTTTTTTCAGCTCACATCAAATGACCAGTTGGCTCAGTTAAAACCGTACAGTATTTCCTGGTAGATTGTTATGACAGAAACTTATATTTTGCTGTATTCATCAATACAAATAGTATGCATAATCAGGCAAATGAACAAAACACTGCAGAAGATAGGAGGAATGGAAATTAATGAAGTTTGAGAATGTTGAAGTCACTCAGTATATTTCCTTCTTCAATAAACATTGAATATCACCACTCTCAGGTTTTTTCAACTCTAGCAGTCGAGCAATTTAAATTCACATGTAAGCCTACAACATCAACATCCGAATTAATATGCTATTCACTTTTGTTGATAAAAAATCATGCCGTATGACTGGAGTATGTTCCATTAAAATGAAGCCGTGTGATTTTTGCCTTACCAAAATCCAATAAATTACTATTTTCAGTATATCAGTTTCCCATCCAGCAATAAAATAAATTATATCAGTATCCCCCACAGGTGAAGCTTCAGGTTGGCAGAAGCCATTCATGTATGCTATCCACGAGGAGAAAGGAGAAAGAAGTTGACCTAGAAAT
The DNA here is from genome assembly GCA_022702705.1 of Papilionanthe hookeriana x Papilionanthe teres. Lineage (NCBI taxonomy): Eukaryota > Viridiplantae > Streptophyta > Magnoliopsida > Asparagales > Orchidaceae > Papilionanthe > Papilionanthe hookeriana x Papilionanthe teres. Next base: position 18,714,544 of record CM040430.1, on the reverse strand, counting down.
CCCAAAGAAGTTCGCAAAATTTCAGGGGCAGGCAGACGATAGAAAAAGTTTATTAAGCCCATACAGTTTTAACTGCTCTAGCTCTGGACAATAACATATTGTAGAGGTATTATGATGTATTACAGTGAGAAAATGGATAGAATGATTTTAAGAGCTTTTAATCCCGACATGCTGCCATGCTCCCTCTTAGCATGTTGAAACTTACTGGCACTAAGATGTAGAATAAAAAACATATGACCAACTTTCCGCAGCAGCATTTTTGTATGATAGATCCAAATTGACACAAGAAGCAAAAAAGCAGTGCAAATAGGACAATGATATTGAGAAGAAATTATTAAACTTGAAATGTTTCAATATTTTAAGAAAATATTTTTCCTAAACAATATATCTTTCACAAATTGGATATTGAATCAAATTAAATTTAATAAAATTCAAAAAAAAAGACCATGTCAATGTAAGAAAGCCAATAATAATCAAGGCTTTGAGATTGAAGTAGCCAGCCATGATTTGATAGGATTACACAGGAAATATTTAAAATGACTGCTCTTAATCTAAACTTTTAAGCAATGGAACCTCGTTTGTTTTGCAGTTAGCTTTGATCAACGCAACCACATTGCCTACATAATTTGAATATCCAATTCTTTCAAGCTGTGTGATCTTGGAGAATTATGCTTAAGGTTATTCATGCAAACAACAGAGAAAAAAAGAAGTAAACCAACCCAAATTAGGAATAAGCTCAGTGCTTGCAATAGCTAGAGATCATATTAAGGTAACAAAAAAATTATCGGGAATATCAAAACCAGTGCTAAGCAAACGTTTTATAACAATTTTCATAATGATTGACAGCACAACAGATGTAATGTAACCTAACCAACTAATCAAGGATTTAATGCTTTTCACTGATTTCATACCTCTTGATTTAATAGTGATTGCCAACTTCAAAAACATGCCTTAATCAAGTGATAAAGAATTTCCCTTCGAGTGGTATTATATCATGTTGTTATTAAGTAATACATCCATCCAAGATAACCTATAAAACTTTTCTAAATTAATTTTGTAACTACAACTATAACTGGACTGCTAAAACTATCACTGCCGAAAACAGACAACCAGAGGATCTTGACCATGTTGATGACCAGATTCCTATTAATAATATTGCATCCATGAGCCATGTTTTAAATTTAGTATAAAAACTCATAATGATCGATTCATTTACATTGCTCATACAAGGCAATGACATGTAATAAATTAATGTGATTGACATGCTATATTTTCTCTTTAGCCTCCATTCTCTTGAATTAGCAAAATCACCTACTTTTAAAATTAAGAATCCGGAACACAGCTCAATTTGAAATGGCAACAAGGTCTCACAGCAAGGAAAAATTACTATCAATGAGAGTACATACAAAGAATTTCATACCTAGTTAGATTTGCTGTGTTAGTTTAACTTTTGTATAATAACCCCTAATGATCAATTCATTTACAGTTCTTATAAAGAAATATGAAATTTACAAAATAAATGGGATAGCCATGCAATGTTTTATTTTAACCTCCATTCTCTTCAATTAGCTAAATCATCAGCCATGGTAATAGAGGGTCTCAGGAAGGAAGATAATTGGTGATAAAAATTTCACATCTAGTTTCATTTGGTATGGTAAAAGGTAATGATGAAATCCTCATAAAATAGTCGACTTAATAGACTAAACATAAACTTCAAGTTTATATTAGTATGCTTCTACAATAGAAATCGCAATTTGAAACACATGATAGAAAATATATTTAAAAAATTAACTAATATTAGCATCTCTCTTTCATATTATATAGAGCACATGAATTGATTAAAATGCATAAAGCTAAAGGATTCTATCAATTTACCTTTTCATAAAAAAAACTTAATGCAAATTACTAAAATCTACATACCAACCTCCACCAAGCACATTCGATGTGTTGCAAACCCATGCATAAAAGGTAGGAATTGAGTAGTAAGCATAGAGGTTTGCAAATTAATACAAGAAAAACAAAATCTACCCAAAACCTAACTAGTAGCCAGAAATATTCAACATGTCTCCTATAGATGGAAAAAAAAATTAGAATTTCAATACATTAATTTATATGGCTTGTAATTCTTTTTTATTTTAGCATCAGTCAGCCAAATTTCAGGATCAGGTTTATTCCTCTGTGCATCATCTGGATTCCAAGTGCCCGTCTAAACTTTTTATTGTCTTTTCTTGATTTAGGGCATTTACATATTTTATGAGAAATTCCTAGTCCTCTTAGTGGGTGAATTACATTAAAAATATATTTATAATCAACATTTATCCCGAGCATTAGACCGTGTAAACTGAAATTTCATAAAAAAGGAAAAACGGGAGAGCCTCGTTTCCATTGACAGCAAAGTTCTCAACGAGTCGCCAAAAAACATCTATAAAATAAATGAACTAATTTGGACTGCATTTAATTTGCAAGGGTTTTCTCAGGAAAGTTCATGCCCGATAAGCTAAATGGGTAAACCTTTTATCCATTGAACAGAAAACTAAACAAACTCTAAAATAAAAGCTCATAATCCATTGCTCGAGCATTGGATGGTAAAGATACACCGAACAACAATAATATCTATCCCATTCTTCTAAATTCTGTCAACTCTTCACAACGCACTCCTCCCATATTGACATACCCCAACAACCGTCATTAAATCGCGCTCTGAGACGAAGATTTTATCCAATACCATAATAGGACAAAGCAAACTCATTTCTTGAACGATTAATCAAGAAAAGAAAAAAAATACAGTGCTTGCAGAAACACAGATGAAACAAATCAAAGGATAGAAAGGCGTGTCGTCAAACCTCCTCGCTCTGTGTGGGATTCTCCCTCCCTCCCGATGCCATATCCAGGAAATCACCACACCAGAGCACTTATGCGGATTAGGGTTTTGCTGGGGAAACGAAAAAGAGAGGATCAATGAGAAAGTGGGAGAGGAGCGAAGAGTAAGAGACGACGGATGCATGAGTAAACCGAGTTACAGAGGGTATTAGGAGTGGGGCTTTGAGAGCATAAGTCGAATGGAAGAAGAGGCGCTCGCTATTTGGCAGGAAGAAAAGTATGCCCTCTCCCAAAGCATGGGGAAATTGAGTTGCTACTGTTACACTAATACATCTAAAACATTAGCACAAAACGATTGCCAACTATTACTATTATCTATATATATATATATATATATATATATATATATATATATAATCCGTATTTACCTCTGGTGGCGTCAAATACAGATTTCCTTTCTCTATGACACTATGGTGGGTGTACTGCGTACATGTCCTATTATTCGAGGACTCACACTAAGGGATTAAATCCTCGACACGAGAGGATTTATAGTGAACATCGCCAACCAACAAGTCAAAACTTGCATATATATATATATATATATATATATATATATATATATATATATATATATATATATATATATATATATATATATATATATATATTTCGTGATATAACTTCAACTCATATTTTCTAATTTTATCACATCCTCAATGACATAATCGCAACATGTGTAAAGACAGCGGTTCGATAGTTCAAAATTATCGCGTGGTACTAAAGTTTGCGAATATCAATGTTTTTGGGTGTTGTGCCTGAAATTACTAATTATCCCAAAAAAATATTATGATCTTATGATTTAGGCTCTGTTTGGGAGAGATTAAAAGTGCGGTGGCGTTTTGCAAAACGCCGCCCCATCATTTGAATAACACGTTGAAGGAGCGATCGGACAAACGGGATTTTACTTTTGCGAAAGAATTCGATCGCAAGGTTATTCCCGCGATCCAGCGTTCCGCTTCTCATTTTCCTCAGTTACCCTTCGCGAGCCCTAGCGTTCCGCTTCTTTTCTACCGAGCTGTAGCGCAGGGAGACGAAGGAAAGCGAGCCGCTGCTACCACCTGAACTCCCGCCGCTACCTCACTAGATCTTCCGCTCCCGATCGATCCCTTGCGACGGAAGAGGAACCCGAAGGAGAAGCCGCTGCTACCTCCCGAGCCCTAGTGAAGGAAGTTGGAGGAAAGCGAAGCCAAGCCCTAGCATTCGGTCTCTCTGTTCAAGCTGGTAAAAAAAATACCTCTCCTCCCATCTTTAAAAAAATTGTTCTGCATTTTTTTGCATATTGCATTGGTAAGAGAGAGACTTTGGAAGATATTGGAGGAAGGTATTGGAATGTTTTGGTTAGAAAATCCTTTTTTGATGAGTTTCATGGTGAGAAAATATATTATAGGATGCATGATTTATTATATGATTTGTCATCGTCTATTTCTTCAGAGGAATGTTTCAGATTTGTGGGAGATAATGTTTTATCTGTTAAAATCCTAAAAATGTCCAACCTGGAATTAGGAAATTTAGGTCACTTTAAGAACTAAAAGAGTTTAATGTTAAGAATGAGAATGGTTATACAATTGAGGAGGTGAAACATATGAGTGAGTTGTGTAAATTAAAAATACATTTTCTGGAAAATGTGAAGGTTGCTAGAGAGGCTCGCACTGCAAAATTATTTGAGAAGAGAAACTCACAGATTTATTCTAAAAACGGCTTTATTACAAATTCCATGGGAATAACAATGTTTCTGTGTTTCTGGCGTTGGAGGTGCTAAATATTAAGAGATTACAAGTATTGGAGGATTGGTTTGATGGAGCAGGAGCTGATGCATATGATTGTTTCTTTCCTTGCTTAACTGAACTCTTTTTCGTTAACTGCCCAAATCTGATGGAGCAGGAGCTGATGCATATGACTGTTTCTTATGATTTCTGTAGTTTGATTGCATCCTGAATTTTGCCATTGTGAAATTACGTAATTTTATTTACTTTTAAACATTGGTTGTGTTAGGAAAATTTCTTATGTGTTTACATTCATATGAGTATAGTAGTTGTGTTAGGAAAATTTCTTATGTGTTTACATTTATACCTAGTGTTCTCATTTCCTACATTACTAGTGAGTACTAAAATGAGCACGGCGAACGTGTGTGGATCATCAGCTGTGTGGGACAGAAATGCTACCAATATATTCTGTGATGTCAGTATTAATGAGATCGACATATGAAATATGCCAATAAATTTTTTCAGTAAAGAAGGTTGGCAAAATTTTATGACCAAATTCAACGAATTGACAGGAAAGAACTATGACATAATGAAATTTAAGAATAAGTGGGATAAATTAAAGAGGGACTGGAAATTATGGAAATAACTTAAAAGAGGATCTACAGGTTTGGGTTGGGATCCAATAAAGCGTACAATAGCTGTTCTCGATGTGTGGTGGGCTGAAAAACTTCAGGTATTGCTTCACCTATGATTACTTCTCTATTTATGTTTCGTTAAATTAATAATGTTTACCTAACTGTGGTTGTTATTGTATTGCAGGTTGTGCCGGCAGCCAAGAAGTTCAAATTAAATGGCATTGATCCAGCATTGGAAGAGAAGTTGGATAACATGTTCAGCAGGGTTGTTGTGACGGGAACACATGCCTTTATCCCATCTCAGCATGACTTCATCGATACACATGATAACCGTGAACCGAGCATCTAAGTGAGTCCGGCGGAAGGCCCTCCCACACCCACATAGATCTGTAATCAACAGGTTCTTCAAAATGACTCAAGGTGCAGAAGAAAAAAACGGAGCCTGCATTCCTCAGAGGCACTATAGAAAAATTGGTTGATTCAATACCAACGAAGTCTGCTGCATCTCAAGAAATTGCCATTAAGGAGAGTCTTGAACTCCTAGAAACGCATGATGAGATTAAGATGGACAGGAAACTATACATTGATTATGCTAAGTTACTGCTGGATCCAATGTGTAGAGATTTTTTCCGCAACATGCCTGCAAAAGATCGACTCAATTTCTTGTGCTCCTTAATGAACAATTAGATGTTTTATGATATTTTCTTTATGTTTTTTTTTATATTGTTTGTATTATTTATGTATGGATTATTCTCTACCTATTCCAGTATGCACTTTCCATCAGTATTTATGATGATAAATTTAGTTGTTTATATATGTTCTTAGATTATGTTTTTTATGTTTATATTTCAATCACTACAGGTTTTTACAATTCCATTTTTAATAGCTTCAATAGGATGGATCCAGAGGAATTGAATTTAGTTAGAAAAGTTATTCTGATTCTTACTTTGCTATACCACTACTATGTAACATACATCGACCGAACTCCATGTATGACATCGAGTTTTGTTGGTGATAAATGGGTCGGTGAGTTACTACAGGGACACCCGACACGTTTTGCAAATATGTTTCGTATGACGAAAGAGATTTTCACCAACCTGCTATATGAACTACATCGCGAACATGGGTTGAATAGCTAGTCCAGAATGACATGCAGAGAGGTGTTAGCAATTACACTGTATATCTTGTCGCATAATCAGTCCATCAGATGAGCCATGGAGCGCTTTCAACATTCATCAGAGACCAACAGCATGTATTTCTCGAGGGGATTGAATGCTCTGGTAAGTTTGGGTTTGAAAATAATTAAGCCTGAGGATCCTTCATTCCAATCAATTCCCACTCAAATTGCAAATGACCCTCGCTACATGCCGTTCTTTAAGGTATTTTTTAAACATATCACTTCATATTGAAATGTTCTACTTCTCAATTATTAAAGTAGGAGATATGTTTATCTTCAGGACTGTGTTGGAGCTATTGATGGAACACACGTCGATGCACGAGTATCTGTTACCGACCAAGTCCCCTACATTAGACGTTGTGGTTCCCCAACACAAAATGTGATGGTTGTTTGCGACTTCAATATGTGTTTTACATTCGTCATGGTCGAATGGGAGGGAAGCGCACACGATAGCCGTGTTTTTAAGTCACGCACATCAGTTCCCACACCCCCTCATGGTACGTAAATACAACAAATATTTTTGAAATTTCTGAATTATTCCTAATTCAATTTTTCATATAGGTAAATATTACCTTGTTGACGCTGGATATCCCTTACAGAGGGGATATCTTAAGTCTTATCCTGACACAAAGTACCACATTCCCGACTTTGAAAGAGCAAGCAGGATTGCACGGGGGAAAAAAAATTTCAACAAACGACACTCCTTATTACGTGGTGTGATAGAAAGATCACTCGGAGTATGGAAGAAGAAGTGGGTGATATTACGCGATATGCCCAATTACCCATTTTCTAAGCAAGTGAAGATAGTTGTGGCCACTATGACATTACACAACTACATTCGACGACACCACTCTAGATCAGATGCCGATTTCACTTATGCAGAAGATGACCATTACCAGATTCCACCAGAAGCATATGAATTCCATGTTGGACGGCCCATACCGCAGGAAGATTCACATCAAAACAATGTTCGTGAAGGCGAAGGTGCAACGGAGATGGCTGCGTTGCGCGACCAGATTGCCGACGAGATTGCTCGGTCCTGATGATGCATATGATGTTATTGTTAATGTTATTTTCACTGTCGTTTGTTATGTTATTTTCATTGTTTTTCATCTTATTATAAACAGGTGAAAAAGTGTTAAAAAATATTTGATGCTTAATTATAAAAAGTTTCCTGTATGTGACTTCTTTTTTATGATGAAATGCAAGGCTTGGAATTCTTCTTGGATGCTAGAGGTGAGAATGATCTTATTCCTTATTGATTCCTTGGATGGTTTGTATTTTGCGTGATTGCTTGTGATTGGGGATTATGGTTTTATTTTTGAGAGCGTTAATTTGAAGCTATGTAAGGATCCCTCATCTGAATTGGTTTATAGACATTGCAGAACTGCTGTAAAATTTGTGAAAATTACACAATCATTACTCTGCCATTGGAAGAAGTTAATCGCCTTATGTTATATAGCAACTCCTGCAAATTTTCCTTTATTTGAGTTAATATTATGTATTAAGCAAAATTAAAATTATGGAACAATTTCTCATAAATATGAAATTATGGTTTTCATACTAAAAAATTATAATTTATATTTTAAAACAATATTTGTATTTGAAAACAATTTTTTGTTAAAATTTATTTTGTAAAGCATTTTTGTAAATGTATAACTACATATAATATTATTTTAAAAATATCATACAAATTTTTCTTTAATTTTGTTAAGAAAAATAATAAATTATGCTGCACAGATTATTTATTTAATTAAAAAAATTTTACAAATAAGCTGTTTACAAAACGCACTAACCAAACAGCTAAACAACTTATTTAGAACAGGGGCAGAATGATCAATTTTCAAGAATCAGCTGTTTTTCATAAGCGCAAACCAAACAGTCAGACAGCTTATCCAGATCAGCTGATCATCAGCAGATTATCAGGATAATCTGCTTATCAGCAGAAGCTGGATAATCTGCAGCTGCCCCAAACAGAGCCCTTAATTAGCATACAGATTTTAATCACGCTAAGGAGACATTGGCACATTTGCATAATAAACATATATTGAATTTTCATGTTATAGGATGTAATCTTTAGCTTAGTTGTGCATGATTTAGTTATAATGTTTGATTTTGATTTTTCAATTGGATTTTTCATTAGTTTTAAGCATTGATTTGCATGGAATTATATGTAGATATTTTTAGATTTTAGTTTTTCCAAATTATTTTATTTTTTGGACCCCTATAGCATACTTTCAATTAGTGTCATGCTTTGTTTATTTTTAGCGTTGTTGTGAAAACTTGACTGATTTGGTAGTTTGATAGTAAACGGGTCTGAAGTTCGATTTGATTTCTACCAAAAAATTGACCCCTGAATTGAATTGGCTAGAGCCACCTCTAATTGGTGGTTCAGCTCCCAAACCAAAGAATGCATCTTAATTTCTAAGGACCGACAAGTTCCTTCTTTTATTAGCCTAATATAATTTTGTAGCATTCCTTTTTAAAGTACTTATATATAAAAATACAAAATTAATAATCCTTAATATAATAATAGCATAATTAAAGAAATCCTATTCCAATTCCATTTGTGATAACCTGAGACGTACATCTTGCAATCTTAATCCCTTAGTTAGGCTGTTGACAAGCTATTAGTTGTCATTTTATCAGTTGTCAATTCCTTCAATTTTGAAAAGATAAAATTTTAGGTTTTAGGTCAACCTTCTTAGTTCCAGGGCTTTATCATGTTAGAAAATTGTCGTACAAAACTACTCCCTAAATCTTTCTAGATAAGTATTTATCATATCATATTTTATTCATATGGATATAATTTGATTGTACCATAGTTGATTTAATCGAATTTTTTATCTATGATATTTTTCAATTTTAAGTTGAGAGTTCTTCTGTGTGATAAGGTGTAGCCATATTAGGCTTTAATGGAATAGAGGAGAAATTATTGCATACGGAGCACGTGCCCAGCGCTGTGTGCGGAATAACCTCCCAGGGGGTAATAGTTATTAAGGTATTTACAGGGTATTGGTTATTGGGTATTGATAGGTTATTATGAGAGTATTGGATGTGTATCGAAGGAACTGCGTGCGGACTGCGTACGCTCCGTATGCAATAATTTTCCGGAGTAGAGAGGTTCTTCTTCGTATTAGAAGTAAAATTCTATTGCACATTGACAAATTTCTAGATAAATGAAAGAAAAACAGTATATTAAATTAAAATTTTTTTGCTCGTGAAATAAATTCTATATCTCAGTAATCATTGAGAAGTGTATTAGCATTTAAATAGACTTGTAAAGGGAATTGGTTTGATAATTGTTAGGTAATTTTTTAATATTTATATTTTGTTCAATGTTTTGAGCATTTTTTATAATGAAAATGTAGTCCAGATAATAGTTGTAGTTGGTCATAATTATGAACTACCTTCATGTCACGTAATGATTGTTAGTTTGCTAAGATAGTATAAAGATGACTGTGAGCTTCTTATTGACTAACATTAAAATAAGATATTATTATTCTATAAATCATTGAGTAGATTGATCCAAAAATTGTTCTTCAACTAGTGAATGACAACACAGAAAATTATAAAAAACATGAGAGCTATTGAATGAAAAATACAATAGTATTTATAGTCTTATTGCATTGTTTATTGCTTGAATTGGATTTAAAAAGATATATGTAGCATGTCACATGTGCAAAGTTGCTAAAAGTGCATCAAAGATAATAATATTTTATTAAATTCATATTTTAATATAGCATATCTCATGTGTAATTTTGGTTTAAAGGGATATATGTAGCATACCTCATGTGGCAAGGTTTTTAAAAAATGCATCAAGGATAATAATATGTTATTAGAATCCTATTTATATATTATTTTGGCTAAGAAAAAACTAGGGTGAATTAAAATAATGTCTCCCACAGATACTGATTTTGCTATAGCTTTTATTACATCAAAAAGTATGTATGAATATAGCCATAATTTAAAAACATTTAATACTACCATGTATTATAATGTCTCAAAATTGACAAAAAAAAAAAAAAAAAAGGAAAAAAAAAACAGATTCCCTAATTTAGATAATATATCATATAAAAAGTATTAGAGCCACAAATAAAATTATTATGAGTTAGTTTGGATGAGTAACCATCCCTTAGCTATATTTATGATATCAAGGGAAGTAATTAATAACATATTCCAAAACATAAAGAGCTCATATACAAGTCATATACCAACCTTATTAAGATAAAATATGATGAAATTTGTTGTTAAGTTATCAAGTTAGGTGCATATTTTTTTAATATATATTTTTGAAGATGATAAAAAAAATGATTGATAAAAATTTAAAAGTGATGCAAAGATTAGTTGAATTTATTTATAATAAAGATGCATAAAAAAATTTTAAATTTTACATTGAATGAAGTTAAAATTAATCAAAATAATTTAGAAAATTTTGAAAAGTCAATTGCACTCAATATTTATAAGGTCAAAAGAAATGAAACCTCGTAAGTGTTTCAAGTTTACAGTTAGAATATATATATATGTCGTCAGCCGTGACCTGTTGGTAGGCAGCCTCTTTGAAGGTCGTAAGTCTCCTCACGAGTTCGAATCCCCCTCTTGCCAGTTTACCGGTAGTGAGAATAATTAGACATAGTTGCTTGGGGGCTCGTATAACATATATATATATATATATATATATATATATATATATATATATATATATATATATATATATATATATAATATTGAATCTTCATGAAATTAATTAAATTTTAATAAATATACCGATAAATTGTGGAATATGTTCGTCTCTAGTACTTCAATTTTTTAAAAGTTGGCTATTCGCCGTTTAAAATTAACATCTTCTTCATCTATAATTGAGAAGAAATTAAAAAAAAAGATTGAACAAATTCATATGAAAAAATAAATCATGTTTCAAAGACGAAATGATATGATATATGTTAGATACAATCTTAAATTAAAAAACATGCATGCTCTTTAATAGAATATTTCATATGTCAATATGCTATTTTTTAAGCTATAATGATAAGTTATAATCTAAAAATAACTTTTTAATTGTATATGTTATAAACAAAATAAAAAATTATGATCCATTAGAATATACAAGCATTGAAATAATAGACTATTATGACAATTCAAACTGTGAATTCATAGAGAGTAGTAGTTTTTTTTCTTATTGAATAACTGAATAGGCAAAGAAGTAGTAGATTTTGAATCATATTTATATTGATCATTAGGGTGTAAAGTAACTTATTTATAATCTCATGTGTAGATACAGATGAATGCGCTAATAATAAAAATGAAATATTTGAGTGTGAAGATGTAGATGCATTTGGTGAGGCAAATTTTGAATAGATAACTTAGAAAGAGGGATCTTTCAAAGATGCAATATTTATGGATGAACATTATTTATTTATTTATTTTTAAATACATCACTTGTACATGTTTGAGGTTTGATACCTTATATTTTTTTAAGAGAAAATTTTTTAGTAGTAAACCTTATATTTTTTAAAGAAAAATTTTGAGTTTTAAATTTATCAATTAATGATGTATCATGTATGTATAATATAAATATGATGTTTTAATTTATCAAACTTTTTTTAGTATTGAATGATATTTATTATAATTTGTAATATGTTTGTACAATTGAAAATTAGATACTACTCATATATTTTAACAAGATTATGCTAAATTGCTTTTATCAACAATTTTTGTTTCAAAAAACTAATTTCTTAAGGGAAAAGAATGGAATAATTCAAAAGTTTTAAGAAATAAAAAAAAAGGTTTATTCAAATATTGAGGTGTTTAATTTATATTTCATAATATATTTTTTTTATTTATATGTTACATTATTATTATGTAGTTTATATATATAATAACCAATTAAAAAATTAAAATAATATTATTTGAAAATATCGATGAGTACTTCTTTAGAGACAACTGACAAGGGTCTCACTAGAATGAGAGGGAAGAAGAGATTAGAGAGAAGTAATGAATGAGGAGAAAGGAAAGACAGGAGTCGTGCAAGTGACTTACTATGTGAAGGAAGAGTAGGAAAAAGGATTGTATATGCAACTCTAGTCAAGACGAGTCCAGAAAACACATGCAAGTATTTACAGGAGGAGGCTTTGATGCCATGCGCGAGGGAAGAGGGAAAGCAAATTGTTTTCACACGTTTGTGTGTAGTATCAGAAGGGAAGAAAAGATTTTGTGCAAGAAGGAAAGTACCGAACGTTGCATACATTCTGTGTGGGATTAAAGGACACCGATGAGACAAAGAGCAGAGATCAACTTTGAGTCGTGGAAAAAGAAGGAGAGGACATACACGTGAGGCATGAAGAAGAAAGAGGAGGTAAGGGAGAACCGACCTGAGCAGCCAGAAAGAAGGGAAAATAGAGCTGAACGGTGATGTATGAACTTAATTTTAATTTTTAAATTTATTATTTAATTACATGTTTTAAGTTTTGAATTAAGATTCAATATCAATAGGTAGAAAAATAATTTGGATTGATGCAAAGAGCTAACAACAATACATAAATATGATGACTTTATTTTTAAAAGTAATGTTTAAATTAATGTTCTTTAATATTAATATTAATTGTAATATTTAATTTCAGAAATTGAGCGTTAAAGTACTTATGAATTGAAAGAATTTGAAGAATCATGATCGTTAAATTGCTGAAAGAAAAAGAAGATTTCAATGAAAACAAGAAAAACAAGTAAAAACAATGTGTATTTATGCTTTTAAGTTACAGTAACATTTTTTTCTACTAATTTATTTTTACACAGCACCAAAATTATGGTTCTAACTCCAAACTTTTCCTGCAACCATCCTTGTCACCATCTCTCAACTTCTCCTTCAGAGGCAATAGTGGCAAGTGTCGCCCTCTTCTATGGTGGACAAAACAACTCATTTATATCTTCTGCATTTCATCAGCCAATTCTCAATCTTCACTTAACTTCCTCATTCAGAAAAAAGAGGTGGTCTCATATCCTGAAACAACTGCAAATATTTAATAATGTTGTCTCCCGCACTAAAACTGGCCAAAGTTATCGCATGACCTTAGATTCTAATATAGTTATATTATTATTTATAAATAAATACAAGTTATCTCATATGAAATTAATATATGCCTTATATAATAAAATGAAAATATTGTATACATGGATGTTTGTATGTGCATAAAAGAGACGGAGTTTACCCTGTTATGGTAAAGGCAGAGGACACTAACGCACCCATGCACATTGATGTTATCCTACCATCCCAGACAATTTTGAATCACTAATAGTTGTACCAATGGGAGAATATCGTCAGAGGCAAATATACACTTTTACAACTCATACAATCGTGTAATTTAGATCATGAATCGTTGTGTTGATGAAATAATATTAGTGAGGGTGTGTTAGATTATATTTTGATGGTGCTCCTATGGTAGATGTGATATTTAAGAGTATACTATAAAACTACAGACTAAACTTTGGAAAGTAAAGTTAAATTTAATCCATATCAATGTTTAAGTTATTTCCATCGAGCAAATGTCATGAATGTTTTTGTTGTGATGATGACTTCATTGAATAAGATCACTGTGCACTCTTAATCTCAAGTCAGTTATAGTGGGGGAGGCCAGATGGATAAATATTTGAAGTTATTTCAAGATATGAGACCACCTTTCTTTTTTGGAGGATGAAGTCCAATGAAAGCTGAAAACTAAGTAATGAACGAAAAAGATTATAGACGAGTTATATTGTCCATCAGAGAGGAGGGTGGCACTTGCCACTTTTGTCTTTGAGAGAGAAGTTGAGAGATGATGTCAAGCAGAACTTGGAGAAGTTTGTGACATTTAAGTTAATAGCAATATTTTTTGCTTTTGAATATATTCTTGATTATAATATTTCACTGTTATCTCTTATTTCAAAGAAATTAAATCACAAATGATCCTCCATATCATTAATCATGAGTATGAATGTTAAATACGGTTGTCATAATAGTTATATAATATTTTAACTTGTGAAGATATTAGATCATTGCATGACCATTATATTTTAGCATAGATTTAAATGTTAGCTTATTAAATGACCAGTTGTATATGTCAGATTATTACTTAACATTCGGAATTATAGTAAAGTTGGATCTATCAAATTATCACATATTCTTTGATTCTAATAGAGTTGCATTATTTTTAGTAGATAAATACAAGTTGTCTCATCTGAAAGTAATGTATGACTCGAAGAAGTAAACGAAAATATTATATACATGAATGAATATAAATTTCGTAAAAGCTTCTTCCAATTCATTCTCTTATGCCTCCTGACATTACTTGACACAATCCCTTATTAAATCCTGAGTGCGAATCAATTTAATATATATGAAAATATTTCAAAGAACAAACCATAATCTTAATAAATAGCTAAGTTTCTTCTGGATGTCTACAAAGCCAAAGCCGCTCGGCTTCCTTCTCTCCTACGCTAGGGCTTCCACTCTTCTTGCAAGATGCACGAGTTGGCTATTTCTTCCTCCCACAAACGGCATAGTTTGATTTCCCCTTCTTTCTCGCTGCTTGGTTCGGTTCTCCCCTACCTTTTCTTCCTTCTTCGCACCAGATTCGCTCGATTCAGCGCACAGAAGGGCCTCTCCTTTCATTTTCCACGATTCGAAGTTGATCGCGGCTCTTGCATACGCGTGCTCGACATTGTAACCTCCTAATAACCTCCATTTGTGGTTATTAGGATGGTTATTGTCACGTTATTGAGTTATAACCCAAAAATCCCGATAATCCCTAATAACTTTTATAATTTTCATTTCAGTGTTATTGAAAGTTATTATCAAGATATTGTGGGATTATTAAGGGTACACATAGAGTTGCGTGCGTACTCTATATACAAATATTTCTCCACTCGAGGAGCTACTCTTGTTTGGCTTGTTAAAAAATACTATTATTCCTTTGCTCATTTATATTGAGCGAAAACACAAGTTTTTCGCAAACGAGGAGTCATTTTCAAATTCCTATCCATATAGCCCTAAGATGTTAAAAGTGGATGTGATATATATATATATATATATATATATATATATATATATATATATATATATTCATTTTTAAAAATTAATATATTTTTATTTAACATTTTAATTAATAGTTTTAATTGATTATAATTCTTTACAACCTTGTACTCAATTAAATTATTTAATCTAATAATTTTGAGTCAAAATGAGACGAATATGAACAACTAAATTTTTGTCGGTGTTCGGCTTATTTATATATCAAGCGTAAAAAAAATATTTGAGTTGTACTTTTTTATTTAGCGAACGAATTAAACACGAGCAACTTAACGAGTCAAATATGAGCTCTTCGTAAATAATGAGTCATTTTAACAACTCCACTTCTCAGTGTCCTTCAAACCCGTATAGAAATGTATGCAAAGTTTAGTTCTCTCTTTTTGGCATAAAAAAATTCCTTTAGCTATGACACAAACGAATGACAACACTGCCTTCTCTCTTCCCTCCCTTATGATGTCAAAGCCTCCTCCCACAATTTTGGACTCACCTATGATAGACTCCTCTCTTCTTCTCCTCCTCACTCGTTACTACTCGTTACTTCTCTTAAGAAGCAATCATCGAGATGTTTAGTTCGAACCGACATTTCCAAATAATTTTATTTTATTTTTATCTTTTAAACTAATTATTATTATATCCCAATCTTATGACAATTTCGTCCTTGAAATTCATGAACTTCACAACAACTAATTATCATGTAGATTAAACGTCAAGTCATCCACTATCCACAAATCTTAAAGTAAGTTTAATTTTTTTTAAGTTATAACAAAAATATAGATACGAGAAATCCAACATTTGAAGTAACATAATTCAATTGAACAATTCTCAAACATCTGAAACATAATAACATAACTAAAATAATACCAAACTTTTGAACTTAAAAGTACATAAATATACTCAACAACAGATAACCAACATGACACCCATATGACAAGCGCCCATCAAGCTCTATGTTCTATGCATCACCATCACTAACACGTTCTTCATGTTCTTTATGAGTTAAATAAAAAACCCTTTGACAACTGTCATGCTTTGGTTGCTCCTTATGAGCAATAATAATAATTTCTGAGATCTTAAATTATTATTGATAGAAATAAAATAATTAAAATTTAATTTTATTGTTTGACGATTTGTTCCCGCCTTGATTAATTTCAAACTCATCCGAGGGTCGTGACAATATAATATTAAATAAATTAGTTATTTATTATGTTATTAATTTCAATTTTTAGTTCAACATCAGTTTAACTTTTCAATTCGATTTTCAGAACCTTGATATTTAGTGCAAACTTGATAATCTTTGATTATTTAAATATTACAGATGAGATTCATATAACATTTCATTTGGATTAGATTTTATTGTCTCAAGCATATTATTTTTAATTTTTTTACGTTACATGCAATTCTTATTAGATATTTTATGTTTAGGTGGTGATATCATTAATGGTTACATCCTATTTAGAATTCATGATAAATTATTTTGATGATACCAAAAGAGGGAGAATTATATATATATATATATATATATATATATATATATATATATATATATATATATATATATATATATATATATATATATATATTGGTAGACATCACATGTTATATTAGGTAAATGCTTAAACTTAGAAGGAAAATTATAAATTATTGAGTCAATGTACCTATTATGTAACTCATTAAGGATTTGATAGTAATAAATCTTATGCCATACCATATAATGGTTTGTCAAGTGTTTAGTTCCAGTTAATCATTTTTTAGTAACCATAAGAACTATAAAATGCAAGATATGAATGCATTGATTTTATACAAAGACTAACACACACAAATATAATATAAGGAATTAAGATTGAGAGTGATTACATAATAGATATTAAAAGAAAAAAAAAATCCTAAGATCTAACTTAGTGGAAAATATTTTATGAGTGAATATTATAAATTGTAAATGATTTAATTTTACTCATGATTAGAGAAGGCGATAATATATTGGTGGTCAAAAGATCGTATTTAGGCTACGATAATTGGACATCCGAATTCGTGTGATGGACAAATGAGTGGCTGTAAAAAAGTTTTGGAGATGAAGGCTCCGTTTAGAGCAACTTATCAGCAGTGACGGCGTTTTGAAAATGTTGTATCACAGTTTGAAAACTGCATTTAAGCAGCTTTATTTGAAAACAAAGTTGGTTTTTTACACTAAATGCTCGAGTCCCGTGGTCTGATTTTCCAGATAAGCGACTTATCTGGATAAATACAAACTGCACACGCACCCTAATTGAATGTAGTTCAACATTGGTGATTAGGCGATTTGCAATCATAATCAAGAGATGGTGATGAATGCATAATCGACGAGCAACAAACATTTGATGATAAAAAAGAGGCTAATAAAAAGGGTGATTATGGGGGCGACTATAGATAGGCGATGCAGTTAGGTTATCATGGATAATTGATGAAGATTTGACAATCATAGTCAGACATCAGTAATCGAACGAGCATAGATTAGAGTTAGAGTTTAGATCCTAGTGGGGCTAAGAACATAACAAGGTGGACATCAATGACCAGGGGGGCATTGTATTCGGGGGAACATTTCACGAGATATTAGTTAGTCATTTCCATGCTAAGTAGCACCATTTGCAAACTTAATTGTGAAACCTTAGGGCTCTTGACTTGCAAAATCATTTTCTTCAACAAAGATGAACTAGTGAAGAGAGCCAAAAAAGGACAACCAAAGGATCAGCAGGCACGCATATAACAAACAACCAAACTACCAAACACCCCAGAATCATAAAAGCCCTAGGGTGGCCAAAAGCAGCAATTCTGTCTTGAAGCCAAAGGAAGTATAATTTTTTTATAGAAAATTGCATACTTGGCACACAATTCTAATGTATTTACATATCTCACATCTAAACTTTCATATTTACATACATATGTAAATATGAAAGTTTAGATGTGAGATATGCAAATATGTAAGAATTGTGTGCAATGTATGTAAGTGCACTTTTTTTTAATAATAGAAAAGGCAGCGCAAAGTAAAAGAAAGGATATCCTCACCAAGCAATTAATGTTGATCCTTCCAAGCAACCTACAGAAACAAAAATGCATTCTGTTATTGCAAAAATATTATTTTTCTAAACAAACGTCACTCTGAATAGAAAAAATTTCTCCTTCAGCAAGCAAAAAGGTAAAAATCTCTCTCCGTCTCTGTTTTTCTTCCTTGACCCTCACCAAAGAAAAAAAAGAGGAAATAAAGCAGAAGAAACAATAGAAACCTATACTTAAACCATTGACAAAGATTATTGCCATCAATTACAAGCACTCAACTTTAACAACCAAAGCAGTGATGCGGAAACAACTATACCAGCAGCTTTCCTGCACCCTATTTTATAAGGTGAAGTTAGAAAACAAAAACCTGGAATCATTTTTTGCAGCAAACAAGCTGTACTCTTCAATATTTGCCTCTTCCATCGAACAAGGAATATTTTCCAGAGATTCAACCGACTTCAATATGCTTCCTGAATGATCTTTCGTGCTTTCAGATTTCACGCCATAAGCTGCGGAGCCAACTAAGGGGCCCCCAAAATGAAACAATGAGAAGGATTTACTGCTCTCGTTTGATTTTGTGGCGTTGTCACCATCCCCTGCACTTAAAGAATGCTCTTTTGTTTCAGAGATTTTTGTTTTGGCCTGTGCCTCTGGGTAACCATTATCACTTATCAAGTGTTCGTTTGGTCTGGCAGGATAAGCTCTGCAGTCTTTAGGGATACCATGGAATGAGTGATGCTGCTCTGAGTTCAACACAGCAGCTGCCATAGGTTGAAGGGAGTTATACTGCATTGCAAAAGCTGAGGATCTGTTAGGAGGCAGGCCATAACCTACAGGAGTTGGGAACATATAGTGGAGGGAAAATGGCACAATTCCATTAATAGGAGCTCCGGACCAACATATTGTACTTTGATTTTCATACCCCATAATCTCTGAGGGAAATGTAGGCATGGGGAGTTGGTTATGTGCATGTAACATATGTTGCTGTCGAGGAACAGAATTAAAATTTGAACTAACCCCGGAGCAGTAGCCAACTTCTATGGACTCTACCCTTGGAGAGCTGGCATGTAGTGAGAACCCAAAAGTTGCATTAGTTCGTTGTGAGGCTTCTCCTGTAGATCCAAATTTGCTAATTGGAGAACAATTTCGGTTTTTGAGACGAGCATCTTCATCACAGGTTGAATTATATCTTTGGTCTAGCTGCTGGCTAGCATCTTCTGAATCTGAAGTCGATGAGGTTTCTGCATTTAATGTGCTTGAAAAGCTGGTGCTGCTGTCGCCCTCGCTCGGACAAGATGAGCAGGTATCAGAAATAGAGGAGATCATAACGGAATGCGAACTATTATTTGCAGAAAATGTATACATGATGGAAGATGAGTTATGGTCATCGTCTCCAATGTCCTTTGAGCAGTTCTCAGATGCTAAGAAATCATTTTGGCAAGTGTGAAGGGTTCTGAAATCAGAATTATTTGAATCCTTACTTTGATTCGTCTGATTCTCAGAAGAGCTCAAGGAATCAACTCCTGTGTATTTTGTAGGAAATTCATGTGAATTATCTTCAACAGAAGGTTCAGGAGCATATCTATGGAAATCCTTTTCATCCTTATGGAATGCCGTTTCCTTGGACCGGTGGATGTTAACAGTATTAATCACACTTTGATCAGCCCCTAAGTTGCTTCTAGTGTATTTCTTTCGTGCATCCATTGGCTCCCAAACCTGCCTCGTGATGTTAGAATCTATCCCAGAAGGACTTATAACTAACTTCCCTTTGGGAAACTTTTTCTTTTCAGGGACATAGGAACCACGATTGTGTTTACCGTAGTGAGACAACTGCCGAGGCAAATTCCCTGTTGAATCAACTGAGTTCGCACTCTTCACTTCTCGACTGCCTTTCATATTAGAAATATGATACCGATTCATCGGTCTATATTCGCTAGGATGATTACTTCTACATGGTAAAGAATCAGATGTGTTGAGAATTTGTCCCTGAGAAGAGCGAAGCTTCTCATTGAGTCTCACATCAATGCAATTCCTAGAATCCATTCTCCCAAGCTTTTCCCTAAATGGCCAAGGTCCGCCGCTCAAGCACCTGGAAGACGCCTTTAGCTTCATACCGGACCCCTGGATACTCATCATATTGTTGAATGCAGATCTGTGCTTGTCATACCACTTGGGAGATTGATCCTGAAGAGCAGATCTTTTAAATGGTAGTTTTTGTCTAGCAGATTTTGATTGCCTGGGAAGAAAAGAGCCAGTGGATTCCCTAAAATCTATCCCTTCTTCGCGATAACTCGAGCGACATGAGCTGTCACTCTGCAGGTTCACAGTATCCACATCTTTATGTACTGGAGTATCGTCATTCATGTCTGTAAAATTAGGTTCCAAAATATTTTTATCGTCTCTTGGATCACTAGGTGAATCCCCATAGTTGAGAGTGGGCAAAGATTCCTTATTAATGTTTCTTAGCGGATTATTAGCAAATGTTGAAAGATCAAAACATGGAGGATTTGCTTCAATAGTTTTTATTTCCCTATCCTTCTCTTTTTCCTTCAACCTCTCTTTCCTCCTATGTTTTTTCTCTCGCTCCTTGTTTCTTCTTCTCTCCCTACGTTCCTCTTCCTCACGTTTTTCATTCTCTTCTTCTTCAAGAAGTTTAATCTGATGCATCATCAAGTTAAAATTTAGGAATAACCACCACTTTGTTTTTTCAGTAAACCAGAAGATCAGAGGATCATTGAATTACCTGTTTTTCCAGTGTAATTACTTCTTTGCAGGCAACATGGACACAGTCTTCTAATAGTTTTATGGCAAGAGAAACGAATAAACTATGAGAATTTTGTCGTGCTGTTCCTTCTCTGAAAGCCTTCTCTACCTGATGACAAATAAGAAACATGTTTCCAAAGGTAAATGCATGTGTAAATCAAGCCAACCAAAGCACAAAGTATTCCTGATAAATGCTGCCAGCTTTTTAAAACATAATTAAAAAAGTAAATCTGATGTTCATGCAAATGATTTAAATCCTTCTGAAGACACTACTTATGGATAAAGTTTGGGCAACGGTTGAGATTATATTGAAATTTTCAAAGAGGCATGATGTCTGGGAGACTGGGTGTTTGTTTGTACCAATTTCAAAGATTACTCTCTAAGAAATTAGTTTTCTATGAAACTTCTATAGGCATGTCCAAGCACTTGAATCGTTGAAAATAATAAGCCATCATATGTTCCATCATTTGACCGCACACTTAAAATAGCAAAGATGTAACCTTCATCAGCCACACAACCTTTCTTATCAAATGATTCACAAATAAGAGCAAGCAATTAACTATGTTGCCTTTCGCAATATTTTAGTAAAACTACTGAGTTTTGTCAGTAATCCTTTGACCCATGCAAAATGATAACAATTTATGTAAACTGTCCACTCCTCCAAATTATGCTTTTAGACATTTCTCTTCATAACTGCATCACGTAAAAGACTCAATTTTTTTCCCAGAGGTCGTCAAACATAAATAATGTGTTTAGTGCAGTGACATTATGGCAGCTCAAGGCTGAAATAACTGGGAAGAAGGTAATAAACTCTAAGATAAAAAACTAGTAAAAAATTGCGATGCTGAGCAGCACCTGCTCCTTGAAAATAACTGTTGCAGCATCCAGAAGAAACTCCCTTGCAAGTTCAGGACTCTTGGCATGCTTCTGAGGACGGGAGCCATCACCATCAAGTTCAATTCCATCTTTATCAATGGAGTCATCATCCTTTTTGCACAAAGTATAATAAAAATAAAAAAACATATTTTTCCAATTTAAAGATCATTGCATGATTGGGTTTTGTACGCAAATACCTCTTCTTCTTCAACTTCTTCTGCATGCTCAAAGAAAGATTTGATGCTATCCCCTTTTGTTATGGTCACAAAACCATCGCCTACTACTAGCCTACGATGAACACATGTTTTTCCATTCAATGCGTGTGCTTTTACAGATAGTTCAGTACAACGCCCGTCGAGTTTCCATGCTCTCAGTGTGATAAAGCAAGCACTGAAACTGCTAAGATCGAGTCCTTTCACTTCAACTTTTTCGTTCATGCCTACATCTTCAAAATCTAAGATATCACCTTTCCCTTCTGCAGTTCCAACTGCCCATTCAAAATGATGGTAAGTGCTCGTGTTTGTGAAGGAATGCTGCCAATCAACTATGACCAAATCCTCAGACACCTGGGAATACATAAATCATAAAGGTACTCGATATAATTGTTGACTTTGATCAGATGAAATTTGTCAATGCATACTACCGCATAAGTTAACTTCCAGCACAAAAGCCTAAATTTAAACAGAGACACAGCAATATTGATATCCATGGACCATGGACACCAAGAAAAATAAAATATTGCAGGAACAAATCATTGAAAGATATTGCCCATCTTTGGTGCAACAAGTAAGAACGTACTTCATATTGGATATCAGTATCTGCAGCACAAAACCAAGTAGTGCAGCGGAGTTCCTTCTTCAAGCGTTTTAGCTCCTTAAGTTCCTTGAATTCACGGAGCACATTTCTTCTGCAATCTCTGCAAAATCTCTTGCTATCAAACCTGCGGATGGAGCATTTAGTTTAGAGAATCGCCACAACAAAACTAGCAATACCAGAAGTTACCGCCAAGCATGGTTTCAGCTGGATTTTTATGCTTTTGTCATTTATCTCAATAAAAAAAAATAAAGCTAAAATATTCACGAAATTTTCAAAACACCTAAGAGCTGCAATGGAAGAAATCTGAGCATCTAAGCCTAGAAAAGAATGTGCCGTGGGATGTTTCTTAACTTCCAGCAATAAAACTGTTGAATTTGTGAATAGAGCAGCATAAATTTTATTTATAAAAAAAACGGGCGGGAACACTCACAAGAAAAGTAATAAAAACAAAATAAAAAAATAGAAAATGAATAATGCAAAAATTAATACAAATCTCTGAATATTTCTAATACTCTCCTTCAAGTTGAAGCATAGATGTCAGTCATGTTCAATTTGGATTTGAAGTCCTTGAACAGTTGCCGAGGAAGATTCTTAGTGAGAATATCTGGTAGCTAGCTACTAGAAGAAACAAAAGGAATGCAAATTTCTTCGGACTAGAGTTTTTCCTTAATGAGGTATCTGTCAATCTCCACATGTTTGGTATGATCATGCTGGACCGGGTTGTAAGTGATGTTGATGGCGGCCTTATTGTCATAGAACAATTGTAGAGGGACAGAGGTCAACATACATAGTTCGCAGAGCATGATACGTAACCAGAAAGCTTCATAGATCTCACAGGACATAAATCGAAATTCAACATCAGCACTGCTCCGAAAAACTACCGACTGCTTTTTACCTTTTCATGTGACGAGATTCCCACACAAATGAGCAGTACCTGGGGGTAGATCGTCAGTCATGAACAGATCTGAAAAGCAAACTTGAGTCTGGTGTGTCTTTTAAATAATAAAGAATCTGGTGGACAGCTTGAAGATGATGTTCATAAGGGTCATGCATGAATTGACATACAATAAAAACTGCGTGACATATGTTGGGGCGTGTATGAAAGAGGTAAATGAGCTTCCCCAAAAGACGTTTGTAGTGAGTCTTAATTATAGGAACATAATTGGGACTATCAACCAATTTTTCATTGGGATCCATCAAGGACAGCCACCGGTTTGCACATAAAAAGATTGCTCTCTTTTAGCAGGTAAAATACATATTTGCGTTGAGAGGCAAATCCCTTGAGATGACCGAGTAACTTCCATGCCTAATAAGTATCAGAGAGATTCCAAGTCTTTCATTTCAAAGGATGTAGCTTAAGGTCTTTCAAACACTTCAATGCTGGCAGATCATTACCTGTGAGCACATTACCGTTGACATAAACGATAAGGATAACAATTTGGTCAGTAAATGAATACTGAAAGAAGAGAGTGTGATCCAATTGAACTCGAGTAAAAACATTGCCCACTACTGCCTTTGTGAATTTGCTAAACCAGGCCCGTGGGGATTGCTTTAGTCCATAGAGGGACTTGCGCAGCTGACACACCTGTCCTTGGGAGCCAGTAGATTCAAAGCCTGAAGAAATGGACATGTACACCTCCTCTGTGAGATCTCTGTTCAGGAAAATTCTTCACATCGAATTGGAATAAGAGCCAATCCAGATTCAATGCAAGAGACAGCAGGACCCGAATTGTGTTTAACATAGCCATCAGAGCAAATGCCTCCTCATCGTCAACTCTGTAGGTCTGTGAGTACCCTTTGACGACCACACAAGCTTTATTGCATTCAAAGAACCCATCAGAGTTGAACTTGATGTTAAAAAATTATAGGAATCCTACTGCTTTCCTTTCCCGAGGAATATCTACAATGCCTTGCATATAATTCCATCGAAGGGCATTCATCTCCATTAGTGCAGCCTTCCAAGCAAGATCTATTAGTGCTGCCTCAACCCTAGCTGAGATTTAATGATCCGTCGGGGCAGTAGCAAAATGCTCTGTAGGTCGGCGATAGACTGTGAAAAGAGACATATTTTGCATTGAATAGAGGGAGCATGCCTGATTGCGTACCTTGCTCGGAGAACTCACCTCCTCAATTGCAATAGGAGTTGTGTTGGGGATGTTGTCCGAGGTAGATTCAAGGTCTTGCAAGGAGGTAGCACGCCCCATAGTAAGTGTATCGGGACGTGTGTGCCAAGTGTAGACATAAAGAGTGGGAGGAGCAGATGGTTGAACTACATGAACCGGGTTCACCTCAGAGGCAAGAACAATGGTGGGAACATACATAGGAGTAGGATAAGGAACTGTGTCTAAGAACTCTAGCTCCCCCTCACTTGAGGCCAAGTTAGGAAAATACGGAACCCTAGCTCCCCCTCACAAAATGAGGACAAAATCTCTGATTAGCATCTTATTTACAGTCTTATTTGTTTTCTAGAAAATCTGGCCTGGATGATCATGCAAGACTCTCTCATTCGTTCATTTCTCACTCGTTTATTTTTAGTGGAGGCCAAAGCCTAAAGAATATTGCTAGAATCAAGAATAAATTTTGGTACATCAAGCTAGTGTCTTTATACAATTATAGAATGGGAAACTGAGGATATCCGTGTCAATAGTTGATTAAAGAGGCAGGGGATTTGATATCCAATAATGGGATACTACATTTGTTTGACACAAATAACATTAAGTTGAACTTATGCCTCTCAGGCACATGAGGTTCTTGCATGTAAGATTTGAAAGGCATCGTGTGGCTAGTTTGAAAACTTAGTTAATAACCAGGATTAACATGCAAGAACATTTCAACCAAATGATACATCCTATAACTTCAACAGAAACAACTTTCAAAAATGAATTAAGATGACAATTCTTACCTATACATGAGCCTCTCAATGAAATCATCCTCTTTCATGTGGAGTAGAGCTGATCTAGTTTCATCACCCAATGCAGACCAAAAGTCTAGCAGTGTATCACATGAAAGCCTAGAAGTGTGCAAAGCACAAGTTTCTCTTCCTCCATGAGCTCGTCCATAAGTAGCCAACCCTTGACTTATCCAACCACGGCCTCCCCCGCCACATGCATCAGGATATAGCAATTCACGGTCATGCTCTCTTTGTCTAGCACTGCTAAATACCTGAAAAGAACAGGTAAGAAGTCAAATAAGTAGGGAAGGTTTAACCATGAAAGTGGCATACCCTTCACAATTGTGATAAGATAGTACAGTTGAAATGGATGGAAGACGGGGATAGATGTAAGTTACGTAACAGTTATCACGTATAACATGCTACTTTTAAGCAAATAGTACTTTAATTTGTTATATATGACTAGCATGCTTTGAAATAGGATGTGAATGGATACAAACATTGGAACTTCCTAGCATCTTAGAGGAGATGATGCCTTCATTACGATAAGCAGTAGCAGCAGCAACAACAACAACAACAACAACAAACCTTTCTCCCACAAAGTGGGGTCGGCTACATGAATCCTTTTTCTCCATTGCATCCTATTGAAATAATTATGAGCAACAAGCCTTCATTACAATAAGCACAAAAAAAAGAGCTTTCATAGTATTAAAAATCATTTATGTCATCAATCATCAATACATTTGGGGTGAACTCCATGAATCGCCTATTACGCCTGTGCCAACCCTTAGTGCAATATTGTTTTTTATATGTTTAAAGGAATATTAGTCTTTTATTATTATTAATATTATTGGGTATAAAAAAACTTATTATGTTTAGGGTTAGATTTATGCATGAGATTGTTTTTGCGAGTCTTAGGTTCACGATTTGAAGAGATTTCCTTCCTCTTGAATTGTAGGAATTGGGAGAGATCCCCTACCTCTTGAATTGTAGGTGCTTATCTTCATGTATTCATATGAGTTATTAGTGTTGAATTGCTTTGGTTTGATGTTCGGGAAAAGAAAAATTGTATTCATCCTAATTTCTCAGGCAGAACATGCCGATTTTGACGTCATACTCAGAGCATTGCTTATGGGAAGCAAGTTTCTTAGAAGCGACTTTCGTTGATCTAGAGCTTGCATCGTCGCATCAACGAAGGGAACACTACTTGCAGGGGTAAATAATCGCAATTCAACCTAGCGGGTAAGCAGGCGACGGGATCGCGATGTCAATAACGCTTGATCTGACCTAATATCGCGATACAGATCTAGCCGAGAAGTGGAAGCCGATCACGGGAAGGGATCACGTCGTACAAAGCACTTTATCCGAGTGTATAGAGAAGCCAACGCGAGATCGCAGTGTACATGTACTTGAAACTCCCACCCTTCTACTCCTTCCGTTGCGCCCTAGCGATATGAAGGCGAGGAAGGGATCACAACGTGCCTCCATATGACGCAATTCGACGATGAGCTCGCGGCTTACACTAACTTGAAACTCCCATCCGATGTGCCCTTCTCCTATGTCAGCTTCGTCTTCACAGCACAATCACAATTAGAGCTAGCAGAGAAGGCCAAGCTTAATTTGCGATTTTTTGTAGTGCCAATTCTGAAATTAAAGTTAAGCTTTTTAGATAGAATTGACACAATTCAAACAATCAAAGGGCTGAAATTTGAGATCCAACGAATCAAATCAGACCGGATGTTACGATACAAAACTGCAAACCAATCGACTAGATTTCAGAATGCAGGTGTTTCTGGTGATTGAAAATTTTAGGGGAAGTAATAGCTGTCAAGAAAGTAGATGATTTGGAGAAAAAAATTGAGGAAGAGATGAATCAACTTAAATCCATGATGGAAGAAAAGTTCGCCATCATAGAGGATAGTTTTTCTTCAATGAAAAACTGAATGAGGGAACGTCTCAAGAGGTTTTCTTCCATGGAGAATTTAATGAAGGACCGATTTGAGAGCCTTGAGGAGATGATAAAAAAGCTCATTGGGATGCAATCCAAGACTATGCCGACAACCCAATTTACAAACTCTAACCAAATATTGGTCGGAGAATCCGCAAACAGATCGAAAGGGAAAGAGATTAGAACATGAGGAAAACATTCAAAATCACGAACGTTCCTCTAGAACTCAGATGCTGCGTGGATTAGAGATTACTAATGGAGGGGGTTTGGCCGAGACATGGAGAAGGGTTTATGCAAGTGGTTGGGAGGAGCATGAAGAAGGAATGAGAGAAATTGGAATGGGGTAAGGCTATGATCTAAGGAGGGGGTTTCACCGAAGATACATGGGAGGAAACTTCAAATGGAGAGGAAGTTGGGTTGGTGATACTAAGGTTAGGAAGTTAAATATGCTAATCTTCGAGGGGGAAGACAGACATGGGAGAGTATATCGAGAGAGCCATACTTCACGCTGAATGGGTTAACTGGGGAGGAGAAGCTCCTGGTGGCAGGGTTATGCTTAAAGGGGAAGTCCCTAACATGATTTCAGTGGAGGAAGCTTGATACTCGATCCGTTTGTGGGAAAAATTTAAGGATTGTTTGTTGGAACGTCTCCAAGCCATTTGGGAAAGAGACCTACACGAGCAATTCTATGCCTTAAATCAGGAGGGGACTGTCATGTAATATAAAGAGAAATTCAAGCTATTGTTGAGACATACGAGGGAGATTTCTAAAGCAAGATTGGAGGGAAATTTCATGAATGGCCTACAGCCCAACATACATACAATACTCTAACTATTGACACCATAGGGTTTTAGGGAGATAAGGAGCTAGCCCAAATGATGGAGGACAAGAATCGGATGAAGAAGACCAATAGAAGCAACACAGATGAAGCGCCATATCAAAGTGCTACAACTACGACGATACCAAAAGCTCAAAAAGTGGAAATCAATAGAGAGGTTGCACGAGATAAGAATAAAAAGCCACTACGCAGAGCGAAACTTAAGCGCCTTACAAAGACAGAGATTCAAAAGAAGCAAACTAAGAGGTTATGTTTTCAGTGTAAAGAAAAGTTTATCCCAGGACATTGTTGCAAGGATAAAAACATTACATGTTCTCATAGTGCATGAAGAGAAGGTAGAAGATGAAGAAACAAAGACAACTGTGATGGAGGAGGAAAACTTCATTTTTTTTTCACCTTGAGGACAATATGTCTTTTAGGGGGGAGTCCTGCTATGCCAATGCCTAGCCTAAGGGAAATTTTATTTTTTGTATGTCAAAGAGCAATTTAGTCTTTTATTATTATTATTATTATTGGATATTTCCACTGATAAGATAATAGCAAACAAATATTAATAATGTTGGAAGAATGTTTTCCAAATGGGATGGAATAAAATTATTTCTAGTCCTATTGCAATATCAGGAAATACTATTAATCAAGCATGATCCAACAAAAAACAAAGGATATGAAAACAACATCCTTCTTCATACATGGTAAAGGGGCAATGCATTATGAATTAAATTAGCATTAGTGCTTTCACATTTAGCATTAATGCTTTCATATTGAAAAAAAAACTAAAAAGAAAATTTTGAAGTAAAATGACAGACTAGAGGTCAACAAAAGGCTTGCTATACTAATGGGTTGTAACTATTAAGCCAAAGCTTAAGATAGTGGGTGAGTGCGAACTTCTAATAAACTAACAGTTTTAAACAAAATGTAAGGTAATACCCAAAACTTATAAATTTTATAAGCATGAGAATTCTCCACACCAAAAATCACTTCTCTTCCAAATATGAAAATTTGAACATCAATCAAGTTTCATTCGATGACAAACAAAAGGCAACACTCTTTACTTGACTATCGCAATGGACTATGAAAGTGACAAATAACTTGAATCACTGAAGCCAAGCATAACCATCACTCTAATTGTACTGTTTGAAGAATGCAGATCATTAGAGGGCTAAGGCGTTTGAAGAAACATACTAATAATTGGTCACCCATTCAACCTTAAATAATAAGAAATTTGGTTGGTGTCAAACTTTAACATTTCCACAAAATTTATATTTTCTCAAATTGACATGAAATCAAACCAAATGCATAAACGTGCCCAACAAAAAACATGAATTGGAGCAACTAGATTTAAGTAGCAAATAGCTATTGTACTGCTTCATCAACAATTATTAATTCACGGTGTTGTAGTTCATACCATTTGAATATTTAAAAATAAATTCATGTAGATTGATTAGTGATTGACCTCATTTATTTGCTAAAGTTTCTGAGCCAGTAATAGATATATCTATTCTAATGTCAAGTCAACTTGGTCTTCCTTTAACCCTCAATCCCAGACATTTAGTATAAAATAAATGGTTGGTTGACTCATATGAAACACATGGCTCACAAAGTGGTGCTTCCACAATATAGCAATAGGAGATTTTACACAAAATTTATATTTATAGGTATATTAGAGCAAGCTCTTTTGCAGCTTTGTTGTATGGTGCATGACTTGCATTCAGGATTTTTGTACTTATTGTGATCACGTCTCGCACGAGGAGATTTCTTTAGGAACAACAGCATATTGGATTTAATTTCACATCAAATATTAAAAAAAAAAAAAGAATGAATGCAGACATACAATGGTTGTCCCGATCATATTAGCTTAAACCTTTGGGTTGAAAATACATCAGTAGCATTTTACGCCTCAACTCAATTCCCTTAAAGGAAAACTTCCTTACGAAAAAAATTAACAAGTATGCTAGAGCCATAACATTTCATTGTTGTTTTCTATGACATGACTGAGATGAGAATACTGTTAGACACATACAAATATCAAGATGAAAATGCAAAAATGAAGTCCTAATTACATCCAGTCATACTAAGATTGCGGGATTTAAAATTTGAGCATGACCTTATTGCAAAAGATGTCATCCTTCAGAAACTATTAATCAATATAGATATAGACTTTTTACCTTTCCATAACAGACAAAGGTGAATGAATGGTGCCATTGAGGAAAGCAATGTGCAAGAGAAAGTAGTAATAACATACTTTGTGGATCACATCAGGTGAACTTGCACAAATATAACAGTCAAGAAGAGTAAGCATTCCATCCTTCGTTGTGGCCAAGCCTCCCCATGGGTGCACAGAAGGATCTTGAAAATTATCAGATTCATTGTCAGCAAGGACCTCGGCAGTTGTTTTTTGGGGAAAACATCCACCAATAGACTCCAGTTGCAAGGACTTCCCATACATAACAATTTGTGAATAACATTCCAGAAGCAACCCATGGCACCTGGAACAGTAAAGGTTCTTCCTTGCTTGTTCACAAAATGTCTGTTTATCTATCCTCAGGAGCTCCCTTCGTGCTTGGGTTGGCAATTCACACCAAAACTGATTCCAGTAACATGTAAGGAAACGAGTAGTTAGTTAATGTTTCATCTTTATGAACATGAATGCACACTGATAATATGATCTCTGCTTGAACAAATAAGCCCATAGAAGCTAGATATCTCTAAAAAATATAATGCACAAAGAAAAGAATGAACCATCTAAAACCACTCTTGATGTGTGAAAAAGTCGCTATAATCATGATATTGCCCATAGCTATTTATTAAAGAGGACAAATGAAGAAAATAATTTATTCAAGTTTTATATCGGTAGGGGTGCTATTTGCATAACAATCATTTATGTAAAATCTATGAAAATTGTGGGAATCTGAATATCAGCTAGTTCTAGTTTAACTTCCAGGTATATATAGACCACTGTAGCCTATTGATGTGATAGAATTTATCTTGATGAGAAAGATAACATCAAATTAAGCACCATTTATTATTTGTAAAATAATTAGCATAATAATATATCAGTATTGTATAGTAAGCCAAACAGCCCAAAGACGCAGAAAACTTGAAAAGTAGCTTTGTCATCGACAATGATAATGCCAGCCAAATCGATGCATGAAATAGCTGAACAATGCTCAAGTCCATTGACATAAAGTGTTGATGTGGTATTCACTTCAAATGCACGAGTGAAAATGATCACAACAAAGCTGCCAAATATTAACTTCGGCTGCATATCAAGAAAATTACGTCGTCTCATCTCGCGAAGGTTAAACATACAACCCAACAGCAAAACCAGATCCATCGAGTCAGCGATCAAAACATAAAACAGAACCAAAACCGCCCAATCAGAATCTACGTCAATCCAAATGGCAAATGCTAACATTGAAAATTACAGAACAATAAAAAAAACAAGGAATTTAATGTTGCATTGAAAATTACAGAACAATAAAAAAAAAAAACAAAGAATTTAATGTTGCAGATAAAAGGAGGTGAAACCTTCCGCAGCAGATCGAAGCTGACATCATCTCTCTGTCTGGACCATATAGCGTTAGAAGCAGGAGGCAGAGATCCAGCAGCGCCGCTGAATGCCGAGCAAGCCGTCGCCGGAGCATGTCCGAATTGAACGCCTCTCTGCAATAATCCCGGCATCGCAACCCTCTCAACCACTCCAACGTTTCGATTCGTCCCTACAACTCCCCATCCACAGCGGAAAATCTAAGGGGGGATCAGCGCGTCGTCGTGGAGATTCAGATCCTCAATCGGTAATTAGCGGATCAGAGTCGAGTCAAGAGGTGCAAATACTTCCAGATTCTGATCGGAGAGAGCTTTCTGTGAACAATCGGATTGGACTCCGACGGATTGGGTGATCGGATTCCGGTAAGCGCGGATTAGAAGGGGGGTTTCCGTTGAGCAGATTTGCTTCTTCTTCGGCGGCTTTTTGCCTGCACACGGACAGAAGAGAGGATGTATAAGAGACCGCGGTTGCTATATCGCGAATGACCGAGCTGGCCCCGCCTTCCCTACTACTGGTTTTAACTGTTACTATGAAATTTTCCGGTGGAAAAATTGCCACAAGTTATTTTAATGATTTTACCTCTAAAAATTATTATTATTATTATTATTATTATTAATTTAAAAGAGAATAATAATTACAGTCATAAAATCTATTTAAAAAATGGTATTATAATTTTTTATATTGAAATAGAATTGATGGATATAAAGTTGATCAAATTTTAGTTATATGTTTGATAATGTTATGTTGTTATCATACTAAAATAATGTTAATATTTTGGTATAATAATTATTATTAGGTATTTTTTTTATATACATTGTTTAAATTAAAATAAAAATTTATTATATTTAAAGGGGTTATACTTTCTATGATTATATGAACATTAATGATCATTACATTTGTTTAGATTGTATGATAGCAAACTTGGAAGAATTTTAGAAAAAGAAGAAGAATGTATATTAATATAAATAAAGGTATACTTAATGAGAATATAATAATTAAGTAGAAGATAACTTGAAGAAATATAATTGAAACATTGTTTCGTACCAAATTACCTCTATTTCTTTTACAAATAGTAGTTGAGGCCCTTGTTACATAGCTACATAACTTTTTAATCGAAGAAGCTCATCAAATATTTCTCTTCCCAACACTTTCACTGTATCTGACGATTGTAGAGCACTTGAGTTGGTCTAAGGTATAGTTTCACATGGTGATCACTTCATTTATCATTAATTCAAGATTCTTGATGTTACACTTTTAGCTATTTAGATTTAAATATATTGTTCACAATCTATATTTTGAGCAAATAACACCATTAATATAACCTTATCAAAACCTTACTTGAAGCACTTTCACCCAATCATTGAATCATCATCATATCAAATTTGAACTATATTTGAGTTAAGTTTGAAATACGATTAAACCACAATTGGAATAAGGTTAAATTATTTGGAATTATGATTGAATCATCTTTGAAGCATCTTTCAATCTTATTTAAACCTTATTCAAAACAGATTCTAATAATGTTGGAACATAATTAATTTGCACAAAGTTTGAGTTTGGTTTGATGTTCGAACAATGCTTTAGCAATGCTTGAGCAATGTTTCGAATAAGGCTTAAGCAATGTTTAAAGAAGATTCAATTATAGTTCATTATGATTTGATAATAAATAAAATGGTATTTGAAGATTGGTTCTTTAATCCCGATTAATTGATGTTTAGATTTTATTATGGTCCATTTTATTTTTAAGTTATCATGTTTTTTTTTTTTTTTTATATTGGCTCTTTTTAGGCATGACACACTTCAAGTCATATGTCAGGGTAATGATATGAATAAAAAATAATTTGATAACTTGGGAGTCATGATCTAATTAATAAGTTTGATATACCCTTCTTTATTAAGTTTTTCAAATGACATAAACTATAATTCTGTGGGACCTTAATTCATTAATTATTATTCAGTGACTGGTGATAACGAGAATGAGGGTTACTCCATTGTGTTTAATAGTAGAGAAAAGAACATAATAATTGATATTATTGAATTTGTAATGTTAACTAGGATAGAATTTGTAAGGTAGATAATAATGTATGTGAAGATAAACATATCAAGGTTTCAAATGAAGAAAGAGTATTCTAAGAGTGCATTGAGAAGGAAACTATCTAAATGATTGATTTATATCTTTTGTAGATAACATTCTTCTTAAATATAATAAACATTATAATATGTTTATTGAAATGCTTGAATTAATTAGAAAAAAAAAGAAGCATTTTTACATACTCATAATTGTAGCCATCATATTTGGTGCAGCAAATACTCTGGAAGGCCATATCAATCATCCCTTAACCATTTTAAAAATATATGCAGATATTGAATTCCTGGTCACAATGCTTTGACTAACAGTTGATGACCCATCCAGGACAGGGAACATAGCAAGGTATTATACCCATGGCAATAGAGAGCGCCATGCAATGAAATCCCACTTGTTATAGTTGGTAATGCCTCAACATTCAATCTTTAGTGTATGAAGACTATGCCTCGAAAACCACAGTGCTTATCTTGCGATACATGGGCATTTGTGCTATGTTTGGAGCGATATTTTTCCAAAGGCCTTAACACCTTAATCTTAATTTGAAGTGCCTTGGCCTTGCTCCTCCAACACCTCAACTCTTACAATACAACACCTCAACATTGTGATCTATATTTAGAGAGCTATTTTCTTAATTTTGGATGTCACAACACTGATGCCCGGCGTTGAGACTTTCTGCTCTCTACTTGGAATTCTTATTCCTTCATAAAGCTAGCATTGTGACGCCCATGGCTAGCACTACAGTACCATATTTTAAACATGATGAAAGCCAATACCCAGGTAATGTTGTGGCGTTACATCCATTTTTAGAAAATTATTTAAGGTATCCTCCTGCTACATGAGTATATGAGCGCATGGTTAAGAGCAGGTTTGGTTCAATAGAAGAGAGACCTATTCTGAGTTGGTTGGAGAGAAAAACATAATTGGTTGAGCAAATCATGAGGGGAATAAAATGGATTTTTCACTTGGCGCTCGCTATGGGACTGTTGGTTTAAGTAGAAAAGGTTTTCCTCTTATAATGGTTGGTTTTTTTATTCTTTTTTGTTCTTCCAACCCTCTAGTGATTGCTAAAGTGATTGGATGTGCTTGACTTTAAAGCTTCTACTTATTAGAGTTTCTCACTCCTCTTGTTCATCCTTGAAGTTGCTACCTAACTTCTAGTTTTAACCCTAAAAATCGTAGGAAATGAGGAAGGAGGAAGAAGGAAAGAGAGCATACAACTCTTTCCTCTTGGAGCCATCCACATTGAAGGGAAGGCATATTAACATAACTTTTCTCTATCTAGAGAATACTATAGTGAGGAGTGTAGTGAGTCAAAGGCTGACCTCAACACCATTCTAGTCATGAGTATCTCACATCTCTTTAAATTTTTTTTGTCTTTGTTAAGAGCCCCAGGGATGACTGTAGAGAGTTAGTTTTATGTCTATATGTGTAGAAGAAGAACTTAAGGTAGGAGTTGTCTTTTTCCTAATATATTTCTTAGAGAGGCATATCTTATATAAAAAATCTTAAAAACCCGCGGTGCCATGAAACTACAAAAGTTGCATCATAGTGTCATCCTATTTTTCAACCTTATGCATCAACACCTCATAGTTTTCGCTATGATACCATACTTCCCATCGATGCACCAAAAATATGCTAGAGTTTTCATATATATTTTGTACTTATTTTTAGTGATATTCCACATTAAAGGAAGGTGTATTTTATTTTTGCTATAGGTATGATGCTTTTAGGCAATTGGAGGAAAAAGAAGCAAAAAGAAACGAATTTGAAGCTAAAAAGGGCAAAAACAGAACCTGAGTTCTTACACCGACGGTGCCATTTTCTAGAGAAGACAGATTAATTAGCGTGATAGGGGCACCCACATATGGCGTCGCGGTGCCCAATGTCGGTGGAGGCCAGGTTCAATGTATTTGGACTACTTTTGGATTGATTCTTGAGGCATCTCTTTGGAAATTCATCCCCATGCTATTTTAACACGAATTTGGCTCCAGAATTCAAAGAGAAGAAGTGGTGTGAGTGTATTAAATTAGTGTGTGAGTATTTTGTGAGTAGAAAGGAAGTGTGTAGAGAGTTTAGAGTCTAGGATTTAGTGTATACATGTTGTTTTGTTAGGGATTCTTCTCAAAGAGTTAGAGGAGGAGAGGGAAAGTGAGAGATTGTTTCTTCCCTACTATTCTAAGAGAGAATTGTGTGTTGTTGTGAAGAGAGAAGGAGATTCAAAGGAACTTTAAAGAATTTGCTTGGGGAAGAAATTGAGATAAGTTGTGTTTACTTCTTATTGTTTGTATGACTTTAATTATATATATAATCTTTTTTTGTCGTATTTTCCTCATAAATTCTGAGTAGATTTCTTCATCTTTCTCTTTGCAATGATAAATGGTGAAGTGATGATTTAGATTGGATGTGACATATGAATGTTAAGAAATTGTGATGATTTTTCACTCCGTACTTCATTTACATTTCGATCTGGCCAATTGAATTGCTAAATATGTTGTGAAACATACAATCCGAAAGGACTATGCTTTCCACAACAAAAGTGAAGAGTGCATTCAATGTACATGAATAAGTGATATAGTTTCATGGGGATTGGGTGCAAATAAATAGAGAAATATGGTTTATTAGGCTTAAAATTAGAGATTTTAGGATGACAGACTAAAATCTCCAATTTGGTCATAGTGTTTGGAAACTAAAGAGAGAGTTAGCTTTCAGGCGAAGGGAAGTGGGAGCTATGGAGTAAGAGTTAGTATCCTCCCAACCTAACCGTGAATTTAGGGACTAAACCTAGGATTAGCCAATGTTCTTTATAGTACTCAGAAGAGGGTAAAGAATATGTATGCTCCTATTTGGCACAATACAAGAATTTCACTAATCTTTATCATTCACTCACCATAACATCATTGTAAGAAGAAGGACACTTTCTCAAATTTGAACCTTTCAATACAAAACTTATTGTAGTAGTAGTTAACTTTAATTTGAAGTTTGTATAGTACTTTAGTGATCTTAAAATCTATAGCATTGTTAAACTTTAATAACTGTAGTATTTACTTTATGTGCATTGTAATTTTGAATATTGGATTTCTGTGTTTACTTGCCTTTAAGTGTGCTTATTGTAATAGTGTATGCGTTTGGATCTGAAGGTTTATTATCTTATGATTCAGAGTTAGAACGTACTGTTAGAAAAATTTAAAAACAACAAAAGGAATCTAAAATTTTGAACAAAATGACGAACAATTTAGATAATCAAAGAAATGAAAATGAACATCAAAATAGACATTTTAGAGATTATGCTAACCATATAGCAGGTGAAATTCACTTAATTATTCAAAATCGTGATGTAGCTACTAATTCATTTGAGCTTAAACCTACTATTATCCAAATGGTACAAAATAATCAATTTAGTAGAACACCGAGTGAAGATCCTAACTTACATCTTGATAGTTTTCTAGAATTGTGTGCTACATTCAAATACAACGGAGTGTCGAACGACGCTGTCGGGCTTAGAATTTTTCCTTTTTTATTAAGGGATAAAGCTAAGGCGTGGTTAAACTCATTAGCACCTGGATCTATCAGAACTTAGGGAGAACTATCACAAAATTTTTTGTCAAAATATTTCCCTTCACCAAACACTGCTAATCTAAGAAACGATAGTACATCTTTCTGTCAGTTTAAAGGGGAATCAATATATGAAGCTTGGGAAATATTTAAAGATCTCCTTAGGAAGTGTCCACATCATGCTTTACTAGATTGGTTAATAATTCAAATATTTGATAATGGATTAGTGGGATCTCTTAGATCGATTATTGACGTTGCTGGTGGTGGATCATTAATGTCATAACTTTTTGATGAGGCATATTCTTTAATAGAAGAGATAGCTACTAATAATTTTCAATGGTCATCTGAACGGGTAAATCCAAAAAGAGTAGCTAGTATTCATGATTCTGATGCAATATTTATTTTGGCTTCTCAAATTGCTGCTATTTCAAAGAAAATAGATCAATTCATAATGAACTATTCTTAAACGCCTCAGGTGTTAGAGAAAAAATTATTGGGACAAATAGTAGATTCTCAATTATCTTATGAGACTTTGAATGCTATAAATAATAGACCCAACAATCCTTATTCTAATTATTATAATCCTGGTTGGAATAACCACACAAACTTAAATTGGAATAATAACACTGGTACTGTTAATCCACAGTGGGGGAAAAATTCTATGAATCCATTAAGAAATTCGAACAACCAGGGAAAAACTAACTATAGACCTTCTTATCCTCCATTTTTCAATAGTAACCCGCAATTTAAGGAAAAGAAATTGTCTATGGAAGAATTGATATTAGACGTAGATAATCAATTACAAAGTCAAGGGAATCAATTACAAAGTCAAGGTACCCAATTACAAAGTCAGAGAGCTAATATTAAAAATATTAAAAATCAATTAGGACATATTACTACTGCACTTAGTAATAGACCTTTAAAAACTTTCCCTAGTAATGTTGAAATTAACCCAAAGGATCAAAATAAAGAACAAATTAAGCTTATACAGTTAAGAAGTAGAAAAGAATTGGAATCAAGAATGCAAAAAGATGTTGAAGTTAAAAAAGAGAAAGTAAAAACTAAAAAAGGTAATGATAATATATATCCAGATTTAGAATATCTGCTTAAACTGATGAAAATTAATGTAGAAAGACCACCACCTCTGTTTCCTCAAAGATTGAAACAACAAAAGAGAGATAAACAATTCTAAAAATTCTTAGAAATCCTTAAAATATTAACTGCAAACATTCCCTTCGTTGAAGCCATAGAACAAATAACTAACTATGTGAAGTTTATGAAGGATATACTAAATATGAAAAGGAAGTTTACAGGTAATGAGACTGTTGCACTCAGTGAAGAGTGTAGCGCAATTATTCAAAAAGCTTCCTGAAAAACTCAAAGATCCTGGTAGCTTCACTATACCTTGTGCTATTGGAGAAATTTTTTTTGGAAGAGCTTTATGTGATATGGGAGCCAGTATTAATCTCATGCCTCTATCAACTTTTAAAAGTTTGGGAATAGGAGAAATTTCACCTACTTCAGTAACTCTTGAGTTAGTCGATCGTTCTATTACTTATCCTAAGGAGTTTTAGAAGAAGTTTTAGTAAAGGTTAATAAATTTATCTTTCATGTGGATTTTATTATTTTAGATAAGGAGAATGATAAAAAAATTCTTATCATTTTGGGAAGACCATTCCTTACAACTGGAAGAGCTATGATAGATGTTAAAAAAGGAGAATTAACTATGACAGTTAATTATCAAGAGGTGACATTCAATATATCAAATGTTATGAAATACCCTGTAACAGATAAAGATGATGATGCCTTCAAATAGAAATTTGTGACTACTTAAATGATGAGCATTTTAAGGAAAAGTTTGAAGAGAAAAAAGAACAAAAAGATTTGAAATGTGAGGATGAAAATGAAATGGAAGATAAATATGAGAAATAGATAATGAAGAACTGGATTATTTTCAGGGAACATTTGAGATGTTGGATATTGCAGAAAATGATAATAAAAGTCTAATTTCATCTATCATAAAACTTCTTTAACTTGCGATGAAAATCTTTCCTAACCCTTTGAAGTATGTGTTCTTAAGAGAATTATCTACATTGCCAGTTATTGTATCTTAGATTTAAATGATTTACAAGAGCAAAAATTGTTACATACATTAAAAAGATAAAAAAAGATTTTATTTGGATTATAGCTGATATTAAAGAAATCAGTCATTCGATCTGTATGCATAGAATTCTATTGGATGACCAACATAAACCTAAAGCTGATTCACAAAGAAGAGTAAATCCATTAATGAATGAAGTGGTAAAGATATAAATTTTAAAATGGTTGGATGCTGTAATTATACCCCCAGGTGAAAGTTTTATTGGCGCACGAGATTTTTTTTAGTGAAGTTTGTTCTTTTCTAATTTCTTGTCTCATGATTTCTCCTTTTTCTCAACCTCTTAAAGGTCTTGATTTAGCAAGCATTTGGGGGTAAGAATCTTATAATTTTATTTTATTTTGTAGTTTAGTTGTGGAAAATCTCATGAAATAAGAAGTTTTCTCCTTGTTCTTAAGGAATTTTTTTCTTTTATCTTCTAGAATTTAACTTGACTCAGCTTGAGTTATGACTTGGTTTTTGGATTACTTAAGTCAGTAGTTGCATAAGGCTTGTTTCCTAAAAATTTTGGGATGTCATCTCTGGTGCATGATACTTGGAACAGTTAATGTTGAAATTCCAACTATACTTACGTTTATAGATGTCCAGTGAAATATAGCTTAAAAGTTCTTTGTTCCATTCTGTTTGAACTATTGGAAGGAGGATTTTTTTTTTCTTGCTCAACATCTTCGCCCTCGAAACCCCGTGCTTTCAGTTTCTTTTCCATCAACTAAGCTGCGAGAAATCTCTAAAAAATTGGTAAGGAAAACCTCAATGGCATTATGTTATTACTTGTAGTTTCAACCTTTCTTTATATCCATCTCTGATATATGAATACATTAAGGCCTCTTTGTTTTATTATTCATCTCATTTTATAGATTGTATTTATGTGCATACTACATTTATAGAATACTATAATATATTTTACATCAATTTCTTGAATAAGTGGTTTTGAAGACATGCATATCTCAGTTTAATCATCACCATGGGATAAAGGTGATATTGCTATAAGTAAATGAGTTGAACTACTAGTTATTGCATTTTTAGTGATTGCACAAGGTTTGAGTTATTTTTTTTATCATAGATATCTATTTCTTGTTTACTATTTTACATGCTGCTTCACTCAATACCTGTTGGATGGTCATATTGGAATCAAATTTCTATTTCATTAAAAACGGAATCCTTAGCCTAAAGTGAAAAATACTTACAATCAAGCATGCAGAGGTAGATCATAATTAGTATTATAACTTTTGCATAGAAGGAAAGTGTTATAAAATATTTATTTACAAAGTTAATATATGCATATTCCTCTTCTATAATTATTGGAAGTTTTATGAGCCAGACTATAAACTTAAAGGAATTTATGTATTCTTGGATTTTTTAAGGTAATTCTGTTTCAATGCAATTATCTTATGATACATTTGGAGTGCTTTATACTCGGTTTCCATAAGTCCAACAAAGAAAAAGTCTTTCATTTGATATAGTTTGACTAAACTGGTTAGATGAGGCAAGTTCTTGTTTTGAGTAAGTATTGCTGAGAATACTACCTAAATTTTGAAAGTGATATCAGCAAAAGTTTATTTGAAGTATGCTATTAAAATAGAATCTTACAGTTATTCAATTCTTTACATGATTTGGTATACAATAAGTGGTAAGGTGTCCCTTTCTGTAAGCTGATGCTATTCATTCTTATTTTGTGTTAGTATCTCAACATTTGAGCAAGTTAAGTGCAAACAGGAAGTATAACTTCTCATAAAAAAAGATGATATGAATGTGAAAATTAGAAGTTTAGGGATTTATTTAATTGGTTGTTTGAGACCTCTCTAGCATATGTAATATCCTTACATGAATTTTTGATGGCAAATGTTTAGTATATTTCATTGGACAAGTGCTAACAATCCTTGTATGTTCATATTTTTAGTATCAAATCTAGGAAGATTTACTACATAATATACAATTCTTATAGGCTTCAATTCTTCAGTTATATGTGTGCAAAAAGTTTTAGAATTTTAATGTATTTGGAAGAAGAAAACATGAAACGGATGTGTGCTTGTTGTTTTGAGCATTCCTAAGTGTATACATGTGTAAATTTATAGATTTTAGCTTCAACACGTATACCAGTACAACAAATAAAATGTATATGCAATAAAGGGCTAATTCTAACCTCACATATGGCTGAAGTTTTTTTAATGGATAATTTAAGCTCCGTAACTTGTATTATTCATACAACTTCATCCATGATAGCATCCACATCAAATTCGACATGAATGTGAGTAGATTTATATATACTCCATGTATTTATTTTTATCTTTAACACCCAAACTTTAAATTTAATTCATCTTCTTACAACTATTATCGTTGTCTTGGTTTTGTTCAAAAGTCATCCTTTGGTCTCTTGCACTGTTAAGATTTATTTTCATCTTTAAATTCTTTGTTTTCATAATTACCACTCAATTCCCAGGTATTCTCATAATAAGCATCAAAATCTCTTTTATTTTTAGAGATACATATGCCACCTTATCCATGTATGAAAAGGGGTGTTCTATTTATTAAAGTAACATGGTGGTACTTTTGGTATGATATATAATATTTGGATAGTAAGTAATGTAAAAAAATTAAATTCACAAATTAAAACATGTTAATATTTATGAATTGTGTTGTATATATATGTA
The DNA here is from genome assembly GCA_022702705.1 of Papilionanthe hookeriana x Papilionanthe teres. Lineage (NCBI taxonomy): Eukaryota > Viridiplantae > Streptophyta > Magnoliopsida > Asparagales > Orchidaceae > Papilionanthe > Papilionanthe hookeriana x Papilionanthe teres. The sequence goes on along the minus strand of CM040430.1, from coordinate 18,671,933 downwards.
AAGCTCCTTTCTGGAACTGTGTGTTTTTTTAGTTATACTAATTAATTTCTTAGTAAGTGACATGTTTGATCAATAATGAAAATAACATGACCGTTGATTATTAATAGCTCAAGAAACTACGACATGTCTTTCCTTGAGAAATTTACAGCATGCCTTGCCAATGAATTATGATCGTCACTTTATCCTTTGTTATGAACGGACAATTTGGACCATCAGTGATTATTTCATGATCATCTGAAAGTCGATTCACTCAAAAACCCAAATGGGTCACAGAGGTGTGTAGGAACTGTGAAAGCCACAAGTCATTAACCAGAACCTTGTCCAGCCTTGCCCAAATATGGCCCGTCTTCCAAGTGAATTCAGAGCCAAAAAACCCAAATCAAAGAGGCCTGCCAGTTGGATGTTGTCACTGAATGTGCTCATTTTGGAGGTGTTAGGGGGTCTGCCACCAGATTTCTCAGCTAAGGAAACAATACAGTTGAAATCACCCCCCACAATCCAACAAGAAGACATAGCAGAACTGATGTTATGGAGACAAGTCCAAAGCTCATTCCTGTCTGATTTGCTTCACCCAGCATAAACAAAGAAGCAAAAATTGTGTAACCTTTTGTTAAAGAGAAAGGTGGACAAATTGCTGATGATCAATTAGCAAAGTCCAGGTAATCTCCTTTCTACATAAAATCCAAATTTTATTGTTACAATTAGCAACATGAGTAAAACAAGTAAATTTACTTATGAGCCTTTTGGGATGATTATGAACCATAGGTTCCAAAAATAACAATACACCAAAGGGCACATTTTTTGTTGAGATGTAGCTGCCTTTTAATTGGTTGGGGATGTACAAAACATAAGAAGTTAATCATGGAGTGGAGGGGGGGGGGTGTGAAGGTTGGGATCTTGATCGGGTTCTTCCTCTAGAAGGTTTTGAAGGGCTCCCAATGGATGATCCTCCTAACCCGCTAGAAGGATGAACATCATAAAAGTTTCTGAACTTCTGTGAACTGCTTCTTTTTCTTTCTGGCTTTCTGAATCTGTCAATCTTCTTCCATGGTTTGCCCTATTTCTACCACCAAAGTTGATGAAGGGAACTCACTGCTCTTTTCACGTTGCTTCTTTGTTTGTCTATTACTCTGGATGTTCCTGACATCTTGCAAGGGGTGCTCTAGGTCTTCCACCAAAGCAGATGGAGGAATAATTGTGCCCTTGTGACCATCAATAGTGAGTGGAGCAACTACCCCACCTTCCTCCACAGGATCAGGGGGAGAGACAACATGAGATAAGTGGGAAACAAAAGGCTGTTCCCCAGTAGTAACCACCAAATTTAAATTAGTTTCCCTAGGCATAATTTCAAAATTAGAAGGGGCAGGAGCCTCCTTCTGGAAACCAGTGGGGGGTCTTCTATGGGGAGGGTGAAGCCTGTAGCACTTTTCCACAGTATAACCAAACATTCTGCAATGGTGACAATAATGTGGTCTTTGTTCAGCTATACACCTCTACTAGAATCCCTCCTCTTCAAACCAATCCAGATTTCTTCCACGTCAGGAAGGGTGATATCTCTTTCCACCATAACTCTAGCCCCTGCTCGTTTGGCCAGGTTATAGGTAGGTGTATCAATTTTTAATGGATTTCCCAATTCTCTTTGATGTTGAACGATACATTCTGATTGTAGAATTGGAGGGGGAGATCAAGTAGTTTGAACTAAATAGGAACAATGGGTGGTTCCTTGCTTGGATCAAAGTCAGGTGTCCATTTTATTATCTTCATAATGATTCCCGCAATTTGTACTGATTGTTTGGCAAAAATTCATTCATAGTCCTCCTCTACTGAGAGCTTGATAAGCAAATGTCTTTCATCTAACAGACCTAGTTTCAAAACTCTAATGAGGTTCAGGTCATCAAAAAATTTCCTTACAAAGTCCATCTTTGGATGTCCAAATTGGAACTTCCCAATTAAGGTAAATTGCACAGTAGCAATGAGGGTTTGTATTTCCTGAGAAGTGTAAAAATAGATGGTTTGCCATCTTTTGTGCTAAGTGGATTTATGAAAGGGCAGTCCCCTCTCCCAGCAGCAGCATCTCAAAGGGCTTAGGGGAACACAAGGTGATCAAAATTTTTCAAAGTGTCCCGACCTCTGCAAACTACACTTGCATAGGTGGCCTTAGCCCATTAGGCATTAGTATCCACATCTATGGGAGTAGCCATAATAGCAATGAGACAGTAACCACCAACACTCAAACCAGCTGTCATGCAAAGCCACACTCAATGGAACAGTAATTTTTTAAATAGAAAAGTGCCCGGGAAAGGGGAAAGCACCCCAACCATGCAAACAAAGTAAACTCTGAAGAGCAAACACACCAAGAAAGAGCAAGAGAGGGGGTGAAAGCAGCACCACCAGCAAACCTCAAGGAGAACCTGAGTGCGGCCATCCTGGAAGAAACCCTAGCAGAGCAGACCTCATAGCCGCCATATATATATATATATATAACAAAGTCAAATTATTTTTTAAATCATTCAAAATAACTTAAAAAAATATTTTTAAAAGTAAATTACTAATATTGGTTGCCTCCACCACTATTGCCAGTCATCATAGCTAGTATCCTTTCATTCTATGGGAAGAAATTTCCCACAAGTCTCGAAGATTGAGTCCACGAACTGATTGTAATTATCTCCTAAAAGATTCTCATATGCCTGAGAGATAGCATAACGAGATAGAATCTCCACTTCGGTCTCCATATTTTACATCTTGTTCTCCTGATCAATTACTTGAATACAAAATCTCTCTACCTCTTCTTTTAATTCTTAGGGTCTCCTTCTCTTTTGCTCCAACACCACTAGCATCATCTATATATCATCATTTACCTTCACATCAGCCTCATGAATTATACCAGTCACTTTCATAAAAATGGTGTGAGCCATGTTATTGTCAGACAACTCTTGTTCCAGTAGGTCTCTTTTTATTGAAAGCAACTTTCTCGGAAGCGTTTCTTCCAATTGGTGAACATTTTATTAACCAAGCCCATTGTCTTCAAGTATTAAGAAAACACAATCATTTAGCCATTATATATTTTTAGCTGAGAGGCATGGCAGAGTGTGTTTGTGGATCAGTATAAACCAACCAAGCGAGCATACATAACAACTGCCATCGCACTCGCAATCAAGTTAGGGATAAAATGAGAAAGAATACGTCTGAAGAAGTTTAGAATATCGAATAACTTTGCACATAATACGAATTACAAACTAGAGAAAAAAATTCTCCTGGTATACACATATCTTATGTTTATATATTGTATTCAGATTTTTCTCTCCAACACTGTCATTGCCAATCCCAAGCCTGAATGTGAAAAGTGGAGGGTTGTGTTAGGTAATGACAGCCAGCATAAAACTTATCAAAAAAAAATCATGACATGAATCCTTTTGATCATTGTGTAAGTGCTAGAGCATCTCTTGGAAGCGACGCGCTGTATGGCCTGAATACAGTGGAAAGTGTACAAGGGCAGCTAAACCGGCGCTCGGGTGTAGTGTCAAATAAGCAAGGGTTCCCACATTACGGACGAATGTGGGTAAAGAAGTTAGTCCATGATACTAATATTAGGATATGATCTTGGAATATAGGTACTCTCAATGGTAATTTAATAGAATTAGTTGATATTATGATTCATAAAAAGATAAATATCCTATGTATTCAAGAAACTGAATGGGTTGGAGAAAAAGCTAAGGAGGTTGATAACTTAGGCTTTAAACTATGGTATTCTGGTAAGAGTCGCACTAGAAATGGTGTAGGTGTAATTTTAGATAAGAGTTTTAAAGATATTTAAAAATTAATAGAGTTGGAGATAAAATTATAGCACTTAAGATTATTATTGATACTAAGATTTTTAATATTATTAGTGCTTATGCTCCTCAAGTAGGTTTAGATATAGGCTCTAAAGATAAATTTTAGAATGACTTAGAAGACTTAATACACTTGATACCTCTTGAAGAAAGAATTTTTATTGGAGGAGATTTAAATGAACATGTCGGTAGAGTAGTATAAGGTTTCAGAAATATTCATGGTGGCTATCGTTATGGATCGATTAATGAAGAAGGTAGAGTCATATTAGATTTTACTTTAGCATATGATTTGATTATTATTAATACTTTATTCAAGAAAAGAGATGGGCATCTTATTACTTATAATAATGGATCTAATAAAATACAAATTGATTATTTTCTTATGAGGAGAAGAGGTCGTTGAGATTGTAAGGATTGTAAGGTCATTCCAAGTGAGGAATTAAGTACCTAACATCGATTATTAGTTATAGATTTTAAGATGAAGAGTTGTAAAATAAAGAATACTATGATTCAACATCGTAGAATTAGGTGATGGTACATAAAAAACACAAATAAAATTATTTTTATGAGTAAAATTCAAGATTTAAATATTTGGGATGTTCATGAAGAAGCAAATGCTACGTAAAAAAAAGTAACAAATACTATTAAACAAGTGGCAAAAGATGTACTTGGATAATCAAAAGAAAATTTTTTTATAAATAAAAATAGTTTTACATAGCATTTGATTCTTTTAAAATCTCGCAGGGATTTTAAAAGAATAATCAGTGACGCTAAAAATTCTTCTTTTAGTGATTTTTATAATAGGTTAGATACTAAGGAGGGTGAAAAATATATGTATAAACTAGCCAAACAATGATAAAAGAAAAGTAAAGATTTAACTCAAGTAAAGTGTACTAAAGATGAAAATCAAAAAATTTTTTTCTTAGAAAAAGATATTCAACATTGGTGGGTGAGTTATGTTGATAAACGTTTTAATGAAGACTCTAAAAATACGATCTAACTTAGTGTTGACCTCACTTTGGTGAGGTCATTCCATCCTTTTAGTGTTTAGGATATAGCCATAGGATTTTCCTTTTGACTATCCTAGAAGACTAGAAATGGAACCCACCATTTAGAAATTCAACCAAATCTAAACTCTCTTTAGAATCCTACACGGATGGTCATCAACCTCCAAATTACTTGGAAGGTTAGGACCAATGTGTAGAAAGACAAGGATGAGTTCCTATAAGATGGTCAAGCCTTAGGACAACCCTGGGTGGCCTAGTCTTGGTGAGGTCCAGTTTGCACACACCACATTGTTGCACATGCCTGAACCCTGAAGTCACTTACACTTAACCTAGCTTCCTGACTCATGTAGGAAACTCATATGGATGGACCTCAACCCCTAAGCCCCTGGCTTAGAGCATATCAAGTGCCTAAAATGAGTCCTCTCATGGCTCTTGTGAGCTTAACATGGCTTCATGGCTCAACCAAAATGGTTTCATTTTACTCACATCTAATCAATCTTCATTTTCCCAAAATTTCAATTTTTGACCCTCGGGGCCCTAAACCTACCAAATTACCCAATTACCCTTGAAAATGGCCCAAATTCCCAAAATTACCAAAGTTTTCCCTTCAAAATCATTCCACGTTATCCCCTACTATCCAATTTAACCAAAATTACCCAAATATGACAAAATTTTCAAAATTCCCAAATATTACAAAATTTTCAAAATTCCCAAAATACCCCCAAAATTCCCAAAATACCCCCAAAATTACCAAAATACCCTTCATAGCCAAAAATTTTGAAAATCCCAAAAAAATCTCAAAAATCTAAAATATGATCCACATCATTTTCTTCAACTACCATATACCCCAATTTTGCCATTTTAACCCAACTGACTAACAAAATTCCAAATTGCCCCTTTAGGCCCAAAATTGATCAAGTGAGTCAATTCACCCCAAATTGAACCCAATGTCACTCAATTTTCCCCAACTTTGTTTTTAACTCTTCCTAACATCCCCACAAACAAAACTCAACATTAATTTGCCCCAAATTTGAACCCAGGCTCTACTTAAACCTTACTCAAACTAAAATTCCCAAGTTTGCCCTAAAATGCCCATGAACCCTAACATAATCAAATCCTAAAATTTCCACCCAACCAATATTGAAAACTCTTTTTCACATCCCCATAAACATTTTAAAATATTAAGTTTGCATCTAGCCCAACATTAGCTAAACCTTAGCCCAAATTAACCCTATTTGATCCAATTTGACCATACACTTGAAATACCCAAATTAAATCTAATTCAACTCCAAATCACTCCAAATTTGTTCCAAACTCTTCATAACACATTCCTACACTAAAATCAACATTTATTTGATCCAAATTTTAACAAAAGTCTAACCCAAATTCCCATTTTTGACCAAAGTCCCAATTTAAGCCTAAAATTGTCACATAGCCAAAATTTTCAAATTGATTGTTCAAAATCCAAACTTTTCAGCCAAATTTTGCTGGAAACCTTTCCTAACATTATTTTGGACCTTATTTAACATTTAATTGAGACTTGAATTCACTTTGGGCTAAACCTAAACCCATTTGAAAAAAAAGCTCAATGTTGGCCCAAAAGCCCAAATCTTCTCAAAATTGAACCCTATGACCCATGAAAATTCCTAAATGAATTTTAAATCAAATTTCAACTTGCCCTAACCCAATTTCAATAAATTTCAATCCCTTCTGGTCATGTCATAATCAATTTCAAAAAAAAAAAACCATTCATGCATGTTGGAGGCCCATCCCTTAAGTATTTTTAAAAGCCAATTTCATCAATTTGAAAAAAAAGCCCAAAAAAAATTGTTCTAAAGCCCACATGTCATTCTCCTCATCATGTGTTTGATTAAAATGATTCCCTAAAGTTCCAAGTTCATCATTTGAATCAACCAAAAATAACCTCATGACATTTTTGCATCAAATCACCCAAAAGTCATAAATCCATTCTCATGCAAGCTCTGAAGCCAATTGTGAGCCATAGAACTTTGTTACAAGCTAAATGACAAGCCATACTTGAGCCACATGAAGCCATGAGGGCCTTTGCCATGTCACCAAACCATTAATGTCAAACGGAGGGGCCATTTTCCAACCTCCTTAAAAAAGTTTTTAACCACTCTAATGACACACTCTAACCAAGATTAACAAAAATCCTTTGGATAGGGACTTCTCCACCCTTTCTAAGCTGAACCTAAATAAATTTTTGCAGCCCAAATCAAACCATGGGAGGGTGCACCAAGCCAAATCCATGCCTTGACCCAAATTGACCCAAAAATGGCCCTTACACCCATACCACTTAAATCCATGCCTTTACACATGGCATAACCCAATTGATTGCACCAAGATCAAGCTGAATAAATTGAGCTTTTCTCAGCCAAAAAACCTTGGAGAATGAACCAAGCCAACCCCCATGGTCACCCATAAGCTCCTCTATTTAAACTCACATCTCATGGCCAAAAGAGAGGGAATGCAAAATTTATCTTGGGGAGACTCTGCAAAATGGTTCCCAAAGCTTCTCTAAGCACTCCTAAGCTCAATCAAACCATTTCCAATCGAGGCCTCACCTCTTGGACAAAGGTATCGAATTTTTTCCCTCCAATTGAGCTTATTTTAATTTTCTGTAAATATTCACATGCTTTAACTATATCATCACCGTATAGATGTGTGCTACTCGATTAGACGATCATTTAAAAAAAATTCATTCAATTTCGTTGAGAAACGAGTGAGATATCAAGGTTTGAAGGTGGACAGTTTTGGGTGAATCGTAAGAGAGAGGAGCAGCAGCCGTCCAATCATGCGTGTATCAGACGGACGACTCTGATGGAGTCGGACGTGAGCTTTGTCCGTGAACAGTCCGCCAAGCAGAACCACGCCAGCTAGTAGTAGCACGACACGTGTCATTTGAGCTGGAAATTGGATTTTTGATTTATTTTTGACCCTAAACTTCAAAAAATCATAACTTTCCATAGAAAACTCCAAAAAAATAAAATAAAAATAACTTCTTGCTCCGTGAACAGAGGAGAATACTGTATAAGTGATTTCATATTTATTTGATGCATATTTAATTTTTAATTAATTAAATAGTGTTTTTAATCTTTCAATCTTCATGCATGTAGGAGTTTCACCATAACTTGAAATTTTAGTATGTTATTCTATGCATCATGTGGAATCTTCTCTGATTTTTCCAAAGTTCGAGAAGATTCCTATGAGGATATCTATAATTTTTAAGTTTATGCCCATTTTCTTGATTAATTAATTATTATAATTTGCATATTGATTAGAAAAATCTAGAAAAATTAGGGTGTGTTCCCTTTGACCAGAGGAATATTATAAAATTATCTCATGATTTATTTCAATCAAACAAACTCTAATTTGGCCAAAATCTCAAAACTAAGTTTTAATTAATTAGGAGTAAAAACACATCAAAAATAAATTAAATCAACTCTTTACTGTCACTTAGGATTAGGGGAACCTTACATAAAAATTTCAAATCAATTGAAATAAATTTGACCCATTAAATGAATTAATTGAGGGACATGATCATTTTGCACATTAAAAAAATTCAAAAAACCCAAAATACATTTCAAAAATTCACCAAATTAATTTTGTGAGTTCTCTGTAATTAGAGAAGTTCAAGAAAAATAAAATTACAATTTTCATAAAAATTTGATTTTTAATCATTTTTAAATATTTAATAATTAAAAATTATAAAAAATCACAAAAATATAAAAATTCACCAAAACGTCACATTTGGTCTCCTAATCACTTGGGAACCATCAAAATTTCCTAAGTCTCTAAGTTAATATATTAATTTTTAAAGGCCTAGGATAATTTTTAACATTAAAAAAATGAATTTTCTTAACCTTCTACTAAAATAATTCTAATAAATCAAATAAAAATAAAAAAATATAAAATTTGTTTCTCTGGATTCCTTGACTACAGAGAGATCTTCTAAAAATATAAAATTAATTTTTCCACCTTTAAAATATTTTAAAATGAATTAATAATCCATAAATTAATATAATTCTAATAATTAAATTAAAACTAAAAAAATCCCCAACTTTGGTCCAAATGGTCCTCTTGTCAAGGGTCACTTCCAGTAAAAATTTCAAAGTCATAGGTCTTTCCTTGGTCAAGTTATTGATTTTTCATTAAAAATCCCATTTTTGCATTAAAATAAATATATAAATTAAATCTAATTCAGAAAAATCACATTTTCTCCTCTGATATTTTAATTCACCCATGAGTAGGGTGACATAAAATTTCAAAGTCATTTGAGTTATATTTAATGTATTATGAAGTAAACAAGCCTAAGGGGCAAAATGATAATTATTGAAATTTAGCATTAATTAATATTTAGGATTAATTATGGGTAATGGGTAATAAATGATCCTAATTAATCTCCTTAGATGATTGAAACACAGGGAATTAAAGGGTAGAAACTCATTTATCACTTGTTTCAACATTAAAAAAAATCATAATTTCCTTAATTAAATATTTGGAAGTTAATTAAAAAAGAAGATATGAGGTGAAGGGGTTTAATCTTGGAAGATATTAATTTATTAATTTTAACCCCTAATTAATGATAGAAATCAAATATAACTTAATATTAATTTAATAACTCATTAATGAAAACTAAGATAAATTAAATAATCAAATTAAAATAATTTCTAAGTTAAATTAATTTATCAAATTAAAACAATTTCTAAGATAATTTAATAAAAAAATAAATTTAAAATAATATAAGTAATTAAATGAAAAATAATTTTAAAATGACATGATTAATTCAAAACAATTCAAAAATAAATATAATTAAATTAAAACAATTTTAAAATAATCTAATCAACTTTAAATCACAATTAAATTAATACAACTAAAATAAAATCAACTTCAAATCAACGCAATTAAATTAAATATAATTAAAATTAAAGTTAAAAATAATTTTAAAAACAACTAAATCAACTTTTAAAATTACACAATTAAATTGAAATAACATAAGACTATTATAATTAAACTAAAATATTATAATTAATTTGAATCATTCTTAAAAAACCAACTCAACTACAAACAAGATGGTTAAGTTTCTTAATAACCTAACCTGCTCCTAAAGGCTTTCACCCACATAACTCTTAAGTGAAACGTCAAGTAAATGTTTCCTCTCTCATAAGATAATTAAAACATCTAAATTCACGGAGTAAGAGTCAAGACTCAACTAAACCCCGGATAATCAATTCATCTGAATGATAAAATTCATTTGGACTCAAAATAATTTCAAAAGTGTTTAGGAAGATGTTCAGGGCTTAAACCCCCGAGCACTTCCCCAACCTAATGGGGTGTTTTAAAAGAACAATTGAACTTCATTGTTCTTTGATGAAAAAAATCATCCTTAAAGAACAACTAGGATTTCAACCTAGACGTCATAGGACTTGATAGACAACCAGGATTTTCAACCTTGACGTCATAGGACTCGGTGAGCAAGTAGGGTCTGAACTCAGACATCATAGGGTTGGTAGATGATCAGAATCTTCCCCTAGCCCTACCTTGGTGCTTGTCCTTAAATATTAAATATCCTAACATGCATCTTAAGTGCAGTTAGTGGAAACAAGAAGACTCTTCAGGTACACATTTAAGTTTATTGCAATTTACATTCAACAATTTATTAAATGTCTTCTTTTCTTTCATTTATAAATTCATGAAAATGATCAAACCCAACATGTTTAAACAACTCAAAATTTAATCACCAACAAAATGAAACTGCAATTAAAACTAAAAGTAAAACGTCTAGTTAGATGATCAGGAATCCCTCAGATGATGTAACCCACACGTTGCTAACGAGATTTCTCACGATATAAATGAAAGTGTGGAACTCATTCAGTTGAGTTTAGCAAATTCATTTGGACTAAGTGAATTCGATGAAAATAGTGGACCCGGGATGATGGAACCGTGGGATCTTAACCGATTCTGCTTAACCAACTTTAAGATTTCTCTTAATAAAATTTAAGACATTGGATTTGAAACTCAACCTCTAAACCATGACACTTCTCTCATCCCCTGATTGTCATCTCTTCAAACTAAACCCTCTGCAACAACAAGGAGCTCGGAGCAAGCATAGTGGGCAGCACGACCATCTTCAACAGTAAAATAAGTCTTCATCAACTTAACCATCCCTTAGAAATTAAACAACTATCCATAGGATTTCGATGTAGTTTGTTTAGCGCAACATAAACCCTCACTTTTTTCTTAGGCATTTACCTAATCATGTTATGCAATTTAAGCCCTAACTCGTGTTAGGACTCCGAGGTAGTCGTTTGGTACGACATAAACCCTCACATCTTCGAAACTATTCGTATGATTATATCATACAAGTATAAGTCCTAGTTAATTAAAATTGGCGGGATTGCAACATTAAATAATTCTATCAAATTCAAGCCAAACAAATAGGATAGTTGGGAAGTCACGAAGGCTCTTCTTGGATCTGTGACATCCTCTACCTTTCTTCCGTTGGATTCCCAAAATAAAATTTCCAAATTTGATCCAATCCCTTTTGAAATTCCAAAATCGAACCCTTTAAATGCTTAAACTTTGATGTTCCTGAAAGTGAAACCACTGAACTTTATTAAGAGTTTTCTTAAGTGTCTTTAGACATTTAGGATGTAATTAACTATAGGGGCTCGCCCTTATAGGGAACTTTAGAACCCAGGTACTATAAACCCTGCATAATTCCTTCATATTAAGCAGGGGAACTTGTCGGCTTATAAAATTGGTTCGTAGACCAAACGGATGTCATAAAATTACTAGTTTATTTAATCGAGCTTCATTTTCAAGTGATATGTCTACTCTTCAGAATAGATATGTCACTTGTGATGGGATGCTCATTTATTTAAACTATGAATAACATGAGATCAGTTTGGTCTCATATTTTCAAAGTCAAATGTTACTTTATAAATTATATATATATATATATATATATATATATATATATATAAATTAAATTTAAAATCTAAAATGAGCCGACAACTTCTGTAGGGGACCCCCTTTTCAAAACACATAACCTATAAATATGCCAACAATTTCTGGCGGCTCCGCTGGGGACTAGTTCCTCTCTCCATTTTGATCAGATGGTTTTGCTTTCATAAATCAGTAGTGAGTCCATACCCCTAGTGGTCCAAATTACCATTCTTATCGTTGGCATACCTCGCTCATTTCTGTCTTGAGCGAGTGTAGTCAACTCCTTTGGATTCTGGAGCCCCGATTTAGACACCCATAAACAGAGAGGTTCTGGAATCCTCCCACCTCCCCAAAGATGCGAGGTTGACCCCTAATAGGTGTGTTAGGATAGGGTGCTCTATCGAAGTGAGTTTGATGCAAATTCAACCTTCTCTAAATCTCGGACCGGGTCCGACACTTCACTTATCTTTGTGTTTGACTTGTTGCATACATGTTAAATTGAAACTTCACTCTAACAATCTTCCAATAAACTCTAAACAAAATAAAATTGTCTAAATTTCAAATCAAAATAAAATTTCTCAAAACACATCGAATAAACAATAATTAAACAAATTGCAAAATTTTGAAATAAAAAAAATTTCACATGAATAAATTTTAAAGGATATCCAGTTTATAGGACAAGTGCGTTAACTTAAGTATTACCACTAAAACTGCATGGCACAGGACGTCACTGATTTCTGTATACTCTTCGAATGATGGAGAAATTTTGTCATCAAAGATGATCTACACATCCACCGAAGGACTGTCCCGCGACGAAGCTGCCAACAAGTTCAATTGTCATGTATTGACAAATAAAAGGATATGAGAAGGATAATGGGTAGTGGGCCCCGACCCTCCCACCTCAAAACAATAAAAAAGACAACAGCTCGACGATGGGTCATGGGTCCCAAACCTCTCACCGCAACAAAATAAAAAAATACTAAGACGTTCAAAGATGTTCAAAGTTTAGCAGAAGACAATCAAGAAGGGGTGAGACACAGCGAAACTTCTACATTTTAATAAGGATATGATTTCAGGGGAGAATGAAATTAGTGACATAATGAATGGGTCCTTCACTTTAAGGAATTCAGACTGAGTCCAAAGTAGATTTTGAAATGAAGCAGCGTGGTTGAAATACGAGTAATTGATTCAGGATATTAAGAGCCTTTTAATTTTCTACCATGTGTCTGGGTCCAAACTTTCGAATAAGATATAATATCCCATTATTCATGTTATGAAACATTGCTTATTTATTAATTAGGGGAGTTTCGACATTCAAAATATTTAACAGAAATATGTCTTACCAGATACAGTAATTCTCAGAAAACAAAAGGAGCAAAAAAAAATAAAAAAAAATGTGTTAAGATTCAACTGAGGAGAAGCTTGAGGTGAGCACAAAATCAAAAATTGGTGTCCCGATCCAGACATTCAAAATCTTTAACATGTGCTTCACTAGATATAGTAAACCTCAATATAAAAAAAAAGTGAAAAGCTCAAAAAAAAGGAGGAAATAAGAAGGCTCCCTGAGAAGAAGCTTGAGGCAGGCATATAATCAAAAATTGGTGTCTTAATCCTCCCCGATTAATAAAACTTGAAAGACTATCTTGAGAAGATTTCGCTGATATTATGCTTTGAAGAGAGTCAAATGATTTTATGCCTTTTGGTCGGTCATTAATTGGTTCATAAATATCTTTGGACAGTGAAAAATATTCTAATCACATGAGCATAAATTTTGAAATCTGCTTAGGTCAAGAAACAAAGAATTGAAGTAAAAGGGCCCGGTTATTAGCAATTGATGGAAATTCAACTCTGAAGCCTTGTCATCCAGTGCCCAGCAAATACAACTCAAACATCAATTCGAAGAGCGTTAGGGCAACTTCTCAAAGATAATTTGGACAATCCTTACAAATCCGTGTCAAAGAAACGATGATTGCTGCGACGGAGCTACAAAGTTACGACTTCTTCAGTTGCGATTTCCGTAGAAATAACACATCTTTGTAGGTACTTGAAAGAATATAATTCCAATAATACCTCAAAAACTAGGTCTTTTTCTACACATGTCTTCAGTCAGTGGACGATACCTCAAGGAGAACTGCGCATCGTGATGTTTCAAAGATAGCCTTGTTCTACGAAGCACAGATGCTGCACTTGCTTATGACAAGGTCCAAACCCTAACTAAAAAAAATAAAAAAAAATGAAAAATGAATTAAAAAAAAAGAAAAATCATGAAACATAAATGAATAAAATAAAACTTAAAAAAACATCAATAAATTCCCCAACAAATGACAACAAATAAATAAAAAAAACTTAAAAATAAAAAAGTTGAAGAAGATAACGAAATAAACTTTAAATCAAAATGAAATCTGAAATCAAATTGAAATCTAAATCAAAACGAACTCAAATTATCGAAACAAAAAATGAATCTCAATATTAAAAATAAATCTCAAATCTAAATCTCCAATCTGTATTTTCAAATCCAAACTCAATTTGAATCTGAAATGAAATCTCAATCAAATTCAAATTCAAAACTTCCAAATCTCAAATTCAATCCCTTCAATTCTCTCCCTCGTGTGAGAGAGGATTAGCTGGTTCTATTGACATAGAGCCACGAGGTCTCGTAGGTTCTGTTGGCGTGGAGCCACACCCTTTCTCACAAAAACTACTTTTTTTAATCAGCTCTTCAAGTTGGATGCGAGAAACCCTCGTACCCTCTTTTAAATTGATTCTTTCCCGCAGGAAATCCGAAATTCAAAGTCCAAACTTAAACTTTTTACGATTCCAACATCCCACGAAACTCAGCAAACCTTCACAGATTTTCACTGAATCTCTTGAATCTTTCCTCCCTTCTTGAGTTGGATAAAAAGTCCTCAAACCTTTCTTTCTTGACGAGGTTTATCTTTTCAAAATCCTAATCTAAACAAAATTTGAAGATCAAAACAAAATCAAATCACTAAAACACGAAGAAAAAGGAAAACAAACTCCGAATCTAAAATCCCCAGCCTTCGGCTGTACTCAAAATATTTTCGCTCTCCGCGATTTCTTCCCTCTTTTGAGAAGGTCGCCCGAGTCTACTGACACAGAACCATGAAATTTTTGATTTGGTTCTGTTGGCATGGATTCATATCCTTTGCCAAACAATCAAACTTTAATCAGCTCTCTAGGGATGTGAAGCACTCTCATATTCCATCTCAACCTTCTACTACACTAAAATTTCCATAGAATCTTCACAAATCAAACGCCAACTTTTGGGATTGGTACCTAAATTCCAGTTCCCATCCTTCTGAGGCTGGTACCCAAATTTCAGTTCTCATTTCGAGATCGATACTCAAATTTTGATTCTCTTCTCTGAATTTTCGCCAACCTCGCATTCTATCCGAGAAACTTTTCCGCATTCTAATCCTCCAACTTGGGTATATGACCAGCAAGGCATCCTAACCTCGGTGACCGCCAACCTCACATTCTATCCGAGAAACATTTCCGCATTCTAATCCTCTGACTTGGGTATAAGACCAACAAGGCATCCTAACCTCGGTGACCGCCAACCTCGCATTCTATCCAAGAAACGTTTTCACATTCTAATCCTTCGACTTGGGTATAAAACCAACGAGGCATCCAAACCTTGGTGACCACCAACCTCACATTCTATCCGAGAAACTTTTCCGCATTCTAATCCTACGACTTGGACATAAGACCAACAAGGCATCCTAACCTCGGTGACCGCCAACCTCGCATTCTATCCGAGAAATTTTCCTTACTCCTGAAATCTCAGGGTCAGTACCCAAATTCTGATTCTCATCTGGAGGATTGATGTAATGTTCTGGATGGTAGTCATTTCCTCGACTACAACCAGATCGGACGTAATGTCCTGAACGGTAGCCCGAGCTGGTATAGTCTTTTCTCGGGGTTAGTACCCAAATTTTGATTCCCATCCTGAGGATTGACGTAATGTCTTGAATGGTAGTCATTTCCTCGACTAGATCCAGATCGGACGTAATGTCCTAAAAGGTAGCCCGAGCTGGTATAGTCTTTCTCGAGGTAGGTACCTAAATTCCGACTCTCTTTCCGACACAAGTACCTAAATTCCAATTCTCATTTCGAGATCAGTACCTAAATTCTGATTCTCATCCTTTTCGATCAGTACCTAAACTCTGATTATCACGTCGAGGCCGGTACTTAAATTCCAGCCCTCACCCCCTTTCCAATTTAAACTCTGTGTTTGTTAACTCCAAATTCCCTTTCAATTCCAATCTCAAATCAATTACAATAACGAATTCAAAACTCCAAAATCAAATTTTAATCATCTGCAAAATTAATCATAAACCAAACTTTAATTAAATTCAAAATCAAAATTCTAAATTCACAATTTCAAGAAATCAAAATCAAAATCAAAATTTGAAACCTCGATTTAAATCAAGCTCAAACTCAATCAAATTGAAAACTCACCCTCTTAATCTACAGCGAGAATTTGGGAATCTTCAGTTTCGAAGATTTACCAGATACTCCCCAACGGGAACCTTCCTCACTCTTTCTCTATTTTGTTCTGAGGGTGTGAACTAGGAACGCTTGTGTTGGTTTGTTGATCTCTTTGGTCAACACCAATACGCGCGGTGTGCTTGTTTAGCATACCACACCTATTGGGGGTCCATTTATTAACCTCATTTTTGGTGAGGTCATTCCTTCCTTTTAGTGCTTAGGATTTAGCCATAGGATTTTCCCTTTGACTATCCTAGAAGACTAGAAATGGAACCCACCATTTAGAAATTCAACCAAATCTAAAATCTCTTTAGAATCCTACATGGATGGTCGTCAACCTCCAAATTACTTGGAAGGTTAGGACCAATGTGTAGAAAGACAAGGATGAGTTCCTATAGGATGGTCAAGCCTTAGGACAACCCTGGGTGGCCTGGTCTTGGTGAGGTCCAGTTTGCACACACCACATTGTTGCACATGCCTGAACCCTGAAGTCACTTACACTTAACCTGGCTTCTTGACTCATGTAGGAAACTCATATGGATGGATCTCAACCCCTAAGCCTCTGGCTTAGAGGGTTAAGAACAACATATTAAGTGCCTAAAATGAGTCATCTCATGGCTCTTGTGAGCTTAACATGGCTTCATGGCTCAACTAAAATGGTTTCATTTTACTTACATCTCATCAATCTTCATTTTTCCCAAAATTTTAATTTTTGACCCTCGGGGCCCTAAACGTACCAAATTACCCAATTACCTTTGAAAAGGGCCCAAATTCCCAAAATTACAAAAATTTTCTAAAATCCCTTCAAAATCATTCCAAGTTATTCCCTACTATCCAATTTGACCAAAATTACCCAAATATGACAAAATTTTCAAAATTCCCAAAATACCCCCAAAATTACCAAAATACCCTTCATAGCAAAAAATTTTGAAAATCCCAAAAAATCTTTAAAGTTACAAAATATGCTCCATATCATTTTCTTCAATTAATAGAGTTTGAGATAAGATAAGAGTTTGAAAGATAATGTTGTTAAAATTAATAGAGTTGGAGATAGAATTATAGCACTTAAGATTATTATTGATACTAAGATTTTTAATATTATAAGTGCTTATGCTCCTCAAATTGGTTTAGATATAGGATCTAAAGATAAATTCTGGAATGATTTAGAAGACTTAATACACTTGATACCCCTTGAAGAAAAAATTTTTATTGGAGGAGATTTAAATGGACATGTCGGTGAGTGGTAGAAGATTTCAGAAATATTCATGGTGGCTACGGATATGGAGCGATTAATGAAGAAGGTAGAGCCATTTTAGATTTTGCTTTAGCGTATGATATGATTATTTCTAATACTTTATTCAAGAAAAGAGATGAGCATCTTATTACTTATAAGAATAGATCTAATAAAACACAAATTGATTATTTGCTTATGAGAAGAAGAGATCGTCGAGATTGTAAGGATTGTAAGGTCATTCCAAGTGAGCAATTAAGTACCTAACATCGATTATTAGTTCTAGATTTTAAGATGAAGAGTTGTAAAATAAAGAATACTAGGATTCAACATCGTAGAATTAGATAGGGGCACCTAAAAGACACAAATAAAATTATTTTTATGAGTAAAATTCAAGATTTAAATATTTGGGATGTTCATGAAGACGCGAATGTTATGTGGGAAAAATTAACTAATACTATTAAACAAGTGGCTAAAGATGTACTTGGAGAATCAAATAAAAAAGTTTCTATAAATAGAAATAGTTGGTGGTGGAATAATAATGTGCAAGTAAAGATAAAATATAAGAAGTTATGTTATAAAAATTGGTTTAAATGTAAAAACTTAGATAACTGAGAAAAATATAAAACGGCCGCGAGGAGTCTAAAAGAATAATCCGTGACGCTAAAAATTTCGCTTTTAGTGATCTTTATAACATGTTAGATACTAAGGAAGGTGAAAAATATATGTATAAACTAGCTAATCAAAGAGAAAAGAAAATTAAAGATTTAACTCAAGTAAAGTGTATTAAAGATGAAAATCAAAAAGTGTTTTTCTTAGAAAAAGATATTCAACATAGGTGGGTGAATTATTTTGATAAACTTTTTAATGATGATGCTGAAAGTACGATCGACCTTAGTGATCTTAATATCGTTAATAATAATAAAACTTTTCATTTTTACTGTCGCATTAGTAAAAAAGAAGTTGATGAGGCTTTAAAGAAAACCAAGGGGGGAAAGTATGTAGGACCTGATGATATCCCAATTGAAGTGTGGAAATATTTTGGTGATTTGGGGTTTCCTGGCTTACTAAACTTTTTAATATTATTTTAAAAACTAAAAAGATGCCTGAGGAGTGGAGAAAGAGCATTTTGGTCCCCATTTTTAAGAATAAAGGAGATGCACAAGAGTGTGCAAATTATAGAGGAATTAAATTGATGTGTCATACTTTAAAATTATGGGAGAGGGTAATTGAACATAGGTTAAGACGTATTACGAAGATTTCTCATAATCAATTTGGATTTATGCCGGGCAGTGTCTACCATGGAAGCTATTCATTTACCGAGAGGTTTGATGGAGAAGCACGAGAGATAATAAGGAGGATCTACATTTGATTTTTATTGATTTAGAAAAAGCTTACGATAAGGTTCCTAGAGATGTTCTTTGGAGAGTCCTCGAGAAGAAAGGTGTTGATATGACTTATATTCAAGCCATTAAAGATATGTATGCTAGAGCCGTTACATGTGTTCGAACCGAAGGAGGATCGACCAAGTATTTTACTATTTCGTTGGTTTACATCAAGGATCGGCTTTAAGCCCATATCTTTTCGCTTTATTTATGGATGGTCTTACCGGCCATTTACAAGAGGATGTACCTTGGTGTATGCTTTTTGCTGATGATATCCTCCTTGTGGATAAGATAAGAGAAAAAGTCCAGGGAAAAACTTGAATTATGGAGGTCTACATTGGAGTCTTAAGGTCTTCGTTTGAGTAGAACTAAAACTCGAATACATGGAATGTAATTTTAGTAATAGTAGCTCTAGTGACAGAAGTGTTACTTTGGGTGATCAAATTATTAAAAGGTGTGAACGATTTAGATATCTCGGGTCCATTGTTCAAAGCGATGGTGATATAGATGGGGATGTTAATAGTAGAATTCAGAGTTGGTTGGTTGAAGTGGAGGAATGCGTCCGGCCTTTTGTGTGATAGAAAAGTACCGCTTAGACTGAAAGGAAAATTTTATAAGATGGTGGTGAGACCTTCAATGCTCTATGGTGCCGAATGCCGGCCTTTAAAAGAGAAACATAATGTTAAGTTAAGTGTTACCGAGATGAGAATGATTAGGTGGATGAGTGGTTTTACACTTAGAGACAAAATGCGAAATGAATATATCCGTAATAGGGTCGGAGTTGCACCGATGACGCATAAAATTAGAGAGAGTCGCCTTAGATGGTTTGGTCACATTAAACGTCGACCACCCGATGATCCGATTAGGAGAGTAGTTGTTTTAAATACAACTTATGTTAAGAAAGGCAAGAGTGCGTACCTAGGAAAACTTGGGCTTATTGCATAAAAAATGATCTTAATTTATTAGAATTAAACGAAAATTTGACACTAAATAGGACGCAATGGAGAAAAAGGTTTTATGTAGCCGACCCCACTTAGTGGGATTAAGGCATTGTTGTTGTTGTTGTCGTTGTATCATTTTCTTCAATTACCATATACCCCAATTATGCAAATTTAACCCAATTGACTAATAAAATTCCAAATTTTCCCTTAAGGCCCAAAATTGACCAAGTGAGTCAATTCACCCCAAATTGAACCCAATGTCACTCAATTTTCCCCAACTTTGTTTTTAACTCTTCCTAACATCCCCACAAACAAAACTCAAAATTAATTTGCCCCAAATTTGAACCCAACCTCTACCCAAACCTTACTCAAATCAAAATTCCCAAGTTTGCCCTAAATTGTCCATGAAGACAAACATGCTCAAATCCTAAAATTTTCACCTAACCAATGTTGAAAACTCTTTGTCACACCCCCATAAAAATTTTACAACATTAATTTTGCATCTAGCCCAACATTAGCTCAACCTTAGCCCAAATTAACCCAATTTGATCCAATTTGACCATACACTTGAAATACCCAAATTAAATCCAATTCAACTCCAAATCACTCCAAATTTGTTCCAAACTCTTCATAACACATTACTACACCAAACCCAATATTTATTTGATCCAAATTTTGACAGAAGTCTCACCCAAATTCCCATTTTTGACCAAAGTTCCAATTTAAGCCTAAAATTGTCACATAACCAAAATTTTCAAATTGATTGTTCAAAATCCAAACTTTTCACCCAAATTTTGTTGGAAACCTTTCCTAACATTATTTTGGACCTTATTTAACATTTAATTGAGACTTGAATTCACTTTGGGCCAAACCTAAACCCATTTGACCAAAAAGCCTAATGTTGGCCCAAAAGCCCAAATCTTCTCAAAATTGAACCCCATGACCCATGAAAATTCCCAAATCAATTTTAAATCAAATTTCAACTTGTCCTAACCCAATTTCAATAAATTTCAATCCCTTTTGGTCATGGCATAACCAATTTCAAAAATATAAAAAACCCTTCATGCATGTTGGAGGCCCATCCCTTAAGCATTTTTAAAAGCCCATTTCATCAATTTGAAAAAAAAACCCAAAAAAAATTGTTCTAAAGCCCATATGTCATTCTCCTCATCATTTGTTTGATTAAAATCATTACCTAAAGTTCCAAATTCATCATTTGAATCAACCAAAAATAAACTCATGACATTTTTCCATCTTATCACCCAAAAGTCATAAATCCATTCTCATGCAAGCTCCCAAGCAAAATGTGAGCCGTAGAACTTTGTTCCAAGCTAAATGACAAGCCATGCTTGAGCCACATGAAGCCATGAGGGCCTTTACCATGTCACCAAACCATTAATGGCAAATGGAGAGGCCACTTTCCAACCTCCTTAAAAAAGTTTTCAACCACTCTAATGAAACACTCTAACCAAGCTTAACAAAAATCCTTTGGATAGGGACATCTCCATCCTTTCTAGGCTGAACCCAAATAATTTTTTCAGCCCAAATAAAAACATGGGAGGCTGCACCAAGCCAAATCCATGCCTTGACCCAAATTGACCCAAAAATGGCCCTTACACCCATACCACTTAAATCCATGACTTTACACATGGCATAACCCAATTGATTGCACCAAGATCAAGCTGAATCAAGTGAGCTTTTCTCAGCCAAAAAACCTTAGTGAATAAACCAAGCCAACCCCCATGGTCACCCATAAGCTCCTCTATTTAAACTCACCTCTCATGGCCAAAAGAGAGGGAATGCAAAATTTATCTTGGGGAGACTCTGTCAAATTGTTCCCAAAGCTTCTCTAAGCACTCCTAAGCTCAATCAAACCATTTCTAATTGAAGCCCCACCTCTTGGACAAAGGTATCAAATTTTTTCCCTCCAACCGAGCTTATTTTAATTTTCTGTAAATATTGACATGCTTTAAGTATATCATCACCGTATAGATGTGTGCTACTCGATTAGACGATCATTTTAAAAAAAATTCACTCAATTTCGTTGAGAAACGAGTGAGATATCAAGGTTTGAAGGTGGACGGTTTTGGGTGAATAGCAGTTGGAGAGAGGAGCAGCAGCCGTCCGATCACGCGTGTATCGGACGGACGGGCCACGCCAGCCAGTAGCAGCGCGACACATGTCATTTGAGCGGGAAATTGGATTTTTTATTTATTTTTGACCCTAAACTTCAAAAATCATAACTTTTTATAAAAAATTCCAAAAAATAAAATAAAAATAACTTGTTGCTCCGTGAACAGAGGAGAATACTGTAGAAGTGATTTCATATTTATTTGATGCATATTTTATTTTTAATTATTAAATAGTGTTTTCAATCTTTCAATTCTTCATGCATGTAGGAGTTTCACCATAATTTGAAATTTTGGTATGTTATTCTATGCATCATGTGGAATCTTTCCTGATTTTTCCAAAGTCAGAAAAGATTCCTATGAGGATATCTCTAATTTTTAAGTTTATGCCCATTTTATTGATTAATTAATTATTATAATTAGTATATTGATTAAAAAATTCTAGAAAAATTAGGGTGTGTTACCTTTTACTAAAGAAACATTAGAAAATTTTCTCATGATTTATTTTAATCAAACAAACTCTAATTTGGCCAAAACCTCAAAACTAAGTTTTAATTAATTAGGAGTAACAACACATCAAAATCACATTAAATAAACTCTCCACTGTCACTTAGGATCAGGGGAACCTTACATAAAAGTTTAAAATCAATTGGAATTAATTTGACTAATTAAATGAGATAATTAAGGGACATGACCATTTTGCACATTAAAAGAATTCATAAAACCCAAAATACATTTAAATAATTCACCAAATTAATTTTGGGAGTTCTCTATGATTAGAGAAGTTCAAGAAAAATAAAATTGCATTTTTCATAAAAATTTGATTTTTAATCATTTTTTAAATATTTATTAATTAAAATTATAAAAAATCCCAAAAATATAAAAATTCACCAAAACATCACATTTGTTCTCCTAATCACTTGAGAACCATCAAAATATTTTTCCTAAGTCTCTAAGTTAAGATATTAATTTTTAAAGGCCTAGGATAATTTTTAACATTTAAAAAATGAATTTGCTTAACCTTCCACTAAAATAATTCTAATAAATTAAATAAAAATCAAAAAAATATAAAATTTATTTCTCTGGATTTCTTGACTATAGAGAGATCTTCTAAAAATATAAAATTAATTTTTCCACCTTTAAAATATTTTAAAATGAATTAATACTCCAGAAATTAATATAATTCTAATAATTAAATTAAAACTAAAAAAATCCCCAACTTTGGTCTAATTGGTCCTCTGGTCAAGATTCACTTCCAGTAAAAATTTCAAAGTTATAGGTCTTTCCTTGGTCATGTTATTGATTTTTCATTAAAAATCCTATTTTTGCATTAAAATAAATATATAAATTAAATCTAATTCAGAAAAATCAGATTTTCTCCTCTGATATTTTAATTGACCCATGAGTAGGGTGACATAAAATTTTAAAGTTTTTTGAGTTATATTTAATGTATTATGAAGAGAATAAGCCTAAGGGGCAAAATAGTAATTGTTGAAATTTAGCCTTAATTAATATTAGGCTTAATTATGCGTAATGAGTAATAAACGATCTAATTAATCTTCTTAGATGATTGAAACATAGGGAATTATAGGATAGAAACCCATCTATCACTTTTTTCAACATTAAAATAAATTATAATTTCCTTAATTCAAAATTTGGAAGTTAATTAAAAGAGAAGATATGAGGTGAAGGGGTTTAATCTTGGAAAATATTAGTTTATTAATCTTAACCCCTAATTAATGATAGAAATCAAATATCACTTTATATTAATTTAATAACTCATCAATGAAAACTAAGATAAATTAAATAATCAAATTAAAATAATTTCTAAGATAAATTAAATAATTAAATTAAAACAATTTCTAAGATAATTTAATAAAAAAATAATTTTAAAAATAATATAATTAATTAAATTAAAAATAATTTTAAAATGACATGATTAATTCAAAACAATCCAAAATAAATATAATTAAATTAAAACAATTTTAAAATAATCTAATCAACTTTAAATCACAATTAAATTAATACAACTAAATTAAAATCAACTTTAAATCAACGCAATTAAATTAAATATAATTAAAATTAAAGTTAAAATAATTTTAAAAACAACTAAATCAGCTTTTGAAATTACACAATCAAATTGAAATAACATAAGACAATTATAATTAAACTAAAATATTATAATTAATTTGAATCATTCTTAAAAAACCAACTCAACTTCAAACAAGATGGTTAAGTTTCTTAATAACCTAACCTGCCCCTAAAGACTTTCACCCACATAACTCTTAAGTGAAACGTCAAGTGAATGACACCTCTCTCATAAGATAATTAAAACATCTAAATTCACTGAGCAAGAGTCAAGACTCAACTAAACCCCGGATGATCAATTCATCCGAATGATAAAATTCATTTGGACTCAAAATAATCTCAAAAGTGTTTAGGAAGATGTTCAGGGCTTAAACCCCCGAGTACTTCCCCAACCTAATTGGGTGTTTTGAAAGAACAATTAAACTTTATTGTTCTTTGATGAAGAAAATCATCCTTAAAGAACAACTAGGATTTCAACCTAGACGTCATAGGACTTGATAGACAACCAAGATTTCAACCTAGACGTCATAAGACTTGGTGAGCAACTAGGGTCTGAACTGAGACATCATAGGGTTGGTAGATGATCAGAATCTTCCCCTTGCCCTACCTAGGTGCTTGTCCTTAAATATTAAATATCCTACATGCATCTTAAGTGCAGTTGGTGGAAACAAGAAGACTCTTCAAGTGCACATTTAAGTTTTTTGCAATTTACATTCAGCAATTTCTTAAATGTCTTACTTTCCCGCATTTATTAATTCATGAAAATGATCGAACCCAGCATGTTTAAACAACTCAAAATTTAATCACTAATAAAACGAAACTGCAATTACAACGAAAATTAAATTGTCTCGTTAGATGATCGGGAATCCCTCTGATGATGTAACCCACGCATTGCTAACGAGATTTTCCATGATCTAAATGAAAGTGTGGAACTCATTTAATTGAGTTTAGCAAATTCATTTGGACTAAGTGAATCCGATGAAAATAGTGATCCCGGGATGATGGAACCGTGGGATCTGAACCGGTTCTGCTTAACCAACTTTAAGATTTCCCTTAATAAAATTTAAGACATTGGATTTGAAACTCAACCTCTAAACCATGACACTTCTCCCACCCTCTGATTGTAACCTCTTTAAACTAAACCCTCTGCAACAACAAGGAGCTCGGAGAAAGCATAGTGGGCAGCACGGTCATCTTCAACAGCAAAACAAGTCTTCATCAACTTAACCATCCCTTAGAAATTAAACAACTATCCATAGGATTTCGAGGTAGTTTGCTTAGCGCAACATAAACCCTCACTTTTTCCTTAGGCATTTGCATAATCATGTTATGCAATTTAAGCCCTAACTCGTGTTAGGACTTCGAGGTAGTCGTTTGGTACGACATAAACCCTCACATCTTAGAGACTATTCGTATGATTATATCATACAAGTATAAGTCCTAATTAATTAAAATTAGTGGGATTGCAACATTAAATAATTCTATCAAATTCAAGCCAAACAAATAGGATAGTTGGGAAGTCACCGAGGCTCTTCTCGGATCTGTGACATCCCCTACCTTTCTTCTGTTGGATTCCCAAAATAAAATGTTCCAAATTTGATCCAATCCCTTTTGAAATTCCAAAATCGAAACCTTTGAATGCTTAAACTTTGATGTTCCTGAAAGCGAAACCACTGATCTTTATCGAGAGTTTTCTTAAGTGTCTTTAGACATTTAGGATGTAATTAACTATAGGGGCTTGCCCTTATAGGGAACTTTAAGAACCCATGTAATATAAACCCTGCTTAAATCCTTGATATTAAGCAGGGGAACTTGTCGGCTTATAAAATTGGTTTGCAGACCAAACTCATAAAATTACTAGTTTATTTAATCGAGCTTCATTTTCAAGTGATATGTCTACTCTTCTGAATAGATATGTCACTTGTGATGGGATGCTCGTTTATTTAAACTATTAATAACATGAGATTAGTTTGGTCTCATATTTTTAAAAATCAAATGCTACTTTATAAATTATATATATATATATATATATATATATATATATTAAATTTAAAATCTAAAATGAGTGGACAACTTCTGTAGGGGACGCCCTTTTCAAAACACATAACCTATAGATATGCCGACACTTAGTGATCTTAATATCATTAATAATGATAAAAAAGTTTCATTTTTACGGTCGCATTAATAGAAAATAAGTTGAGGAGGCTTTAAAGAAAACTAAGGGTGGAAAATCTGTAGGACTTGATGATATCCTAAATGAAGTGTGGAAATGTTTATGTGATTTAGGAGTTTCTTGGTTTACTAAACTTTTTACTATTATTTTAAAAACTAAAAAGATGCCTGAGGAGTGGAGGAAGAGTATTTTGGTCTCCATTTTTAAGAATAAAGGGGATGCACAAGAGTGTACAAATTATAGAGGAATTAAATTGATGTGTCATACTTTAAAATTATGTGAAAGGGTAATTGAACATAGGATAAGACGTATTACCAAGATTTCTCATAATCAATTTTGATTTATGCCTGACAGGTCTAGTATGGAAGCTATATATTTATTGAGAGTTTTGATGGAGACGTACAAAGATATTAAGGAGGATAAGGTTCCAAGAGATGTTCTTTCGAGAGTTCTTGAGAGGAAAGGTGTTGATATGACTTATATTCAAGTCATTAAAGATATGTGTACTAAAGTTGTTACATGTGTTCTAACTAAAGGAAGATTGACCAAATATTTTACTATTTCTGCTGGTTTACACAGGGATTGGCTTTAAGCTCATATCTTTTTGCTTTATTTATGGATGGTCTTACTAGACATTTACAAGAGGATGTACCTTGGTGTATGCTTTTCACTGATGATATCCTCCTTGTGGATAAGACAAGAGAAAAAGCCCAGGAAAAACTTGAATTATGGAGGTTTACATTGGAGTCAAAAGTCTTCTTTTGAGTAGAACTAAAACTGAATACATGGAATGTAATTTTAGTAATAGTAGCTCTGGTGACAAAAGTGTACCTTTGGGTGATCAAATTATTAAAATGTGTGATCGATTTAGATATCTCGGGTCTATTGTTCAAAGCGATGGTGATATAGATGGGGATGTTAATAGTAGAATTCAGGTTGGTTTGTTGAAGTGGAGGAATGTGTTAGACCTATTGTGTGATAGAAAAGTACCGCTTAGACTCAAAAGAAAAATTTTATAAGATGGTGGTGAGATCTGCAATGCTCTATGGTGCTTATTGTTGGCCTTTAAAAGAGAAGCATAATGCTATGTTAAGTGTTGTCGAGATGAGAATGATTAGGTGGATGAGTGGCTTTACATTTAGAGACAAAATGTGAAATGAATATATCCGTAATAGGGTTGGTGTTGCACAAGTGATAGACAAAATTAGAGAGAGCCGCCTTAGATGGTTTGGTCACGTTAAACATCGACCACCTGATGATCCGATTAGGATAGTAGATGTTTTAGATTCAACTTATATTAAGAAAGGCAGAGGTAGACCTAGGAAGACTTGAGCTTATTGCATAAAAAATTATCTTAATTTATTCGATGTAAATGAAAATTTGACACTAAATAGGATGCAATGGAGAAAAAGGATTCATGTAGTCGACCCCACTTTGTGAGTTAAGGCTTTGTTGTTGTTGTTGTTGTTGTTGTATTCAAAGTTTTCTCTCTCCTTATTATTCTTAAGGTCAAGACATTACTGAAATCATACCATGATTGAGCCTGAGCCACCCGATCTTCGTCTACTTGTGAGCCCGTCTGATGTCTCATTCACAGGGAAAATGTTCCTTTTCTCTATAGATCAGATACCATATTGAAACCAAAAAGAGGGTTAATAAAAAGTTTGCTTTCTTTCACCTAATCTCTCCCCCTTGATGGAATATAAATCTTCTTGAGAAAAGCCCAGCTGGTGAATATTAACAAAAAAAGATAGAAGATTTTAGAAATCTTGATTATTAATTGAGAACACAAGCACAAAATTAAAAAAGTCTATATACAAAGAAAATCAAATTCATGATCAACTATAAAACATATACAAATCATTCCTTTTAATATCCTCCACTCTAAAGTTTCTTAAGTTGAGAAGGCTACGGAGCACCATCCAACCTCCAGCCATGAAGTTTTCACAATTTCCTAGCTCCAAACACTGCCTGAGATACGACTGCTCAGTCTGTGGCTTCCATCTTCCGGCAAAGCACACCACTTTCTATTTTGAGATCTTTTTTTGATGTGTCGGCTCATTATTTATAACTTCCTTCTTATGGAAAAATGCGGCATTATCCCTTTCAAACTCTTTTCTCTACTCTTGGAATGTTTAATCAGCTATTCGCCATTCAGCCTTTAAATCACTAATATGCCCTTGGGCATCCAATAAACTGTCCTCCAGCAGCACAACACAATCAATCAGTCTATCTTTCTTCCGAGTCAAAGAAAAAGTTGATTGGTTGGCTAAGGACTGGTAGTATCTCCTCGATCAAAAAATTATTCCCTCAATAATTGGTTTCGAGATCCCTTTAACAATCGGAGCTCCACTTGAGACAATGATTACCAAAATGATCTCGGTCTCAACATTTTCTGGTCCCTGGCCTGCCATTGTCTGGTACCATGATGTCTTTGAAAGTGATATGTTGACAAGGAAAGGAGTATCAGATTGATAAGTTTGCATAATCTTACCTTCAACAAAGGGGATATCGTCACTTCGGTCTAAATTTTTCTCCTTAGAAACAAACACTCCCTAAAGCTATAGGATCCTCACGAGTTTTTCCTAAATAAAGTAGTTGATCCTTGGTCTCACCGCAACCGCCACCACCACCACCACCACTTCAGGTTATAAAAGAAACTCGATTCATACCTTATAAATCAAAGATCCATGAATATAAATTAAATAAAAGTCACTAAAAATGCCAAGTCCGATGAGAGCTGCGACAGAAGACGCTCCTTGCTCCTTTAACATGACAAAAAGTTGTCCCTATACAAGATCATTCAAATCATTTGAAACCTTCCCTGATAAACAATATCTTGATAGGGAGCATGACATATTTTTTTTCAGACCTATGTCTCACAATGTATCCTTGAAGGAGCCTAAGGAAACTTTAGGTTGCTCCAAAAAGCCCGAGGGAAATCTGTCACCATGAATTTCAACCATCCAAGAAGTCTTGGATTTCTTTCATAATTCTTCTTCTGAATTCCTAAGGGCCATAATGCTTCATGCATTGGATATTCACCTCCAATCATGCTTTTGAGATATTCATCCTCACTGCAAAGAATATTTTTGACTCAATAGCAGAATCTCTAAAGCAATGCACAGGGCACACCTTTATTCTTTCGCGATGCTATAAGAATCAAGAAGGAAGTATACACACTTAAGCTTCAATTAATGTTATAATCAATTTTATTTATGACATATAACTTATATTCTTTGTTATTCATCTAGGAAAGTCATAGGACATAGCTACAAGTATCCACATGTGGGATTTGCCCAAATTCACTTTCACTCAACATTATTGCTCGAATGAAAAACAATATCTAAACAGACATAATGAAAATGACAAATCAACCCTCTCCCTCATGACATCCAATGTGCTTAAAGATCTCCCTCAATAACACAACTTGAGAGAATACTCCTTACAAGAGAAGCACAATGTGCTCAAGCAAACGCTAGTCTCGATGTACTAATGAGCAAAGATCAATCTGATTTCTCATAGGATCAACTAATGAGCACCCTAAGTAAAAAAGAGTTAATTCTCAAGACATGTTGTATTCTCACCTCGAAGATCTCTGAAAAGGAAACTCAGTCAAACAACTAGAATAATCTTTATTCTCTCATTCTTCTTGCGGAAGTTTCGTCAATGATTTGAGAGAATTGAGAAACTAGATGCATACAAAAATACAATTATACAAAAACTTTTTTTACTTGTTTTATTGAATTAAGCTCACTAGCCAAAGTGGTTGAACCGAGCCCACCTGTCGAAGTGGCTAAATTAAGACCACATACCAAAGTGCTTGAATCGAGCCAATTTGCCGAAGTGGCTAAATCGAGCCCACTTGTTGATGTGGTTGAATCAAGCCCACCTATCGAAGTAATTGAATCAAGGCCACCTGTCTAAGTGGTGAATTGATTCCACCTAGCAAAGTGGTTGAATCGAGCCCACCTGTCGAAATGGTAGTTTTCAATCCCCTTG
Organism: Papilionanthe hookeriana x Papilionanthe teres; assembly: GCA_022702705.1. Lineage (NCBI taxonomy): Eukaryota > Viridiplantae > Streptophyta > Magnoliopsida > Asparagales > Orchidaceae > Papilionanthe > Papilionanthe hookeriana x Papilionanthe teres. The sequence continues at coordinate 18,641,666 of CM040430.1, read as the reverse complement.
AAAGGATGGCATATCCAACTTATGTGAGGGAAGCTATCAAAGAAATCATCATGAACAATAAAAACATATGCAAATCTATTATTAAACTCGTCAATCAATATTTGAGACTCGATTTATTTGCCCAAAGACCCGGATGAGTGTTGTACTTTCACCGCCTGATACCCATATCGCAATCTTTTCATCAAGACAACAATGGAAGGTCGTCGTACTGTATGAGATCTATCATGTTTATTTTTATATTATTTTTCTCTCTTGTATATAAAAAGGAAGGAAAAAGGAGATGGAGGGAACCAATTCTCGAACCTCTTTGGCGACCAAAAAATCTCTCTATCTCTCACTCTCTCTCAAAAAGCTTGACACTTAGGAAACTTCTGAGGAGCCCAACTTTTCCAACTTACCGGAGATATGAGTTCAGTATTTTCTAAGGTTCCCTATGAGGACTCACATCTATCTATCTTTTCTTCATTTTCTCCCTACTATATAAGGTCTTTACATGATTATATGCACTAACAAACAATATGAAATCCTAGGTCTAAAAGGGATTCAACACCTGATATTTTTGACAGAAAAATTAATTATATTCAAAAAAATAAATTTAAAATTTATTCATTAAATTTCTTAGTCATTTTCATTAAATTTTATATCATAAAGCAAAAAACTAATAAATCCGAGCTATCAATAGAAAAATTGGAAAATCATAACATGGTGAAAAAAAAGCTTATTGGAAATCACATTTATCTTTTTATAGTTTAAACTTGTTTAGTATATAAATATATTTTTAGGAATAATTACACACAATTTATAAATCTAGCACCTAAACTGAACCGATGTATTTACACATGCCATGATCGAATGGATGAGAATTTGACATAAATGAAAAATATGGGTTGGGGTTTTATCATGAATTTTGATATTTGAGTGAAAATTTAAAAAACAGATAAATTTTTAAATAGCAATGTTCTAGGTGCTGTGCATGTAAACAATACTTTTTTTTTTTTCAAATTTTAAGGACCAATCAGAATATTTTAAAATCATCCAGGGATGTAAACAAGCCGTGCTTGAGCAAGCCAATACTCAGTTTGTGCTCGGTTCGTTAAAAAGGATAATTGTTCGTGTCTGACTTGTTTATATATCGAGCTCAAAAAGTTTCTTTGTGTTTGGTTCGTTTGCTTAGCGAGCTGAACACGAGCTGTTTGCAAATCCATTTTGATAGCTCTAGTCCCAAAGCCGTAAGATGTTAAGGCTATGAGCAAGATTTAAATCTTATTATTTATATTAAATTATTAATTTAAATAGAATCTAATATATATTTATTCCTTTTTTTTAATTTTAATTGATTATAAATCTATATAGCACTGTATGGAATTAAATTATTTAAAATAATACTCATTAATTATTTATATACATATTTAATTTTATTAGTTCTAGTCAAACTAAGCTGAACAAGAACGAACAAAACTTTGTGTTCGGCTCATTTATATAACCCACGCAAAAAAATTATTTATGTTATGCTCATTTGCATAGCGAAATCGAACATAACTTAACGAGCTGAACATGAGTTGTTCACGAACGAGTTGTTTTAACAGCCCTAGCCCCCACCACCATTGCAGGTCATCGCCAAAGACCATTGCCACCGTATAAATCAACATGTTTGATAAAGAAACACATTTTAAGATAATCAAAAATGTCAAAACATAAAAAAAAGAAAAAAATAAATAAAACTATAAATAACTATCCCAAACAACCCCTAAATATCTCATTATCAATCATAAATGTCTTCCTAAACAAACAAAGAAGTCAAAAACACAGACCTTCAAAGCAATAGAACATATAGCGCCTACTAATAAATCTCTAAACAGCATCTGGCCTCGCAGCAGTTGTTGACTCTGTTTTGCTCTCATTCTCCCTCATCATACGAGCGTTGCAGTAGCTCCTATACCCCGCGCCATACTTGCTGCTCTTAATACCCAAATGGAGCATTATCAGATACAGAAGCTGCGTCACTGTCAAAACTATAATGAATGCTTCCAAAGCTTTCTGAAAAAAGTAGAAGAAAATTCATTATTATGCTGTGTTTTATATATAAATTCTTGAGATAGATTTGTAATTTTCCATAATTAGTTGTTATTTAAATTTTACCAAGTGTGGTTCACGATTCCTCATCTTCATTTGCTTGCACGTGAAGCTGTAATACAAGGAAAATATTTACATATAAATCTTCAATTTTTAGGTATATGCCATTTTACCTACGCATAAAATGGTGTATAGAGCTGTCAAAAAAACTCGTTATTCGTGAACAGTTCGTGTTCGATTCGTTTGATAAGCAAACAAGATGAACACAAATAATTTTTTTGCGTTCGATTTATAAACGAACCAAACACAAACGATCATGTGTTCGATCGTGTTCGAATTACTATTATTCAAAATATAAAATAATATAAAATAATTATATATATATATATAATTTATCATATTTTAAAAATAATTATATACTCTAAAAATTTATCATATTTTAAAAAATAAAACCCTATAAAGTTTATCAAAAAAATTACTATCGTTTCAATAATTCATACAAATTCAAATAATATAAATAAATTTGAAAGATTTCGAACAATTCAAACAATTTGAATAATTTGAATAATTCAAACATTCAAATATTTCAAACTAATTTCAAACAAATCAAATCGAACATAAACAATAGCTTTACGAACAATTTGAAACATGAGTCTATTTCAAACAAACTTAATTTCAAACGAATCGAACACGAATGCGAGTTCTGTTCGTTTGTTTTCGGTTCGTTTAAACCCCTAATGGTGTATTCGCTAGTACTTGTATTACAGATAATTAAGCATATTGTTACCCGAAAGCAAGGGTTGTGATGGCCCAAGAGATGAGGGCTGAGGAGACTGCAGATGCCAAGCTATCCCCACGCCATGCACAGAGATGAATTAGTCCGGCGACCGCCGAGCACACTCCGGTGACTCCAGTGATCAGTGAGACCATCAGCAAATACGTCGTTGCAATGTTACCCCTCAAACCTGCAAAGATTCACAAATATCATATAGAGAATTATTAAAATGTCCAAATTAAATTTAAAAAAAATTAAAAATATTAATAACAAATTAATTACTCACGTTGACGAGCAGCGTTATGGTCGATATACCTATCAATGGACCAACCAGCAAGGCCGAGGACTGTAACACAGATCAACAAGTTAAGAAGAAGAAGAGGGTGCAGTACGCCTTTACTCCATCTGCCCTCCATTTTCTCCAATTCCTTCACAGTTAATAAGATATTTCTAGATCAGTGAGGAGATATTTGCTTGCATTTTTATAAATAAAGAAGAGAGAAGGGTGCTGCGGGGAAGGTGATGAGGGAGAAGGGTGCCACGTGTAGGGTTGTGATGGCTCCAGTTTGTTCTAACTGGCCGTGCGAAACGTTAGCTGATCAATCAAAAATGGAGGGCGGTAGAGGAAAGTGAGGAAGCTTTTACATTATGGGATAATTACGTACAGAAATAAATTGTACAGAAATGTTATTATTTACTTGCATTAATTATTTGTGAGTTGATTAAAACTGTTTTCTCAAAATATTTCTTACTAATTAAAATTTGGGATCTTTATGATAAGTATCTTATAACTTATCTTATTATTGATATACTCTGTAATTTTAAATATTAACGCTTTATATTATGCATTGCAAGATAGAGTGCCTGCAGTCGGAAAAAATATTAGATGCGGATGACCACACGTCCTGACAACGGCCTAGATACAGTGATGTCGTTGTGGATCGCACGACTATCTATCCGGGTCGTTGCCGGATGTGTAGTTTCCTAGTTTTAGTGGATAATTCATGTAGTCTATAACGAGAAAGTGGCTTGGTGAGGGCACGAGCAACTTGATCAATAGAGTTGACATGAGAGACACGTAATTGACCATTTTGAACCCATACGAAGGAAGAGACGAAAGCTGATTATAATATTCTTCATGGAAGAATGAAACATAGGATTAACAAAGATAATTAATTAACAAAAAAGATTTCTTGTGTAATTTAAGGGACATTGAAATATTAAATTAGAGATAAAATCAAAGATAATTCAATTACCATTGAGTCAACAACCAATGCTCAGTTTTTATAAAGATCAAGGTATAAAATATAGATTTTTGGAGATCTAAGAAATCACAATAGATCCAAGAGAATAACATTCGCACTTGCAGATGTTTGATCATCAATATTATCTAAGTAATCTAATTTAAAAAAGCATGATAAGCTTTGAATGGTTATGCATAGATTTGTATAGCGAATTCTCTGGAGTCCTCAGAGATTTATCTAGTTACTGCCATGTTTTATCCTCACAAATGCTTGATGATGATCGGTATCCATATCTAGCTTTAATTAACTTTAACTAATAACATAGCCTAATTTTATGTTGATTTAATTAATTATAGTGACCCTATAGTTTGCCTTATTTAAGCTTCATTTACCTTGGTGGCCCGCATAATTATTAGTAACGTTATTGCTTTGTCCTCACACGCCGAAAAAAATTTTAGGATCTAGTCTATCCCAATATATGTGCCCATAGATCAACTCCGGGTCTGTTAATTTTATTGTGCCATGGTTGATCCACCCAAGAATTGGTTGGATGGAGATAACTCTATCCAGTTGCCCTCCAAGATATTCAAAAGTCTTGTGGAAAAGTCTGGGAAACACCTAGATATTTCATAACCCTTTTGAATCATCTCGAGTTCCTTTGAACTTATTATACTTGCTAAATAACTCATCCAAAATATACCCTTATGCTTAGTGAATCTTGATGTTTCAATTATCCTAATGCGCGGGGTAACTATCATTTGATATTTCATTTATAAATTATGTGGGTTATGACCCTTAGGGGCAAATTGATTTATTAAAAATTTTAGCCAATTAATTTAGAGTTGGGCTTGTAGTGTTTCAAAGATATTTGAAGTTGATTATATTCCCTTTTCTAAACCTTATTAAGTCAATTTTTGATTAAGCCTAGCCCACTACTAAGCCCTTAAATTTAATGGGTAAATTTGCAATTCTATGAGATATTAAGTTATATGACGTATTTATTCCTTATCAAAACATTGAATTGTCACAAAATCATTAATTAGGGGTTCTAAATTGTTGGATTATTATCTTCCAAAATCCCCTTACTTCAAAATCATTCAATTTCAATTATCTTCCAATTATAATAATTAAGAAAATTTTAATTTTATTCTTAATGTGGAAAAAATTGATATTGGTTTCTACCATTACATCCCTTGTATTCCAATCATCTTGATATGTCAATTATGATCATTCATTACTCATTTCCCTTTGATTGGGCCTAAATGTTATTTAAGGCTTAAATTTCAAAATTACAATTTTGCCCTTAAGGCCTCATCACTTCATAATTTATTAAATTTAACTCAAATGACTTTAAAATTTTTATGTTACCCCACCTATGGGTCAATTAAAACATTAGAGGAGAAAATATGATTTTTTTTATTTTAACTTAATTTATATAATTATTTTAATGCAAAAATAGGGATTTTCAATGTTAATTCAACAACTTAGAAAAAGTAAAGAATCTATTCTTAACAAAATTATTGTAGGGTCAGCTAGATTAGATGACTACTTAGACTAATTTTCATAATTTTTGAGTTTTAATTTAATTATTAGAATTCTTATTTTTTAGTATTATTTAAATATAAAATATTATTTAGGTGGAGAATTAAATTTTATATTTTTCTTAAATCTCTCTGAGTCTAGGGAACTCAGAGAAACAAATTTCATATTGTTGTGATTATATTTTAATTATTAGAATTATTTTAGTGAGGAAAAATCCATTTTAGCCTTTAAAAAAGTATTTTGAACCTTCAAAAATTAATATCTTCACTTACAAAATTAAAAAATTTATTTTAATTGCTCCCAAGTGACCAAGAGACCAGATGTGACATTTTAGTGTGTTTTGGTATTTTTATGATTTTTAATTATTTTTAATTATTTAAATATCAAAAATAGTTTTAAAGGTGAAATGTTTATTTTAAATCCAGTTTTATTTTTCTTAAATTTCTCAGGTCACTAGGAGCTCCCAAATCCAATTTTATGATTTTTTTACTTATATTTCAATTATCATAATTATTTTAATTCTAAAAATACCATTTAACTTGGAAAATTAATTTTTGTGGGTAAACTAACTCCAATTAACTTCAAAATTTTATGGGGAGCTCCACTGTTTACTTTTAACAATGGAGAGTCATTTTCATGATTTTTACATTTTTATTTTAACAATTTTAAGTTTCTTTCATTTTAGGGGTTTAATTACAATTAGGGCGATTCTTAATTATTCAAACCCATTTTATATTTTTCCTAGGGTCCCCTGACCACAGTGAACCTACCAAAACAAATTTTACATTTATTTATTTATTTTTTAATTATTATAATTTGTATGCCAAAATAGAGGGGATTAAGTTAGAAAATAGGGATCTCTGGCTAGAGATGCCATCCGACCTTGAAAAAATCAGAGAAGAACCCTAACCACAGAGCCTTTAAGCCCTCCAAACCTCATGCCATGGTGAAATGTATGGAGCAAATTATGGCCTAAGTACTGTTTGTTGTATTTAATTAATTAAAAATCAAACATAAGTCAAATAACCTTAAATTTAGTTACACATTATTCTCCTCTGTTCACTGAGCATGAGGGTGTTTTTATTTTATTTTTGTGAATTTTATACACCAAGTTATGGATTTTTAAATTTTGGCTAAATTAAAAAAATACAAAAAACCCTATTTTCCTATTTAAACCACCTGGCGCCACGTAAAACTACGACTACACTGAACTGCTATGCGGCGTGCTCCCATTCGGCGCCATCATCAACGTAGGTGATGCCTCGGCCAGACACAATCCGCTCACTCGCTCAACTGCATCACCGCCGTCCATTCGATACACATGTGATCATACGACTCCTCTTCATCGTCTTCACCATGTTCATCCCGAGAGCCATTCACATTCTAACCTTAAGAACTCAAGCTAGACTCAACCAAATTGTCTTGGGTTTGTTTCTAAAGACTCATTTGACCTAGACGAACCTATCTATGTGGCTTATACGGTATGACATACAGTGTACATGCATAGAGAATCAAAGTAGGCTTGGGCTAAGGTGAGAGCTCAATAGCTTGGTCTGAGAGGGGAAGCCTAAATCAGAATGGTTCTAAATGTTCATTGTGACATTGCGCAGCTCCTGCAATAACCAATTTAATCTCTCCTTGGGTCTGCATCAGAACTCGATCAGAGGAGGATTTCAGGTCTGAGGGAAGTCTATGGTGGAGAGGCTCTGTGATGGGGCTTCTATGGGAAATCTTCTTCGTTTGGTCTTGTGATGGTGCGGAGGAAATTGATTGGAAGTTTGGTGCAATTTGGTGGAGTAACAAAAAGTTCCCTAGTTTTAGATGATTTTAAGCTAAAAAATTGAGCTCAGGCAGTGGAAGGGATGGTTTGAAAATGGTTGGCTTGGGCTTAGGAAGGGTGGGAGAGGCTTTGGAAGCAGTTGAACAGAGTTTCCCCTAGGTTTGGTGTATTCTTCTAACTTAGCCGTGAGAGGTGGTGACTTAAATAGCCATGGCTATAGTGGAGATCAGAGCCTGCTGGTGGGTGGAATTAGTTGCTTAGGTGCGAGGCAATAACGCAATAGTAACCAATCAGGGTTGGACAGCTTGGATGAGTGAGTTTGGGTTTGGATTCAAGTGGGGTGGCTCTCGGTTTTGGCTCCTTTGGTCACTAGGCCGGCTGGCTAGGCCAGGGGAGAGGTCAGGTGAGCCATAGGTTAGGCTATTATGGTGATGGTTTGGGCTGGTGATGGCTTTGGGTAAGAAATCCCCTTTGGTTTAACCATTTAAGGAAAGAAATCCCTTAATTTAGGGGACCCTTGGTCCATGACCCATGTAGGTTGGGCTAAGTGGATCTAGGGTGGCTCCTAGGGTCCAAATGCTGGTTGTGATGGGCTTGGCTTCGTCAATTTGGCTAGGTTTGGGTAACTTTTGGGTTTTGGTCTAATTTGGGTCATTGGGTTCAAGTTGGGATAGGTTAGGTTTGGGCTTGGTTTAGGACAAATTGATTGATCCAAATGGTGTGTATGATAGTCAGAAAGGTTTTAGAAAAGGATTGAAGTGATTTTAAATTGATTTGGAAGGTCAATTTGGTGGAATTTAGACATTTGGTCAATTTGGACTAACTTGAATTAGGCTTGGGTTTGGGTTAGACTAGTGCTTGGCTAGGGTTCAATTGATTTTTCAAATTGGTCTAGGGGAATGCCATGAAAAGTTTTGAATAGGAATTGAGTGGAATTTTGGGGTTAGGGCATTCAATTCGGTGGCATTTGGACGTGTGGCACATTTAGGGCAAAATTGGGGATTTTAACTTGGGTTGGAATTGAGTGAGGTTTAGGCTTAAATATGGATCAATTGTTATATCAATTTGATTTGTAGGAATGTTAAGAAGAGTTTAGAATTTAATTTTGGGGAAATGGACTTGGCTAAGTGGTTCAATTTAGGGGAATTGGGTCATATGGCCAAAATAAGAGATTTTTTGTTTGGGTTGAAATTGGGTTTGAAAATTGATTTAATTGGACTTGGATTTAGTTTTAATTGGGTCTATACATGGTTAATTTGAGTTTATGATTGGAATTGGTGAAGATTCAGGTCAATTGGGTGGACATTGGAAGTGATTTGGGCATTTTGAGCTTAAAGGAGCAATTTGGGGCTTTTGCTCAAATTGAGGCAATTTGGTCAGATTGGACTCAATAGAATGGTACAAATTGATTTTGTGGATGATCAAAGAAAAATATAATGATAATTTAGTATTGATTTTGCATTAAAATGACTGATATTGCACTTTAAAAGAAGGTATTTCCTTTATTTTGTTGCAGGAATGAAAAATTATCGAAGAAATGAAAAAAGGAACGAATTTGGAGCAAAAAGGAAAGAAATTTGAACTATCCCGCCGACGACGAGATCGAGCCTGCCGACGGCGAGACAGTTAAGAATGCCCTGCTTCTAGAAGCCCGCCGACGGCGAGATCAAGCCCGCCGATGGCGAGACAGTTAATTCTTCACATATTCATCGAATCAGGACTCATTTTGAAGAGGAGCCGAGGCGACCTTTGGAAAACTTCCTACATCTATAAATAGAGATGAAAAAGGGAGAGAAAAAAAAGGTAGAAGAGAGTCCACTAGAAGTCATTAGAGAGTCTTTTGAGTGTTATAGTAGAGTTTTATAGTGAGTTTAGAGTTTTTAAGTGTAAAAATTGAGTGTGAACTGTACGAAAAGGAAGAGACAAAGGAACTTCAAGGAGTCTGTTGGGGGAGAAACTCGAGATAAGTTGTGTTTTTGTATTATTTTATATATGAAATTCAAGTGTTCTTGTGTTCTTCCCATGCATTCTGAGTAGTTCTATTTTCTTTCTCCTTGTTATGAAATTATGTGAAATGAAAAATCAAAATTAATGTGCCTATAAAATTAAATAAGTTGTGATAATCTTTAACTTAGATCTTAATTTACTATCAATTTGGCCATTTGAAATGTTAAAATCTGTTGTTTGCAACTAAAAGTAAAGATTTTATCCGAGATTTGGGGAGGTCAAAGTCCTTGAAAGGAGGGTGCAAATAAATAAGAAAATATTATTTATCGGGCGTAGAATTGGAGATTTTAGAGTGACAGGCTAAAATCCTCAATTTGATTCTATCACTTGGAGTGTAGATGTTAGCCCTCAGGTGAGGGGAACGTGGGAGCTCCGAAGTGACAGCCGGTATCCTCCCAACCTAGCCGCAGATTCAATAAACAAACATAGGATTAGTCAATGTTCTTTATGCCTGGACCAAAGGGTAAAAAATAGGTATGCTCCTATTTGGCACAATACAATTAAATTAATTTGATTTATCCATTCACATAATTCTCTTAACAAGGGGAAAGATACTTTCTTATATTACATTTTCATAATCAATAGTAGTAGTAGTAGTAGTAGTAGTAGTTGATAAATTTTAGTAAGATTCCATTTAATTTACGTATATTCGATAGAAATTATTTGGTTCGTAATCTCAACTTCTCTGTGGGATCGATAACCAGGACTCCACTAGAGCCCTGTATTACTTGCACGATACGTATATTTGCATTGATAAAGGGTAGCTTAAATTATAATTATTTGCGCATATATTGAAAACTTAATTGCACCTACACTAAAACTTCTTATTAAGCTAACCACTGTCAAGTTTTTGGCGCCGTTGCCGTGGAAGTAAAGTAATTATTACTAGAGTAACAGACCATTTTTTGTAGTTTCGATTGTGTATGCATAAATTTGGACCTGAAAATCTAATACCATACGATTCAGAATTAGAACACACTATAAGAAGGATTAGAAAACAGAAAAAAGAAATTATAAATATAAATCAAATGGAAAATAATCCAATAAATGAAAATCAACCTAGACCTTTAAGAGACTACGCTAACCTTACATTAGATGAAATTCACTTAACCATCCAAAATCCTGATGTAGCAGCTAATTCATTTGAGCTTAAACCTGCAATTATCCAGATGGTACAAAATAATCAATTTAGTGGTTCACCAAATGAAGATCCTAACTTACATCTTGCCAGTTTTTTAGAACTACGTGCCACATTTAAATATGATGGGGTATCTAACGATGTTGTTAGACTTAGACTTTTTCCTTTGTCATTAAGGGATAAGGCTAAGATGTGGTTAAATTCGTTAGCACTCGGATCTATTAAAACTTGGGGAGAACTATCACAAAAATTTCTATCCAAATATTTTCCTCCATAAAAAACTAGCTAAACTTAGAAATGATATAACATCTTTTACTCGGTTTGATGGGGAATCAATATATGAAGCTTGGGAGAGATTTAAAGATCTTCTTAGGAAATGCCCACACCATGCGTTACCAGATTGGTTAATTATTCAAACTTTCTATAATGGATTAGTAGGATCTCTTAGATCTATTATTGATGTTGTCGCTGGAGGTTCTTTAATGTCTAAACCATTTAATAAGGCTTATTCATTAATTGAAGAAATAGCTACCAACAATTTTCAATGGCCCGCTGAAAGGCTAAATCCAAAGAAAATAGCTAGTTTCCATGATTCTGATGCAATATCTATGTTAGCTTCTCAGATTGCTGCTATATCTAAGAAATTAGATAACTATGGAATGAATTATTCTCCTACGATAGTGGAGGAGAATTCATACTGAGCAATTTGTTGATGTTCAACTCCGCTTATGAAACTTTAAATGCTATTAATAATAGACCCAATAACCCATATTCAAATTATTATAATCCTGGTTGGAAGAATCATCCTAACTTTAATTGGAATAATAATTCTATTAATCAACAATGGGCAAACAATTCAAACCCAACAGGAAATTCATCTAATCAAGGAAATCCTAATTATAAAACTTCTTATCCACCTGGATTTAATAATAATTCTCAATATAAGGAAAAGAAGTTACCTATGGAAGAAGTAATAATAAATATGGGTCAACAATTACAGAATCAAGGAAATCAATTACAAATTTAAGGAAATCAATTACAAATTCAAGGAACTGCTATTAAAAATATTGAAACTCAACTTGGGCATATAGCTACTGCGCTTAGTAACAGAACTCAAGGAACTTTTCTTAGTAATGTGGAAATTAATCCTAAAGACCAAGAAAAAGAACAAATAAAATCTATACAGTTGCGAAGTGGAAAAAAGTTAGAAACAAAAATTCAGAAGGAAACTGAAAGTCAAAATTAGGAAGTGGAAATCGAAAAAGAAAAGATTCAGCCAGATAAAAATTTAGAATATCCATTGATACCTATGAAAATTTCTGTCGAAAAACCACCCCACCATTTTCTCAACGACTAAAATAACATTAAAAAGATAAGCAATTTGCTAAATTTCTTGAAATTTTGAAGAAATTAACAATAAATGTTCTGTTTATAGAAGCATTAGAACAAATGCCCAATTATGTAAAATTTATGAAAGATATTTTAAATAAAAAAAAATTCACAGATAATGAAACTGTTGCACTTAGCGAGGAGTTTAGTGCAATTATTCAGAAAAAACTTCCTAAAAAACTAAAGGATCCTGGTAGTTTCACTATACCCTGCGCTATTGGTGAAAAGTTTTATGGGAAAGCTTTATGTGATTTAGGAGTCAGCATTAATCTTATGTCTCTATCAATTTTTAAAAGACTATAATTGAGAGAAATTTCACCTACTTCGATAACTCTTCGGTTAGCGAGATCGTTCGATTACTTATCCTAAGGGAGTTATTGAAGATGTGTTAGTAAAAGTGGATAAATTTATCTTCTCGGTAGATTTTATTGTTTTAGATATGGAAGAAGATAAAGAAATACCCATAATATTAGGAAGACCCTTTTTAGCTACTGGAAAATCTATGATTGATGTTCAAAATGGAGAATTAACTATGAGAGTAAACGATCAAAAAGTAACTTTTAATATTGCTAAATCAATGAAATATCCTGCTTTAGAAAAAGATGATGAATGTTTTAGAATGGAAATACTTGAACATTTGGAAAATGAACATTTTAAAGAATATTTTGAAGAAAAAAAATAGAATTAATTGAAGAATCAAATAATGAAGAATTAGAATATATACAAGAAAGATTTAAATTGTTGGATAATACAGAAAACATAGAAAAGAATATAGTTCCGTCAATTATTAAACCTCCTGAACTTGAATTAAAAATTTTACCTAACCATTTGAAATATGCTTATTTAGGTAACTCTACAACTTTACCAGTTATTATATCAGCAGAATTAAATGAATCAAAAGAACAAAAACTTTTGGACACATTAAAAAAATATAAGAAAACTTTTGGTTGGACTTTAGCAGATATTAAAGGAATTAGTCCTTCAATCTGTATGCACAGAATTATTTTATATAATGAACATAAGCCAAGAGTAGATCCTCAAAGGAGATTAAACCCAATAATTAAAGATGTAGTCAAGAATGAAATATTAAAATGGTTAGATAATTGTATTATATATCCTATTTCGGATAGTGCTTGGGTAAGCCCAATTCATTGTGTTTCTAAGAAAGGAGGAGTGACTGTAAATGCTAATGAAAATAATGATTTAATACCTATAAGACAAGTCACCGGTTGGCGTATATGTATTGACTATAGAAAATTAAATGCAGCCACCAGGAAAGATCACTTCCCATTACCATTTCTAAACCAAATTTTAGATAGATTAGCCAGACATAAATATTTTTGTTTTTTAGATGAATATACCGGTTATCATCAAATTCCTATTGCTCCTGAAGATCAAGAGAAAACTACATTCACTAGTCCTTATAGAACTTTTGCTTTTCACAGAATGTCTTTTGGATTATGTAATGCACCTGCAACATTCCAAAGATGTATGATGTCTATATTCAATAAATTAATTGATTATGGAATGGAAGTATTTATGGATGATTTCTCTGTATTTGGAACATCATTCGACGCATGCTTGAATCATCTTGAAAAAGTATTAGAGGTATGCGAGAAATCTAACTTAGTTCTAAATTGGGAGAAAAGTTAATTTATGGTTGCAAGAGGAATTGTATTAGGACATAAAATTTCGGAAAATGGCATGGAAGTAGACCCTGCAAAAATTCAAGTTTCAGCTAAATTACCACCTCCAACTACAGTGAGAGGGGTAAGACATTTTCTTGCACATGCTGGATTTTACAGACGTTACATAAAAGATTTTTCAAAAATTATTAAACCTCTATGCCAACTTTTAGAAAAGGACAAGAAATTTGAATTCACAACAGAATGTTTAAATGCTTTTGAATTAATAAAAGATAAATTAATCACAACACCTATAATAGTTTCCCCTGATTGGGAGAAACCATTTGAACTTATGTGTGATGCTTAGTGATTATGCTTATAGGAGCGATTCTTGGACAAAGATATGATAAAATTTTCAAAGTTGTACTATATGCTAGTAAAACTCTTAATAATGCTGAAATCAATTATACAGTTACAGAAAAAAGAGCTATTAGCAATTGTATATGCTTTTGATAAATTTAGGTTATATCTAATTGGAACTAAATGTATTGTGCATACTGATCACTCTGCTATTAAATATTTAATGCAAAAGAAAAATTCCAAACCAAGATTAATTAGATGGATATTATTAATGCAAGAATTTGATTTTTAAATCATTAACAAAAAGGGAACTGATAATCAAATTGCAGATCATTTGTCAAGGCTAGATTATAATGAATTATCTGACAGTGATAATGAAATTACAGACAGTTTTCCTGACGAACAACTTTATAATATAAATGAGTAGAAAATACCATGGTATGCTGATATAGTAAATTATAATGTAAGTGATATTTTACCACCTATGTTAACTTTGCAACAACAGAAAAAGTTCATTCATGATGCAAAAGAATATTTTTGGGATGAACCATATTTATACAAACAATGCAAAGACCTTATTATCAGGAGATGTGTGCCTTATGAAGAGACTGAACTAATTATTCAGAAATGTCATGATTCTGAATTTGGAGGACATTTTGGGATCGATAAAATCACACATAAAATTTTACGAGCGGGATTCTATTGGCTACACTTTTTAGAGATGTTTACGGATATATCAAAACTTGCGATAGATGTCGAAGATTAGGCGATATATCTAAAAGAAATGAAATGCCTTTAAATTTTATGTTAGAAGTTGAAATCTTTGATGTTTGGGGATTAGACTTTATGGGACCTTTTTCTCCTTCATTCGGAAACTTATACATATTAGTTGCAGTTGATTATGTTTCTAAATGGATTGAAGCACAAGCTTTACCTCGTTGTTATGCTAAAAGTTTTTCAAAATTTTTAATGAAAAATATTTTCTCTAGATATGGAATGCCTAGAGTAATTATCACTGATGGAGGATCTCATTTTAGGAATAAATATATTCGGAGATTGGCAGAAAAATTTAATATTATTCATAGAATTTCAACTGCTTATCATCCTCAGACCAGTGGTTTAGCTGAAGTTTCTAATCGAGAGATTAAACGAATATTGGAAAAGACTGTAAACCCTAATAGATTAGATTGGTCTATAATATTAGATACCGCATTATGGGCTTACAGGACTGTTTATAAAACTCCGATTGAATGACTCCTTACAGACTAATTTTTGGAAAAACGTGCCACTTACCAGTTGAATTAGAACTTAAAACGTATTGGGCGATTAAAGAATTTAATTATAATTTGAAAGATGCTGGTGAGAAGATATTATTGCAAATGAATTAATTGGATGAATTGAGAAAGAAATCTTATAATAATGATAGAATTTATAAAGAGAAAATGAAATTATGGCATGATCGGAAGATTAACTAGAAAAGTTTCGAACCAGGATAAGAAGTTTTGTTATATAACACAAGGTTAAAATTATTTCCTGGAAAATTAAAATCTCCATGGTTAGGACCTTTCATTGTGACTCAAGTATATACTTATGGAGTTATTGAAATTGAAGATCCAAAGACTGGGAATAGATTTAAAGTAAATGGACACAGATTAAAACCATATTATGAGGGTAAGAGACTAAATTATAAAGAGGTTATAATGCTCAGTCAACCTAATTAACACCTTAAATAGGTCGGGCTGACGATGTTAAACCAAGCGCTTTATGGGAGACAACCCATAGTTATCTTTATTTTTATGTGTTTGCTTGCTTTTGTTAAATTTTTTTTATTAACTTCTTTTACTCGTATAATAACTCATAGTCATAAAAAATAGAGACCTTGCGAAAAAATTAGAAAACATTCGAACCAGAGCGAAACAAGACAAACTTTGCCTTGGCAGCTGACGGCGAGATCGAGCCCGCCGACGGCGTGATTACCCAATAAGAATTGGTTTAAGTAGTTATAGAGTCTCGCCGATGGCGAGATCGTTGCCCGCCGACGACGAGATAGTTAAAAAATGTGATAATGAGGTAGTTTGACATTTTTTAGCGATTTTTAAAGGTATAACTCCATTAAAACTCCTATAATCCGAATTCTAAGTGCTCTATCTTCCAAAAACGAAAACCCATTCCACTTAAACTGAAAATTATGGCATCCAATAGTCCTAAAATACCAATATCTCGAGTATACAATAGAAGAAAATTCATCAGTTGTGAGGCTCAACGAATCTTCAACAAGGTAATGATGAAAAAGCGATTAATCAAAGAGCGATGATTCGTAAATAGAGGTTTGGAGAATTCTACGATGCCGATTAAAGAAATCATTATTCGACGACGTTGGGAAGTATTATGCTACACCACCTCTGCAGTAGTCATTCTAGTGGTCAAAGATTTCTACGCTAACTTACATGGAATCAACCAGGGAGTCGTCTATGTGCGAGGAAGATGGGTAACCTTTACTCATTCTAGGATTAACGAGTTATTTTCAATCGAAAATACACCCGTTTGTCATTATTCCAATTTTGTCCCAACGAGGAATAATATGAATGAAATTTATCGATACTTGACTGATGAGCCAGAAGATTTGGAAATGAGAGAACACGGGTATGTAAACTTTTCTACATCACTTCTAAATCTCGTTTCTAAGCACTGACACTTCTTCATTTCTTCAAAGTTTCTACCAACTATGCGAATTAGTAAAGTTACTCCTGAAGGTGCTATTCTGAATTACTGCATTCAAATGGGGCTGCCTATTGATGTTGGTTCGATAATTGTGAAGTCTACTTTAGGTCTGATTGTTAATCAAACAATTCATGGGCTTGGACATCCTTCTACAATCTTCGCACTATGCAGTCAATTCCAAGTTTCACATGAAGCACGGGAAAAGGTACTTCGCCACGGAAACCTTTAGATCCTACTAATATGTTTCCTACATTGGATAATGATAGCAATACTGAAGAAGTTGAGGAGAGATCATCACAAAGTATTTCAACCCTGAGGCCTTGGACTAATAAAACTGACATGATATTATGGAGACTCTCAGGAGTAGATAGAAAGTTGGAGAATGTGATGACATCAATTAATAACCTCTCAGATCTGTTTGATCATATTGATTAGAGGATAAAGGAACAATTTGATCACTCTGGACACCTGGAAGTGAGTTTTATACGCCTTATGAGGAAGAAATGTTGGATTGAAGAAGATTCTACTGAAGATTTTCCTTTCAGGCCATTCTACAATCTTTTTGTTCATTCACAATCTATGGGTGACATTAGAGAGGAGTTTAGTACTGATACTGACGAGTAAAGGACGTTCACTGTTATGTGTTATGTTTGTTTGTTTTGAATTTGTGTTTATGTGTGTTTACTTGTTTTTAGATATTTTGATCTCTGTATAGAGGAGATATTGCACTATGTGTTTGTTTTGTTTCAGTGTTTTGTGTGTTGTGGTTTGGATTGCGTATGTCGAATTATTGTAGGTTGAGAAAATACCTTATTAGGTTGAATATTGTAATACTTGGATTTTATATATATAAAAATGTGTGTTGTTTGTGTTGATTAAGTTTATTTGAGTTAATTAACATCTAATCATAGTCAAAATATGCTTAAAAAGATTAATCGGACGTTAACGAGGCTTGAAATTAAGTAAAAAATTTTGAAAGAAAATTTTTGAACTAACCCGCCGACGGAGCCCTTGATGCCGCCGACGGCAGCTTTTCGTGAAACTTTTGTGAATTAATTGAACTAGGCCGCCGACGGCGAGATTTTGCCCGCTGACGGCGAGGATATGAAAAAGTTATATTTTGACCAGTCAACCGCACTATTCATCATCCCCAACCTCCCTAAACTTCGAAAACCGACCTATGGCTTGCTAGATCTTAGATTTGGAGCGATTTCAACACTTTTTGACGCCGGATCTTAACTTCCCTTGGTAAGAGCTTCACTCCTATGCAAAAAATTTTGATTTTCACCGTGAATTTTTTCCACATTGAGGATTTTTGGGAAAATTTGAAAATGTGAAGAAGATCTATGGAAGAAATTCATGGAATGAGTTTTAGATTACCCTACGTCGTATTAGGAAGCCATTAAAGTGTTATTTTAGAATTTCGTTAAGATTTTCGCAATTTTGTTAGATCGAAAAATGGCTCCACGTTAGAAAAGACGCCTCGAATTTGACGAAACTCGGTTCATTAGTGCAAAAGCGCAGTCTAGATACAACTCTATCATAAAGGCAAAGACTTGTATTCAGTATCGAGTATTTGAGAATCCGGGAGGAGAAATAGAAAAGATAATTCAAGAGCGACACTGGGAGAATTTCCGTTACCAGATGAACAAAGCTGCAGTGGAGGTAGTCAAAGAATTTTATGCAAATCTGACGTAGGCTGAAGATGCACCGATTAAGGTTAGAAAATTTTTTGTGGAATTCAGATCTGCAAGAATAAATGCTTATTACGAAGTGTAAGACCCTTATATCAATGAGTATGATACATTTGGCACTATGGAAGGCCCGCTCGAAGAGGTGATCGACTTTCTCACTGACGGGAAAGGAGTTTGGAAAATGAAGCAGCGAGAACGGGTAAACTTCCCTCTTTTTATGATGAATGCAAAATCTAAGGCTTGATACTATTTTATCTGCTCTACTTTATTACCTACATACCATCTTAGTGAAGTCTCTAGGGAAAGAGTTGTTCTGAATTTCTGTATTCAGAATAATAGAAGTATCAATGTGGATAACATCATTTATAGAAATATAGTAGCCATAGCCAGAAGTGAATCAGGAGGAGGATTAGGACATCCTGGGTTAATTTATGCTCTCTGCCAATTATTTGGGGTAGAAGCAAGAGATGATAACGAATGGGTTTACCCTATGAAACCCATTACAAAATTAAATATTAAGACTTATGAATCCCATGAGGGATGGAGATCAGGAACCAGGAGTGATGCCCCTTCCACTAGTAGAAATATACCCTCTACCAGTTATGATCCTCCCGCTTCGATGTCACCTACCCTCACTGATCTGATGAATGAGCTTACTTTATAGAGAAGGAGCTTTGAAGAAAGATTTGATCATATTGATCGAAGGATTAGAGGTTTGGAGCAGAGACATGATTATGATAGCGAATATCTGCGGAGGCACTCTGATTTTGAAGCTTCGTATTATGATGCTGAAAGCCACTACAGAAGCGGGGAGCTTGAAGTGATATTTCCTGAGTACCCTCGATATACCCGTTATCAGCCTAACCCACCACCACCAAACCAGGGAGATGAAGTCGTAGTTTGGGATTTTAACATTTGATTAGATTCTGTGTTGTGATGTTTTATATGGATGTTTGTGTTATGTTAGTTGTTTTGATTTAGTATTGTAGTTTTATTATGGTTGTTTACTTTTTTGTATTTTGATGTGGATGTTGGTTATTATGGTTAGAATTGTGAGAGCTTTCTTTATTCTTCAGTTGATAAATGTAACTGTGATTATTAGAAACTCTGTGGTTATTGAGTAATGTTTAATCCTATGTTTAATATACAAGTAATAGTATTAGTATTGTATGTGTATCTCGAAAATTTCTTTACCCAACATATTCTCAAATAATAGATGTGCCTAGAGAAATTTAGCAGTACAGGTAAAATGAATAGAAAAGGCGAAGATCCTGCAAAAATTTCAATGGAACATTGGAAGAACTAAGGTATGGGATAATTTAAAAGTATTTTTCTTTCACCCTACATGAATAGATGGAAAAATTTAAGTTTGGGGGAGGGAAGAAAAACTAACTTAACTTTTGCATATTCTCAATTAAATATTTTTCAAAAACTTATTATAAAAATGATTTCATGTAGTGAGTTTAATTCAATTAACTAGAATTCATTTATTTAAGTGCTATAGAAAGTTTTAAGAAATATTTTTAGCGATTAATTTATTTGATAGATTAAGATATTTAGTTTAAGAGAACAAGATTATAGTTAACTATTTATAGTAAAGAAAACTATATTTTTGAGATATTAAAAATCTTAGGAATTTAGTTGAGAAAGAAAGAAGTGGAACTCAATGACGTGAAAACTATGAGGTATATATAGAGCAAAGAAATGTTTTAGAAATTTAAAATTTAAAGCGAGAAAAGTGAAGTTCAAAATCATTAACAGACTATCCAGATATAGTAATCCTCACTTAAGAAAAGAAAAGAAAAAAAGAAAAAGGATTGAAAAGCAATCCCTGAAAAGAAAGAAAAATATTTATGATTGAAAATCAATCCAAAAGAAAAGAAAAAGTAAGTGAGGAGAAGCTTGAGGATATGTCTTATCAAAAATTGGCTTCACTTGGATCGATCTAAAGGGTAAAATTTGATTACATTTTCGAACTTATATATATATGAATTAGTCTTTTGCTAATTGTATTTTCATGAATTTCTTATCATCTAAATATTTTGAGTAATTTAATATTGCAATATGTAGTCATTCTTGAAATAAATAGAAAGCTAGAATTCTTACACTTGATAACTAGATTGTCTTAAGTCTATCAAATTAAGTTAATCACTTGAAAATCTTTCTGACAAACTTTACTATAATCCTTATTTAAATAGATTCATAGTATTTTTTTTGAATTAAAATTTTACTACATTAAACCATTACTTTTATGTAGTACAAGGATTACTTGAGAACAAGTAATAGTTAAGTTTAGGGGATTTTGATCAAAGAAAAATATAATGATAATTTAGTATTGATTTTGCATTAAAATGACTGATATTTAACTTTAAAGGAAGGTATTTCCTTTGTTTTGTTGCAGGAACGAAAAATTATCAAAGAAATGAAAAAAAGAACGAATTTGGAGCAAAAAGGGCAAAAATGGAAGAAATTTGAACTATCCCGCTGACGGCGAGATCGAGCCCGCCGACGGCGAGACAGTTAAGAATGCCTTGCTTCTAGAAGCCCGCCGACGGCGAGATAGAGCCCGCCGACGGCGAGATCGAGCCCGCCGACGGCGAGATCGAGCCCGCCGACGGCGAGATCGAGCCCGCCGACGGCGAGACAGTTAATTCTTCACAGATTCATCGAATCAGGATGCATTTTGAAGAGGAGCCGAGGCAACCTTTGGAGAACTTCCTACATCTATAAATAGAGACGAAAAAGGGAGAGAAAAAAGGTAGAAGAGAGTCCACTAGAAGTCATTAGCAAGTCTTTTGAGTGTTATAGTAGAGTTTTATAGTGAGTTTAGAGTTTTTAAGTGTAAAAATTGAGTGTGAATTGTACGAAAAGGAAGAGACAAAGGAACTTCAAGGAGTCTGCTGGGGGAGAAACTCGAGATAAGTAGTGTTTTTGTATTATTTTTTATATGAAATTCAAGTGATATTGTGTTCTTCCCATGCATTCTGAGTAGTTCTATTTTCTTTCTCCTTATTATGAAATTATGTGAAATGGAAAATCAAAATTAATGTGCCTATAAAATTAAATAAATTGTGATAATCTTAAACTTAGATCTTAATTTACTATCAATTTGACGATTGAAATGTTAAAATCATGTTGTTTGCAACTAAAAGTAAAGATTACATCCGAGATTTGGGTATGTCAAAGTTCTTGAAAGGAGGGTGCAAATAAATAGGGAAATATTATTTATCGGGCGTAGAATTGGAGATTTTAGAGTGACAGGCTAAAATCCTCAATTTGGTCCTATCATTTGGGTGCTGAAGTGTAGATGTTAGCCTCGAGGTGAGGGGAACGTGGGAGCTCCGAAGTGACAGCCGGTATCCTCCCAGCCTAGCCGCAGATTCAGTAAACAAACATAGGGTTAGTGAATGTTCTTTATGCCTGGACCAATGGGTAAAGAATAGGTATGCTCCTATTTGGCACAATACAATTAAATTAATTTGATTTATCCATTCACTTAATTCTCTTAACCAGGGGAAAGATACTTTCTTATATTACATTTTCATAATCAATAGTAATAGTAGTAGTAGTTGATAAATTTTAGTAAGATTCCATTTAATTTACGTATATTCGATAGAAATTAGTTGGTTCGTAATCTCAACTTCCCTGTGGGATCGATAACCAGGACTCCACTAGAGGCCTGTATTACTTGCACGATACGTATACTTGTGTTGATAAAGGGTAGCTTAAATTATAATAATTTGCGCATATATTGAAAACTTAATTGCACCTACACTAAAACTTCTTATTAAGCTAACCACTGTCAGTGGACAATTGGGATGACTTTGGAGATTTTGAGAGTTTTTGGAATTATTGGGTCGTGAGTGGTATTTTGGTCATTTTGGCTAATTTTGGGGATTTTTGGGAGTTTTGGATGTCGGCATATTTTTAGGTTGTGTGTTTTGAAAAGGGGTCGCCTACAGAAGTTGTCGGTGAATTTTTAATTTAATTTAAATATAGATATAATTTAGAAAGTAGTATTTGATTTTTGAAAATAATTTTAAATTTGAAGATTTTAAGATATGAAATCAAACTGATCTCACATCCCGAATAGTTTACATAAACGAGCACCGCACCACAAGCCGTGTATCTATCCCTAAGGATAGACACATCGCTTGATGATGGGGCTCGGTTAAATAAACTAGAAGATTTGTGACATCCGTTTGGTCTGCGAACCAATTTTATAAGCCGACAAATTCCCTGCTTAATATGAAAACATTAAACGGGGTTTATATTACTCAGGTTCTTTAAAATTCCCTATAAGGGCAAGCCCCTATAGTTAATTACATCTTAAGTGACGGGAATCACCTAAGAAAACTCTCGATAATAATCAATAATTCTGCTCTCGAGAATTTCAAAGTTTAAGTTTTCAAAGGATTGAATTTTTGAATCTCGATAGGGAATGGATCAAGTTTGGAACATTTTATTTTGGGAATTCAAAGGAAGAAAAGTAGGAGAAATTATGGATTCGAAGTGAACTTCGATAATCTCCCGACTACCCTATTGTTTGGCTTGGATTTAGGAAAGTCCTAATGTTTATTTAATGTTTTAATCTTGCCAATTTTAATTAATTAGGGCTTATATTTATATGATAGAATCATACAAATAGCACGGAAGATATGAGGGTTTATGTCGTATCGGACGACTACCTCGGAATCCTAAGACCTAGGTTAGGGCTTAATTTGCAATGCAAATGCCTAACGAAGAGTTGAGGATTTATGTTGCACTAGGCAAACTACCTCGAAGTCCTATGGCTTTGTTGTTTAATTCTAGGGAAGTTTTCTTGAAGTAGGTTTCGAGTTTCTGTCGGCGACGATGGTCGTGCTTGCCCACCATGCTCCGAGCTCCTTGTTGTTGCGGAGGTTTAGTTTTAGAAATCATAAATCGGGGGATGAGAAAAGTGTTTTGGTTTAGAGAAGTCTTAATTTCCAAGTGTTTTTGTGTTTTAATTAAAACAAATCTTAAAGTTGATTATAACGACACCGGTTAAGATCCCACGGTTCCATCCTTCAGGCATCGTTATTTTTATCGGATTCACTTAGTCCGGATGAATTTGCTAAACTCAATCGAATGAGTTCCACACTTTCATTTAGACCGTGGGAAATCCCGTTAGCAACACGTAGGTTACATCATCCGAGGTATTCCCGATCATCCAACAAGACGTTTTAATTTAGTTGTAATTGTAGTTTTGTGTTCGTTTGTGATTAAATTTTGAGTTGTCTTATATTTTGAAATGTTGTGGAGGTGAATTTTATCTTGTAGTGTCTTTTAATTTAGTTATGGGTTTCGGTTTTGGTTTCTGTCCTAAAGGTGTAGGTTTTCATGCAATCGTTGTTTTATCATGCAAGAAAAATAAGTGCGATGTAATTAAATAAGTTGCCGTAAAGTAAATCGCAATAAAATAAAAGCTTACTGGAGGGTCTTCCCGTCATCCCAAGCTGCACTTAAAACACAATTAGAATATTTAAGCAAGTTCCTAGGTAAAGCTAAGGGAAAGGGTTATGGTTTTCTACCAAGTTCCTAATCCTATAGCTAGTCATTTCCTATGACGTCTAGGTTCCTTGTGTTTTTAGTTTGAGGACGATTTTCTTCATCGAAGAATAACTAAGTTCAATTGTTCTTATAAATATCCTATCATATTGAGGGAGTGCTTAGGAAGGATCCTAAACATCTTTTCAATATTTCTAGGATTGTTTTAAGTCCAAGAGAATTTAATTATGTAAATGAATCGATCATCCGAGGTTTTCAGATTTTGTTAACTTGCTCAGTGAACTAGGACATTTGAATGTCCTATAAGTGAAGTAACATTTCATTTAATATTACGTTTAAGAGTTATAATAACTAAAGCTCCTAAGGGCAAAATGATACTTAATGATTTGTGATGCAAATTTAAGTTCAAATTAATGATTTAAGTTTGGAATAGTGTTCAAGTTATTTTAGATTTATTTTTGAGTTCTTTATGTCTTAGGTGATGTTATTTAATTCAACTTAATTCAATTTAATTTAATTAAATTTAATTCAATTTAACTCAATTTAGTTTGATTTGGTTTAATTTTTAATTTAATTTAATTTAATTTAATTTAATTTAATTTAATTTAATTTAATTTAATTTAATTTAATTTATTTAATTAATTTAATTTATTTAATTCATGTAATTTAATTTAATTCAACTTTTTAATCTTAATTTAATTTAATTTAATTTTAATTTAATTTACTTAATTTAATTTAATTTTTAATTTGATTTAATTTAATTTTAATTGAAATTTTTGAAAGAGTTTAATGATTTAATTTTAGTTTAATGATTAAGTCTTTTAATATTTTAAATTTGAGTTATCATTTTAATTAAGAGTTGAATATTAATGAGATGATTAAATTTAGGGATTTTTTAAATTAAAGAATAAATCTCTTCCTAATAATATCCCTATTTTAATAATTCCAATTTTATTATTCTTCCAAATTTAATCAATTATTTAATTAAGGTTTAATCATTTTAAATTGCTTAATGGGTTTCTACCCTTTAGTTATTTAAATTTCAATCATCCAAATCAGATTAGGATCAAATATTTTACTTGTTAATTTTTTATTAAACCTAAAGTTTTAATTAAGGGTTAAAATTTTAATTACCATTTTGCCCTTTAAGCCTAATAATTTCATAACTCACTAAATTGAACCCAAATGAACTTGAAATTTTTATGTGACTTCACTCATATGTCAATAAAGACATGAGAGGAGAAAATGTGATTTTTCTGTATTTAATTTATTTATATAATTATTTTTAGTAGAAAATAGAGATTTTCAAGGAAAATTTGATAACATGACCAAGGGAAAGTTTCTATCCTTAAGAAAATTAGGGGACATTGCTAATGACCAGAGGACCACTTGGACTAATTTTGGTGATTTTTTGAATTATATTATTTTTATTATAATTATTTTAAGTTTTAGAGTGTTAATTAATTTAAAAAATAAAATAAATGTTGAAAAATGAATTTTATAATTTTTAAAATTCTCTCTGATATCAAGGATTCCAGAGAACCAAATTTTACAATTTTCTGATTTTTCTTTGATTTATTATAATTATTTTGGTGAAAATGCTAGAAAATACATTTTTTAATTTTAAAATTACCCTAGAGCTTTAAAAATTAATATCTCACCAAATAGGCCTAAGAAAAATATGGGGTTTGTTCCTAAGTGATTAAAATTCAAA
Organism: Papilionanthe hookeriana x Papilionanthe teres; assembly: GCA_022702705.1. Lineage (NCBI taxonomy): Eukaryota > Viridiplantae > Streptophyta > Magnoliopsida > Asparagales > Orchidaceae > Papilionanthe > Papilionanthe hookeriana x Papilionanthe teres. Next base: position 18,616,075 of record CM040430.1, on the reverse strand, counting down.
ATGTGACATTTTGGCGAATTTTATTATTTTTGTGATTTTTATTATTTTTTAATTATTAAAAATATTAAAATAATATTAAAAATCAACTTTTTTAGAAAATTGAAATTTTAATTTTCTTAAACTCCCCTGATATCAGAGAGACTCCAAAACCAATTTGGTGAATTTTTGAAAGATATTTTGAAAGTTATGAATTTTTAAAGTTTAAAATGACTAAGTGGCTTAATCAACCCAATTAGTGGGGCTAACCAAGTCCAATTGACCTCAAATTTTTATGGTGGGTTCCTCTGATCCTAAAGGTCAGTGGAGAATTGATTTCAAGTCAATTTGATGTATGGTTAGCTCTAATTAATTAGAGACCTATTTTGGGTGTTTAAGCCGATTAGGGTTATTTTAAGTGAATTAACTCAAGTCCTATTTTTCCTAGGGTTCTCTGGTCATAAGGAACATCACCAAATTTTCCTAGGATTTATTACACAACATGCTATTTATTGGAATTAAAATACTCTAAACAGTGACATGAATTTGAAAAATCAATAACTCTTCATAGGGATGGCCTCTGACTTTGGAAAATTCAGGGAATGTTCCCAAATTCAGAGGCTTCAAAAGCCCTATGGTCTCATGCTATGGTGAATTGTATGAATGCATGGAGAATTAAAACAATGCAGGGAGTAAATAATTAATTAAAAATAAAATACTGGACAAAATTAATTAATTTCTTTTCCACATTATTCTCCTCTGTTCACTGAGCAAGAGGGTATTTTTATTTTATTTTTATGATTTTCCTACACAAAGTTATGAATTTTTGAAGTTTAGGGAATTAAATAAATAGAAAATACCCCTAATTTTCTACTTATCCACGCGGCGCCAGCCGAAACATCGGCAGCTCCGAAGGGGTACGTGTCGCGCCGCGATTGGGCGCCGCCATCTGAGTCGGCCGTCCCGGGGCCCGTTGTATCGTTCGTCTCCTCGTCCGGCGCGATCTCGGCCGTCCGTGCGCGCGTGTATTAAATGGACGGCATCCGTTCATCGTCCCCGAGTGTCCTCACCCGAGAGCCGTCCACACTAAATCCTTAATATCTCACTCGATACTCGATGGATTTTCATGTTCTTATGCTCTATGGATTCGTCTTGAAGAGACGAACACATCTATACGGTTATCATGCATTGAAATTAAGGCATTTGAAATGGAGAATCTCCGGAAGCTCGGGATGAAGAATTAGTTCATACCTTTGCTCGGAGAAGTGTGGCTTCGATCTGAGAGTTGTTGCACCTTCGATTGGATCCCAGCAAGCTCCAGATGAAGTCTCCTGGTCTAGTGAATTGTCTAGATGTGATTTCGACCAAGCCCGATCACAAAGCTTGGAGGCTGGAGCAACTGGGTGGCCTGGAGATGGGGCTTTCGCTGGTGGACACCTTCCCTTGGTCTGGTGAAGGTGTAGATCCAATCAATTTGGGGATTGGCTCACTGTGGAGAAGTGTCCTGGTTTTGGGTGGAATTTCGACTCGAAATTGAGCTCGCGAGAGAAGAAATGGCAGGGGGATCTCACTTGGGGATCAAGTGCTCTAAGTATGGAGAATGATCCGGAGCAATTTTGGCGGAGTTTCCGTAAGGTTCTGGTTCGGCACCTCTTCATGGCCGAGAGGGTGAGGGGTTTAAATAGGAGAGGTTGGAGGGCCTCCCGGGGAGTTGAGGGCTCGGGATCGAGCTGCTCTTGGCATGTGAAGAACGACCATGGTGACCATTGGGCATGGGGCGGCTCGGCGAGGGAGAATTCCAAAGTTTGGCTCCTCCCGAGGTCTCGGCCATGGTGTTTTCCGGCGACCTGAGCGGCCGGCCGGCAGGCATGGGTCACCCTCGTGTCCGGGTGGGTCGGGGTTAGAGGTTTAGTGCAATCGATTGGCCATTGCCATGTGTAAAGTGGTCTGAATTAAAATGGAATGGGGGAGGGGTCATTTTGGCTTCAATTTGGTCAACCCATTGGTTTGGGTTGGGTTCACCCTCCAAGGCCGATTTGGGCTGAAGGGAAAGTCACTTGGATCGGCTTGATTAGTGGGGTCAAGTCACAATCCAAGTACAATTAAGCTTAAGCAAGAGTTAGAGGAGACATGGGAGTGGTTAATCACTCTTAAGAGAATCATTAAAGGGTCCCCTCTTCTTGCCATTTTGGGCATGATGACAAGTCAAACCCCCCCATGGCTTCATGTGGCTTGTGCTATGGCTTGCATGGCTTGCATTTGGCTTGAAAAAAAGTTGACTTGTTTCATGAAAAAGGGTTTTAGAAATATTTGTCATTTAGGGGGTAATTTGGCATGAGGCTTAATTTGGAATTATTTGATGATGTGATTAGAACTTAGGGAATGGCTTTGATTAAATGGATGGCAAATGGAAATGTCATGTGGGCTTTAAGGCCGATTTTGGGCTTTTGTATTTGATGGAAATGGGCTTTTAGGAAGGTTTAGGGAAGTGGGCTTTTAGGTTTGAAAATGAATTTATGGATAGAAATTTTGTAAAGAGGTTGGGCCAAATAATTGTTGAGTTTGGTTTAAGGATGTGTCATGAGTGGTTTGGGGTCAATTTGGTGTGATTTGGACTTGAATTGGTTTGAATTTGGGTTTAATTGGTAAGTGGGCCTATGTAGGTCAAATTGGGCTAACTTGGGCCAATGTTGGGCTAGAGTTGAAATTGATGTAAAATTAATGTTGGGAAAAGTTTATGGGAGTGTTTCAAAGAGGTTTTGGCTTTGATGGGTTTTGATTTTGGGATTTGGGCTCATTTGGGCTAGGTTTGGGTTTAGGTCAAAAATGGGCCTTTTAATTTTGGGTTGAATTTGAGTGGGGTTTGGGTCTAAATTTTGGGCAAATCATGTTAGTGTTTTGTTTATGGGGATGTCAAGGAAGGTTTAGAAAAGATTTGGGTTTAATTGGAGTTGAATTGGGTGAGTTTGGGTTAAGTTTGGGTCATGGGTCCAAATTGGGCTTTAAGGCCAAAAGTGAAATTGGATCCAAATTTCAATCAAATTGGGCTTGGATTTGGTCTAGATTGGTGTTGGGGATGTTGAATTGAAATTTAGAATTGAATTGGACCAGAATTTAGGTCAATTGGGTAGGTTAGGTTTGACATTGGGTTCACTTTAGGTTAAAATGGGTCAAATTGGGGGTTTTGATAAAAGTGGGGTAAATTGACAAAATTGGCCCATGGTGTAGTTGAACAAAATGAAATTGGGAATATTTGGGATTTTCTGGAATTTTCTGGGAATTTTCTGAATTTTTGGATTTTTTGGCTAAGAGGGGTATTTTGGGTATTTGAAGGGTATTGGGAGGTATTTTTGGAGTTTTTGGTATTTTTGGATATGGATGATCATTTTGAGTGATGTGGAAATGTTTGGGAATGATTTTTGGAGAATTTTGGGTGATTTGGAAATTTTTGAGAAATTTGGGCTATTCGGGGCTTTGGGTAGGTTAGCGGGTGTAGGGTCCCGGGGTCAAAAATTGAAAATTTGGGAAATTGAAGATTGGGTGGATGTAAGTGGAAAGAAGTCATTTTGGTTGAGCCATGAAGCCATATCAAGCCCACATGAGCCATGAAGGGACTCATTTGAGGCATTCACTATGTTGTTCCTAACCCTCTTAGTCAAGGGCTTAGGGGTTAAGGACCATCCATGTGAATCACCTACATGAGTCAGGAGGTCAAGTCGGGTATGGGTGTGTTTTAGGAGGTGTGTGAAAGTGTAGTGTGTAGGTGTAGTGTGTGTGCAAGTCAACCCTTCACCGAGACCAGAGCCACCCGAGGCGATCTAAGGCCAAAGAGTCCTATAGGAACTCATCCTTTAAACTTCCACATTTGATTTCAACCCTCTAGATGATTAGGGGTCTACGATCAAGTTTGTGGAGTTTGCAGGGAGTTTAGGAGTGGTTTGAATTTCTAAAAGGTGGGTCCCAATTCTAATCCTCTAAGATAGTCAAAGGAAAAGCCTAAGGCTAGATCCTAAGCACTAAAAGAAGAGGAGAAGACCTCATCAAAAAATGAGGTCAACAAATGGACCCCCAATAGGTGTGGTGAGCTGACGGAGCACACCGCGCGTATTGGTGTTGAACGAAGCGATCAATAAAACCAACACAGATGTCCAAGTAACAAACTTAGGACGAAGTAGAAGAGCTTCCGGTCAGGGAGTGTCCGAGTATATCTGCTGGAACTGGAGATTCTTGAACTCTCGCTGGGGAAAGGAAAAGGAGGTGAATCCCAAATCACATGATCTGGGAGAATTTCGATTTAGATTTTATTTCGTTTCATGTTCAAGTCATGATGTGTGAGTTTAGATTTCAATTTGGAGTTTTAATTTAGATTGAAGTTTGTCGAGATTAATTTGAAGGAATTTGATTTGAAATGAAAATTGGAATTTTGAGGTTTTAGATGCAACATCTTCAACCCCAAAAGAAGATCGAATCGATTGGATTGGATCATTACAATGAGGAAAGATCTCAGAGTAATGCGGTATTGGATGTAAAATCCTTAACCTCAAGAGTTTGATTTTGATGTATTTCATTGCGATAGGGAAATGATCCTAAAGCAATGCAATCTCGGATATAAAATCCTTAACCCGGGAATTTGATTTGATGTATTTCAGTGCAATAGGGAAAGAATCCTAAAGCGATGCGAGTCTTGGATGTAAAATCCTCGACCCAAGAGTTTGAATTTGATGTATTTCGGTGCAATAGGGAAAGAATCCTAAAGCGAGTGCGGTCTTGGATGTAAAATCCTCGACCCAAGAGTTTGAATTTGATGTATTTCGGTGCAATAGGGAAAGAATCCTAAAGCGAGTGCGGTCTTGGATGTAAAATCCTCGACCCAAAAGTTTGAATTTGATGTATTTCGGTGCAATAGGGAAAGAATCCTAAAGCGGTGCGGTCTTGGATGTAAAATCCTCGACCCAAAGGTTTGGATTTGATGTATTTCAGTGCAATAGGAAAGAATCCTAAAGCAGTGCAGTCTTGGATGTAAAATCCTCGACCCAAAAGTTTGAATTTGATGTATTTCGGAGCAATAGGGAAAGAATCCTAAAGCGAGTGCGGTCTTGGATGTAAAATCCTCGACCCAAAAGTTTGAATTTGATGTATTTCAGTGCAATAGGGAAAGAATCCTAAAGCAGTGCAGTCTTGGATGTAAAATCCTCGACCCAAAGGTTTGAATTTGATGTATTTCGGTGCGATAGGAAGAGAATCCTAAAGCGAGTGCGGTCTTGGATGTAAAATCCTCGACCCAAAAGTTTGATTTTGATGTATTTCGAGTGCAATAGGAAAAGAATCCTAAAGCGATGCGGTATCGGATGTAAAATCCTCGACCTCAAAAAGTTGATTTTGATGGGTAATTGACTTTGCAACGATTTGTAATGTTGATTTGAAAAGTGTGGAATTTTGGTGTTTCGAGAATTTCATGAAAGTTGTAAAAGACTTTCATGGAAGGAAATAGATTAGGAGGGAATATGTAGATGTTACATATCCCATTCAGAAGAGTTGATTGAAAGTTGCTGGTTTGGGTTGAATGTGATTCCTCGCCATCAGATTCGATCCGTGTCGATGGAATCGACAGCTTCCTTCCCGACAAAGGGAGAGAGTAGAACAGGTTGGACTTCAGATTTGGAAGGGTAAGTTTGAATTTGACTGAGGTTTGATGTGAGATCTGGAAAGATCGAATTTGAAATTTGAAATTTGATTGAGATTTGATTTGAAATTTGGAAAGATTGAATTTGAAATTTGATTGAGATTTTGTGGTCATTTTGTTTGTCTTTTATTGATTCAAATTTTATTTTATCGTGAATTTGGAGTTTATCATTTTTTTAAATTTTTAAGGAAAGTTTTCTTTTATTTTTTTTGTTTCTTTTCTGTTCTTTGTTCGAAGTTCATTTAACTTTTAATGGCGTTTCCCGATCAATTTGCACAAAAGAGGTGAAGGCCAAAATTGTGACATGGTCACTTTCATTCCAATCATGTCGAAGATACATCGTACATCTTGATCCGGAATATACATCTCATACAATCCATATAGACTCAAAACGGATTGTGTATGATCTTTGTCGATCCATCTAAAGAAGCATCCGTCAAAAAATCCATGTCCGAATAGTGGGGTACATGGTCGATAACATCACCTTCCAAGCCATCCTTGGCAAGGATGCCGTATGGATGTACATTGGAGGTGTGATATTTTCCATGTAACTCACGAGCTCGTAAGGCCGGAGGCTCTCTAGCTCCGGGTCCGGTTGGAAATGGTAAGGTGTCTTTCTGTCGTCCATCCTTCTGAAAGTAACCGAGATCCGCTTCACTGGTACTCCTGGTATGCAATGCTTAGCGATATCTGCTCCGTTACCCTTCAGTATCATGACGGAACCTACCGGTAGTGGTATCTTCACTGGCCCTCGGAACTCATCTGGACCTGCTATCCGGAGGTCAAATCCGAACATGATGTTACACTCGCTCAGAAAAGAGACTGTGCAGAAAGGCCTGACAAAGTCATGGTGATCTATGTGTGGGGGTATACGATCACCCTGCTTGTAGATGTTGATGATGCGGCTATTGGGTATGCAATCCGCTGGCGATACCCTCCATGTTATCAATCTCTTTACCATTCTCTTGATGACTAATGGCATCGGATCCACTTGTCCATGACGGAGTATTCCCGGTGGGTTTCCCTTCTCGTCCTCCGCAAAGTTGTAACAGCATCCACATTGTATTGTGATTCTTCCTTTCCACGGCATCCATCTCCGGGGTTCGAGTATGTGTTTTCCCTTAGGCGGCCCGCTCGGCCCATTCTTTTCAAATCCGGATGCAATCCACGATTTGCTTCGTTCATACTACGAGAATACGTCTGTATGTAGCTCGAGGCCCTCCAGTATATTGATTCTTCTGCCTCTAATTCTCTCGAAGTATTCAAAGGTTTTCTTTTCAACATTCTGCATTCTCTCCAGCTCGTATTCGGAATGATCTGCAGATGGCGAGGCCTGGTGACGTCTTGTGGAATATACGGTTCAATCCCTTCACGTTCTCCCGCATACCTCGGCTCCTCGGGGATGATGCCTGTCGGGACATCCCCGGGGTTGCTTCACGCAGCAAGGTCATGCATCATTGGTGGTTCTATCTGGTGGCGTGGTAGCCTTCTTTCTTCTGATTTTCTGAAGATTTCCCTGGTTCTTTCTGTCATCCTAGGAGCTGGCCTCCTTTCTTCTGGTTCCCGGTGAACCGATGTCCTTGAAGTGTATGCACTGACATTAGCAACTGCCTCGTCGTGCTGATCCGCAGCTAGTTTTGTTAACATCTTACGGATACGGCGATTCTTATTTCTTCGTTGCGTTGCTGTGAGAGTAGCTCTTCGAACTTCTTGAATCTCTGTGGGCGCGGCGCTGACAAGCCTGCCCTCTCGTAGGCGACTACGGACTTCATTTTCTTATCTTCTTCGATATTTGTCTTTCTTTTCTTGTTCTTTGGATTGGTGGCTTGGGCCACCCACTTTCATCACTTGTATGTCCGGGCAGTTCTTCTCGGTCGGCCGGGACCCGGTCACTTTCCTCGTCTTGTAGGCTCGCGGTGCGAAATCCGAGTCAATCTCGATTACCGCTCCATCTTTCACCCTCTTTTCATCGAGTGCAAGGCTTACGCCATTCTTAAAGTTCGGGACCAACCGCCCGTTCGACATTTCCTGCGAAAAGACAAGGGAAAGGATCGAGGGCTGTACTAAGAACAAGAACATTAAGAAAATGTTTATTAAAGACATTTTTATTATTATTATATTTTTAAACTTAACGAGGAATGAAGTGGGATAAGATCGGGTAAGAGATTTTGATTTGGAAAAGAAAACAAGGAAAATTTTATTATCGGGATTTTATTTATTTTAGCACATTTTATTATTTTTTGGGTTCGGACCCGGTCATAAGTAATCACTTCACCCGTGCTTCTAGGGATGGAAAGTTCATTCCTTCGAAACATCGGGTAGCGTAATACTTTTTCAAGTATCGTCCGTTGATCGGAAGCATATGTCGTTCTCCTCGGCAATTCACTAGGCTGGTAGGAACCTCCACGAGTATCTTGCTTCGACCACAAACGGTCCTTCCCAAGTGGGTTCAAATTTTCCTCCTATCTTGCGGTGTGCGAGGATAGGTCTTTGAGAACGAGAACTAAATCACCAACTTTGAAGGTTCTTGGGCGGACCCGGTTTGTCATGGGCTTGAACCATCTTAGCTTGGTATAGTTCTAAATTCTGTTGCGCTGCAAGTCTTTTCCCTTCCGGGCTCTCTAATTCTTCGAGTCGTAATTTGGCGTTTTCTTCGTTGTGATTTTATTTGCAAGCTGCAATCTCGAGTGAAGGAAGGCTGAACCTCTAAAGGTAACAACTTGCCTCGGACCCATACACCGGAGCGTAAGGTGTAGCTTGCGTAGGGGTTACGAAGGTTGTCCGGTAGGCCCATAAGGCTTCTAACAACTTCTCGTGCCAATTTCTCTTATTGTCGTCTAAAGTCTTCTTTAAAATTTGAACGAGAGTTTTATTAAAAGCCTCGACGAGGCCGTTTGCTCTTGGGTAGTAAATTGTTGAATATCGCCGGTCGATTCCGTGTCTCTCGACAAAATTGTTGATTTGTGTGCTTCGAATGCTGACCCATTATCCGAGATGATCTCGCGCGGCACTCCGAAACGGTAAACAACTTGGTTCTTGAAAAATTGTAGTACGTGATGTGCTTTCACTTCTCTAAGTGGAGCGCCTCTGCCCACTTGGAAAAGTAATCTGTAGCCACAAGAATGAAGCGATGTCCTTTTGACGATGGTGGTTCTATTGGACCCACTATATCCGTGCTCCAACATTCGAATGGCCACGATGCAATTGTCGGATGTAGCACATTTGGAGGTTGGTGTAGAACCACTCCGTGCACTTGGCATTGGTGACGGCTCTTGGCGATTTTCATGCGATCGGTCATCATCGAGGGCCGGTAGTACCCTAGTCTTTTAATTTTCATTTTCATCTTCGGACCCGGTGGTGAGCGCCACAGAGTCCTGAATGTACCTCTTTAACAATTTCACGGGCCTCGGACCCGCTTAGGCATCTTAGCCACATTTGATCAAAAGACCTTCTGTATAACGTGTTGTTTATTAATGCGTAGGACAGAGTTCTTTTCTTGATCTGATGGGCTAACGACCTATCATCTGGTAGCTTTCCTGTTTGCAGGTAGTCTATCAATGGTCGTCGCCAATCTTCCGTGTTTTCATCGTCATCTGTTGCAACTGATCCTTTTTCCTTTTCGATTTGTGTATCGTGTACTATGTCAAGTCGTGATAGGACTCGGCGTCCGTGAGCCGACACTTCCACTGATTCATCTTGCAAACGAGCAAATTCTTTTGCGAGACGAGCTAGCGCATCCGCTAAAGCGTTTTCTTTTGGGAATTTTGTAGATTGTCACATTTGGAATTTGTTCCAACAATTTGTATGGCATCTTGGAAGTATTGCTCGAGTCTTGGTTTTAAAATTCCGTATTGTCCGTCGATCTCGTTGAATGATTAACTCGTGAATCCCCGTAGATGTTGATGTCTCGTTATCCCCATTTGAATGGTTAATTCCGAGTCCCGTTATGAGGGCTTCGTATTCCGCTTCGTTGTTTGTACACGGCTCGTCGAGTGGTAGGAGTATCTTAACATCCCCCGCTCCGGTGTTATAAAGATTAGCCCGATTCCTGCCTTACGGGCACTATCACTTGCGATTCTTCGTCTTTGTGCGCTGAAGATGCTCCGTCGAAATATAATTCCCAACGTCGATCATCATGGTCTTCTAGGTTCATTATTTGTTCATCTGGCAAATCGTCATTGAGAGGAGATTCTGCCGGCAAAGGGTGTGCTGCGAGGAAGTCTGCTAGGACTTGTCCCTTTACGGCACGGAGAGGCACGAAAGTTATATCGAATTGCAATAATATCATTGACCATCTGGCAAGTCCGCCGGAAAGCGTTGGACGGGTCATCAAGTATTGCAATGGATTAAACTTCGAGATCGGGTTGACCTTATGAGAAAGCATGTAATGCCTGAGCTTTTGAGCGGCGAAGATCAGGGCCAAACAATGCTTTTCAATTGCGGGATACCTTATTTCCGTCGGCAGTAAACGACGGCTTAAGTAGTAAAGAGCATTTTCTTTACCCTCATCATTGACCTGGGCTAACAGGGCTCCGAGAGAGTCGTCTAAAGCCGCGGTATAAAGTATTAGCGGTCTACTCGAGGCTCGGGGCTGCTAAGACGGGAGGTGTCATTAAGTATTGTTTAATGTCCTCGAAGGCCCTCCGGCATTTCTCTTCCCAAATAAATTTGGCGTCCTTTTTAACTAGTGCCGAGAAAGGCTGACACCTACCGACGGGTTTGAGATAAAGCGTCGAAGATATGCCGGCTTCCCTTGAAAAGATCGTAGTTGTTTTAAGGTTTTGGGAGGCGGCATTTCTAAGATAGCTTTAATCTTTTCCGGGTCGATTTCAATTCCACGATGTCGGACAACGAATCCTAAGAATTTCCGGAGGTGACACCGAAGGCGCATTTTAAGGGATTCATCTTAAGGTTAAATTGTCTTAATCGTTCGAAAACAATTCTCAAATCATACAAGTGGTTGTCCTTTATTTTGCTTTTGATGACCACATCGTCCACGTAGCATTCGACTTGATTATGGATGAGATCATCAAAAATTCTTGTCATTGCTCTCCGGTAGGTTGCTCTGCGTTCTTCGATCCGAATGGCATCACGGTGTAGCAAAATACTCCGATCGGCGTTACGAATGTCGTAAGCTTTTCGTCTTCTGGAGCCATTTTTATCCGGTTGTATCACGAAGATCCATCCATGAACGAGAATATTTCATGTGTTGAAGCGATGTCGATCATTAATTCGGGATTGGTAGAGGAATTCATCTTTTGGACATGCCTTGTTTAAATCTCTCGAAGTCCACACAAATCTCGATCCGACCATTCTTCTTCACGATCGGTACCACGTTGGCTAACCAAGTCGGGTATTGTTCTTCACGGACAAATTTAGCGTCTATTAGCTTTTTAACTTCAGCTATGACTTGTTGTTCGATTTCTAGACGCATTCTTCGGGACCTTGTCGATCGGGACGGAAGTCGGATCCACTCCTAGCTTATGGATCGCGACCTGCGGAGCTAAATCACGGCATCTCATCGTAGCTCCAAGCAAAACAGTCTTTAAATTCCATTAATAACTTGATTATTTCTTCTGAGTCTTCTTTATTGAGTAAGGAGCTAACAAAGGTAGGTCTAGGCTCTTCGCTAGTACCTAAGTTAACTTCCGTTAACTCATCTATCGTAGATTTGATTTCTTCTTCGAATTACGGTGGAGCGTCTCCAATTTGTAAATCTTCGAGTTCGTCCGTAGTTTCCATGCGAGTTTTCATTAGACTCGCAGTGACAACCAAGCAAAATTCGGTATCGTCGGCCGATCCTACTGTGCCGAATCCGAGACCATGCTTTGAGTTGGGTGGACGACCGGAGTTATTCCATAAATTTTCAAAACGTTGTGATTGACCTTTTGTCCATTGTCGCAGGTAAGAAACCACGCTGAATTAAATTTTGAACACGGGGAGAGTACCACTCAAAAGGCAATTCCATTAATTCGATGAAGTAGCATCTTCAAATTGTACATTATTTTCGGTTTTGGAGGAAGAAGCACCACGGTAGAATTTGATGGGCTTTGCACCATCGCTACGTACCTCTTTGACCTCCATACCCTCGATCTTATTAGAATGGATCGGGGTCAGGGTCATAGTATGTACATAGTGGTTAATCTTCTCGTACATCGATTTATATTCTTCGTTTCTTTCATCTTCAATAGGGATTTTGAATTGCGGCTTCTTCCGACTTATTGTCGCTGCTTCTTGTTTGATTTCTTTTTCTTCTTCAGAACTATCTTCCCAATCGACATTAATGGTTGGTTTCCTCTGTCCAATCGTCCTAACGTCTCTACCACGACCTCGTCCCCGGCCTCGACCTCGGATGCGAGTTGTGGAGAAACCTTCACCATCTCGCCGTAAGGGAGTGGTGAGTGGCTGTTGGACTAGAACTTCGGAGTTCTTCGTTGTCCCGAACTTTCTTTGCTTCATTTGTTATGGTATCTCTGGAGAAGATCGTTTTCTTCGGTGGTGCATAATAAGCTGCATCCTCGTGGATTCCAATTTCATGTACGGAGAATGGTTGTAAGTCACCTTTGATGCACTTGTTCCCCTCCACCGTAGTATTTGATGCACCGATGTAGAGATGATGGTACCATCCTGTTTTCATGTATCCATGGTCGGCCCAGTAGAGCGTTGAATGACGTTTCTGAATCAATTATGTGAAATTTCGCGGTTGTCTTTGCTAAGTCACCGGTCTTCATCAGTAGCGTTATTGATCCGAGGGCTCTTTCTCCTTTCTGGTTGAATCCTCTTAATAACATTTTGTCCGCCTCGAGCTCGCGGGCATCAATTTCCAAGTATGCTAGCGTTCGAAGATTCATTATATTGATTGATGCTCCTGGATCCACCAATACTCTGGAGAGTGTAAACTTCCCAATTGTAACTGAAATGTACAACGGTCGGTTGTGGTCTGCTGTCCCAAGTAGTAGGTCGTTGTCCGTGAAGGTAACACCTCGTTGTTCCTTTAACGAGCAAACCTCATCTAAGGAATCTCCGGCCATTTGAGCTAAGCAAATTTCCGGATCAAGTAAGGCCTTGATCAGAGCTTCTCTCATCTCCTTTGATAAGATGAGAGCGTCGTAGATGCTCAGTTTGGCTGGTAGTTTCCTAAGATGGGCTAGCACGTTGTAGTCCACTTTGTTTTCATGTGTTTCTGCTTCTTCTCGAATGGGTATTCCTTCTGTCGGGGTTGGTTCTTCCTGAACAACCACCTGCTTTCCTTTGTCCTTTGGACCCATTCTCGGAGGTAGAACTTTTCCACTCCTTAAGTTGACTTCTGTAATTTCTTCGAATCTATTGTTGAGCTCGCCGGCGTCTCTTCTTGAATCGGAATGACGGGCTCTTCGGATTAGCTTCGGAGTTCGAAGGCTCTAACTCTATCGTGATTCGGAGCTCCTCGAAACTCGCGAGATAGATTCGTTGCTTGTTGAACTCTCGTAGCCTCCTTGATGGATGTCTTCTTCGTTATTTTGCTTGTCGAGATCGTGTATGATTTGAGAATTGTCGTTGGTATCGAAATCGATATCCGGATTATCGTTAGTTACGTAATCGTTAGAAACGATCAAAACGTAGCCAACGCCATCACCCTTATCATTATATGATCCCACCGAAGTGAGTAGATAATCATACGAGTCGGGGGTTCGAGGGATTTCTCCCCCGAATCGGAAACAACTATCCTAGGATAAGCGACCCCTAGTCTAGCCTTAGGTGCCTCGGTCTTCTCTTCTTCGTCAATTTTCTTCTTTTCTTCAATCGTCTCTGTTGAGGTGGTTCTTCTATCGCAAGTGATAGTACCGAGCTTAACGGGTTTCAAACTACGAATTGAAGCTCGCACCGAAGCGGTTTGGATGCTTGTCTAAAATCTTTTCGAAGACCTCGTCCAAGCGGTAGTCCATCCATCGTCGGTCGTATAGGGATCTATCGGAATGATGGGATCGGTCGAGACAACATTGACGGAACCTCCTTTACGGGGTTCCTTCATGTACTCCTTCGGGATCGTTATATTCCCTTTCCGCGGAGTTGTCATTGAGCCAACTTTTGAAGGTAATGCAATCTTCTATTTTGTGCCCAAGCATCCGGTGGTAAGGGCAAAAGTTGGGATCACCTTTCTTGTCGACTTCTTCCGGTCTCTTAGGTTACGGTAGTTGGAAATCTGGGGTCTTCATCAAACTACGGAACATTTTCGGCACTGCTTCATTCTTGAACGGATATTCTCTGCTCAAAAGCTCTCTTAATGTATGTTGCGGACGAGGCGGTTGTTCATACTGCGGAGATGACTGATAGCTGGGCCGGGGTTGCTGGTAATTCTGTTGTGGTTGCTGCGGCCGTTCTGGTGGTATTTGCATCGGTTGCTTGCCTTTGTCAACTGCTGCAACGATCCGGATTTCTTTTCAAAAGTCTTTACAGGCTTTTGTTTATCTGTTTTATCGGTGAAACTTAATTGCTTTGCCTCCTCTTGCAAGCTTCCGGCCTTGCTTAACAACTTCTCGAAAGTCTTGATAGTAAATCCTTTGAGGAGAAGTGCTATCGGGCCATGGATGCTTTTTAGTAAAATGCCGACTGCATGCTGTTCTTGCAGTTGTGGTTCACACTTCATGCTTAAGTTCCTCCATCGGAGTATGTAATCCACCAAAGTTTCATTCGGCTTTTGTTTCTCTACCACTAAATCACCTATAGTGATGTGGTGTCGAGCTCCGGCGAATCGCTTGATGAAGAGGTTCTCTAGCTGCGAGAACGTCTTCACCGAACCATTTGGTGATTCCGCATACCGGTCGAAGGCGATTCCTGACGGACTGCCGACGAGCCTGTCGGAAGAGTAATGCATCGCTCCCGCCGGCATTGCAACAGCCGGCACGAAAGTGTGCCACATGCTGTCGGGGGTTCCCGGTTCCGTCGAAGGTCTTGAACGAGAGGTGGTACGAAGCCTTTCGGGTATTGGACGGCGTCGAATTCTTCCGGGTAAGGTCTACCCGTCCGAATGGATGTCCCGCTCTTCGATTGTGCTAAGGCTTCTCGCACTTCGCTTGTTCCACCAAGTTCTTGATATCCTTTTCGGGAATCATACTTTGTGTCGTATCCTTTTCAGCTGATCATCCCCATTGACGGACGTAATCTCCTTTCCTCCGTCTACAATGTGAATGACCTGCGGGGGTGTCTCTCTATGTGGTTGTACTTGACTGCGGAGAGTGGCCGGAGCTACGGCCATCTCTTCCATCCTTTTCGCCATTTGAGCGATCGTGTCGTCTTTTTCCTGAAGTTGCCTTCTCATCGGTTACGGCTCCTCTCTTCTGCGGGCTGCGGGAGCACCTTGCGAAGGTGATGAAGCTCGTGTCTCAACCATGTTGATTTCTGCGTATTCGTCGTCCATGAATTCCGATGAATCAATCTCGTCTCCGAACTTTTCTTCTCTTTCTTTTGCCAATCGTCGGATATCGGTTCTCAACTTTTCCATGGCATCTTCTAGCGGGGCTTTATGTGTGTCTTCGTGGTTGTCGTGCGATAGGCTGCCGGGTCCCCTTCTCACGAGTCCCCTTCATCGCGGTAGCACTTTCTTCGGATTCAAGTCTCTGGCGAGACTTTCTTTCTCGAGCTCGTTGTTTCAACCTCAGTCGCCCGGTGGTGGGACGCCATACCATCCTTCCGGCGACGGAAGGTCTAGGACCGGATGGTGCAGTCGGCCAAATGCTTGGAAGGTGGTATCCTCCCTAATCTGTAATCCCGAGACGACAACGGGCGGACTAGCCTTCATTCTTTTACTTGGCTTTTCCGTCATGATGGCGGGTTCTACTCGGGGCCCAAGACGGGATTTGAGCGGCACCCGCCCTATCCTTCGTAGAATTTCGATACGGGGCGGTTTTCCTTCTTTGCTAACTTTTCTACCAAAGTTTGCGGTCGAGCAAACGGCGTAGTTCTAGTTCTTTTCTTGCGGCTATCGTTGTAATATGCGGGTCGTGGTAATGTGGCAGACAATCTTACGAATATTTTCTTCATCTTCGCGGCGGAGAGGGGATGAAACCTGCTTCCTCCCAAGAGTGGTATGTATTCGAGCGGCGGTGTATATTACAGCGGTTCCGGAATTTCCTCTAGGAAAGCAATTTCGGCAGCTACGGCTTCTTTAGCGATCCTTCTATTTCTGTTTCTCCTTTGGGTCTTTGTCGGTGACGGAATCTTCGAGCTCGGACCCGATTTCGAAAACGGAAGGTCTTACGAGAAAATCTGTACCCTCCACGGTAACGGAGTCCATCATAATTCGGATTTCTTTCCCCTTTGATTTGGCAAAAGTCGGGGTAGGTGCGGAAACAACTAGACCGAGTGGGGGTAGAGATAACGGTCCTTCTATGGACATCGGTACTCCTCTTAGTCGGGATCCTTTGCGGAGGAGGGAATTCTTGGGTCGACCTAAGGTTGAACTCGAGCGGCGGCTCCTCGGCTTCGGATACCTTGTTCATCGGTGCGAAAAGGGAGACGTCGGTGATCTTGACGTTCGTGTTTTCAAATCCTTGTCCAAATCGGATGATTCCATTGTCGGGCAGCTCATCCTTATAGACGGCGAGGTCCGGTCCGTTGGTGAAGGAGAAAATCGGTTTGGGGCTTCCATTTCGCAGGGTAGATTACGGTTGTCGGTCCCGAGTTATGCTTCTTTTCTTTAGGACGAAAAGAAAGGAATTGAAAAGAGTCCGAACTCATTCATGTTCATGTATTTATAAGAAGGAATCACTTATTAAAAGAATCACTTATTAGAGGGTTTGTTTATTTAGAACGGAGTGTTCAAAGGTGTAGAGAAGGTAAGGAATCCGAATCGGAGTTGGAAAGGAAAAGAGAGTCTTAAGCAAGACTTCTCGACTCGAAGGATCACTCCTAAACTAACACCTATCGGGGGTCCACCCCACCTCGAAATGAGGTAAAAGGATCTCGGAACCTCTCTGTTTAGGGGTGTCTAAACAGTGGCTCCTAAATCCGAGAGAATGTTGGTTATACTTGTTCAAGGTGGAAATGAACATAGTATCCCAACGGAAAGAAGGGTAGTTTGATCCATAAGGGACATGGATGCACTACCGATTTTTGAAAACAGAATTGTCTGATTAGAATGGAGAGAGGAATTTTCCCCAGCGGAGTCGCCAGAAGTTGTCGGCATATTTTTAGGTTGTGTGTTTTGAAAAGGGGTCGCCTACAGAAGTTGTCGGCGAATTTTTAATTTAATTTAAATATAGATATAATTTAGAAAGTAGTATTTAATTTTTGAAAATAATTTTAAATTTGAAGATTTTAAGATATGAAATCAAGCTGATCTCACATCCCGAATAGTTTATATAAACGAGCACCGCACCACAAGCCGTGTATCTATCCCTAAGGATAGACACACTCGCTTGATGATGGGGCTCGGTTAAATAAACTAGAAGATTTGTGACATCCGTTTGGTCCGCGAACCAATTTTATAAGCCGACAAATTCCCCGCTTAATATGAAAACATTAAACGAGGGTTTATATTACTCGGGTTCTTTAAAATTCCCTATAAGGGCAAGCCCACTATAGTTAATTACATCTTAAGTGACGGGAATCACCTAAGAAAACTCTCGATAATAATCAATAATTCCGCTCTCAAGAATTTCAAAGTTTAAGTTTTCAAAGGATTGAATTTTTGAATCTCAATAGGGAATGGATCAAGTTTGGAACATTTTATTTTGGGAATTCAAAGGAAGAAAAGTAGGAGAAATTATGGATTCGAAGTGAACTTCGATAATCTCCCGACTATCCTATTGTTTGGCTTGGATTTAGGAAAGTCCTAATGTTTATTTAATGTTTTAATCTTGCCAATTTTAATTAATTAGGGCTTATATTTATATGATAGAATCATACAAATAACTCGGAAGATATGAGGGTTTATGTCGTATCGGACGACTACCTCGGAATCCTAAGACCGGTTAGGGCTTAATTTGCAATGCAAATGCCTAACGAAGAGTTGAGGATTTATGTTGCACTAGGCAAACTACCTCGAAGTCCTATGGCTTTGTTGTTTAATTCTAGGAAAGTTTTGCTGAAGTAGGTTTCAGTTTTGCTGGTGACGATGGCCGTGCTGCCCACCATGCTCCGAGCTCCTTGTTGTTGCAGAGGTTTAGTTTTAGAAATCATAAATCAGGGGATGAGAAAAGTGTTTTGGTTTAGAGAAGTCTTAATTTCCAAGTGTTTTTTGTGTTTTAATTAAAACAAATCTTAAAGTTGATTATAACGACACCGGTTAAGATCCCACGGTTCCATCCTTCCGGCATCGTTATTTTTATCGGATTCACTTAGTCCAGATGAATTTGCTAAACTCAACTGAATGAGTTCCACACTTTCATTTAGACCGTGGGAAATCCCGTTAGCAACACGTAGGTTACATCATCCGAGGTATTCCCGATCATCCAACAAGACGTTTTAATTTAGTTGTAATTGTAGTTTTGTGTTCGTTTGTGATTAAATTTTGAGTTGTCTTATATTTTGAAATGTTGTGGAGGTGAATTTTATCTTGTAGTGTCTTTTAATTTAGTTATGGGTTTCGGTTTTGGTTTCTGTCCTAAAGGTGTAGGTTTTCATGCAAGCTGTTGTTTTATCATGCAAGAAAAATAAGTGCGATGTAATTAAATAAGTTACAGTAAAGTAAATCGCAATAAAATAAAAGCGTACCGGAGGGTCTTCCCGTCATCCCAAGCTGCACTTAAAACACAATTAGAACATTTAAGCAAGTTCCTAGGTAAAGCTAAGGGAAAGGGTTATGGTTTTCTACCAAGTTCCTAATCCTATGGCTAGTCATTTCCTATGACGTCTAGGTTCCTTGTGTTTTTAGTTTGAGGACGATTTTCTTCATCAAAGAATAACTAAGTTCAATTGTTCTTATAAATATCCTATCATATTGAGGAAGTGCTTAGGAAGGATCCTAAACATCTTTTCAATATTTCTAGGATTGTTTTAAGTCCAAGAGAATTTAATTATGTAAATGAATCGATCGTCCGAGGTTTTCAAGTTTTGTTAACTTGCTCGAGTGAACTAGGACATTTGAATGTCCTATAAGTGAAGTAACATTTCATTTAATATTCTGTTTAGGAGTTATGATAACTAAAGCTCCTAGAGGCAAAATGATACTTAATGATTTGTGATGCAAATTTAAGTTCAAATTAATGATTTAAGTTTGGAATAGTGTTCAAGTTATTTTAGATTTATTTTTGAGTTCTTTATGTCTTAGGTGATGTTATTTAATTCAACTTAATTCAATTTAATTTAATTTAATTTAATTTAATTCAATTTAACTCAATTTAGTTTGATTTGATTTAATTTAATTTAATTTAATTTAATTTAATTTAATTTAATTTAATTTAATTTAATTTAATTTAATTTAATTTAATTTAATTTAATTTAATTTAATTTCATGTAATTTAATTTAATTCAACTTTTTAATCTTAATTTAATTTAATTTAATTTTAATTTAATTTACTTAATTTAATTTAATTTTTAATTTGATTTAATTTAATTTTAATTGAAATTTTTGAAAGAGTTTAATGATTTAATTTTAGTTTAATGATTAAGTCTTTTAATATTTTAAATTTGAGTTATCATTTTAATTAAGAGTTGAATATTAATGAGATGATTAAATTTAGGGATTTTTTAAATTAAAGAATAAATCTCTTCCTAATAATATCCCTATTTTAATAATTCCAATTTTATTATTCTTCCAAATTTAATCAATTATTTAATTAAAGTTTAATCATTTTAAATTGCTTAATGGGTTTCTACCCTTCAATTATTTAAATTTCAATCATCCAAATCAGATTAGGATCAAATATTTTACTTGTTAATTTTTTATTAAACCTAAAGTTTTAATTAAGGGTTAAAATTTTAATTACCATTTTGCCCTTTAAGCCTAATAATTTCATAACTCACTAAATTGAACCCAAATGAACTTGAAATTTTTATGTGACTTCACTCATATGTCAATAAAGACATGAGAGGAGAAAATGTGATTTTTCTGTATTTAATTTATTTATATAATTATTTTTAGTAGAAAATAGAGATTTTCAAGGAAAATTTGATAACATGACCAAGGGAAAGTTTCTGTCCTTAAGAAAATTAGGGGACATTCCTAATGACCAGAGGACCACTTGGACTAATTTTGGTGATTTTTTGAATTATATTATTTTTATTATAATTATTTTAAGTTTTAGAGTGTTAATTAATTTAAAAATAAAATAAATGTTGAAAAATGAATTTTATAATTTTTAAAAATCTCTCTGATATCAAGGATTCTAGAGAACCAAATTTTACAATTTTCTGATTTTTCTTTGATTTATTATAATTATTTTAGTGAAAATGCTAGAAAATACATTTTTTAATTTTAAAATTACCCTAGAGCTTTAAAAATTAATATCTCACCAAATAGGCCTAAGAAAAATATGGGGTTTGTTCCTAAGTGATTAAAATTCAAAATGTGACATTTTGGTGAATTTTATTATTTTTGTGATTTTTATTATTTTTTAATTATTAAAAATATTAAAATAATATTAAAAATCAACTTTTTTAGAAAATTGAAATTTTAATTTTCTTAAACTCCCCTGATATCAGAGAGACTCCAAAACCAATTTGGTGAATTTTTGAAAGATATTTTGAAAGTTATGAATTTTTAAAGTTTAAAATGACTAAGTGGCTTAATCAACCCAATTAATAGGGCTAACCAAGTCCAATTGACCTCAAATTTTTATGGTGGGTTCCTCTGATCCTAAAGGTCAGTGGAGAATTGATTTCAAGTCAATTTGATGTATGGTTAGCTCTAATTAATTAGAGACCTATTTTGGGTGTTTAAGCCAATTAGGGTTGTTTTGAGTGGACTAACTCAAGTCCTATTTTTCCTAGGGTTCTCTGGTCATAAGGAACATCACCAAATTTTCCTAGGATTTATTACACAACATGCTATTTATTGGAATTAAAATACTCTAAACAGTGACATGAATTTGAAAAATCAATAACTCTTCATAGGGATGGCCTCGACTTTGGAAAATTCAGGGAATGTTCCCAAATTCGAGAGGCTTCAAAAGCTCTATGGTCTCATGCCATGGTGAATTGTATGAATGCATGGAGAATTAAAACAATGCAGGGAGTAAATAATTAATTAAAAATAAAATACTTGACGAAAATTAATTAATTTCTTTTCCACATTATTCTCCTCTCGTTCACTCGAGCAAGAGGGTATTTTTATTTTATTTTTATGATTTTCCTACACAAAGTTATGAATTTTTGAAGTTTAGGGAATTAAATAAATAGAAAATACCCCTAATTTTCTACTTATCCACGCGGCGCCAGCGAAACATCGGCAGCCTCCGAAGGGGTACGTGTCGCGCCGTGATTGGGCGCCGCCATCCGAGTCGGCCGTCCCGGGCCCGTCGGTATCGTTCCGTCTCCTCGATCCGGCGCGATCCTGGCCGTCCGTGCGCGCGTGTATTAAATGGACGGCATCCGTTCATCGTCCCCGAGTGTCCTCACCCGAGAGCCGTCCACACTAAATCCTTAATATCTCACTCGATACTCAATGGATTTTCATGTTCTTATGCTCTATGGATTCGTCTTGAAGAGACGAACACATCTATACGGTTATCATGCATTGAAATTAAGGCATTTGAAATGGAGAATCTCCGGAAGCTCGGGATGAAGAATTAGTTCATACCTTTGCTCGGAGAAGTGTGGCTTCGATCCGAGAGTTGTTGCACCTTCGATTGGATCCCGGCAAGCTCCGGATGAAGTCTCCCGGTGCGGTGAATTGTCTAGATGTGATTTCGACCAAGCCCGATCACAAAGCTTGGAGGCTGGAGCAACCGGGTGGCTCGGAGATGGGGCTTTTGCTGGTGGACACCTTCCCTTGGTCTGGTGAAGGTGTAGATCCAATCAATTTGGGGATTGGCTCACTGTGGAGAAGTGTCCTGGTTTTGGGTGGAATTTCAACTCTGAAATTGAGCTCACGGAGAAGAAATGGCAGGGGGATCTCACTGGGGATCAAGTGCTCTAAGTATGGAGAATGATCTGGAGCAATTTTGGCAGAGTTTCAGTAAGGTCTGGTTCAGCACCTCTTCATGGCCGAGAGGGTGAGGGGTTTAAATAGGAGAGGTTGGAGGGCCTCCCGGGGGAGTTGAGGGCTCGGGATCGGCTGCTCTCGGCATGAGAAGAACGGCCATGGTGAGCCATTGGGCATGGGGCGGCTCGACGAGGGAGAATTCCAAAGTTTGGCTCCTCCCAAGGTCTCGGCCATGGTGTTTTCCGGCGACCCGGTGGCGGGCCGGCGCAGGCATGGGTCACCCTCGTGGTCCAGGTGGGTCGGGGTTGGAGGTTTGTGCAATCAATTGGCCATTGCCATGTGTAAAGGGTTTGAATTAAAATGGAATGGGGGAGGGGTCAGTTTTGGCTTCAATTGGGTCAACCCATCGGTTTGGGTTAGGTTCACCCTCCAAGGCCGATTTGGGCTGAAGGGAAAGTCACTTGGATCAGCTTGATTAGTGGGGTCGAAGTCACCATCCAAGTACAATTAAGCTTAAGCAAGAGTTAGAGGAGACATGGGAGTGGTTAATCACTCTTAAGAGAATCATTAAAGGGTCCCCTCTTCTTGCCATTTTGGGCATGATGACAAGTCAAAGCCCCCCATGGCTTCATGTGGCTTGTGCTATGGCTTGCATGGCTTGCATTTGGCTTGAAAAAAAGTTGACTTGTTTCATGAAAAAGGGTTTTAGAAATATTTGTCATTTAGGGGGTAATTTGGCATGAGGCTTAATTTGGAATTATTTGATGATGTGATTAGAACTTAGGGAATGGCTTTGATTAAATGGATGGCAAATGGAAATGTCATGTGGGCTTTAAGGCCGATTTTGGGCTTTTGTATTTGGTGGAAATGGGCTTTTAGGAAGGTTTAGGGAAGTGGGCTTTTAGGTTTGAAAATGAATTTATGGATAGAAATTTTGTAAAGAGGTTGGGCCAAATAATTGTTGAGTTTGGTTTAGGGATGTGTCATGAGTGGTTTGGGGTCAATTTGGTGTGATTTGGACTTGAATTGGTTTGAATTTGGGTTTAATTGGTAAGTGGGCCTATGTAGGTCAAATTGGGCTAACTTGGGCCAATGTTGGGCTAGAGTTGAAATTGATGTAAAATTAATGTTGGGAAATGTTTATGGGAGTGTTTCAAAGAGGTTTTGGCTTTGATGGGTTTTGATTTTGGGATTTGGGCTCATTTGGGCTAGGTTTGGGTTTAGGTCAAAAATGGGCCTTTTAATTTTGGGTTGAATTTGAGTGGGGTTTGGGTCTAAATTTTGGGCAAATCATGTTAGTGTTTTGTTTATGGGGATGTCAAGGAAGGTTTAGAAAAGATTTGGGGTTAATTGGAGTTGAATTGGGTGAGTTTGGGTTAAGTTTGGGTCATGGGTCCAAATTGGGCTTTAAGGCCAAAAGTGAAATTGGATCCAAATGTCAATCAAATTAGGCTTGGATTTGGTCTAGATTGGTGTTGGGGATGTTGAATTGAAGTTTAGAATTGAATTGGACCAGAATTTAGGTCAATTGGGTAGGTTAGGTTTGACATTGGGTTCACTTTAGGTTAAAATGGGTCAAATTGGGGGTTTTGATAAAAGTGGGGTAAATTGACAAAATTGGCCCATGGTGTAGTTGAACAAAATGAAATTGGGAATATTTGGGATTTTCTGGAATTTTCTGGGAATTTTCTGAATTTTTGGATTTTTTGGCTAAGAGGGGTATTTTGGGTATTTGGAGGGTATTGGGAGGTATTTTTGGAATTTTTGGTATTTTTGGGTATGGATGATCAATTTGAGTGATGTGGAAATGTTTGGGAATGATTTTGGAGAATTTTGGGTGATTTGGAAATTTTTTGAGAAATTTGGGCTATTCAGGGCTTTGGGTAGGTTAGCGGGTGTAGGGTCCCGGGGGTCAAAAATTGAAAATTTGGAAAATTGAAGATTGGGTGGATGTAAGTGGAATAGAAGTCATTTTGGTTGAGCCATGAAGCCATATCAAGCCCACATGAGCCATGAAGGGACTCATTTGAGGCATTCACTATGTTGTTCCTAACCTCTTAGTCGAGGGCTTAGGGGTTAAGGACCATCCATGTGAATCACCTACATGAGTCGGGAGGTCAAGTCGGGTATGGGTGTGTTTTAGGAGGTGTGTGAAAGTGTAGTGTGTAGAGTGTAGTGTGTGTGCAAGTCAACCCTTCACCGGACCAGAGCCACCCGAGGCGGTCCTAAGGCCAAAGAGTCCCATAGGAACTCATCCTTTAAACTTCCACATTTGATTTCAACCCTCTAGGTGATTAGGGGTCTACGGTCAAGTTTGTGGAGTTTGCAGGGAGTTTAGAAGTGGTTTGAATTTCTAAAAGGTGGGTCCCAATTCTAATCCTCTAAGATAGTCGAAAGGAAAAGCCTAAGGCTAGATCCTAAGCACTAAAAGAAGAGAGAAGACCTCATCAAAAAATGAGGTCAACAAATGGACCCCTAATAGGTGTGGTGAGCTGAAGGAGCACACCGCGCGTATTGGTGTTGAACGAAGCGATCAATAAAACCAACACAGATGTCCAAGTAACAAACTTAGGACGAAGTAGAAGAGCTTCAGCTGGGGAGTGTCCAGTATATCTCTGGAACTGGAGATTCTTGAACTCTCGGCTGGGGAAAGGAAAAGGAGGTGAATCCCAAATCACATGATGCGGGAGAATTTCGATTTAGATTTTATTTCGTTTCATGTTTAAGTCATGATGTGTGAGTTTAGATTTCAATTTGGAGTTTTAATTTAGATTGAAGTTTGTCAAGATTAATTTGAAGGGATTTGATTTGAAATGAAAATTGGAATTTTGAGGTTTTAGATGTAACATCTTCAACCCCAAAAGAAGATCGAATCGATTGGATTGGATCATTACAATGAGGAAAGATCTCAGAGTAATGCGGTATTGGATGTAAAATCCTTAACCTCAAGAGTTTGATTTTGATGTATTTCATTGCGATAGGGAAATGATCCTAAAGCAATGCGATCTCGGATATAAAATCCTTAACCCCGGAATTTGATTTGATGTATTTCGGTGCAATAGGGAAAGAATCCTAAAGCGATGCGGTCTTGGATGTAAAATCCTCGACCCAAGAGTTTGAATTTGATGTATTTCGGTGCAATAGGGAAAGAATCCTAAAGCGGTGCGAGTCTTGGATGTAAAATCCTCGACCCAAGAGTTTGAATTTGATGTATTTCGGTGCGATAGGGAAAGAATCCTAAAGCGATGGAGTCTTGGATGTAAAATCCTCGACCCAAAAGTTTGAATTTGATGTATTTCGAGTGCAATAGGGAAAGAATCCTAAAGCGATGCGGTCTTGGATGTAAAATCCTCGACCCAAAGGTTTGAATTTGATGTATTTCGGTGCAATAGGGAAAGAATCCTAAAGCGGTGCGATCTTGGATGTAAAATCCTCGACCCAAAAGTTTGAATTTGATGTATTTCGGTGCAATAGGGAAAGAATCCTAAAGCGAGTGCAGTCTTGGATGTAAAATCCTCGACCCAAAAGTTTGAATTTGATGTATTTCGAGTGCAATAGGGAAAGAATCCTAAAGCGAGTGCGGTCTTGGATGTAAAATCCTCGACCCAAAGGTTTGAATTTGATGTATTTCGGTGCAATAGGAAGAGAATCCTAAAGCGGTGCGAGTCTTGGATGTAAAATCCTCGACCCAAAAGTTTGATTTTGATGTATTTCGGTGCAATAGGAAAAGAATCCTAAAGCGAGTGCGGTATTGGATGTAAAATCCTCGACCTCAAAAGTTTGATTTTGATGTATTTCGACTTTGCAACGATTTGTAATGTTGATTCTGAAAAGTGTGGAATTTTGGTGTATTCGAGAATTTCATGAAAGTCTGTAAGATGACTTTCATGGAAGGAAATAGATCTAGGAGGTGAATATGTAGATGTTACATATCCCGATTCGAAGAAGTTGATTGAAAGTTGTTGGTTCGGATTGAATGTGAATCCTCGACCGATCAGATTCGATCCGATGTCAATGGAATCTGAACGGCTTCCTTCTCAGACAAGGGAGAGAGTAGAACGGAGATTGGATTTGAGATTTGGAAGAGTAAGTTTGAATTTGGACTGAAGATTGAATTTGAAATTTGGAAGGATCGAGTTTGAACTCGGTTGAAATTTGATTTAAGATTTGATTTGAAATTTGGAAAGATCGACATTTGAAATTTGATTGAGAATTTGATTTAACATTTATGTTGATTTTGTTTATCTTTTAATGATTCAAATTTTATTTTATCGTTTATTTAATGTCCATGTGAATTTGGTGTTTGTCATTTTTAGATTTTTTTTTTTTTAAGGAAAGTTTTCTTTTATCCTTTTTTTTTTTATTTCTTTTCTGTTCTTTGTTCGAAGTTCATTTAACTTTAATGGCGTTTCCCAATCAATTTGCACAAAAGAGGTGAAGGCCAAAAATGTGACATGGTCACTTTCATTCCAATCATGTCGAAGATACATCATACATCTTGATCTGGAATATCATTTCATACAATCCATGTAAACTCAAAACGGATCGTGTATGATCTTTGTCGATCCATCCAAAGAAGCATCTGTCAAAAATCCATGTCCGAATAGTGGGGTACATGGTCAATAACATCACCTTCCAAGCCATCCTTGGCAAGGATGCCGTATGGATGTACATTGGAGGTGTGATATTTTCCATGTAACTCACAGCTCGTAAGGCCGGAGGCTCTCTAGCTCCGGGTCCAGCTGGAAATGGTAAGGTGTCTTTCTGTCGTCCATCCTTCTGAAAGTAAGCGAGATCCGCTTCACTGGTACTCCTGGTATGCAATGCTTAGCGATATCCGCTCCGTTGCCCTTCGGTATCATGACGGAACCTACCGGTAAAGGTATCTTCACCGGCCCTCGGAACTCACCCGGACTCGCTATCCGGAGGTCGGATCCGAACATGATGTTACACTCGCTCGGAAAGAGGTCGTGCGAAAGGTCCGACAAAGTCGTGGTGATCTATGTGTGGGGGTATACGATCACCTCTGCTTGTAGATGTTGATGATGCGGCTATTGGGTATGCAATCTGCCGGCGGTACCCTCCATGTTATCAATCTCTTTACCATTCTCTTGATGACTAATGGCATCGGATCCACTTGCCCATGACGGAGTATTCCGGTGGGTTTCCCTTCTCGTCCTCCGCGAAGTTGTAACAGCATCCACATTGTATTGTGATTCTTCCTTTCCCTGGCATCCATCTCCGGGGTTCTGAGTATGTGTTTTCCCTTAGGCGGCCCGCTCGGCCCATTCTTTTCAAATCCCGGATGCAATCCACGATTTGCTTGCTTGTTCATACTCTGAGAATACGTACGTATGTAGCTCGAGGCCCTCCAGTATATTGATTCTTCGCCTCTAATTCTCTCGAAGTATTCAAAGGTTTTCTTTTCAACATTCTGCATTCTCTCCAGCTCGTATTCCGGAATGATCTGCAGATGGCGAGGCCTGGTGACGTACTGTGGAATATACGGTTCAATCCCTTCACGTTCTCCCGCATACCTCGGCTCCTCGGGGATGATGCACGTCGGGACATCCCCCGGGGTTGCTTCGCAACAAGGTCATGCATCATTGGTGGTTCTATCCGGTGGCGTGGTAGCCTTCTTTCTTCGATTTTCCGAAGATTTCCACAGTTCTTCTGTCATCCTAGGAGCCGGCCTCCTTTCTTCGAGTTCTCGGTGAACCGGTGTCCTTGAAGTGTATGCACCGACATTAGCAAGCTTGTCTCGTCGCGCTGGTCCGCGGCTAGTTTTGTTAACATCTTACGGATACGGCGATTCTTATTTCTTCGTTGCGTTGCTGTGAGAGTAGCTCTTCGAACTTCTTGAATCTCCGTGGGCGCGGCGGCGACAAGCTCGCCCTCTCGCTGTAGCGACTACGGACTTCATTTTCTTATCTTCTTCAATATTTGTCTTTCTTTTCTTGTTGCTTTGGATTGGTGGCTTGGGCCACCCACTTTCATCACTCTGTATGTCCGGGCGGTTCTTCTCGGTCAGCCGGGACCCGGTCACTTTCCTCGTATCGTAGGCCTGCCGGTGCGAAATCCGAGTCAATCTCGATTATCGCTCCATCTTTCACCCTCTTTTCATCGAGTGCAAGGCTTACGCCATTCTTAAAGTTCAGGACCGACCGCCCGTTCGACATTTCCCTGCGAAAAGACAAGGGAAAGGATCAGGGGCTGTACTAAGAACAAGAACATTAAGAAAATGTTTATTAAAGACATTTTTATTTTATTATATTTTTAAACTTAACAGGAATGAAGTGGGATAAGATCAGGTAAGAGATTTTGATTTGGAAAAGAAAACAAGGAAAATTTTATTATCAGGATTTTATTTATTTTAGCACATTTTATTATTTTTTGGGTTCGGACCCGATCATAAGTAATCACTTCACCCGTGCTTCTAGGGATGGAAAGTTCATTCCTTCGAAACATCGAGTAGCGTAATACTTTTTCAAGTATCGTCCGTTGATCGGAAGCATATGTCGTTCTCCCCGGCAATTCACTAGGCGGTAGGAACCTCCCGAGTATCTTGCTTCGACCACAAACGGTCCTTCCCAAGTGGGTTCAAATTTTCCTCCTATCTTGCGGTGTGCGAGGATAGGTCTTTTGAGAACGAGAACTAAATCACCAACTTTGAAGGTTCTTGGGCGGACCGGTTGTCATGGGCTTGAACCATCTTAGCTTGGTATAGTTCTAAATTCGTTGCGCGCAAGTCTTTTCCCTTCCGAGCTCTCTAATTCTTCGAGTCGTAATTTGGCGTTTTCTTCGTTGTGATTTTATTTGCAATCGCAATTCGAGTGAAGGAAGGCTTGAACCTCTAAAGGTAACACTGCCTCGGACCCATACACCAGAGCGTAAGGTGTAGCTTGCGTAGGGGTTCTGAAGGTTGTCCGGTAGGCCCATAAGGCTTCTAACAACTTCTCGTGCCAATTTCTCTTATTGTCGTCTAAAGTCTTCTTTAAAATTTGAACGAGAGTTTTATTAAAAGCCTCGGCGAGGCCGTTTGCTCTTGGGTAGTAAATTGTTGAATATCGCCGGTCGATTCCGTGTCTCCCGACAAAATTGTTGATTTGTGTGCTTCGAATGCCGACCCATTATCCGAGATGATCTGCGCGGCACTCCGAAACGGTAAACAACTTGGTTCTTGAAAAATTGTAGTACGTGATGTGCTTTCACTTCTCTAAGTGGAGCCGCCTCTGCCCACTTGGAAAAGTAATCCGTAGCCGCAAGAATGAAGCGATGTCCTTTTGACGATGGTGGTTCTATTGGACCCACTATATACGTGCCCCAACATTCAAATGGCCACGATGCAATTGTCGGATGTAGCACATTTGGAGGTTGGTGTAGAACCACTCCGTGCACTTGGCATTGGTGACGGCTCTTGGCGATTTTCATGCGATCGGTCATCATCGAGGGCCAGTAGTACTCTAGTCTTTTAATTTTCATTTTCATCTTTGGACCCGGCTGGTGAGCGCCACGAGTCCCGAATGTACCTCTTTAACAATTTCACGGGCCTCGGACCCGCTTAGGCATCTTAGCCACATTTGATCAAAAGACCTTACGTATAACGTGTTGTTTATTAATGCGTAGGACGTAGTTCTTTTCTTGATCCGAT
Source organism: Papilionanthe hookeriana x Papilionanthe teres (assembly GCA_022702705.1). Taxonomy (NCBI): domain Eukaryota; kingdom Viridiplantae; phylum Streptophyta; class Magnoliopsida; order Asparagales; family Orchidaceae; genus Papilionanthe; species Papilionanthe hookeriana x Papilionanthe teres. The sequence goes on along the minus strand of CM040430.1, from coordinate 18,586,702 downwards.
GGGCTAACGACCTATCATCTGGTAGCTTTCCTGTTTGCGGGTAGTCCATCAATGGTCGTCGCCAATCTTCCGTGTTTTTACATCACTTTGTTGCAGCTGATCCTTTTTCCTTTTCGATTTGTGTATCGTGTCTATGTCAAGTCGTGATAGGACTCGGCGTCCGTGAGCCGACACTTCCACCGATTCATCTTGCAAACGAGGCAAATTCTTTTGCGAGACGAGCTAGCGCATCCGCTAAAGCGTTTTCTTTTCGGGAATTTTGTAGATTGTCACATTTGGAATTTGTTCCAACAGTTTGTATGGCATCTTGGAAGTATTGCTCGAGTCTTGGTTTTAAAATTCTGTATTGTCCGGCGATCCGTTGAATGATTAACTCGTGAATCCCCGTAGATGTTGATGTCTCGTTATCCCCATTTGAATGGTTAATTCCGGTCCCGTTATGAGGGCTTCGTATTCTGCTTCGTTGTTTGTACACGGCTCTGTCAAGTGGTAGGAGTATCTTAACATCCCCCGCTCCGGTGTTATAAAGATTAGCCCGATTCCTGCCTTACCGGGCACTATCACTTGCGATTCTTCGTCTTTGTGCGCTGAAGATGCTCCGTCGAAATATAATTCCCAACGTCGATCATCATGGTCTTCTAGGTTCATTATTTGTTCATCTGGCAAATCGTCATTGAGAGGAGATTCTGCGGCAAAGGGTGTCTTTGCGAGGAAGTCCGCTAAGACTTGTCCCTTTACGGCACGGAGAGGCACGAAAGTTATATCGAATTGCAATAATATCATCGACCATCCGGCAAGTCCGCTGGAAAGCGTTGGACGGGTCATCAAGTATTGCAATGGATTAAACTTCGAGATCGGGTTGACCTTATGAGAAAGCATGTAATGCACGAGCTTTTGAGCGGCGAAGATCGGGGCCAAACAATGCTTTTCAATTGCGGGATACCTTATTTCCGTCGGCAAGTAAACGACGGCTTAAGTAGTAAAGAGCATTTTCTTTACCCTCATCATTGACACAGGCTAACGGGGCTCCGAGAGAGTCGTCTAAAGCCGCGGTATAAAGTATTAGCGGTCTACTCGAGGCCGGGGTCTGCTAAGACGGGAGGTGTCATTAAGTATTGTTTAATGTCCTCGAAGGCCCTCCGGCATTTCTCTTCCCAAATAAATTTGGCGTCCTTTTTAACTAGTGCCGAGAAAGGTCGACACCTACCGACGAGTTTGAGATAAAGCGTCGAAGATATGCCGACTTCCCTTGAAAAGATCGTAGTTGTTTTAAGGTTTTGGGAGGCGGCATTTCTAAGATAGCTTTAATCTTTTCCGGGTCGATTTCGATTCCACGATGTCGGACAACGAATCCTAAGAATTTCCCGGAGGTGACACCGAAGGCGCATTTTAAGGGATTCATCTTAAGGTTAAATTGTCTTAATCGTTCGAAAACAATTCTCAAATCATACAAGTGGTTGTCCTTTATTTTGCTTTTGATGACCACATCGTCCACGTAGCATTCGACTTGATTATGGATGAGATCATCAAAAATTCTTGTCATTGCTCTCCGGTAGGTTGCTCCTGCGTTCTTCAATCCGAATGGCATCACGTGTGTAGCAATAATACTCCGATCGGCGTTCCGAATGCCGTAAGCTTTTCGTCTTCTCGGAGCCATTTTTATCTGGTTGTATCCTGAAGATCCATCCATGAACGAGAATATTTCATGTGTTGAAGCGATGTCGATCATTAATTCTGGGATCGGTAGAGGGAATTCATCTTTTGGACATGCCTTGTTTAAATCTCTGAAATCCACACAAATTCTGATCTGACCATTCTTCTTCCTGACTGGTACCACGTTGGCTAACCAAGTCGGGTATTGTTCTTCACGGACAAATTTAGCGTCTATTAGCTTTTTAACTTCAGCTATGACTTGTTGTTCGATTTCTAGACGCATTCTTCGGGACCTTGTCCGATCGGGACGAAGTAGGATTCACTCCTAGCTTATGGACTGCGACCTCCGGAGCTAATCACGGCATCTCATCGTAGCTCCAAGCAAAACAGTCTTTAAATTCCATTAATAACTTGATTATTTCTTCGAGTCTTCTTTATTGAGTAAGGAGCTAACAAAGGTAGGTCTAGGCTCTTCGCTAGTACCTAAGTTAACTTCCGTTAACTCATCTATCGTAGATTTGATTCCTTCTTCGAATTCGGTGGAGCGTCTCCAATTTGTAAATCTTCGAGTTCGTCAGTAGTTTCCATGCGGTTTTCATTAGACTCGCAGGTGACAACCAAGCAAAATTCAGTATCGTCAACTGATCCTAATGTGCCGAATCCGAGACCATGCTTTGAGTTGGGTGGACGACCGGAGTTATTCCATAAATTTTCAAAACGTTGTGATTGACCTTTTGTCCATTGTCGAGGTAAGAAACCACGCTGAATTAAATTTTGAACACGGGGAGAGTACCACTCAAAAGGCAATTCCATTAATTCGATGAAGTAGCATCTTCAAGTTGTACATTATTTTCGAGTTTTGGAGGAAGAAGCACCACGGTAGAATTTGATGGGCTTTGCACCATCGCTACGTACCTCTTTGACCTCCATACCCTCGATCTTATTAGAATGGATCGGGGTCAGGGTCATAGTATGTACATAGTGGTTAATCTTCTCGTACATTGATTTATATTCTTCGTTTCTTTCATCTTCAATAGGGATTTTGAATTGCGGCTTCTTCCGACTTATTGTCGCTGCTTCTTGTTTGATTTCTTTTTCTTCTTCAGAACTATCTTCCCAATCGACATTAATGGTTGGTTTCCTCTGTCCAATCGTCCTAACGTCTCTACCACGACCTCGTCCCCGGCCTCGACCTCGGATGCGAGTTGTGGAGAAACCTTCACCATCTCGCCGTAAGGGAGTGGTGAGTGATCGTTGGACTAGAACTTCGGGTTCTTCGTTGTCCCGAACTTTCTTTGCTTCATTTGTTATGGTATCTCCGGAGAAGATCGTTTTCTTCGGTGGTGCATAATAAGTTGCATCCTCGTGGATTCCAATTTCATGTACGGAGAATGGTTGTAAGTCACCTTTGATGCACTGTTCCCCTCCACCGTAGTATTTGATGCACTGATGTAGAGATGATGGTACCATCCTGTTTTCATGTATCCATGGTCGGCCCAGTAGAGCGTTGAATGACGTTTCTGAATCAATTATGTGAAATTTCGCGGTTGTCTTTGCTAAGTCACCGGTCTTCATCAGTAGCGTTATTGATCCGAGGGCTCTTTCTCCTTTCCGGTTGAATCCTCTTAATAACATTTTGTCCGCCTCGAGCTCGCGGGCATCAATTTCCAAGTATGCTAGCGTTCGAAGATTCATTATATTGATTGATGCTCCTGGATCCACCAATACTCGGAGAGTGTAAACTTCCCGATTGTAATCGAAATGTACGACGGTCGGTTGTGGTCCGACTGTCCCAAGTAGTAGGTCGTTGTCCAGTGAAGGTAACACCTCGTTGTTCCTTTAACGAGCAAACCTCATCTAAGGAATCTCCGGCCATTTGAGCTAAGCAAATTTCCGGATCAAGTAAGGCCTTGATCAGAGCTTCTCTCATCTCCTTTGATAAGATGAGAGCGTCGTAGATGCTCAGTTTGGCTGGTAGTTTCCTAAGATGGGCTAGCACGTTGTAGTCCACTTTGTTTTCATGTGTCTCTGCTTCTTCTCGAATGGGTATTCCTTCTGCCGGGGTTGGTTCTTCCTGAACAACCACCTGCTTTCCTTTGTCCTTTGGACCCATTCTCGGAGGTAGAACTTTTCCACTTCTTAAGTTGACTTCCGTAATTTCTTCGAATCTATTGTTGAGCTTGCCGGTGTCTCTTCTTGAATCGGAATGACGGGCTCTTCGGGATTAGCTTCGAGTCCGAAGGCTCTAACTCTATCGTGATCGGAGCTCCTCGAAACTCGCGAGATAGATTCGTTGCTTGTTGAACTCTCGTAGCCTCCTTGATGGATGTCTTCTTCGTTATTTTGCTTGTCGAGATCGTGTATGATTTGAGAATTGTCGTTGGTATCGAAATCGATATCCGGATTATCGTTAGTTACGTAATCGTTAGAAACGATCAAAACGTAGCCAACGCCATCACCCTTATCATTATATGATCCCACCGAAGTGAGCAGATAATCATACGAGTCGGGGGTTCGAGGGATTTCTCCCCGAATCGGAAACAACTATCCTAGGATAAGCAGCCCCTAGTCTAGCCTTAGGTGCCTCGGTCTTCTCTTCTTCGTCAATTTTCTTCTTTTCTTCGATCGTCTCCTGTTGAGGTGGTTCTTCTATCGCAAGTGATAGTACCGGCTTAACAGGTTTCAAACTACGAATTGAAGCTCGCACCGAAGCGGTTTGGATGTCTGTCTAAAATCTTTTCGAAGACCTCGTCCAAGCGGTAGTCCATCCATCGTCGGTCGTATAGGGATCTATCGGAATGATGGGATCAGTCGAGACAACATTGACGGAACCTCCTTTATGGGGTTCCTTCATGTACTCCTTCGGGATCGTTATATTCCCTTTCCGCAGGTTGTCATTGAGCCAACTTTTGAAGGTAATGCAATCTTCTATTTTGTGCCCAAGCATCCGGTGGTAAGGGCAAAAGTTGGGATCACCTTTCTTGTCGACTTCTTCTGGTCTCTTAGGCTCCGGCAGTTGGAAATCTGGGGTCTTCATCAAACTACGGAACATTTTCGGCACTGCTTCATTCTTGAACGGATATTCTCTGCTCAAAAGCTCTCTTAATGTACGTTGCGGACGAGGCGGTTGTTCATACTGCGGAGATGACTGATAGCTGGGCCGGGGTTGCTGGTAGTCGTTGTGGTTGCTTGCGGCCGTTACGGTGGTATTTGCATCGGTTGCTTGCCTTTGTCAACTGCTGCAACGATCCCGGATTTCTTTTCAAAAGTCTTTACAGGCTTTTGTTTATCTGTCTTATCGGTGAAACTTAATTGCTTTGCCTCCTCTTGCAAGCTTCCGGCCTTGCTTAACAACTTCTCGAAAGTCTTAATAGTAAATCCCTTGAGGAGAAGTGCTATCGGGCCATGGATGCTTTTTAGTAAAATGCCGACTGCATGCTGTTCTTGCAGTTGTGGTTCACACTTCATGCTTAAGTTCCTCCATCGGAGTATGTAATCCACCAAAGTTTCATTCGGCTTTTGTTTCTCTACCACTAAATCACCTATAGTGATGTGGTGCTGAGCTCCGGCGAATCGCTTGATGAAGAGGTTCTCTAGCTGCGAGAACGTCTTCACCGAACCATTTAGTAATTCGCATACCGGTCGAAGGCGATTCCTGACGGACTGGCGACGAACCTGTCGGAAGAGTAATGCATCGCTCCCGCCGGCATTGCAACAAGCGGCACGAAAGTGTGCCACATGCTTGTCGGGGGTTCCGGTTCCGTCGAAGGTCTTGAATAGAGGTGGTACGAAGCCTTTCGGGTATTGGACAGCGTCGAATTCTTCTGGGTAAGGTCTACCCGTCCGAATGGATGTCCCGCTCTTCGATTGTGCTAAGGCTTCTCGCACCTGCTGTTCCACCAAGTTCTTGATATCCTTTTCAGGAATCATACTTTGTGTCGTATCCTTTTTCAGCTGATCATCCCCATTGACGGACGTAATCTCCTTTCCTCCGTCTACAATGTGAATGACCTCTGGGGGTGTCTCTCTATGTGGTTGTACTTGACTCTGGAGAGTGGCCAGAGCTACGGCCATCTCTTCCATCCTTTTCGCCATTTGAGCGATCGTGTCGTCTTTTTCCTGAAGTTGCCTTCTCATCAGTTCTGGCTCCTCTCTTTCTGCGGTCCGCAGGAGCACCTTGCGAAGGCTGATGAAGCTCGTGTCTCAACCATGTTGATTTCGCGTATTCGTCGTCCATGAATTCCGATGAATCAATCTCGTCTCCGAACTTTTCTTCTCTTTCTTTTGCCAATCGTCGGATATCGGTTCTCAACTTTTCCATGGCATCTTCTAGCGGGGCTTTCCGTGTGTCTTCGTGGTTGTCGTGCGATAGGCTGCCGGGTCCCCTTCTCACGAGTCCCCTTCATCGCGGTAGCACTTTCTTCGATTCGAGTCTCCGGCGAGACTTTCTTTCTCGAGGCTGTCGTTTCGATCTCAGCTCGCCCGGTAGTGGGACGCCATACCATCCTTCCGGCGACGGAAGGTCTAGGACCGGATGGTGCCGTCGGCCAAATGCTCGGAAGGTGGTATCCTCCCTAATCCGTAATCACGAGACGACAACGGGCGGACTAGCCTTCATTCTTTTACTTGGCTTTTCCGTCATGATGGCGGGTTCTACTCGGGGCCCAAGACGGGATTTGGTCGGCACCCGCCCTATCCTTCGTAGAATTTCGATACGGGGCAGTTTTCCTTCTTTGCTAACTTTTCTACCAAAGTTTGCAGTCGAGCAAACGGCGTAGTTCTAGTTCTTTTCTTGCGGCTATCGTTGTAATATGCGGGCTGTGGTAATGTGGCAGCAATCTTACGAATATTTTCTTCATCTTCTGCGGCGGAGAGGGGATGAAACCTGCTTCCTCCCAAGAGTGGTATGTATTCAGGCAGCGGTGTATATTACGGCAGTTCTGGAATTTCCTCTAGGAAAGCAATTTCAGCGGCTACGGCTTCTTTAGCGATCCTTCTATTTTTGTTTCTCCTTTGGGTCTTTGTCGATGACGGAATCTTCGAAGCTCGGACCCGATTTCGAAAACGGAAGGTCTTACGGGAAAATCTGTACCCTCCACGGTAACGGGTCCATCATAATTCCGGATTTCTTTCCCCTTTGATTTGGCAAAAGTCGGGGTAGGTGCGAAACAACTAGACCGGTGGGGGTAGAGATAACGGTCCTTCTATGGACATCGGTACTCCTCTTAGTCGGGATCCTTTGCGGGGAGGGAATTCTTGGGTCGACCTAAGGTTGAACTCGAGCGGCGGCTCCTCGGCTTCGGATACCTTGTTCATCGGTGCGAAAAGGGAGACGTCGGTGATCTTGACGTTCGTGTTTTCAAATCCTTGTCCAAATCGGATGATTCCATTGTCGGGCAGCTCATCCTTATAGACGGCGAGGTCCGAGTCCGTTGGTGAAGGAGAAAATCGGTTTCGGGGCTTCCATTTCTGCGGGGTAGATTCGGTTTGTCAGTCCCAAGTTATGCTTCTTTTCTTTAGGACGAAAAGAAAGGAATTGAAAAGAGTCCGAACTCATTCATGTTCATGTATTTATAAGAAGGAATCACTTATTAAAAGAATCACTTATTAGAGGGTTTGTTTATTTAGAACGGAGTGTTCAAAGGTGTAGAGAAGGTAAGGAATCCGAATCGGAGTTGGAAAGGAAAAGAGAGTCTTAAGCAAGACTTCTCGACTCGAAGGATCACTCCTAAACTAACACCTATCGGGGGTCCACCCCACCTCGAAATGAGGTAAAAGGATCTCGGAACCTCTCTGTTTAGGGGTGTCTAAACGAGTGGCTCCTAAATCCGAGAGAATGTTGGTTATACTTGTTCAAGGTGGAAATGAACATAGTATCCCGACGGAAAGAAGGGTAGTTTGATCCATAAGGGACATGGATGCACTACCGATTTTTGAAAGCAGAATTGTCTGATTAGAATGGAGAGAGGAATTTTCCCCAGCGGAGTCGCCAGAAGTTGTCGGCATATTTTTAGGTTGTGTGTTTTGAAAAGGGGTCGCCTACAGAAGTTGTCGGCGAATTTTTAATTTAATTTAAATATAGATATAATTTAGAAAGTAGTATTTGATTTTGAAAATAATTTTAAATTTGAAGATTTTAAGATATGAAATCAAACTGATCTCACATCCCGAATAGTTTATATAAACGAGCACCGCACCACAAACCGTGTATCTATCCCTAAGGATAGACACACCTTGCTGATGATGGGGCTCGGTTAAATAAACTAGAAGATTTGTGACATCCGTTTGGTCCGCGAACCAATTTTATAAGCCGACAAATTCCCTCGCTTAATATGAAAACATTAAACGGGGTTTATATTACACAGGTTCTTTAAAATTCCCTATAAGGGCAAGCCCATATAGTTAATTACATCTTAAGTGACGGGAATCACCTAAGAAAACTCTCGATAATAATCAATAATTCTGCTCTCGAGAATTTCAAAGTTTAAGTTTTCAAAGGATTGAATTTTTGAATCTCGATAGGGAATGGATCAAGTTTGGAACATTTTATTTTGGGAATTCAAAGGAAGAAAAGTAGGAGAAATTATGGATTCGAAGTGAACTTCGATAATCTCCCGACTATCCTATTGTTTGGCTTGGATTTAGGAAAGTCCTAATGTTTATTTAATGTTTTAATCTTGCCAATTTTAATTAATTAGGGCTTATATTTATATGATAGAATCATACAAATAGCACTGGAAGATATGAGGGTTTATGTCGTATCGGACGACTACCTCGGAATCCTAAGACCGGTTAGGGCTTAATTTGCAATGCAAATGCCTAACGAAGAGTTGAGGATTTATGTTGCACTAGGCAAACTACCTCGAAGTCCTATGGCTTTGTTGTTTAATTCTAGGAAAGTTTTGCTGAAGTAGGTTCGAGTTTTGTCGACGACGATGGCCGTGCTTGCCCACCATGCTCCGAGCTCCTTGTTGTTGCAGAGGTTTAGTTTTAGAAATCATAAATCGGGGGATGAGAAAAGTGTTTTGGTTTAGAGAAGTCTTAATTTCCAAGTGTTTTTTGTGTTTTAATTAAAACAAATCTTAAAGTTGATTATAACGACACCGGTTAAGATCCCACGGTTCCATCCTTCGGCATCATTATTTTTATCGGATTCACTTAGTCCGGATGAATTTGCTAAACTCAGTTGAATGAGTTCCACACTTTCATTTAGACCGTGGGAAATCCCGTTAGCAACACGTAGGTTACATCATCCGAGGTATTCCCGATCATCCAACAAGACGTTTTAATTTAGTTGTAATTGTAGTTTTGTGTTCGTTTGTGATTAAATTTTGAGTTGTCTTATATTTTGAAATGTTGTGGAGGTGAATTTTATCTTGTAGTGTCTTTTAATTTAGTTATGGGTTTCAGTTTTGGTTTCTGTCCTAAAGGTGTAGGTTTTCATGCAACTGTTGTTTTATCATGCAAGAAAAATAAGTGCGATGCAATTAAATAAATTGCAGTAAAGTAAATCGCAATAAAATAAAAGCGTACCTGGAGGGTCTTCCCGTCATCCCAAGCTGCACTTAAAACACAATTAGAATATTTAAGCAAGTTCCTAGGTAAAGCTAAGGGAAAGGGTTATGGTTTTCTACCAAGTTCCTAATCCTATAGCTAGTCATTTCCTATGACGTCTAGGTTCCTTGTGTTTTTAGTTTGAAGACGATTTTCTTCATCAAAGAATAACTAAGTTCAATTGTTCTTATAAATATCCTATCATATTGAGGAAGTGCTTAGGAAGAATCCTAAACATCTTTTCAATATTTCTAGGATTGTTTTAACTCCAAGATGAATTTAATTATATAAATGAATCGATCGTCCGAGGTTTTCAAATTTTGTTAACTTGCTCAGTGAACTAGGACATTTGAATGTCCTATAAGTGAAGTAACATTTCATTTAATATTCTGTTTAGGAGTTATGATAACTAAAGCTCCTGAGGGCAAAATGATATTTAATGATTTGTGATTCAATTTAAGTTCAAATTAATGATTTAAGTTTGGAATAGTGTTCAAGTTATTTTAGATTTATTTTTGAGTTCTTTATGTCTTAGGTGATGTTATTTAATTCAACTTAATTCAATTTAATTTAATTTAATTTAATTTAATTCAATTTAATTCAATTTAGTTTGATTTGATTTAATTTTTAATTTAATTTAATTTAATTTAATTTAATTTAATTTAATTTAATTTAATTTAATTTAATTTTATTTAATTTAATTTAATTTAATTTAATTTAATTTAATTTAATTTAATTTAATTTAACTTTTTAATCTTAATCTTAATTTAATTTAATTTTTAATTTAATTTAATTTAATTTAATTTAATTTTTAATTTAATTTAATTTAATTTTAATTGAAATTTTAAAAGAGTTTAATGATTTAATTTTAGTTTAATGATTAAGTCTTTTAATATTTTAAATTTGAGTTATCATTTTAATTAAGAGTTGAATATTAATGAGATGATTAAATTTAGGGATTTTTAAATTAAAGAATAAATCTCTTCCTAATAATATCCCTATTTTAATAATTCCAATTTTATTATTCTTCCAAATTTAATCAATTATTTAATTAAAGTTTAATCATTTTAAATTGCTTAATGGGTTTCTACCCTTCAATTATTTAAATTTCAATCATCCAAATCAGATTAGGATCAAATATTTTACTTGTTAATTTTTTATTAAACCTAAAGTTTTAATTAAGGGTTAAAATTTTAATTACCATTTTGCCCTTTAAGCTTAATAATTTCATAACTCACTAAATTGAACTCAAATGAACTTGAAATTTTTATGTGACTTCACTCATATGTCAATAAAGACATGAGAGGAGAAAATGTGATTTTTCTGTATTTAATTTATTTATATAATTATTTTTAGTAGAAAATAGAGATTTTCAAGGAAAATTTGATAACATGACCAAGGGAAAGTTTCTGTCCTTAAGAAAATTAGGGGACATTCCTAATGACCAGAGGACCACTTGGACTAATTTTGGTGATTTTTTGAATTATTTTATTATAATTATTTTAAGTTTTAGAGTGTTAATTAATTTAAAAATAAAATAAATGTTGAAAAATGAATTTTATATTTTTCAAAAATCTCTCTGATATCAAGGATTCCAGAGAACCAAATTTTACAATTTTCTGATTTTTCTTTGATTTATTATAATTATTTTAGTGAAAATGCTAGAAAATACATTTTTTAATTTTAAAATTACCCTAGAGCTTTAAAAATTAATATCTCACCAAATAGGCCTAAGAAAAATATGGGGTTTGTTCCTAAGTGATTAAAATTCAAAATGTGACATTTTGGTGAATTTTATTATTTTTGTGATTTTTATTATTTTTTAATTATTAAAAATATTAAAATAATATTAAAAATCAACTTTTTTAGAAAATTGAAATTTTAATTTTCTTAAATTCCCCTGATATCAGAGAGACTCCAAAACCAATTTGGTGAATTTTTGAAAGATATTTTGAAAGTTATGAATTTTTAAAGTTTAAAATGACTAAATGGCTTAATCAACCCAATTAATAGGGCTAACCAAGTCCAATTGACTTCAAATTTTTATGGTGGGTTCCTCTGATCCTAAAGGTCAGTGGAGAATTGATTTCAAGTCAATTTGATGTATGGTTAGCTCTAATTAATTAGAGACCTATTTTGAGTGTTTAAGCCAATTAGGGTTGTCTTTAAGTGAATTAACTCAAGACCTATTTTTCCTAGGGTTCTCTGGTCATAAGGAACATCACCAAATTTTCCTAGAATTTATTACACAACATGCTATTTATTGGAATTAAAATACTCAAAACAGTGACATGAATTTGAAAAATCAATAACTCTTCATAGGGATGGCCTCGACTTTGGAAAATTCAGGGAATGTTCCCAAATTCGGAGGCTTCAAAAGCCCTATGGTCTCATGCTATGGTGAATTGTATGAATGCATGGAGAATTAAAACAATGCAGGGAGTAAATAATTAATTAAAAATAAAATACTGGACAAAATTAATTAATTTCTTTTCCACATTATTCTCCTCCGTTCAACGAGCAAGAGGGTATTTTTATTTTATTTTTATGATTTTCCTACACAAAGTTATGAATTTTTGAAGTTTAGGGAATTAAATAAATAGAAAATACCCCTAATTTTCTACTTATCCACGCGGCGCCGGCGAAACATCGGCAGCTCCGAAGGCGTACGTGTCGCGCCGCGATTCGGCGCCGCCATCCGAGTCGGCCGTCCCGGGGCCCGCCGGTATCGTTCCGTCTCCTCGTCCGGCGCGATCTCGAGCCGTCCGTGCGCGCGTGTATTAAATGGACGGCATCCGTTCATCGTCCCCAAGTGTCCTCACCCGAGAGCCGTCCACACTAAATCCTTAATATCTCACTCGATACTCGATGGATTTTCATGTTCTTATGCTCTATGGATTCGTCTTGAAGAGACGAACACATCTATACGGTTATCATGCATTGAAATTAAGGCATTTGAAATGGAGAATCTCCGGAAGCTCGGGATGAAGAATTAGTTCATACCTTTGCTCGGAGAAGTGTGGCTTCGATCGAGAGTTGTTGCACCTTCGATTGGATCCCAGGCAAGCTCCGGATGAAGTCTCCTGGTCCGGTGAATTGTCTCAGATGTGATTTCGACCAAGCCCGATCACAAAGCTTGGGAGGCAGACAAGCTGGGTGGCACTGGAGATGGGGCTTTTGTTGGTGGACACCTTCCCTTGGTCCGGTGAAGGTGTAGATCCGATCAATTTGGGGATTGGCTCACTGTGGAGAAGTGTCCTGGTTTTGGGTGGAATTTCGACTCTGAAATTGAGCTCACAGAGAAGAAATGGCAGGGGGATCTCACTGGGGATCAAGTGCTCTGTGTGTGGAGAATGATCCGGAGCAATTTTGGCAGAGTTTCAGTAAGGTTTGGTTCAGCACCTCTTCATGGCCGAGAGGGTGAGGGGTTTAAATAGGAGAGGGTGGAGGGCCTCCCAGGGGAGTTAGGGCTTGGGATCAGCTGCTTCGGCATGCGAAGAACAGCCATGGTGGCCATCGGGCATGGGGCGGCTCGGCAAGGGAGAATTCCAAAGTTGGCTCACTCCGTGAGCTCTCGGCCATGGTGTTTTCCGGCGACCCGGTGGGCCGGCCGGCGGGCATGGGTCACCCTCGGGTCCGAGTGGGTCGGGGCTGGAGGTTTGGTGCAATCAATTGGCCATTGCCATGTGTAAAGGGTTTGATTCAAATGGAATGGGAGAGGGCTCAGTTTTGGCTTCAAATGGGTCGACCCATCGGTTTGGGCTTGGGTTCACCCTCCAAGGCCGATTTGGGTCGAAGGGAAAGTCACTTGGATCAGCTTGATTAGTGGGGTCGAAGTCACAATCCAAGTACAATTAAGCTTAAGCAAGAGTTAGGGGAGACATGGGAGTGGTTAATCACTCTTAAGAGAATCATTGAAAGGGTCCCCTCTTCTTGCCATTATGGGCATGATGACAAGTCAAAGCCCTCATGGCTTCATGTGGCTTGTGCTATGGCTCGCATGGCTCGCATTTGGCTTCGGAAAAAAGTTGACTTGTTTCATGAAAAAGGGTTTTAGAAATATTTGTCATTTAGGGGGTAATTTGGCATGAGGCTTAATTTGGAATTGTTTGATGATGTGATTAGAACTTAGGGAATGGCTTTGATTAAATGGATGGCAAATGGAAATGTCATGTGGGCTTTAGGGCCAATTTTGGGCTTTTGTATTTGGTGGAAATGGGCTTTTAGGAAGGTTTAGGGAAGTGGGCTTTTAGGTTTGAAAATGAATTTATGGATAGAAATTTTGTAAAGAGGTTGGGCCAAATAATTGTTGAGTTTGGTTTAGGGATGTGTCATGAGTGGTTTGGAGTCAATTTGGTGTGATTTGGACTTGAATTGGTTTGAATTTGGGTTTAATTGGTAAGTGGGCCTATGTAGGTCAAATTGGGCTAACTTGGGCCAATGTTGGGCTAGAGTTGAAATTGATGTAAAATTAATGTTGGGAAATGTTTATGGGAGTGTTTCAAAGAGGTTTTGGCTTTGATTGGGTTTTGATTTTGGAGTTTGGGCTCATTTGGGCTAGGTTTGGGTTTAGGTCAAAAATGGGCCTTTTAATTTTGGGTTGAATTTGAGTGGGGTTTGGGTCTAAATTTTGGGCAAATCATGTTAGTGTTTTGTTTATGGGGATGTTAAGGAAGGTTTAGAAAAGATTTGGGGTTAATTGGAGTTGAATTGGGTGAGTTTGGGTTAAGTTTGGGTCATGGGTCCAAATTGGGCTTTAAGGCCAAAAGTGAAATTGGATCCAAATGTCAATCAAATTGGGCTTGGATTTGGTCTAGATTGGTGTTGGGGATGTTGAATTGAAGTTTAGAATTGAATTGGACCAGAATTTAGGTCAATTGGGTAGGTTAGGTTTGACATTGGGTTCACTTTAGGGTTAAAATGGGTCGAATTGGGGGTTTTGATAAAAGTGGGGTAAATTGACAAAATTGGCCCATGGTGTAGTTGAACAAAATGAAATTGGGAATATTTGGGATTTTCTGGAATTTTCTGGGAATTTTCTGAATTTTTGGATTTTTTGGCTAAGAGGGGTATTTTGGGTATTTGGAGGGTATTGGGAGGTATTTTTGGAATTTTTGGTATTTTTGGGTATGGATGATCAATTTGAGTGATGTGGAAATGTTTGGGAATGATTTTGGAGAATTTTGGGTGATTTGGAAATTTTTGAGAAATTTGGGCTATTCAGGGCTTTGGGTAGGTTAGCGGGTGTAGGGTCCCGGGGTCAAAAATTGAAAATTTGGAAAATTGAAGATTGGGTGGATGTAAGTGGAATAGAAGTCATTTTGGTTGAGCCATGAAGCCATATCAAGCCCACATGAGCCATGAAGGGACTCATTTGAGGCATTCAGCTATGTTGTTCCTAACCCTCTTAGCGAGGGCTTAGGGGTTAAGGACCATCCATGTGAATCACCTACATGAGTCGAGGAGGTCGAGTTGGGTATGGGTGTGTTTTAGGAGGTGTGTGAAAGTGTAGTGTATGAGTGTAGTGTGTGTGCAAGTCGACCCTTCACCGGACCAGGGCCACCGGCAGGCGATCTCAAGGCCGAAGAGTCCTATAGGAACTCATCCTTTAAACTTCCACATTTGATTTCAACCCTCTAGGTGATTAGGGGTCTACAGATCGAGTTTGTGGAGTTTGCGAGGAGTTTAGAAGTGGTTTGAATTTCTAAAAGGTGGGTCCCAATTCTAATCCTCTAAGATAGTCAAAGGAAAAGCCTAAGGCTAGATCCTAAGTACTAAAAGAAGAAGAGAAGACCTCATCGAAAATGAGGTCGACAAATGGACCTCGATAGGTGTGGTGGTGACGGAGCACACCGCGCGTATTGGTGTTGACCGAAGCGATCAACAAAACCAACACGGATGTCCAAGTAACAAACTTAGGACGAAGTAGAAGAGCTTCGGTGGGAGTGTCAAGTATATCTCTGGAACTGGAGATTCTTGAACTCTCGCTGGGGAAAGGAAAAGGAGGTGAATCCCAAATCACATGATCTGGGAGAATTTCGATTTAGATTTTATTTTGTTTCATGTTTAAGTCATGATGTGTGAGTTTAGATTTCAATTTGGAGTTTTAATTTAGATTGAAGTTTGTCAAGATTAATTTGAAGGGATTTGATTTGAAATGAAAATTGGAATTTTGAAGTTTTAGATGTAACATCTTCAACCCCAAAAGAAGATCGAATCGATTGGATTGGATCATTACAATGAGGAAAGATCTCGAGTAATGCGGTATTGGATGTAAAATCCTTAACCTCGAGAGTTTGATTTTGATGTATTTCATTGCGATAGGGAAATGATCCTAAAGCAATGCGGTCTCGGATATAAAATCCTTAACCCGAGAATTTGATTTGATGTATTTCGAGTGCGATAGGGAAAGAATCCTAAAGCGATGCGGTCTTGGATGTAAAATCCTCGACCCAAGAGTTTGAATTTGATGTATTTCGGTGCGATAGGGAAAGAATCCTAAAGCGAGTGCGGTCTTGGATGTAAAATCCTCGACCCAAGAGTTTGAATTTGATGTATTTCGGTGCAATAGGGAAAGAATCCTAAAGCGGTGCGGTCTTGGATGTAAAATCCTCGACCCAAAAGTTTGAATTTGATGTATTTCAGGTGCAATAGGGAAAGAATCCTAAAGCGATGCGGTCTTGGATGTAAAATCCTCGACCCAAAAGTTTGAATTTGATGTATTTCGAGTGCAATAGGGAAAGAATCCTAAAGCGAGTGCGATCTTGGATGTAAAATCCTCGACCCAAAAGTTTGAATTTGATGTATTTCAGGTGCGATAGGGAAAGAATCCTAAAGCGAGTGCAGTCTTGGATGTAAAATCCTCGACCCAAAAGTTTGAATTTGATGTATTTCGGTGCAATAGGGAAAGAATCCTAAAGCGGTGCGGTCTTGGATGTAAAATCCTCGACCCAAAAGTTTGAATTTGATGTATTTCGGTGCGATAGGAAGAGAATCCTAAAGCGATGCGATCTTGGATGTAAAATCCTCGACCCAAAAGTTTGAATTTGATGTATTTCGAGTGCGATAGGGAAAGAATCCTAAAGCGAGTGCGGTATCGGATGTAAAATCCTCGACCTCGAAAAGTTTGATTTTGATGGGTAATTGACGTTGCAACGATTTGTAATGTAGATTTGAAAAGTGTGGAATCTTGGATGTAGAATCTCATGAAAGTTGTGAAGATTTCGATGGAAGGAAAAGAATCTAAGGAGTGCGATATGTGGATGTAAAATCCTCGATCCAAAAGTTGATTGAAATTTGGTCGATGGGTCGAATGTGAATCCTCGACATCGATTCGATCGTAGATCTGGAATCAACCGCTTACTTCGGATTTAGTGAGAGTAGATCGGAAGATCGAATTTGAGATTTGATAGAGATTTGGAATTCGGAAAGATTGAATTTGAAATTTGGAAGGATGAGTTTGAACTCGGTTGAAATTTGATTTAAGATTTGATTTGAAATTTGGAAGATCACATTTGAAATTTGATTGAGAATTTGATTTAACATTTATGTTGATTTTGTTTATCTTTTAATGATTCAAATTTTATTTTATCGTTTATTTAATGTTCATGTGAATTTGGTGTTTGTCATTTTTAGATTTTAATTTTTTTTAAGGAAAGTTTTCTTTTATTCTTTTTTTTATTTCTTTTACGTTCTTTGTTCGAAGTTCATTTAACTTTAATGGCGTTTCCCAATCAATTTGCACAAAAGAGGTGAAGGCCAAAAATGTGACATGGTCACTTTCATTCCAATCATGTAGAAGATACATCATACATCTTGATCTGGAATATATTTCATACAATCCATGTAAACTCAAAACGGATCGTGTATGATCTTTGTCGATCCATCCAAAGAAGCATCCGTCAAAAATCCATGTACGAATAGTGGGGTACATGGTCGATAACATCACCTTCCAAGCCATCCTTGGCAAGGATGCCGTATGGATGTACATTGGAGGTGTGATATTTTCCATGTAACTCACGGCTCGTAAGGCCGGAGGCTCTCTAGCTCCGGTCCGGTCGGAAATGGTAAGGTGTCTTTCTGTCGTCCATCCTTCGAAAGTAGCCGAGATCCGCTTCACTGGTACTCCTGGTATGCAATGCTTAGCGATATACTGCTCCGTTGCCCTTCGATATCATGACGGAACCTACCGGTAAAGGTATCTTCACCGGCCCTCGGAACTCACACCGGACTCGCTATCCGGAGGTCGGATCCGAACATGATGTTACACTCGCTCGGGAAAGAGAGCGTGCGAAAGGTCCGACAAAGTCGTGGTGATCTATGTGTGGGGGTATACGATCACTTCGCTTGTAGATGTTGATGATGCGGCTATTGGGTATGCAATCCGCTGGCGTACCCTCCATGTTATCAATCTCTTTACCATTCTCTTGATGACTAATGGCATCGGATCCACTTGCCCATGACGGAGTATTCCGGTGGGTTTCCCTTCCTGTCCTCCGCAAAGTTGTAACGAGCATCCACATTGTATTGTGATTCTTCCTTTCCACGGCATCCATCTCCGGGGTTCGAGTATGTGTTTTCCCTTAGGCGGCCCGCTCGGCCCATTCTTTTCAAATCCCGGATGCAATCCACGATTTGCTTGCTTGTTCATACTACGAGAATACGTCCGTATGTAGCTCGAGGCCCTCCAGTATATTGATTCTTCGCCTCTAATTCTCTCGAAGTATTCAAAGGTTTTCTTTTCAACATTCCGCATTCTCTCCGGCTCGTATTCGGAATGATCTCGCAGATGGCGAGGCTCAGTGACGTATTGTGGAATATACGGTTCAATCCCTTCACGTTCTCCGCATACCTCGGCTCCTCGGGGATGATGCACTGTCGGGACATCCCCGGGGTTGCTTCGCAACAAGGTCATGCATCATTGGTGGTTCTATCCGGTGGCGTGGTAGCCTTCTTTCTTCGATCTTCCGAAGATTTCCACAGTTCTTCTGTCATCCTAGGAGCTGGCCTCCTTTCTTCGGGTTCTCGGTGAACCGGTGTCCTTGAAGTGTATGCACCGACATTAGCAACTTGTCTCGTCGCGCTGGTCCGCAGCTAGTTTTGTTAACATCTTACGGATACGGCGATTCTTATTTCTTCGTTGCGTTGCTGTGAGAGTAGCTCTTCGAACTTCTTGAATCTCTGTGGGCGCGGCGCTGACAAGCCTGCCTTCTGCTGTAGCGACTACAGACTTCATTTTCTTATCTTCTTCAATGTTTGTCTTTCTTTTCTTGTTCTTTGGATTGGTGGCTTGGGCCACCCACTTTCATCACTGTATGTCCGGGCAGTTCTTCTCGGTCAACCGGGACCCAGTCACTTTCCTCGTATCGTAGGCCTGTCGGTGCGAAATCCGAGTCAATCTCGATTATCGCTCCATCTTTCACCCTCTTTTCATCGAGTGCAAGGCTTACGCCATTCTTAAAGTTCAAGACCAACCGCCCGTTCGACATTTCCCTGCGAAAAGACAAGGGAAAGGATCAGGGGCTGTACTAAGAACAAGAACATTAAGAAAATGTTTATTAAAGACATTTTTATTATTATTATATTTTTAAACTTAACGGGAATGAAGTGGGATAAGATCGGGTAAGAGATTTTGATTTGGAAAAGAAAACAAGGAAAATTTTATTATCAGGATTTTATTTATTTTAGCACATTTTATTATTTTTTGGGTTCGGACCCAGTCATAAGTAATCACTTCACCCGTGCTTCTAGGGATGGAAAGTTCATTCCTTCGAAACATCAGGTAGCGTAATACTTTTTCAAGTATCGTCCGTTGATCGGAAGCATATGTCGTTCTCCCTGGCAATTCACTAGGCGGTAGGAACCTCCCGAGTATAGCGCTTCGACCACAAACGGTCCTTCCCAAGTGGGTTCAAATTTTCCTCCTATCTTGCGGTGTGCGAGAATAGGTCTTTTGAGAACGAGAACTAAATCACCAACTTTGAAGGTTCTTGGGCGGACCCGTTTGTCATGGGCTTGAACCATCTTAGCTTGGTATAGTTCTAAATTCCGTTGCGCTGCAAGTCTTTTCCCTTCCGGGCTCTCTAATTCTTCGAGTCGTAATTTGGCGTTTTCTTCGTTGTGATTTTATTTGCAAGCTGCAATTCGAGTGAAGGAAGGCCGAACCTCTAAAGGTAACACTCGCCTCGGACCCATACACCGGAGCGTAAGGTGTAGCTTGCGTAGGAGTTCGAAGGTTGTCCGGTAGGCCCATAAGGCTTCTAACAACTTCTCGTGCCAATTTCTCTTATTGTCGTCTAAAGTCTTCTTTAAAATTTGAACGAGAGTTTTATTAAAAGCCTCGACGAGGCCGTTTGCTCTTGGGTAGTAAATTGTTGAATATCGCCGGTCGATTCCGTGTCTCCCGACAAAATTGTTGATTTGTGTGCTTCGAATGCCGACCCATTATCCGAGATGATCTCGCGCGGCACTCCGAAACGGTAAACAACTTGGTTCTTGAAAAATTGTAGTACGTGATGTGCTTTCACTTCTCTAAGTGGAGCCGCCTCTGCCCACTTGGAAAAGTAATCCGTAGCCGCAAGAATGAAGCGATGTCCTTTTGACGATGGTGGTTCTATTGGACCCACTATATACGTGCCCCGACATTCAAATGGCCGCGATGCAATTGTCGGATGTAGCACATTTGGAGGTTGGTGTAGAACCACTCCGTGCACTTGGCATTGGTGACGGCTCTTGGCGATTTTCATGCAGTCGGTCATCATCGAGGGCCAGTAGTACCCTAGTCTTTTAATTTTCATTTTCATCTTCGGACCCGACTGGTGAGCGCCACAGAGTCCTGAATGTACCTCTTTAACAATTTCACGGGCCTCGGACCCGCTTAGGCATCTTAGCCACATTTGATCAAAAGACCTTCTGTATAACGTGTTGTTTATTAATGCGTAGGACGTAGTTCTTTTCTTGATCTGATGGGCTAACGACCTATCATCCGGTAGCTTTCTGTTTGCGGGTGATCCATCAATGGCTGTCGCCGATCTTCCGTGTTTTACGTCACTCGTTGCAACCGATCCTTTTTCCTTTTCGATTTGTGTATCGTGTCTATGTCAAGTTGTGATAGGACCTGGCGTCCGTGAACTGACACTTCCACCGATTCATCTTGCAAACAGGCAAATTCTTTTGCGAGACGAGCTAGCGCATCCGCTAAAGCGTTTTCTTTTCTGGGAATTTTGTAGATTGTCACATTTGGAATTTGTTCCAACAGCTGTATGGCATACTGGAAGTATTGCTCGAGTCTTGGTTTTAAAATTCTGTATTGTCCGGCGATCTGTTGAATGATTAACCGTGAATCCCCGTAGATGTTGATGTCCGTTATCCCCATTTGAATGGTTAATTCCGAGTCCCGTTATGAGGGCTTCGTATTCCGCTTCGTTGTTTGTACACGGCTACGTCAAGTGGTAGGAGTATCTTAACATCCCCCGCTCGGTGTTATAAAGATTAGCCCGATTCCTGCCTTACCGAGCACTTATCACTTGCGATTCTTCGTCTTTGTGCGTTGAAGATGCTCCGTCGAAATATAATTCCCAACGTCGATCATCAAGGTCTTCTAGGTTCATTATTTGTTCATCTGGCAAATCGTCATTGAGAGGAGATTCTGCCGGCAAAGGGTGTGTTGCGAGGAAGTCTGCTAAGACTTGTCCCTTTACGGCACGGAGAGGCACGAAAGTTATATCGAATTGCAATAATATCATCGACCATCTGGCAAGTCTGCCGGAAAGCGTTGGACGAGTCATCAAGTATTGCAATGGATTAAACTTCGAGATCAGGTTGACCTTATGAGAAAGCATGTAATGCATGAGCTTTTGAGCGGCGAAGATCAGGGCCAAACAATGCTTTTCAATTGCGGGATACCTTATTTCCGTCGGCAAGCAAACGACGGCTTAAGTAGTAAAGAGCATTTTCTTTACCCTCATCATTGACACAGGCTAACGGGGCTCCGAGAGAGTCGTCTAAAGCCGCGGTATAAAGTATTAGCGGTCTACACGAGGCCGGGGCTGCTAAGACGGGAGGTGTCATTAAGTATTGTTTAATGTCCTCGAAGGCCCTCTCGGCATTTCTCTTCCCAAATAAATTTGGCGTCCTTTTTAACTAGTGCCGAGAAAGGCTGACACCTACTCGACGAGTTTGAGATAAAGCGTCGAAGATATGCCGGCTTCCCTTGAAAAGATCGTAGTTGTTTTAAGGTTTTGGGAGGCGGCATTTCTAAGATAGCTTTAATCTTTCCGGGTCGATTTCAATTCCACGATGTCGGACAACGAATCCTAAGAATTTCCGGAGGTGACGCCGAAGGCGCATTTTAAGGGATTCATCTTAAGGTTAAATTGTCTTAATCGTTCGAAAACAATTCTCAAATCATACAAGTGGTTGTCCTTTATTTTGCTTTTGATGACCACATCGTCCACGTAGCATTCGACTTGATTATGGATGAGATCATCAAAAATTCTTGTCATTGCTCTCTGGTAGGTTGCTCCTGCGTTCTTCGATCCGAATGGCATCACTGTGTAGCAATATACTCCGATCGGCGTTCTGAATGCTCGTAAGCTTTTCATCTTACGGAGCCATTTTTATCCGGTTGTATCACGAAGATCCATCCATGAACGAGAATATTTCATGTGTTGAAGCGATGTCGATCATTAATTCGGGATCGGTAGAGGGAATTCATCTTTTGGACATGCCTTGTTTAAATCTCCGAAATCCACACAAATTCGATCCGACCATTCTTCTTCCCGATCGGTACCACGTTGGCTAACCAAGTCGGGTATTGTTCTTCACGGACAAATTTAGCGTCTATTAGCTTTTTAACTTCAGCTATGACTTGTTGTTCGATTTCTAGACGCATTCTTCGGGACCTTGTCGGTCGGGACGGAAGTAGGATCCACTCCTAGCTTATGGATTGCGACCTGCGGAGCTAATCACGGCATCTCATCGTAGCTCCAAGCAAAACGAGTCTTTAAATTCCATTAATAACTTGATTATTTCTTCCGAGTCTTCTTTATTGAGTAAGGAGCTAACAAAGGTAGGTCTAGGCTCTTCGCTAGTACCTAAGTTAACTTCCGTTAACTCATCTATCGTAGATTTGATTTCTTCTTCGAATTCGGTGGAGCGTCTCCAATTTGTAAATCTTCGAGTTCGTCCGTAGTTTCCATGCGGTTTTCATTAGATTCGCAGGTGACAACCAAGCAAAATTCGGTATCGTCAGCCGATCCTCATGTGCCGAATCCGAGACCATGCTTTGAGTTGGGTGGACGACCGGAGTTATTCCATAAATTTTCAAAACGTTGTGATTGACCTTTTGTCCATTGTCGAGGTAAGAAACCACGCTGAATTAAATTTTGAACACAGGGAGAGTACCACTCAAAAGGCAATTCCATTAATTCTGATGAAGTAGCATCTTCAAGTTGTACATTATTTTCAGTTTTGGAGGAAGAAGCACCACGGTAGAATTTGATGGGTTTTGCACCATCGCTACGTACCTCTTTGACCTCCATACCCTCGATCTTATTAGAATGGATCGGGGTCAGGGTCATAGTATGTACATAGTGGTTAATCTTCTCGTACATTGATTTATATTCTTCGTTTCTTTCATCTTCGAGAGGGATTTTGAATTGCGGCTTCTTCCGACTTATTGTCGCTGCTTCTTGTTTGATTTCTTTTTCTTCTTCAGAACTATCTTCCCAATCGACATTAATGGTTGGTTTCCTCTGTCCAATCGTCCTAACGTCTCTACCACGACCTCGTCCCCGGCCTCGACCTCGGATGCGAGTTGTGGAGAAACCTTCACCATCTCGCCGTAAGGGAGTGGTGAGTGACTGTTGGACTAGAACTTCAGGTTCTTCGTTGTCCTGAACTTTCTTTGCTTCATTTGTTATGGTATCTCTGGAGAAGATCGTTTTCTTCGGTGGTGCATAATAAGCTGCATCCTCGTGGATTCCAATTTCATGTACGGAGAATGGTTGTAAGTCACCTTTGATGCACTTGTTCCCCTCCATCGTAGTATTTGATGCACCGATGTAGAGATGATGGTACCATCCTGTTTTCATGTATCCATGGTCGGCCCGATAGAGCGTTGAATGACGTTTCGAATCAATTATGTGAAATTTCGCGGTTGTCTTTGCTAAGTCACCGGTCTTCATCGATAGCGTTATTGATCCGAGGGCTCTTTCTCCTTTCCGGTTGAATCCTCTTAATAACATTTTGTCCGCCTCGAGCTCGCGGGCATCAATTTCCAAGTATGCTAGCGTTCGAAGATTCATTATATTGATTGATGCTCCTGGATCCACCAATACTCTGGAGAGTGTAAACTTCCCAATTGTAACTGAAATGTACAACGGTCGGTTGTGGTCTGCTGTTCCAAGTAGTAGGTCGTTGTCCGTGAAGGTAACACCTCGTTGTTCCTTTAACGAGCAAACCTCATCTAAGGAATCTCCGGCCATTTGAGCTAAGCAAATTTCCGGATCAAGTAAGGCCTTGATCAGAGCTTCTCTCATCTCCTTTGATAAGATGAGAGCGTCGTAGATGCTCAGTTTGGCTGGTAGTTTCCTAAGATGGGCTAGCACGTTGTAGTCCACTTTGTTTTCATGTGTCTCTGCTTCTTCTCGAATGGGTATTTCTTCTGCTGGGGTTGGTTCTTCTTGAACAACCACCTGCTTTCCTTTGTCCTTTGGACCCATTCTCGGAGGTAGAACTTTTCCACTTCTTAAGTTGACTTCTGTAATTTCTTCTGAATCTATTGTTGAGCTTGCCGGTGTCTCTTCTTGAATCGGAATGACAGGCTCTTCTGGATTAGCTTCAGAGTCTGAAGGCTCTAACTCTATCGTGATGCGGAGCTCCTCGAAACTCGCAGATAGATTCGTTGCTTGTTGAACTCTCGTAGCCTCCTTGATGGATGTCTTCTTCGTTATTTTGCTTGTCGAGATCGTGTATGATTTGAGAATTGTCGTTGGTATCGAAATCGATATCCGGATTATCGTTAGTTACGTAATCGTTAGAAACGATCAAAACGTAGCCAACGCCATCACCCTTATCATTATATGATCCCACCGAAGTGAGCAGATAATCATACGAGTCGGGGGTTCGAGGGATTTCTCCCCGAATCGGAAACAACTATCCTAGGATAAGCGGCCCCTAGTCTAGCCTTAGGTGCCTCGGTCTTCTCTTCTTCGTCAATTTTCTTCTTTTCTTCGATCGTCTCCTGTTGAGGTGGTTCTTCTATCGCAAGTGATAGTACCGGCTTAACGGGTTTCAAACTACGAATTGAAGCTCGCACCGAAGCGGTTTGGATGCTTGTCTAAAATCTTTTCGAAGACCTCGTCCAAGCGGTAGTCCATCCATCGTCGGTCGTATAGGGATCTATCGGAATGATGGGATCGGTCGAGACAACATTGACGGAACCTCCTTTACGGGGTTCCTTCATGTACTCCTTCGGGATCGTTATATTCCCTTTCCGCGGGTTGTCATTGAGCCAACTTTTGAAGGTAATGCAATCTTCTATTTTGTGCCCGAGCATCCGGTGGTAAGGGCAAAAGTTGGGATCACCTTTCTTGTCGACTTCCTCCGGTCTCTTAGGCTCCGGCAGTTGGAAATCCGGAGTCTTCATCAAACTACGGAACATTTTCGGCATTGCTTCATTCTTGAACGGATATTCTCTGCTCAAAAGCTCTCTTAATGTACGTTGCGGACGAGGCGGTTGTTCATACTTGCGGAGATGACTGATAGCTGGGCCGGGGTTGCTTGGTAATTCTGTTGTAGTTCTTCGCGGCCGTTACGAGTGGTATTTGCATCGGTTGCTTGCCTTTGTCAACTGCTGCAACGATCCCGGATTTCTTTTCAAAAGTCTTTACAGGCTTTTGTTTATCCGTCTTATCGGTGAAACTTAATTGCTTTGCCTCCTCTTGCAAGCTTCCGGCCTTGCTTAACAACTTCTCGAAAGTCTTAATAGTAAATCCCTTGAGGAGAAGTGCTATCGGGCCATGGATGCTTTTTAGTAAAATGCCGATCGCATGTTGTTCTTGCGGTTGTGGTTCACACTTCATGCTTAAGTTCCTCCATCGAAGTATGTAATCCACCAAAGTTTCATTCGGCTTTTGTTTCTCTACCACTAAATCACCTATAGTGATGTGGTGCTGAGCTCCGGCGAATCGCTTGATGAAGAGGTTCTCTAGCTGCGAGAACGTCTTCACAGAACCATTTGGTAATTCGCATACCGGTCGAAGGCGATTCTCGACAGGCTGCACGACGAGCTGTCGGAAGAGTAATGCATCGCTCCCGCCGGCATTGCAACAAGCGGCACGAAAGTGTGCCACATGCCGTCGGGGGTTCCCGGTTCCGTCGAAGGTCTTGAACGAGAGGTGGTACGAAGCCTTTCGGGTATTGGACGGCGTCGAATTCTTCGGGTAAGGTCTACCCGTCCGAATGGATGTCCCGCTCTTCGATTGTGCTAAGGCTTCTCGCACTGCTTGTTCCACCAAGTTCTTGATATCCTTTTCGGGAATCATACTTTGTGTTGTATCCTTTTTCAGGTGATCATCCCCATTGACGGACGTAATCTCCTTTCCTCCGTCTACGATGTGAATGACCTCCGGGGGTGTCTCTCTATGTGGTTGTACTTGACTGCGGAGAGTGGCCGGAGCTACGGCCATCTCTTCCATCCTTTTCGCCATTTGAGCGATCGTGTCGTCTTTCTCCTGGTTGCCTTCTCATCGGTTCGGCTCCTCTCTTCTGCGGCTGCGGGAGCACCTTGCGAAGGCCGATGAAGCTCGTGTCTCAACCATATTGATTTCCGCGTATTCGTCGTCCATGAATTCCGATGAATCAATCTCGTCTCCGAACTTTTCTTCTCTTTCTTTTGCCAATCGTCGGATATCGGTTCTCAACTTTTCCATGGCATCTTCTAGCGGGGCTTTCTGTGTGTCTTCGTGGTTGTCGTGCGATAGGCTGCCGGGTCCCCTTCTCACGAGTCCCCTTCATCGCGGTAGCACTTTCTTCGATTCAAGTCTCTGGCGAGACTTTCTTTCTCGAGTCTGTCGTTTCGATCTCGATCGCCCGGTAGTGGGACGCCATACCATCCTTCAGCGGCGGAAGGTCTAGGACCGGATGGTCCGTCGGCCAAATCGTCGGAAGGTGGTATCCTCCCTAATCTGTAATCCGAGACGACAACGGGCGGACTAGCCTTCATTCTTTTACTTGGCTTTTACGTCATGATGGCGGGTTCTACTCGGGGCCCAAGACGGGATTTGACCGGCACCCGCCCTATCCTTCGTAGAATTTCGATACGGGCGGTTTTCCTTCTTTGCTAACTTTTCTACCAAAGTTTGCGGTCGAGCAAACGGCGTAGTTCTAGTTCTTTTCTTGCGGCTATCGTTGTAATATGCGAGTCTGTGGTAATGTGGCGAGCAATCTTGCGAATATTTTCTTCATCTTCTGCGGCGGAGAGGGGATGAAACCTGCTTCCTCCCAAGAGTGGTATGTATTCAGGCAGCGGTGTATATTCTGGCAGTTCTGGAATTTCCTCTAGGAAAGCAATTTCAGCAGCTCTGGCTTCTTTAGCGATCCTTCTATTTCTGTTTCTTCTTTGGGTCTTTGTCAGTGACGGAATCTTCGAACTGGACCCGATTTCGAAAACAGAAGGTCTTACAGGAAAATCTGTACCCTCCACGGTAACAGGTCCATCATAATTCGGATTTCTTTCCCCTTTGATTTGGCAAAAGTCGGGGTAGGTGCGAGAAACAACTAGACCGGTGGGGGTAGAGATAACGGTCCTTCTATGGACATCGGTATTCCTCTTAGTCGGGATCCTTTGCGGAGGAGGGAATTCTTGGGTCGACCTAAGGTTGAACTCGAGCAGCGGCTCCTCGGCTTCGGATACCTTGTTCATCGGTGCGAAAAGGGAGACGTCGGTGATCTTGACGTTCGTGTTTTCAAATCCTTGTCCAAATCGGATGATTCCATTGTCGGGCGGCTCATCCTTATAGACGGCGAGGTCCGGTCCGTTGGTGAAGGAGAAAATCGGTTTCGGGGCTTCCATTTCGCGGGGTAGATTCGGTTGTCGGTCCCGAGTTATGCTTCTTTTCTTTAGGACGAAAAGAAAGGAATTGAAAAGAGTCCGAACTCATTCATGTTCATGTATTTATAAGAAGGAATCACTTATTAAAAGAATCACTTATTAGAGGGTTTGTTTATTTAGAACGGAGTGTTCAAAGGTGTAGAGAAGGTAAGGAATCTGAATCGGAGTTGGAAAGGAAAAGAGAGTCTTAAGCAAGACTTCTCGACTCGAAGGATCACTCCTAAACTAACACCTATTGGGGGTCCACCCCACCTCAGAAATGAGGTAAAAGGATCTCGGAACCTCTCTGTTTAGGGGTGTCTAAACGAGTGGCTCCTAAATCCGAGAGAATGTTGGTTATACTTGTTCGAGGTAGAAATGAACATAGTATCCCGACGGAAAGAAGGGTAGTTTGATCCATAAGGGACATGGATGCACTACCGATTTTTGAAAGCGAGAATTGTACGATTAGAATGGAGAGAGGAATTTTCCCCAGCGGAGTCGCCAGAAGTTGTCGGCATATTTTTAGATTATGTGTTGTATTTTGAAAAGGGGTCGCCTACAGAAGTTGTCGGCGAATTTTTAATTTAATTTAAATATAGATATAATTTAGAAAGTAGTATTTGATTTTTGAAAATAATTTTAAATTTGAAGATTTTAAGATATGAAATCAAGCCGATCTCACATCCCGAATAGTTTATATAAACGAGCACCGCACCACAAGCCGTGTATCTATCCCGAAGAATAGACACATCGCTTGATGATGGGGCTCGGTTAAATAAACTAGAAGATTTGTGACATCCGTTTGGTACTGCGAACCAATTTTATAAGCCGAACAAATTCCCCGCTTAATATGAAAACATTAAACGGGGTTTATATTACTCGGGTTCTTTAAAATTCCCTATAAGGGCAAGCCCCTATAGTTAATTACATCTTAAGTGACGGGAATCACCTAAGAAAACTCTCGATAATAATCAATAATTCTGCTCTCAAGAATTTCAAAGTTTAAGTTTTCGAAGAATTGAATTTTTGAATCTCGATAGGGAATGGATCGAGTTTGGAACATTTTATTTTGGGAATTCAAAGGAAGAAAAGTAGGAGAAATTACGGATTCGAAGTGAACTTCGATAATCTCCCGACTATCCTATTGTTTGGCTTGGATTTAGGAAAGTCCTAATGTTTATTTAATGTTTTAATCTTGCCAATTTTAATTAATTAGGGCTTATATTTATATGATAGAATCATACAAATAGCACTGGAAGATATGAGGGTTTATGTCGTATCGGACGACTACCTCGGAATCCTAAGACCGGTTAGGGCTTAATTTGCAATGCAAATGCCTAACGAAGAGTTGAGGATTTATGTTGCACTAGTGCAAACTACCTCGAAGTCCTATGGCTTTGTTGTTTAATTCTAGGAAAGTTTTGTTGAAGTAGGTTCGAGTTTTGCGACGACGATGGCCGTCTTGCCCACCATGCTCCGAGCTCCTTGTTGTTGCAGAGGTTTAGTTTTAGAAATCATAAATCAGGGGATGAGAAAAGTGTTTTGGTTTAGAGAAGTCTTAATTTCCAAGTGTTTTTTGTGTTTTAATTAAAACAAATCTTAAAGTTGATTATAACGACACGGTTAAGATCCCACGGTTCCATCCTTCCGGCATCATTATTTTTATCGGATTCACTTAGTCCGGATGAATTTGCTAAACTCAGCTGAATGAGTTCCACACTTTCATTTAGACCGTGGGAAATCCCGTTAGCAACACGTAGGTTACATCATCCGAGGTATTCCCGATCATCCAACAAGACGTTTTAATTTAGTTGTAATTGTAGTTTTGTGTTACTGTTTGTGATTAAATTTTGAGTTGTCTTATATTTTGAAATGTTGTGGAGGTGAATTTTATCTTGTAGTGTCTTTTAATTTAGTTATGGGTTTCGAGTTTTGGTTTCTGTCCTAAAGGTGTAGGTTTTCATGCAACTGTTGTTTTATCATGCAAGAAAAATAAGTGCGATGCAATTAAATAAATTGCCGTAAAGTAAATCGCAATAAAATAAAAGCGTACCTGGAGGGTCTTCCCGTCATCCCAAGCTGCACTTAAAACACAATTAGAATATTTAAGCAAGTTCCTAGGTAAAGCTAAGGTAAGGGTTATGGTTTTCTACCAAATTCCTAATCACTATAGCTAGTCATTTCCTATGACGTCTAGGTTCTTGTGTTTTTGGTTTGAAGACGATTTTCTTCATCAAAGAATAACTAAGTTCAATTGTTCTTATAAATATCCTATCATATTGAGGAAGTGCTTAAGAAGAATCCTAAACATCTTTTCAATATTTCTAGGATTGTTTTAAGTCCAAGATGAATTTAATTATGTAAATGAATCGATCGTCCGAGGTTTTCGAGTTTTGTTAACTTGCTCGATTGAACTAGGACATTTGAATGTCCTATAAGTGAAGTAACATTTCATTTAATATTACGTTTAGGAGTTATGATAACTAAAGCTCCTGAGGGCAAAATGATATTTAATGATTTGTGATTCAAATTTAAGTTCAAATTAATGATTTAAGTTTGGAATAGTGTTCAAGTTATTTTAGATTTATTTTTGAGTTCTTTATGTCTTAGGTGATGTTATTTAATTCAACTTAATTCAATTTAATTTTAGTTTAATTTAATTTAATTCAATTTAATTCAATTTAGTTTGATTTGATGTTACATTGAATTTAATTTGATTTAATTTAATTTTTAATTTAATTTAATTTAATTTAATTTAATTTAATTTAATTTAATTTAATTTAATTTAATTTAATTTAATTTAATTTATTTAATTTAATTTAATTTAATTTAATTTAATTTTTTAATTTAATTTAATTTAATTTAATTTAATTTTTAATTTAATTTAATTTAATTTAATTTAATTTTTTAATTTAATTTATTATTTAATTTTAATTGAAATTTTTGAAAGAGTTTAATGATTTAATTTTAGTTTAATGATTAAGTCTTTTAATATTTTAAATTTGAGTTATCATTTTAATTAAGAGTTGAATATTAATGAGATGATTAAATTTAGGGATTTTTAAATTAAAGAATAAATCTCTTCCTAATAATATCCCTATTTTAATAATTCCAATTTTATTATTCTTCCAAATTTAATCAATTATTTAATTAAAGTTTAATCATTTTAAATTGCTTAATGGGTTTCTACCCTTCAATTATTTAAATTTCAATCATCCAAATCAGATTAGGATCAAATATTTTACTTGTTAATTTTTTATTAAACCTAAAGTTTTAATTAAGGGTTAAAATTTTAATTACCATTTTGCCCTTTAAGCCTAATAATTTCATAACTCACTAAATTGAACCCAAATGAACTTGAAATTTTTATGTGACTTCACTCATATGTCAATAAAGACATGAGAGGAGAAAATGTGATTTTTCTGTATTTAATTTATTTATATAATTATTTTTAGTAGAAAATAGAGATTTTCAAGGAAAATTTGATAACATGACCAAGGGAAAGTTTCTGTCCTTAAGAAAATTAGGGGACATTCCTAATGACCAGAGGACCACTTGGACTAAATTTTGGTGATTTTTTGAATTATATTATTATTTATTAGAATTATTTTAAGTTTTAGAGTATTAATTAATTTAAAAATAAAATAAATGTTGAAAAATGAATTTCATATTTTTTTAAAATCTCTCTGATATCAAGGATTCCAGAGAACCAAATTTTACAATTTTCTGATTTTTCTTTGATTTATTATAATTATTTTGGTGAAAATGCTAGAAAATACATTTTTTAATTTTAAAATTACCCTAGAGCTTTAAAAATTAATATCTCACCAAATAGGCCTAAGAAAAATATGGGGTTTGTTCCTAAGTGATTAAAATTCAAAATGTGACATTTTGGTGAATTTTATTATTTTTGTGATTTTTATTATTTTTTAATTATTAAAAATATTAAAATAATATTAAAAATCAACTTTTTAGAAAATTGAAATTTTAATTTTCTTAAATTCCCCTGATATCAGAGAGACTCCAAAACCAATTTGGTGAATTTTTGAAAGATATTTTGAAAGTTATGAATTTTTAAAGTTTAAAATGACTAAGTGGCTTAATCAACCCAATTAGTAGGGCTAACCAAGTCCAATTGACCTCAAATTTTTATGGTGGGTTCCTCTGATCCTAAAGGTCAGTGGAGAATTGATTTCAAGTCAATTTGATGTATGGTTAGCTCTAATTAATTAGAGACCTATTTTGGGTGTTTAAGCCAATTAGGGTTATTTTAAGTGAACTAACTCAAGTCCTATTTTTCCTAGGGTTCTCTGGTCATAAGGAACATCACCAAATTTTCCTAGAATTTATTACACAACATGCTATTTATTGGAATTAAAATACTCTAAACAGTGACATGAATTTGAAAAATCAATAACTCTTCATAGGGATGGCCTCTGACTTTGGAAAATTCAGGGAATGTTCCCAAATTCGGAGGCTTCAAAAGCTCTATGGTCTCATGCTATGGTGAATTGTATGAATGCATGGAGAATTAAAACAATGCAGGGAGTAAATAATTAATTAAAAATAAAATACTGGACAAAATTAATTAATTTCTTTTCCACATTATTCTCCTCTCGTTCACTGAGCGAGAGGGTATTTTTATTTTATTTTTATGATTTTCCTACACAAAGTTATGAATTTTTGAAGTTTAGGGAATTAAATAAATAGAAAATACCCCTAATTTTCTACTTATCCACGCGGCGCCAGCGAAACATCGGCAGCTCCGAAGGGGTACGTGTCGCGCTGTGATTGGGCGCCGCCATCTGAGTCAGCCGTCCCGGGGCCCGCTGTATCGTTCCGTCTCCTCATCCGGCGCGATCTTGGCCGTCCGTGCGCGCGTGTATTAAATGGACGGCATCCGTTCATCGTCCCCAAGTGTCCTCACCCGAGAGCCGTCCACACTAAATCCTTAATATCTCACTCGATACTCAATGGATTTTCATGTTCTTATGCTCTATGGATTCGTCTTGAAGAGACGAACACATCTATACGGTTATCATGCATTGAAATTAAGGCATTTGAAATGGAGAATCTCCGAAGCTCGGGATGAAGAATTAGTTCATACCTTTGCTCGGAGAAGTGTGGCTTCGATCGAGAGTTGTTGCACCTTCGATTGGATCCCGAGAAGCTCCGGATGAAGTCTCCCGGTCGCAGTGAATTGTCTAGATGTGATTTCGACCAAGCCCGATCACAAAGCTTGGAGGTCGGAGCAAGCTGGGTGGCTCGGAGATGGGGCTTTTGCTGGTGGACACCTTCCCTTGGTCCGGTGAAGGTGTAGATCCGATCGATTTGGGGATTGGCTCACTGTGGAGAAGTGTCCTGGTCTTGGGTGGAATTTCAACTCTGAAATTGAGCTCACAGAGAAGAAATGGCAGGGGATCTCACTGGGGATCAAGTGCTCTAAGTATGGAGAATGATCTGGAGCAATTTTGGCAGAGTTTCAGTAAGGTCTGGTTCAGCACCTCTTCATGGCCGAGAGGGTGAGGGGTTTAAATAGGAGAGGCTGGAGGGCCTCCCAGGGGGAGTTGAGGGCCGGGATCGAGCTTGCTCTCGGCATGTGAAGAACAGACCATGGTGACCATCTGGGCATGGGGCGGCTCGGCGAGGGAGAATTCCAAAGTTTGGCTCCTCCCGAGGTCTCGGCCATGGTGTTTTCCGGCGACCCGGGCGGCTGGCCGGCGAGCATGGGTCACCCTCGGGTCCGAGTGGGTCGGGGTTAGAGGTTTGTGCAATCGATTGGCCATTGCCATGTGTAAAGTGGTTTGAATTAAAGTGGAATGGGGAAAGGGCTCAGTTTTGGGTCTAAATTGGGTCAACCCATTGGTTTGGGTTGGGTTCACCCTCCAAGGCCAATTTGGGCTGAAGGGAAAGTCACTTGGATCAGCTTGATTAGTGGGGTCAAGTCACAATCCAAGTACAATTAAGCTTAAGCAAGAGTTAGAGGAGACATGGGAGTGGTTAATCACTCTTAAGAGAATCATTAAAGGGTCCCCTCTTCTTGCCATTTTGGGCATGGTGACAAGTCAAACCCCCATGGCTTCATGTGGCTTGTCTATGGCTTGCATGGCTTGCATTTGGCTTGAGAAAAAGTTGACTTGTTTCATGAAAAAGGGTTTTAGAAATATTTGTCATTTAGGGGGTAATTTGGCATGAGGCTTAATTTGGAATTATTTGATGATGTGATTAGAACTTAGGGAATGGCTTTGATTAAATGGATGGCAAATGGAAATGTCATGTGGGCTTTAGGGCCAATTTTGGGCTTTTGTATTTGGTGGAAATGGGCTTTTAGGAAGGTTTAGGGAAGTGGGCTTTTAGGTTTGAAAATGAATTTATGGATAGAAATTTTGTAAAGAGGTTGGGCCAAATAATTGTTGAGTTTGGTTTAGGGATGTGTCATGAGTGGTTTGGAGTCAATTTGGTGTGATTTGGACTTGAATTGGTTTGAATTTGGGTTTAATTGGTAAGTGGGCCTATGTAGGTCAAATTGGGCTAACTTGGGCCAATGTTGGGCTAGAGTTGAAATTGATGTAAAATTAATGTTGGGAAATGTTTATGGGAGTGTTTCAAAGAGGTTTTGGCTTTGATGGGTTTTGATTTTGGGATTTGGGCTCATTTGGGCTAGGTTTGGGTTTAGGTCGAAAATGGGCCTTTTAATTTTGGGTTGAATTTGAGTGGGGTTTGGGTCTAAATTTTGGGCAAATCATGTTAGTGTTTTGTTTATGGGGATGTCAAGGAAGGTTTAGAAAAGATTTGGGGTTAATTGGAGTTGAATTGGGTGAGTTTGGGTTAAGTTTGGGTCATGGGTCCAAATTGGGCTTTAAGGCCAAAAGTGAAATTGGATCCAAATTTCAATCAAATTGGGCTTGGATTTGGTCTAGATTGGTGTTGGGGATGTTGAATTGAAGTTTAGAATTGAATTGGACCAGAATTTAGGTCAATTGGGTAGGTTAGGTTTGACATTGGGTTCACTTTAGGTTAAAATGGGTCGAATTGGGGGTTTTGATAAAAGTGGGGTAAATTGACAAAATTGGCCCATGGTGTAGTTGAACAAAATGAAATTGGGAATATTTGGGATTTTCTGGAATTTTCTGGGAATTTTCTGAATTTTTGGATTTTTTGGCTAAGAGGGGTATTTTGGGTATTTGGAGGGTATTGGGAGGTATTTTTGGAATTTTTGGTATTTTTGGGTATGGATGATCAATTTGAGTGATGTGGAAATGTTTGGGAATGATTTTTGGAGAATTTTGGGTGATTTGGAAATTTTGAGAAATTTGGGACTATTCGAGGGCTTTGGGTAGGTTAGCGGGTGTAGGGTCCGGGGGTCGAAAATTGAAAATTTGGAAAATTGAAGATTGGGTGGATGTAAGTGGAATAAAAGTCATTTTGGTTGAGCCATGAAGCCATATCAAGCCCACATGAGCCATGAAGGGACTCATTTGAGGCATTCACTATGTTGTTCCTAACCCTCTTAGCGAGGGCTTAGGGGTTAAGGACCATCCATGTGAATCACCTACATGAGTCAGGAGGTCAAGTCGGGTATGGGTGTGTTTTAGGAGGTGTGTGGAAGTGTAGTGTGTAGGTGTAGTGTGTGTGCAAGTCAACCCTTCACCAGACCAGGCCACCCAGGGCAGTCCTAAGGCCAAAGAGTCCTATAGGAACTCATCCTTTAAACTTCCACATTTGATTTCAACCCTCTAGGTGATTAGGGGTCTACGATCAAGTTTGTGGAGTTTGCGGGGAGTTTAGAAGTGGTTTGAATTTCTAAAAGGTGGGTCCCAATTCTAATCCTCTAAGATAGTCAAAGGAAAAGCCTAAGGCTAGATCCTAAGCACTAAAAGAAGAGGAGAAGACCTCATCGAAAATGAGGTCGACAAATGGACCCTGATAGGTGTGGTGAGTCGACGGAGCACACCGCGCGTATTGGTGTTGAACGAAGCGATCAATAAAACCAACACGGATGTCCAAGTAACAAACTTAGGACGAAGTAGAAGAGCTTCGGTGGGGAGTGTCCAGTATATCTGCTGGGACTCGGAGATTCTTGAACTCTCGGCGGGGAAAGGAAAAGGAGGTGAATCCCAAATCACATGATGCGGGAGAATTTCGATTTAGATTTTATTTCGTTTCATGTTTAAGTCATGATGTGTGAGTTTAGATTTCAATTTGGAGTTTTAATTTAGATTGAAGTTTGTCAAGATTAATTTGAAGGGATTTGATTTGAAATGAAAATTGGAATTTTGAGGTTTTAGATGTAACATCTTCGACCCCAAAAGAAGATCGAATCGATTGGATTGGATCATTACAATGAGGAAAGATCTCGGAGTAATGCGGTATTGGATGTAAAATCCTTAACCTCAAGAGTTTGATTTTGATGTATTTCATTGCGATAGGGAAATGATCCTAAAGCGATACGATCTCGGATGTAAAATCCTTAACCCAGGAATTTGATTTGATGTATTTCGGTGCGATAGGGAAAGAATCCTAAAGCGAGTGCGGTCTTGGATGTAAAATCCTCGACCCAAGAGTTTGAATTTGATGTATTTCGAGTGCAATAGGGAAAGAATCCTAAAGCGAGTGCAGTCTTGGATGTAAAATCCTCGACCCAAAAGTTTGAATTTGATGTATTTCAGTGCAATAGGGAAAGAATCCTAAAGCGGTGCAGTCTTGGATGTAAAATCCTCGACCCAAAAGTTTGAATTTGATGTATTTCAGTGCAATAGGGAAAGAATCCTAAAGCAGTGCAGTCTTGGATGTAAAATCCTCGACCCAAGAGTTTGAATTTGATGTATTTCGAGTGCAATAGGGAAAGAATCCTCAAAGCGAGTGCGAGTCTTGGATGTAAAATCCTCGACCCAAAAGTTTGAATTTGATGTATTTCGGTGCGATAGGGAAAGAATCCTAAAGCGAGTGCGAGTCTTGGATGTAAAATCCTCGACCCAAAAGTTTGAATTTGATGTATTTCGAGTGCAATAGGGAAAGAATCCTAAAGCGATGCGGTCTTGGATGTAAAATCCTCGACCCGAAAGTTTGAATTTGATGTATTTCGGTGCGATAGGAAGAGAATCCTAAAGCGAGTGCGGTCTTGGATGTAAAATCCTCGACCCAAAAGTTTGAATTTGATGTATTTCGGTGCGATAGGAAAAGAATCCTAAAGCGAGTGCGGTATCGGATGTAAAATCCTCGACCTCGAAAAGTTGATTTTGATGGTAATTGACTTTGCAACGATTTGTAATGTTGATCTTGAAAAGTGTGGAATTTTGGATGTTTCGAGAATTCTCGACTGAAAGTTGTAATTTGATGACTTTCATGGATAGGAAAAGAATCTAGGAGTGAATATGTAGATGTTACATATCCTCGATCCGAAAAGTTGATTGAAGTTGATTGATTTGGGTTGAATGTGATTCTCGCCATCAGATTCGATCGTGTCAGATGGAATCGACAGCTTCGATTCCTGAAGATGTGGAGAGAGTAGAATGAGGTTGGACTTCGAGATTTGGAAGTGGTAAGTTTGAATTTATTGAGGTTTGATGTGAGATTCGGAAAGATCGAATTTGAAATTTGAAATTTGATTTGAGATTTGATTTGAAATTTGGAAAGATTGACATTTGAAATTTGATTGAGAATTTGATTTAACATTTATGTTGATTTTGTTTATCTTTTAATGATTCAAATTTTATTTTATCGTTTATTTAATGTTCATGTGAATTTGGTGTTTGTCATTTTTTAGATTTTTTTTTTAAGGAAAGTTTTCTTTTATTTTCTTTTTTTTATTTCTTTTCTGTTCTTTGTTCGAAGTTCATTTAACTTTAATGGCGTTTCCCAATCAATTTGCACAAAAGAGGTGAAGGCCAAAAATGTGACATGGTCACTTTCATTCCAATCATGTAGAAGATACATCATACATCTTGATCCGGAATATATTCTCATACAATCCATGTAAACTCGAAACGGATCGTGTATGATCTTTGTCGATCCATCCAAAGAAGCATCCGTCAAAAATCCATGTACGAATAGTGGGGTACATGGTCGATAACATCACCTTCCAAGCCATCCTTGGCAAGGATGCCGTATGGATGTACATTGGAGGTGTGATATTTTCCATGTAACTCACGAGCTCGTAAGGCCGGAGGCTCTCTAGCTCCGGGTCCGTGCTGGAAATGGTAAGGTGTCTTTCTGTCGTCCATCCTTCGAAAGTAAGCCGAGATCCGCTTCATTGGTACTCCTGGTATGCAATGCTTAGCGATATCCGCTCCGTTGCCCTTCGGTATCATGACGGAACCTACCGGTAAAGGTATCTTCACCGGCCCTCGGAACTCACCCGGACCTCGCTATCCGGAGGTCGGATCCGAACATGATGTTACACTCGCTCGGGAAAGAGGCGTGCGAAAGGTCCGACAAAGTCGTGGTGATCTATGTGTGGGGGTATACGGTCACCTCGTTTGTAGATGTTGATGATGCAGCTATTGGGTATGCAATCTGTCGGCAGTACCCTCCATGTTATCAATCTCTTTACCATTCTCTTGATGACTAATGGCATCGGATCCACTTGTCCATGACGGAGTATTCCGGTGGGTTTCCCTTCTCGTCCTCCGCAAAGTTGTAACAAGCATCCACATTGTATTGTGATTCTTCCTTTCCCCGGCATCCATCTCCGGGGTTCGAGTATGTGTTTTCCCTTAGGCGGCCCGCTCGGCCCATTCTTTTCAAATCCCGGATGCAATCCACGATTCTGTCGTCGTTCATACTCCGAGAATACGTACGTATGTAGCTCGAGGCCCTCCAGTATATTGATTCTTCGCCTCTAATTCTCTCGAAGTATTCAAAGGTTTTCTTTTCAACATTCGCATTCTCTCCGGCTCGTATTCGGAATGATGCACGGATGGCGAGGCCCGGTGACGTATTGTGGAATATACGGTTCAATCCCTTCACGTTCTCCACGCATACCTCGGCTCCTCGGGGATGATGCCTGTCGGGACATCCCCGGGGTTGCTTCGCAACAAGGTCATGCATCATTGGTGGTTCTATCCGGTGGCGTGGTAGCCTTCTTTCTTCGATTTTCCGAAGATTTCCACAGTTCTTTCGTCATCCTAGGAGCTGGCCTCCTTTCTTCGGGTTCTCGGTGAACCGATGTCCTTGAAGTGTATGCAACGACATTAGCAACTGCCTCGTCGTCGCCGGTCCGCGACTAGTTTTGTTAACATCTTACGGATACGGCGATTCTTATTTCTTCGTTGCGTTGCTTGTGAGAGTAGCTCTTCGAACTTCTTGAATCTCTGTGGGCGCGGCGCCGACAAGCCCGCCCTCTGTCGTAGCGACTACGGACTTCATTTTCTTATCTTCTTCAATGTTTGTCTTTCTTTTCTTGTTCTTCGGATTGGTGGCTTGGGCCACCCACTTTCATCACTCGTATGTCCGGGCAGTTCTTCTCGGTCAGCCGGGACCCGGTCACTTTCCTCGTATCGTAGGCTCGCTCGGTGCGAAATCTGAGTCAATCTCGATTATCGCTCCATCTTTCACCCTCTTTTCATCTAGTGCAAGGCTTACGCCATTCTTAAAGTTCAGGACCAACCGCCCGTTCGACATTTCCCTGCGAAAAGACAAGGGAAAGGATCAGGGGCTGTACTAAGAACAAGAACATTAAGAAAATGTTTATTAAAGACATTTTTATTTTATTATATTTTTAAACTTAGCAGGAATGAAGTGGGATAAGATCAGGTAAGAGATTTTGATTTGGAAAAGAAAACAAGGAAAATTTTATTATCGGGATTTTATTTATTTTAGCACATTTTATTATTTTTGGGTTCGGACCCGGTCATAAGTAATCACTTCACCCGTGCTTCTAGGGATGGAAAGTTCATTCCTTCGAAACATCGGGTAGCGTAATACTTTTTCAAGTATCGTCCGTTGATCGGAAGCATATGTCGTTCTCCTCGGCGATTCACTAGGCGGTAGGAACCTCCCGAGTATGCTCGCTTCGACCACGAAACGGTCCTTCCCAGTGGGTTCAAATTTTCCTCCTATCTTGCGGTGTGCGAGGATAGGTCTTTTGAGAACGAGAACTAAATCACCAACTTTGAAGGTTCTTGGGCGGACCCGGTTTGTCATGGGCTTGAACCATCTTAGCTTGGTATAGTTCTAAATTCTGTTGCGCTGCAAGTCTTTTCCCTTCCGAGCTCTCTAATTCTTCGAGTCGTAATTTGGCGTTTTCTTCTGTTGTGATTTTATTTGCAACTGCAATTACGAGTGAAGGAAGCTGAACCTCTAAAGGTAACACTTGCCTCGGACCCATACACCGGAGCGTAAGGTGTAGTTTGAGTAGGAGTTATGAAGGTTGTCCGGTAGGCCCATAAGGCTTCTAACAACTTCTCGTGCCAATTTCTCTTATTGTCGTCTAAAGTCTTCTTTAAAATTTGAACGAGAGTTTTATTAAAAGCCTCAGCGAGGCCGTTTGCTCTTGGGTAGTAAATTGTTGAGTATCGCCAGTCGATTCCGTGTCTCCTGACAAAATTGTTGATTTGTGTGCTTCTGAATGCTGACCCATTATCCGAGATGATCTGCGCGGCACTCCGAAACGGTAAACAACTTGGTTCTTGAAAAATTGTAGTACGTGATGTGCTTTCACTTCTCTAAGTGGAGCCGCCTCGCCCGCTTGGAAAAGTAATCCGTAGCCGCAAGAATGAAGCGATGTCCTTTTGACGATGGTGGTTCTATTGGACCCACTATATCCGTGCCCCAACATTCGAATGGCCACGATGCGATTGTCGGATGTAGCACATTTGGGGGTTGGTGTAGAACCACTCCGTGCACTTGGCATTGATGACAGCTCTTGGCGATTTTCATGCAGTCGGTCATCATCGAGGGCCAGTAGTACCCTAGTCTTTTAATTTTCATTTTCATCTTTGGACCCGACTGGTGAGCGCCACAGAGTCCTGAATGTACCTCTTTAACAATTTCACGGGCCTCGGACCCGCTTAGGCATCTTAGCCACATTTGATCGAAAGACCTTCTGTATAACGTGTTGTTTATTAATGCGTAGGACATAGTTCTTTTCTTGATCTGATGGAGCTAGCGACCTATCATCTGGTAGCTTTCTGTTTGCGGGTAGTCCATCAATGGTCGTCGCCAATCTTCCGTGTTTTACATCGTCATTGCTGCAATCGATCCTTTTTCCTTTTCGATTTGTGTATCGTGTCTATGTCAAGTCGTGATAGGACTCGGCGTCCGTGAGCCGACACTTCCACCGATTCATCTTGCAAACGAGCAAATTCTTTTGCGAGACGAGCTAGCGCATCCGCTAAAGCGTTTTCTTTTACGGGAATTTTGTAGATTGTCACATTTGGAATTTGTTCCAACAAGTTTGTATGGCATCTCGGAAGTATTGCTCGAGTCTTGGTTTTAAAATTACGTATTGTCCGGCGATCTGTTGAATGATTAGCTGTGAATCCCCGTAGATGTTGATGTCCGTTATCCCCATTTGAATGGTTAATTCCGGTCCGTTATGAGGGCTTCGTATTCCGCTTCGTTGTTTGTACACGGCTCCGTCAAGTGGTAGGAGTATCTTAACATCCCCCGCTCCGGTGTTATAAAGATTAGCCCGATTCCCGCCTTACCGGGCACTATCACTTGCGATTCTTCGTCTTTGTGCGGCGAAGATGCTCCGTCGAAATATAATTCCCAACGTCGATCATCAAGGTCTTCTAGGTTCATTATTTGTTCATCCGGCAAGTCGTCATTGAGAGGAGATTCTGCCGCAAAGGGTGTCTTTGCGAGGAAGTCTGCTAAGACTTGTCCTTTTACGGCACGGAGAGGCACGAAAGTTATATCGAATTGCAATAATATCATCGACCATCCGGCAAGTCCGTCGGAAAGCGTTGGACGGGTCATCGAGTATTGCAATGGATTAAACTTCGAGATCGGGTTGACCTTATGAGAAAGCATGTAATGCCCGAGCTTTTGAGCGGCGAAGATCGGGGCCAAACAATGCTTTTCAATTGCGGGATACCTTATTTCCGTCGGCGATGAACGACGGCTTAAGTAGTAAAGAGCATTTTCTTTACCCTCATCATTGACTCAGGCTAACGGGGCTCCGAGAGAGTCGTCTAAAGCCGCGGTATAAAGTATTAGCGGTCTACACTGAGGCCGGGGCTGCTAAGACGGGAGGTGTCATTAAGTATTGTTTAATGTCCTCGAAGGCCCTCACGGCATTTCTCTTCCCGAATAAATTTGGCGTCCTTTTTAACTAGTGCCGAGAAAGGCCGACACCTACCGACGGGTTTGAGATAAAGCGTCGAAGATATGCCGGCTTCCCTTGAAAAGATCGTAGTTGTTTTAAGGTTTTGGGAGGCGGCATTTCTAAGATAGCTTTAATCTTTTCCGGGTCGATTTCAATTCCACGATGTCGGACAACGAATCCTAAGAATTTCCGGAGGTGACACCGAAGGCGCATTTTAAGGGATTCATCTTAAGGTTAAATTGTCTTAATCGTTCGAAAACAATTCTCAAATCATACAAGTGGTTGTCCTTTATTTTGCTTTTGATGACCACATCGTCCACGTAGCATTCGACTTGATTATGGATGAGATCATCAAAAATTCTTGTCATTGCTCTCCGGTAGGTTGCTCTGCGTTCTTCGATCCGAATGGCATCACGTGTGTAGCAAAATACTCCGATCGGCGTTACGAATGCTGTAAGCTTTTCGTCTTCCGGAGCCATTTTTATCCGGTTGTATCATGAAGATCCATCCATGAACGAGAATATTTCATGTGTTGAAGCGATGTCGATCATTAATTCTGGGATTGGTAGAGGGAATTCATCTTTTGGACATGCCTTGTTTAAATCTCTGAAGTCCACACAAATTCTGATCTGACCATTCTTCTTCCTGACTGGTACCACGTTGGCTAACCAAGTCGGGTATTGTTCTTCACGGACAAATTTAGCGTCTATTAGCTTTTTAACTTCAGCTATGACTTGTTGTTCGATTTCTAGACGCATTCTTCTGGGACCTTGTCTGACTGGAACAGAAGTAGGATCCACTCCTAGCTTATGGATTGCGACCTCTGGAGCTAAACCCGGCATCTCATCGTAGCTCCAAGCAAAACGAGTCTTTAAATTCCATTAATAACTTGATTATTTCTTCCGAGTCTTCTTTATTGAGTAAGGAGCTAACAAAGGTAGGTCTAGGCTCTTCGCTAGTACCTAAGTTAACTTCCGTTAACTCATCTATCGTAGATTTGATTTCTTCTTCGAATTCGGTGGAGCGTCTCCAATTTGTAAATCTTCGAGTTCGTCCGTAGTTTCCATGCGGTTTTCATTAGACTCGCAGTGACAACCAAGCAAAATTCGGTATCGTCGATCGATCCTATGTGCCGAATCCGAGACCATGTTTTGAGTTGGGTGGACGACCGGAGTTATTCCATAAATTTTCAAAACGTTGTGATTGACCTTTTGTCCATTGTCAGGTAAGAAACCACGCCGAATTAAATTTTGAACACAGGGAGAGTACCACTCAAAAGGCAATTCCATTAATTCGATGAAGTAGCATCTTCAAATTGTACATTATTTTCAATTTTGGAGGAAGAAGCACCACGGTAGAATTTGATGGGCTTTGCACCATCGCTACGTACCTCTTTGACCTCCATACCCTCGATCTTATTAGAATGGATCGGGGTCAGGGTCATAGTATGTACATAGTGGTTAATCTTCTCGTACATTGATTTATATTCTTCGTTTCTTTCATCTTCGAGAGGGATTTCGAATTGCGGCTTCTTCGACTTATTGTCGTTGCTTCTTGTTTGATTTCTTTTTCTTCTTCGAACTATCTTCCCAATCGACATTAATGGTTGGTTTCCTCCGTCCAATCGTCCTAACGTCTCTACCACGACCTCGTCCCCGGCCTCGACCTCGGATGCGAGTTGTGGAGAAACCTTCACCATCTCGCCGTAAGGGAGTGGTGAGTGACTCGTTGGACTAGAACTTCGGGTTCTTCGTTGTCCCGAACTTTCTTTGCTTCATTTGTTATGGTATCTACGGAGAAGATCGTTTTCTTCGGTGGTGCATAATAAGCTGCATCCTCGTGGATTCCAATTTCATGTACGGAGAATGGTTGTAAGTCACCTTTGATGCACTTGTTCCCCTCCACCG
Organism: Papilionanthe hookeriana x Papilionanthe teres; assembly: GCA_022702705.1. Classification (NCBI taxonomy): domain Eukaryota; kingdom Viridiplantae; phylum Streptophyta; class Magnoliopsida; order Asparagales; family Orchidaceae; genus Papilionanthe; species Papilionanthe hookeriana x Papilionanthe teres. The sequence goes on along the minus strand of CM040430.1, from coordinate 18,543,219 downwards.
TAGTATTTGATGCACCGATGTAGAGATGATGGTACCATCCTGTTTTCATGTATCCATGGTCGGCCCGATAGAGCGTTGAATGACGTTTCGAATCAATTATGTGAAATTTCGCGGTTGTCTTTGCTAAGTCACCGGTCTTCATCGATAGCGTTATTGATCCGAGGGCTCTTTCTCCTTTCCGGTTGAATCCTCTTAATAACATTTTGTCCGCCTCGAGCTCGCGGGCATCAATTTCCAAGTATGCTTAGCGTTCGAAGATTCATTATATTGATTGATGCTCCTGGATCCACCAATACTGCGGAGAGTGTAAACTTCCCAATTGTAAGCGAAATGTACAACGGTCGGTTGTGGTCTCGTCGTCCCAAGTAGTAGGTCGTTGTCCGTGAAGGTAACACCTCGTTGTTCCTTTAACGAGCAAACCTCATCTAAGGAATCTCCGGCCATTTGAGCTAAGCGAATTTCCGGATCGAGTAAGGCCTTGATCGGAGCTTCTCTCATCTCCTTTGATAAGATGAGAGCGTCGTAGATGCTCGGTTTGGTCGGTAGTTTCCTAAGATGAGCTAGCACGTTGTAGTCCACTTTGTTTTCATGTGTCTCTGCTTCTTCTCGAATGGGTATTCCTTCTGCCGGGTTGGTTCTTCCCGAACAACCACCGCTTTCCTTTGTCCTTTGGACCCATTCTCGGAGGTAGAACTTTTCCACTTCTTAAGTTGACTTCGTAATTTCTTCGAATCTATCGTTGAGCTCGCGGCGTCTCTTCTTGAATCGGAATGACGAGCTCTTCAGGATTAGCTTCGCAGTCCGAAGGCTCTAACTCTATCGTGATCGGAGCTCCTCGAAACTCGCGGATAGATTCGTTGCTTGTTGAACTCTCGTAGCCTCCTTGATGGATGTCTTCTTCGTTATTTTGCTTGTCGAGATCGTGTATGATTTGAGAATTGTCGTTGGTATCGAAATCGATATCCGGATTATCGTTAGTTACGTAATCGTTAGAAACGAGTCAAAACGTAGCCAACGCCATCACCCTTATCATTATATGATCCCACCGAAGTGAGTAGATAATCATACGAGTCGGGGGTTCGAGGGATTTCTCCCCGAATCGGAAACAACTATCCTAGGATAAGCGGCCCCTAGTCTAGCCTTAGGTGCCTCGGTCTTCTCTTCTTCGTCAATTTTCTTCTTTTCTTCAATCGTCTCCTGTTGAGGTGGTTCTTCTATCGCAAGTGATAGTACCGGCTTAACGAGGTTTCAAACTCGAATTGAAGCTCGCACCGAAGCGGTTTGGATGCTCGTCTAAAATCTTTTCGAAGACCTCGTCCAAGCGGTAGTCCATCCATCGTCGGTCGTATAGGGATCCATCGGAATGATGGGATCGGTCGAGACAACATTGACGGAACCTCCTTTACGGGGTTCCTTCATGTACTCCTTCGGGATCGTTATATTCCTTTCCGCAGGTTGTCATTGAGCCAACTTTTGAAGGTAATGCAATCTTCTATTTTGTGCCCAAGCATCCGGTGGTAAGGGCAAAAGTTGGGATCACCTTTCTTGTCGACTTCCTCCGGTCTCTTAGGCTCGGCAGTTGGAAATCCGGAGTCTTCATCGAACTACGGAACATTTTCGGCACTTGCTTCATTCTTGAACGGATATTCTCCGCTCAAAAGCTCTCTTAATGTACGTTGCGGACGAGGCGGTTGTTCATACTCGCGGAGATGATCGATAGCTGGGCCGGGGTTGCCGGTAATTCTGTTGTGGTTCGTTGCGGCCGTTACGGTGGTATTTGCATCGGTTGCTTGCCTTTGTCAACTGCTGCAACGATCCCGGATTTCTTTTCAAAAGTCTTTACAGGCTTTTGTTTATCTGTCTTGTCGGCGAAACTTAATTGCTTTGCCTCCTCTTGCAAGCTTCCGGCCTTGCTTAACAACTTCTCGAAAGTCTTAATAGTAAATCCTTTGAGGAGAAGTGCTATCGGGCCATGGATGCTTTTTAGTAAAATGCCGATCGCATGCTTTGCTCTTGTAGTTGTGGTTCACACTTCATGCTTAAGTTCCTCCATCGGAGTATGTAATCCACCAAAGTTTCATTCGGCTTTTGTTTCTCTACCACTAAATCACCTATAGTGATGTGGTGCTCGAGCTCCGGCGAATCGCTTGATGAAGAGGTTCTCTAGCTGCGAGAACGTCTTCACCGAACCATTTGGTAACTCGCATACCGGTCGAAGGCGATTCTGACGACTCGCTGACGAACTCGTCGGAAGAGTAATGCATCGCTCCCGCCGGCATTGCAACAACGCGGCACGAAAGTGTGCCACATGCCTTGTCGGGGTTCCGGTTCCGTCGAAGGTCTTGAACGGAGGTGGTACGAAGCCTTTCGGGTATTGGACGGCGTCGAATTCTTCCGGGTAAGGTCTACCCGTCCGAATGGATGTCCCGCTCTTCGATTGTGCTAAGGCTTCTCGCACTCGTTGTTCCACCAAGTTCTTGATATCCTTTTCGGGAATCATACTTTGTGTCGTATCCTTTTCAGTTGATCATCCCCATTGACGGACGTAATCTCCTTTCCTCCGTCTACGATGTGAATGACCTCCGGGGGTGTCTCTCCATGTGGTTGTACTTCGACTGCGGAGAGTGGCCGGAGCTACGGCCATCTCTTCCATCCTTTTCGCCATTTGAGCGATCGTGTCGTCTTTTTCACGAAGTTGCCTTCTCATCGGTTCCGGCTCCTCTCTTCTCGCGGCTGCGGGAGCACCTTGCGAAGCGCGATGAAGCTCGTGTTTCAACCATGTTGATTTCTCGCGTATTCGTCGTCCATGAATTCCGATGAATCAATCTCGTCTCCGAACTTTTCTTCTCTTTCTTTTGCCAATCGTCGGATATCGGTTCTCAACTTTTCCATGGCATCTTCTAGCGGGGCTTTCGTGTGTCTTCGTGGTTGTCGTGCGATAGGCTGCCGGGTCCCCTTCTCACGAGTCCCCTTCATCGCGGTAGCACTTTCTTCGATTCGAGTCTCCCGGCGAGACTTTCTTTCTCGAGTCGCTTGTTTCAATCTCAATCGCCCGAGTAGTGGGACGCCATACCATCCTTCGGCGGCGGAAGGTCTAGGACCGGATGGTCACGTCGGCCAAATGCTTTGGAAGGTGGTATCCTCCCTAATCTGTAATCCTGAGACGACAACGGGCGGACTAGCCTTCATTCTTTTACTTGGCTTTTCCGTCATGATGGCGGGTTCTACTCGGGGCCCAAGACGGGATTTTACTGGCACCCGTCCTATCCTTCGTAGAATTTCCGATACGGGGCAGTTTTCCTTCTTTGCTAACTTTTCTACCAAAGTTTGCGGTCGAGCAAACGGCGTAGTTCTAGTTCTTTTCTTGCGGCTATCGTTGTAATATGCGGGTCGTGGTAATGTGGCGACAATCTTACGAATATTTTCTTCATCTTCTGCGGCGGAGAGGGGATGAAACCCTGCTTCCTCCCAAGAGTGGTATGTATTCGGGCGGCGGTGTATATTACGGCGATTCCGGAATTTCCTCTAGGAAAGCAATTTCGGCGGCTACGGCTTCTTTAGCGATCCTTCTATTTTCGTTTCTCCTTTGGGTCTTTGTCGATGACGGAATCTTCGAACCTGGACCCGATTTCGAAAACGAAGGTCTTACAGGAAAATGCGTACCCTCCACGGTAACAGTGTCCATCATAATTACGGATTTCTTTCCCCTTTGATTTGGCAAAAGTCGGGGTAGGTGCGGAAACAACTAGACCGGTGGGGGTAGAGATAACGGTCCTTCTATGGACATCGGTACTCCTCTTAGTCGGGATCCTTTGCGGAGGAGGGAATTCTTGGGTCGACCTAAGGTTGAACTCGAGCGGCGGCTCCTCGGCTTCGGATACCTTGTTCATCGGTGCGAAAAGGAGACGTCGGTGATCTTGACGTTCGTGTTTTCAAATCCTTGTCCAAATCGGATGATTCCATTGTCGGGCGGCTCATCCTTATAGACGGCGAGGTCCGGTCCGTTGGTGAAGGAGAAAATCGGTTTGGGGCTTCCATTTCTGCAGGGTAGATTCGGTTTGTCGGTCCCAAGTTATGCTTCTTTTCTTTAGGACGAAAAGAAAGGAATTGAAAAGAGTCAGAACTCATTCATGTTCATGTATTTATAAGAAGGAATCACTTATTAAAAGAATCACTTATTAGAGGGTTTGTTTATTTAGAACGGAGTGTTCAAAGGTGTAGAGAAGGTAAGGAATGCGAATCGGAGTTGGAAGGGAAAAGAGAGTCTTAAGCAAGACTTCTCGACTCGAAGGACCACTCCTAAGCTAACACCTATTGGGGGTCCACCCCACCTCGAAATGAGGTAAAAGGATCTCGGAACCTCTCTGTTTAGGGGTGTCTAAACGAGTGGCTCCTAAATCCGAGAGAATGTTGGTTATACTTGTTCGAGGTGGAAATGAACATAGTATCCCGACGGAAAGAAGGGTAGTTTGATCCATAAGGGACATGGATGCACTACCGATTTTTGAAAGCGGAATTGTCGATTAGAATGGAGAGAGGAATTTTCCCAGCGGAGTCGCCGGAAGTTGTCGGCATATTTTTAGGTTGTGTGTATTTTGAAAAGGGGTCGCCTACAGAAGTTGTCGGCGAATTTTTAATTTAATTTAAATATAGATATAATTTAGAAAGTAGTATTTGATTTTTGAAAATAATTTTAAATTTGAAGATTTTAAGATATGAAATCAAACTGATCTCACATCCCGAATAGTTTACATAAACGAGCACCGCACCACAAGCCGTGTATCTATCCCTAAGGATAGACACACTCGCTTGATGATGGGGCTCGATTAAATAAACTAGAAGATTTGTGACATCCGTTTGGTCCGCGAACCAATTTTATAAGCCGACAAATTCCCTCGCTTAATATGAAAACATTAAACGGGGTTTATATTACTCAGGTTCTTTAAAATTCCCTATAAGGGCAAGCCCCTATAGTTAATTACATCTTAAGTGACGGGAATCACCTAAGAAAACTCTCGATAATAATCAATAATTACGCTCTCAAGAATTTCAAAGTTTAAGTTTTCAAAGGATTGAATTTTTGAATCTCGATAGGGAATGGATCAAGTTTGGAACATTTTATTTTGGGAATTCAAAGGAAGAAAAGTAGGAGAAATTATGGATTCGAAGTGAACTTCGATAATCTCCCGACTATCCTATTGTTTGGCTTGGATTTAGGAAAGTCCTAATGTTTATTTAATGTTTTAATCTTGCCAATTTTAATTAATTAGGGCTTATATTTATATGATAGAATCATACAAATAGCCTGGAAGATATGAGGGTTTATGTCATATCGGACGACTACCTCGGAATCCTAAGACCGGTTAGGGCTTAATTTGCAATGCAAATGCCTAACGAAGAGTTGAGGATTTATGTTGCACTAGTGCAAACTACCTCGAAGTCCTATGGCTTTGTTGTTTAATTCTAGGAAAGTTTTGCTTGAAGTAGGTTTCAGTTTTGCTGGCGACGATGGCCGTGCTGCCCACCATGCTCCGAGCTCCTTGTTGTTGCAGAGGTTTAGTTTTAGAAATCATAAATCAGGGGATGAGAAAAGTGTTTTGGTTTAGAGAAGTCTTAATTTCCAAGTGTTTTTTGTGTTTTAATTAAAACAAATCTTAAAGTTGATTATAACGACACCGGTTAAGATCCCACGGTTCCATCCTTCCGGCATCGTTATTTTTATCGGATTCACTTAGTCCAGATGAATTTGCTAAACTCAATCGAATGAGTTCCACACTTTCATTTAGACCGTGGGAAATCCCGTTAGCAACACGTAGGTTACATCATCCGAGGTATTCCCGATCATCCAACAAGACGTTTTAATTTAGTTGTAATTGTAGTTTTGTGTTCACGTTTGTGATTAAATTTTGAGTTGTCTTATATTTTGAAATGTTGTGGAGGTGAATTTTATCTTGTAGTGTCTTTTAATTTAGTTATGGGTTTCAGTTTTGGTTTCTGTCCTAAAGGTGTAGGTTTTCATGCAACTGTTGTTTTATCATGCAAGAAAAATAAGTGCGATGTAATTAAATAAGTTGCAGTAAAGTAAATCGCAATAAAATAAAAGCGTACCTGGATGGTCTTCCCGTCATCCCAAGCTGCACTTAAAACACAATTAGAATATTTAAGCAAGTTCCTAGGTAAAGCTAAGGGAAAGGGTTATGGTTTTCTACCAAGTTCCTAATCCTATGGCTAGTCATTTCCTATGACGTCTAGGTTCCTTGTGTTTTTAGTTTGAGGACGATTTTCTTCATCAAAGAATAACTAAGTTCAATTGTTCTTATAAATATCCTATCATATTGAGGAAGTGCTTAGGAAGGATCCTAAACATCTTTTCAATATTTCTAGGATTGTTTTAAGTCCAAGAGAATTTAATTATGTAAATGAATCGATCGTCCAGAGGTTTTCGATTTTGTTAACTTGCTCGATGAACTAGGACATTTGAATGTCCTATAAGTGAAGTAACATTTCATTTAATATTCCGTTTAGGAGTTATGATAACTAAAGCTCCTGAGGGCAAAATGATACTTAATGATTTGTGATGCAAATTTAAGTTCAAATTAATGATTTAAGTTTGGAATAGTGTTCAAGTTATTTTAGATTTATTTTTGAGTTCTTTATGTCTTAGGTGATGTTATTTAATTCAACTTAATTCAATTTAATTTAATTTAAATTTAATTCAATTTAACTCAATTTAGTTTGATTTGGTTTAATTTATTTAATTTAATTTAATTTAATTTAATTTAATTTAATTTAATTTAATTTAATTTAATTTAATTTTAATTTATTTAATTTAATTTAATTTATTTAATTCATGTAATTTAATTTAATTCAACTTTTTAATCTTAATCTTAATTTAATTTAATTTTTAATTTAATTTACTTAATTTAATTTAATTTTTAATTTGATTTAATTTAATTTTAATTGAAATTTTTGAAAGAGTTTAATGATTTAATTTTAGTTTAATGATTAAGTCTTTTAATATTTTAAATTTGAGTTATCATTTTAATTAAGAGTTGAATATTAATGAGATGATTAAATTTAGGGATTTTTTAAATTAAAGAATAAATCTCTTCCTAATAATATCCCTATTTTAATAATTCCAATTTTATTATTCTTCCAAATTTAATCGATTATTTAATTAAGGTTTAATCATTTTAAATTGCTTAATGGGTTTCTACCCTTTAGTTATTTAAATTTCAATCATCCAAATCAGATTAGGATCAAATATTTTACTTGTTAATTTTTTATTAAACCTAAAGTTTTAATTAAGGGTTAAAATTTTAATTACCATTTTGCCCTTTAAGCCTAATAATTTCATAACTCACTAAATTGAACCCAAATGAACTTGAAATTTTTATGTAACTTTACTCATATGTCAATAAAGACATGAGAGGAGAAAATGTGATTTTTCTGTATTTAATTTATTTATATAATTATTTTTAGTAGAAAATAGAGATTTTCAAGGAAAATTTGATAACATGACCAAGGGAAAGTTTCTGTCCTTAAGAAAATTAGGGGACATTCCTAATGACCAGAGGACCACTTGGACTAATTTTGGTGATTTTTTGAATTATATTATTTTTATTATAATTATTTTAAGTTTTAGAGTGTTAATTAATTTAAAAATAAAATAAATGTTGAAAAATGAATTTTATAATTTTTAAAATTCTCTCTGATATCAAGGATTCCAGAGAACCAAATTTTACAATTTTCTGATTTTTCTTTGATTTATTATAATTATTTTGGTGAAAATGCTAGAAAATACATTTTTTAATTTTAAAATTACCCTAGAGCTTTAAAAATTAATATCTCACCAAATAGGCCTAAGAAAAATATGGGGTTTGTTCCTAAGTGATTAAAATTCAAAATGTGACATTTTGGTGAATTTTATTATTTTTGTGATTTTTATTATTTTTTAATTATTAAAAATATTAAAATAATATTAAAAATCAACTTTTTTAGAAAATTAAAATTTTAATTTTCTTAAACTCCCCTGATATCAGAGAGACTCCAAAACCAATTTGGTGAATTTTTGAAAGATATTTTGAAAGTTATGAATTTTTAAAGTTTAAAATGACTAAGTGGCTTAATCAACCCAATTAGTGGGGCTAACCAAGTCCAATTGACCTCAAATTTTTATGGTGGGTTCCTCTAATCCTAAAGGTCAGTGGAGAATTGATTTCAAGTCAATTTTATGTATGGTTAGCTCTAATTAATTAGAGACCTATTTTGGGTGTTTAAGCCAATTAGGGTTATTTTAAGTGAATTAACTCAAGTCCTATTTTTCCTAGGGTTCTACGGGTCATAAGGAACATCACCAAATTTTCCTAGGATTTATTACACAACATGCTATTTATTGGAATTAAAATACTCTAAACAGTGACATGAATTTGAAAAATCAATAACTCTTCATAGGGATGGCCTCTGACTTTGGAAAATTCGGGGAATGTTCCCAAATTCGGAGGCTTCAAAGCCCTATGGTCTCATGCTATGATGAATTGTATGAATGCATGGAGAATTAAAACAATGCAGGGAGTAAATAATTAATTAAAATAAAATACTGGACAAAATTAATTAATTTCTTTTCCACATTATTCTCCTCTGTTCACTGAGCAAGAGGGTATTTTTATTTTATTTTTATGATTTTCCTACACAAAGTTATGAATTTTTGAAGTTTAGGGAATTAAATAAATAGATAATACCCCTAATTTTCTACTTATCCACGCGGCGCCAGCGAAACATCGGCAGCTCCGAAGGGGTACGTGTCGCGCTGTGATTGGGCGCCGCCATCCGAGTCGGCCGTCCCGGGCCCGCCGTATCGTTCCGTCTCCTCATCCGGCGCGATCCCCGGCCGTCCGTGCGCGCGTGTATTAAATGGACGGCATCCGTTCATCGTCCCCAAGTGTCCTCACCCGAGAGCCGTCCACACTAAATCCTTAATATCTCACTCGATACTCAATGGATTTTCATGTTCTTATGCTCTATGGATTCGTCTTGAAGAGACGAACACATCTATACGGTTATCATGCATTGAAATTAAGGCATTTGAAATGGAGAATCTCCGGAAGCTCGGGATGAAGAATTAGTTCATACCTTTGCTCGGAGAAGTGTGGCTTCGATCCGAGAGTTGTTGCACCTTCGATTGGATCCCAGCAAGCTCCGGATGAAGTCTCCTGGTCCAGTGAATTGTCTCAGATGTGATTTCGACCAAGCCCGATCACAAAGCTTGGAGGCCGGAGCAACCGGGTGGCTCGGAGATGGGGCTTTTGTCTGGTGGACACCTTCCCTTGGTGCGGTGAAGGTGTAGATCCAATTAATTTGGGGATTGGCTCACCGTGGAGAAGTGTCCTGGTTTTGGGTGGAATTTCGATTCCGAAATCGAGCTCGCGAGAGAAGAAATGGCGGTGGGATCTCACTTGGGATCAAGTGCTCTAAGTATGGAGAATGATGCGGAGCAATTTTGGCGCAGTTTCGGTAAGGTCCGGTTCGGCACCTCTTCATGGCCGAGAGGGTGAGGGGTTTAAATAGGAGAGGTCGGAGGGCCTCCCGGGGGAGTTGAGGGCTGGGATCGGCCTGCTCTTGGCATGTGAAGAACGAGCCATGGTGACCATTGGGCATGGGGCGGCTCGGCGAGGGAGAATTCCAAAGTTTGGCTCCTCCCAAGGTCTCGGCCATGGTGTTTTCCGGCGACCCGAGCGGGCGGCATGCGAGCATGGGTCACCCTCGGGTCCAGGTGGGTCGGGGTTAGAGGTTTGTGCAATCAATCGGCCATTGCCATGTGTAAAGTGGCTCGAATTAAAATGGAATGGGGGAGGGGTCATTTTGGCTTCAATTTGGTCAACCCATTGGTTTGGGTTGGGTTCACCCTCCAAGGCCAATTTGGGTGAAGGGAAAGTCACTTGGATCAGCTTGATTAGTGGGGTCAAGTCACAATCCAAGTACAATTAAGCTTAAGCGAGAGTTAGAGGAGACATGGGAGTGGTTAATCACTCTTAAGAGAATCATTAAAGGGTCCCCTCTTCTTGCCATTTTGGGCATGATGACAAGTCAAACCCCCCCATGGCTTCATGTGGCTTGTCTATGGCTTGCATGGCTTGCATTTGGCTTGAAAAAAAGTTGACTTGTTTCATGAAAAAGGGTTTTAGAAATATTTGTCATTTAGGGGGTAATTTGGCATGAGGCTTAATTTGGAATTATTTGATGATGTGATTAGAACTTAGGGAATGGCTTTGATTAAATGGATGGCAAATGGAAATGTCATGTGGGCTTTAAGGCCAATTTTGGGCTTTTGTATTTGGTGGAAATGGGCTCTTAGGAAGGTTTAGGGAAGTGGGCTTTTAGGTTTGAAAATGAATTTATGGATAGAAATTTTGTAAAGAGGTTGGGCCAAATAATTGTTGAGTTTGGTTTAAGGATGTGTCATGAGTGGTTTGGGGTCAATTTGGTGTGATTTGGACTTGAATTGGTTTGAATTTGGGTTTAATTGGTAAGTGGGCCTATGTAGGTCAAATTGGGCTAACTTGGGCCAATGTTGGGCTAGAGTTGAAATTGATGTAAAATTAATGTTGGGAAATGTTTATGGGAGTGTTTCAAAGAGGTTTTGGCTTTGATGGGTTTTGATTTTGGGATTTGGGCTCATTTGGGCTAGGTTTGGGTTTAGGTCGAAAATGGGCCTTTTAATTTTGGGTTGAATTTGAGTGGGGTTTGGGTCTAAATTTTGGGCAAATCATGTTAGTGTTTTGTTTATGGGGATGTCAAGGAAGGTTTAGAAAAGATTTGGGTTTAATTGGAGTTGAATTGGGTGAGTTTGGGTTAAGTTTGGGTCATGGGTCCAAATTGGGCTTTAAGGCCAAAAGTGAAATTGGATCCAAATTTCAATCAAATTGGGCTTGGATTTGGTCTAGATTGGTGTTGGGGATGTTGAATTGAAATTTAGAATTGAATTGGACCAGAATTTAGGTCAATTGGGTAGGTTAGGTTTGACATTGGGTTCACTTTAGGTTAAAATGGGTCAAATTGGGGGTTTTGATAAAAGTGGGGTAAATTGACAAAATTGGCCCATGGTGTAGTTGAACAAAATGAAATTGGGAATATTTGGGATTTTCTGGAATTTTCTGGGAATTTTCTGAATTTTTGGATTTTTTGGCTAAGAGGGGTATTTTGGGTATTTGAAGGGTATTGGGAGGTATTTTTGGAGTTTTTGGTATTTTTGGATATGGATGATCAGTTTGAGTGATGTGGAAATGTTTGGGAATGATTTTTGGAGAATTTTGGGTGATTTGGAAATTTTTCGAGAAATTTGGGCTATTCAGGGCTTTGGGTAGGTTAAGCGGGTATAGGGTCCCAGGGGTCAAAAATTGAAAATTTGGGAAATTGAAGATTGGGTGGATGTAAGTGGAAAGAAGTCATTTTGGTTGAGCCATGAAGCCATATCAAGCCCACATGAGCCATGAAGGGACTCATTTGAGGCATTCACTATGTTGTTCCTAACCCTCTTAGCCAAGGGCTTAGGGGTTAAGGACCATCCATGTGAATCACCTACATGAGTCAGGAGGTCAAGCCGGGTATGGGTGTGTTTTAGGAGGTGTGTGAAAGTGTAGTGTGTAGGTGTAGTGTGTGTGCAAGTCAACCCTTCACTGCGACCAGGGCCACCCGAGGCGATCCTAAGGCCAAAGAGTCCCATAGGAACTCATCCTTTAAACTTCCACATTTGATTTCAACCCTCTAGATGATTAGGGGTCTACGGTCAAGTTTGTGGAGTTTGCGGGGAGTTTAGGAGTGGTTTGAATTTCTAAAAGGTGGGTCCCAATTCTAATCCTCTAAGATAGTCGAAGGAAAAGCCTAAGGCTAGATCCTAAGCACTAAAAGAAGAGGAGAAGACCTCATCGAAAAATGAGGTCGACAAATGGACTCCCGATAGGTGTGGTGAGCTGACGGAGCACACCGCGCGTATTGGTGTTGACCGAAGCGATCAATAAAACCAACACGGATGTCCAAGTAACAAACTTAGGACGAAGTAGAAGAGCTTCGGTGGGGAGTGTCCGAGTATATCTCCGGAGCTCGGAGATTCTTGAACTCTCGGCTGGGGAAAGGAAAAGGAGGTGAATCCCAAATCACATGATCTGGGAGAATTTCGATTTAGATTTTATTTCGTTTCATGTTCAAGTCATGATGTGTGAGTTTAGATTTCAATTTGGAGTTTTAATTTAGATTGAAGTTTGTCAAGATTAATTTGAAGGAATTTGATTTGAAATGAAAATTGGAATTTTGAGGTTTTAGATGCAACATCTTCAACCCCAAAAGAAGATCGAATCGATTGGATTGGATCATTACAATGAGGAAAGATCTCAGAGTAATGCGGTATTGGATGTAAAATCCTTAACCTCAAGAGTTTGATTTTGATGTATTTCATTGCGATAGGGAAATGATCCTAAAGCAATGCGATCTCGGATATAAAATCCTTAACCCCGGAATTTGATTTGATGTATTTCAGTGCGATAGGGAAAGAATCCTAAAGCGGTGCGGTCTTGGATGTAAAATCCTCGACCCAAGAGTTTGAATTTGATGTATTTCGGTGCAATAGGGAAAGAATCCTAAAGCGAGTGCGATCTTGGATGTAAAATCCTCGACCCAAGAGTTTGAATTTGATGTATTTCGGTGCAATAGGGAAAGAATCCTAAAGCGAGTGCGGTCTTGGATGTAAAATCCTCGACCCAAAAGTTTAAATTTGATGTATTTCGGTGCGATAGGAAAGAATCCTAAAGCAGTGCGATCTTGGATGTAAAATCCTCGACCCAAAGGTTTGGATTTGATGTATTTCGATGCGATAGGGAAAGAATCCTAAAGCAGTGCGGTCTTGGATGTAAAATCCTCGACCCAAAAGTTTGAATTTGATGTATTTCGAGTGCGATAGGGAAAGAATCCTAAAGCGAGTGCGGTCTTGGATGTAAAATCCTCGACCCAAAAGTTTGAATTTGATGTATTTCAAGGTGCGATAGGGAAAGAATCCTAAAGCAGTGCAGTCTTGGATGTAAAATCCTCGACCCAAAGGTTTGAATTTGATGTATTTCAGTGCAATAGGAAGAGAATCCTAAAGCAGTGCAGTCTTGGATGTAAAATCCTCGACCCAAAAGTTGATTTTGATGTATTTCAGTGCAATAGGAAAAGAATCCTAAAGCAGTGCGGTATCGGATGTAAAATCCTCAACCTCAAAAAGTTGATTTTGATGGGTAATTGACTTTGCAACGATTTGTAATGTTGATTTGAAAAGTGTGGAATTTTGGTGTTTCGAGAATTTCATGAAAGTTGTAAAAGACTTTCATGGAAGGAAATAGATTAGGAGGGAATATGTAGATGTTACATATCCCATTCGAAGAGTTGATTGAAAGTTCTTGGTTTCGGGTTGAATGTGATTCCTCGCCATCGGATTCGATCCAGTGTCAATGGAATCAACCGCTTCCTTCCAGGACAAGGAGAGAGTAGAACAGGTTGGACTTCGATTTGGAAGGGTAAGTTTGAATTTGACTGAGGTTTGATGTGAGATCTGGAAAGATCGAATTTGAAATTTGAAATTTGATTGAGATTTGATTTGAAATTTGGAAAGATTGAATTTGAAATTTGATTGAGATTTTGTGGTCATTTTGTTTGTCTTTTATTGATTCAAATTTTATTTTATCGTGAATTTGGAGTTTATCATTTTTTTTTAAATTTTAAGGAAAGTTTTCTTTTATTTTTTTTGTTTCTTTTTACGTTCTTTGTTCGAAGTTCATTTAACTTTTAATGGCGTTTCCCAGTCAATTTGCACAAAAGAGGTGAAGGCCAAAATTGTGACATGGTCACTTTCATTCCAATCATGCTGAAGATACATCGTACAACTTGATCTGGAATACACATCTCATACAATCCATATAGACTCAAAACGGACTGTGTATGATCTTTGTCGATCCATCTAAAGAAGCATCCGTCGAAAAATCCATGTCCGAATAGTGGGGTACATGGTCGATAACATCACCTTCCAAGCCATCCTTGGCAAGGATGCCGTATGGATGTACATTGGAGGTGTGATATTTTCCATGTAACTCGCAGCTCGTAAGGCGGAGGCTCTCTAGCTCCGGGTCCGAGCTGGAAATGGCAAGGTGTCTTTCTGTCGTCCATCCTTCGAAAGTAACCGAGATCCGCTTCACTGGTACTCCCGGTATGCAATGCTTAGCGATATCTGCTCCGTTGCCCTTCAGTATCATGACGGAACCTACCGGTAAAGGTATCTTCACCGGCCCTCGGAACTCACTCCGGACCTGCTATCCGGAGGTCGGATCCGAACATGATGTTACACTCGCTCGGGAAAGAGACTCGTGCGAAAGGTCCGACAAAGTCGTGGTGATCTATGTGTGGGGGTATACGATCACCCTGCTTGTAGATGTTGATGATGCGAGCTATTGGGTATGCAATCCGCCGGCGAGTACTCTCCATGTTATCAATCTCTTTACCATTCTCTTGATGACTAATGGCATCGGATCCACTTGTCCATGACGGAGTATTCCCGGTGGGTTTCCCTTCTCGTCCTCCGCAAAGTTGTAACAGATCCACATTGTATTGTGATTCTTCCTTTCCACGGCATCCATCTCCGGGGTTCGAGTATGTATTTTCCCTTAGGCGGCCCGCTCGGCCCATTCTTTTCAAATCCCGGATGCAATCCACGATTTGCTGCTGTTCATACTCTGAGAATACGTCTGTATGTAGCTCGAGGCCCTCCAGTATATTGATTCTTCTGCCTCTAATTCTCTCGAAGTATTCAAAGGTTTTCTTTTCAACATTCTGCATTCTCTCCAACTCGTATTCGGAATGACTCGCAGATGGCGAGGCCCGGTGACGTACTTGTGGAATATACGGTTCAATCCCTTCACGTTCTCCTCGCATACCTCGGCTCCTCGGGGATGATGCCTGTCGGGACACCCCCGGGGTTGCTTCTGCAACAAGGTCATGCATCATTGGTGGTTCTATCCGGTGGCGTGGTAGCCTTCTTTCTTCTGATTTTCTGAAGATTTCCCTGGTTCTTTCTGTCATCCTAGGAGCTGGCCTCCTTTCTTCTGGTTCCTGGTGAACCGATGTCCTTGAAGTGTATGCACTGACATTAGCAACTGCCTCGTCGTGCTGATCCGCAGCTAGTTTTGTTAACATCTTACGGATACGGCGATTCTTATTTCTTCGTTGCGTTCGCTGTGAGAGTAGCTCTTCGAACTTCTTGAATCTCTGTGGGCGCGGTGCCGACAAGCTCGCCCTCTGTCGTAGCGACTACGGACTTCATTTTCTTATCTTCTTCAATATTTGTCTTTCTTTTCTTGTTCTTTGGATTGGTGGCTTGGGCCACCCACTTTCATCACTGTATGTCCGGGCAGTTCTTCTCGGTCAACCGGGACCCAGTCACTTTCCTCGTACTGTAGGCCTGCTGGTGCGAAATCTGAGTCAATCTCGATTACCGCTCCATCTTTCACCCTCTTTTCATCAAGTGCAAGGCTTACGCCATTCTTAAAGTTCAGGACCAACCGCCCGTTCGACATTTCCCTGTGAAAAGACAAGGGAAAGGATCAGGGGCTGTACTAAGAACAAGAACATTAAGAAAATGTTTATTAAAGACATTTTTATTTTATTATATTTTTAAACTTAGCAGGAATGAAGTGGGATAAGATCAGGTAAGAGATTTTGATTTGGAAAAGAAAACAAGGAAAATTTTATTATCGAGATTTTATTTATTTTAGCACATTTTATTATTTTTGGGTTCGGACCCGAGTCATAAGTAATCACTTCACCCGTGCTTCTAGGGATGGAAAGTTCATTCCTTCGAAACATCGGGTAGCGTAATACTTTTTCAAGTATCGTCCGTTGATCGGAAGCATATGTCGTTCTCCCCGGCAATTCACTAGCCGGTAGGAACCTCACGAGTATACTTGCTTCGACCACAAACGGTCCTTCCCAAGTGGGTTCAAATTTTCCTCCTATCTTGCGGTGTGCGAGGATAGGTCTTTTGAGAACGAGAACTAAATCACCAACTTTGAAGGTTCTTGGGCGGACCAGGTTTGTCATGGGCTTGAACCATCTTAGCTTGGTATAGTTCTAAATTCGTTGCGCTGCAAGTCTTTTCCCTTCCGGGCTCTCTAATTCTTCGAGTCGTAATTTGGCGTTTTCTTCGTTGTGATTTTATTTGCAAGCCGCAATTCCGAGTGAAGGAAGCTCGAACCTCTAAAGGTAACACTTGCCTCGGACCCATACACCGAGCGTAAGGTGTAGCTTGCGTAGGGGTTCGAAGGTTGTCCGGTAGGCCCATAAGGCTTCTAACAACTTCTCGTGCCAATTTCTCTTATTGTCGTCTAAAGTCTTCTTTAAAATTTGAACGAGAGTTTTATTAAAAGCCTCGGCAAGGCCGTTTGCTCTTGGGTAGTAAATTGTTGAATATCGCCAGTCGATTCCGTGTCTCCTGACAAAATTGTTGATTTGTGTGCTTCTGAATGCTGACCCATTATCCGAGATGATCCTGCGCGGCACTCCGAAACGGTAAACAACTTGGTTCTTGAAAAATTGTAGTACGTGATGTGCTTTCACTTCTCTAAGTGGAACTGCCTCTGCCCACTTGGAAAAGTAATCTGTAGCCGCAAGAATGAAGCGATGTCCTTTTGACGATGGTGGTTCTATTGGACCCACTATATCCGTGCCCCAACATTCAAATGGCCACGATGCAATTGTCGGATGTAGCACATTTGGGGGTTGGTGTAGAACCACTCCGTGCACTTGGCATTGGTGACAGCTCTTGGCGATTTTCATGCAATCGGTCATCATCGAGGGCCAGTAGTACCCTAGTCTTTTAATTTTCATTTTCATCTTTGGACCCGACTGGTGAGCGCCACAGAGTCCTGAATGTATCTCTTTAACAATTTCACGGGCCTCGGACCTGCTTAGGCATCTTAGCCACATTTGATCAAAAGACCTTCTGTATAACGTGTTGTTTATTAATGCGTAGGACAGAGTTCTTTTCTTGATCTGATGGGCTAACGACCTATCATCTGGTAGCTTTCCTATTTGCAGGTAGTCTATCAATGGGCGTCGCCAATCTTCCGTGTTTTCTGTCACTGTTGCAACTGATCCTTTTTCCTTTTCTGATTTGTGTATCGTGTCTATGTCAAGCTGTGATAGGACCTGGCGTCCGTGAACTGACACTTCCACCGATTCATCTTGCAAACAGGCAAATTCTTTTGCGAGACGAGCTAGCGCATCCGCTAAAGCGTTTTCTTTTCTGGGAATTTTGTAGATTGTCACATTTGGAATTTGTTCCAACAATTGTATGGCATACTGGAAGTATTGCTCGAGTCTTGGTTTTAAAATTCTGTATTGTCCGGCGATCTGTCGAATGATTAACTGTGAATCCCCGTAGATGTTGATGTCTGTTATCCCCATTTGAATGGTTAATTCCAGTCCCGTTATGAGGGCTTCGTATTCCGCTTCGTTGTTTGTACACGGCTCCGTCAAGTGGTAGGAGTATCTTAACATCCCCCGCTCCGGTGTTATAAAGATTAGCCCTATTCCTGCCTTACGGGCACTATCACTTGCGATTCTTCGTCTTTGTGCGTCGAAGATGCTCCGTCGAAATATAATTCCCAACGTCGATCATCATGGTCTTCTAGATTCATTATTTGTTCATCCGGCAAATCGTCATTGAGAGGAGATTCGCCGGCAAAGGGTGTCTTGCGAGGAAGTCCGCCGAGACTTGTCCTTTTACGGCACGGAGAGGCACGAAAGTTATATCGAATTGCAATAATATCATCGACCATCTGGCAAGTCTGCCGGAAAGCGTTGGGCGGGTCATCAAGTATTGCAATGGATTAAACTTCGAGATCAGGTTGACCTTATGAGAAAGCATGTAATGCCTGAGCTTTTGAGCGGCGAAGATCAGGGCCAAAAAATGCTTTTCAATTGCGGGATACCTTATTTCCGTCGGCAGTAAACGACGGCTTAAGTAGTAGAGAGCATTTTCTTTTCCCTCATCATTGACCTGGGCTAACAGGGCTCCGAGAGAGTCGTCTAAAGCCGCGGTATAAAGTATTAGCGGTCTACACGAGGCCCGGGGCTGCTAAGACAGGAGGTGTCATTAAGTATTGTTTAATGTCCTCGAAGGCCCTCCGGCATTTCTCTTCCCAAATAAATTTGGCGTCCTTTTTAACTAGTGCCGAGAAAGGCTGACACCTACTCGACGAGGTTTGAGATAAAGCGTCGAAGATATGCCGGCTTCCTTGAAAAGATCGTAGTTGTTTTAAGGTTTTGGGAGGCGGCATTTCTAAGATAGCTTTAATCTTTTCCGGGTCGATTTCAATTCCACGATGTCGGACAACGAATCCTAAGAATTTCCCGGAGGTGACACCGAAGGCGCATTTTAAGGGATTCATCTTAAGGTTAAATTGTCTTAATCGTTCGAAAACAATTCTCAAATCATACAAGTGGTTGTCCTTTATTTTTCTTTTGATGACCACATCGTCCACGTAGCATTCGACTTGATTATGGATGAGATCATCAAAAATTCTTGTCATTGCTCTTCGGTAGGTTGCTCCTGCGTTCTTCAATCCGAATGGCATCACGGTGTAGCAAAATACTCCGATCGGCGTTCTGAATGCTGTAAGCTTTTCGTCTTCTGGAGCCATTTTTATCTGGTTGTATCCTGAAGATCCATCCATGAACGAGAATATTTCATGTGTTGAAGCGATGTCGATCATTAATTCTGGGATTGGTAGAGGGAATTCATCTTTTGGACATGCCTTGTTTAAATCTCTGAAGTCCACACAAATCCTGATCTGACCATTCTTCTTCCTGATCGGTACCACGTTGGCTAACCAAGTCGGGTATTGTTCTTCACGGACAAATTTAGCGTCTATTAGCTTTTTAACTTCAGCTATGACTTGTTGTTCGATTTCTAGACACATTCTTCCGGGACCTTGTCCGATCGGAACGAAGTCGGATCCACCCCTAGCTTATGGATCGCGACCTCCGGAGCTAAACCTGGCATCTCATCGTAGCTCCAAGCAAAACAGTCTTTAAATTCCATTAATAACTTGATTATTTCTTCTGAGTCTTCTTTATTGAGTAAGGAGCTAACAAAGGTAGGTTTAGGCTCTTCGCTAGTACCTAAGTTAACTTCCGTTAACTCATCTATCGTAGATTTGATTCCTTCTTCGAATTCTGGTGGAGCGTCTCCAATTTGTAAATCTTCGAGTTCGTCCGTAGTTTCCATGCAGTTTTCATTAGACTCGCAGGTGACAACCAAGCAAAATTCAGTATCGTCAACTGATCCTATTGTGCCGAATCCGAGACCATGTTTTGAGTTGGGTGGACGACCGGAGTTATTCCATAAATTTTCAAAACGTTGTGATTGACCTTTTGTCCATTGTCTAGGTAAGAAACCACGCTGAATTAAATTTTGAACACAGGGAGAGTACCACTCAAAAGGCAATTCCATTAATTCGATGAAGTAGCATCTTCAAATTGTACATTATTTTCAGTTTTGGAGGAAGAAGCACCACGGTAGAATTTGATGGGCTTTGCACCATCGCTACGTACCTCTTTGACCTCCATACCCTCGATCTTATTAGAATGGATCGGGGTCAGGGTCAGGGTATGTACATAGTGGTTAATCTTCTCGTACATTGATTTATATTCTTCGTTTCTTTCATCTTCAATAGGGATTTTGAATTGCGGCTTCTTCCGACTTATTGTCGCTGCTTCTTGTTTGATTTCTTTTTCTTCTTCAGAACTATCTTCCCAATCGACATTAATGGTTGGTTTCCTCTGTCCAATCGTCCTAACGTCTCTACCACGACCTCGTCCCCGGCCTCGACCTCGGATGCGAGTTGTGGAGAAACCTTCACCATCTCGCCGTAAGGGAGTGGTGAGTGACTCGTTGGACTAGAACTTCGGGTTCTTCGTTGTCCCGAACTTTCTTTGCTTCATTTGTTATGGTATCTCCGGAGAAGATCGTTTTCTTCGGTGGTGCATAATAAAGCTGCATCCTCGTGGATTCCAATTTCATGCACGGAGAATGGTTGTAAGTCACCTTTGATGCACTGTTCCCCTCCACCGTAGTATTTGATGCACTGATGTAGAGATGATGGTACCATCCTGTTTTCATGTATCCATGGTCGGCCTAGTAGAGCGTTGAATGACGTTTCTGAATCAATTATGTGAAATTTCGCGGTTGTCTTTGCTAAGTCACCGGTCTTCATCAGTAGCGTTATTGATCCGAGGGCTCTTTCTCCTTTCTGGTTGAATCCTCTTACTAACATTTTGTCCGCCTCGAGCTCGCGGGCATCAATTTCCAAGTATGCTAGCGTTCGAAGATTCATTATATTGATTGATGCTCCTGGATCCACCAATACTGCGGAGAGTGTAAACTTCCCAATTAGTAATCGAAATGTACAACGGTCGGTTGTGGTCCGCCATCCCAAGTAGTAGGTCGTTGTCCGTGAAGGTAACACCTCGTTGTTCCTTTAACGAGCAAACCTCATCTAAGGAATCTCCGGCCATTTGAGCTAAGCAAATTTCCGGATCAAGTAAGGCCTTGATCGAGCTTCTCTCATCTCCTTTGATAAGATGAGAGCGTCGTAGATGCTCGGTTGGTCGGTAGTTTCCTAAGATGAGCTAGCACGTTGTAGTCCACTTTGTTTTCATGTGTCTCTCGCTTCTTCTCGAATGGGTATTCCTTCTGCCGGGGTTGGTTCTTCCTGAACAACCACCTGCTTTCCTTTGTCCTTTGGACCCATTCTCGGAGGTAGAACTTTTCCACTTCTTAAGTTGACTTCTGTAATTTCTTCTGAATCTATTGTTGAGCTCGCCGGCGTCTCTTCTTGAATCGGAATGACAGGCTCTTCAGGATTAGCTTCAGAGTCTGAAGGCTCTAACTCTATCGTGACTGGAGCTCCTCGAAACTCGCAGATAGATTCGTTGCTTGTTGAACTCTCGTAGCCTCCTTGATGGATGTCTTCTTCGTTATTTTTCTTGTCGAGATCGTGTATGATTTGAGAATTGTCGTTGGTATCGAAATCGATATCCGGATTATCGTTAGTTACGTAATCGTTAGAAACGATCAAAACGTAGCCAACGCCATCACCCTTATCATTATATGATCCCACCGAAGTGAGTAGATAATCATACGGAGTCGGGGGTTCGAGGATTTCTCCCCAGAATCGGAAACAACTATCCTAGGATAAGCGGCCCCTAGTCTAGCCTTAGGTGCCTCGGTCTTCTCTTCTTCGTCAATTTTCTTCTTTTCTTCGATCGTCTCCTGTTGAGGTGGTTCTTCCATCGCAAGTGATAGTACCGGCTTAACGAGGTTTCAAACTCCGAATTGAAGCTCGCACCGAAGCGGTTTGGATGCTTCGTCTAAAATCTTTTTCGAAGACCTCGTCCAAGCGGTAGTCCATCCATCGTCGGTCGTATAGGGATCTATCGGAATGATGGGATCGGTCGAGACAACATTGACGGAACCTCCTTTACGGGGTTCCTTCATGTACTCCTTCGGGATCGTTATATTCCCTTTCCGCAGGTTGTCATTGAGCCAACTTTTGAAGGTAATGCAATCTTCTATTTTGTGCCCAAGCATCCGGTGGTAAGGGCAAAAGTTGGGATCACCTTTCTTGTCGACTTCTTCTGGTCTCTTAGGTTCTGGTAGTTGGAAATCTGGGGTCTTCATCAAACTACGGAACATTTTCGGCACTGCTTCATTCTTGAACGGATATTCTCTGCTCAAAAGCTCTCTTAATGTATGTTGCGGACGAGGCGGTTGTTCATACTGCGGAGATGACTGATAGCTGGGCCGGGGTTGCTCGGTAATTCTGTTGTGGTTCGTTGCGGCCGTTACGGTGGTATTTGCATCGGTTGCTTGCCTTTGTCAACTCGCTGCAACGATCCCGGATTTCTTTTCGAAAGTCTTTACAGGCTTTTGTTTATCTGTCTTGTCGGCGAAACTTAATTGCTTTGCCTCCTCTTGCAAGCTTCCGGCCTTGCTTAACAACTTCTCGAAAGTCTTGATAGTAAATCCTTTGAGGAGAAGTGCTATCGGGCCATGGATGCTTTTTAGTAAAATGCCGACTGCATGCTGCTCTTGTAGTTGTGGTTCACACTTCATGCTTAAGTTCCTCCATCGGAGTATGTAATCCACCAAAGTTTCATTCGGCTTTTGTTTCTCTACCACTAAATCACCTATAGTGATGTGGTGCCGAGCTCCGGCGAATCGCTTGATGAAGAGGTTCTCTAGCTGCGAGAACGTCTTCACCGAACCATTTGGTAATTCGCATACCGGTCGAAGGCGATTCTCGACGGACTGCCGACGAACTGTCGGAAGAGTAATGCATCGCTCCCGCCGGCATTGCAACAATCGGCACGAAAGTGTGCCACATGCCTGTCGGGGTTCCCGGTTCCGTCGAAGGTCTTGAACGGAGGTGGTACGAAGCCTTTCGGGTATTGGACAGCGTCGAATTCTTCGGGTAAGGTCTACCCGTCCGAATGGATGTCCCGCTCTTCGATTGTGCTAAGGCTTCTCGCACTTTGCTTGTTCCACCAAGTTCTTGATATCCTTTTCGGGAATCATACTTTGTGTCGTATCCTTTTCGGTCGATCATCCCCATTGACGGACGTAATTCCTTTCCTCCGTCTACGATGTGAATGACCTCACGGGGGTGTCTCTCTATGTGGTTGTACTTGACTGCGGAGAGTGGCCGGAGCTACGGCCATCTCTTCCATCCTTTTCGCCATTTGAGCGATCGTGTCGTCTTTTTCCCGAAGTTGCCTTCTCATCGGTTCCGGCTCCTCTCTTTCTGCGGTCGCAGGAGCACCTTGCGAAGCCGATGAAGCTCGTGTTTCAACCATGTTGATTTTCTGCGTATTCGTCGTCCATGAATTCCGATGAATCAATCTCGTCTCCGAACTTTTCTTCTCTTTCTTTTGCCAATCGTCGGATATCGGTTCTCAACTTTTCCATGGCATCTTCCAGCGGGGCTTTCTGTGTGTCTTCGTGGTTGTCGTGCGATAGCTGCCGGGTCCCCTTCTCACGAGTCCCCTTCATCGCGGTAGCACTTTCTTCAGATTCAAGTCTCCTGGCGAGACTTTCTTTCTCGGGCCGTCGTTTCAACCTCAATCGCCCAGGTAGTGGGACGCCATACCATCCTTCGCGTGCAGAAGGTCTAGGACCGGATGGTCCGTCGGCCAAATGCTTGGAAGGTGGTATCCTCCCTAATCCGTAATCCCGAGACGACAACGGGCGGACTAGCCTTCATTATTTTACTTGGCTTTTCCGTCATGATGGCGGGTTCTACTCGGGGCCCAAGACGGGATTTGACCGGCACCCGCCCTATCCTTCGTAGAATTTCGATACGGGGCGGTTTTCCTTCTTTGCTAACTTTTCTACCAAAGTTTGCGGTCGAGCAAACGGCGTAGTTCTAGTTCTTTTCTTGCGGCTATCGTTGTAATATGCGGGTCGTGGTAATGTGGCAGACAATCTTACGAATATTTTCTTCATCTTCTGCGGCGGAGAGGGGATGAAACCTGCTTCCTCCCAAGAGTGGTATGTATTCATGCGGCGGTGTATATTCCGGCGAGTTCGGAATTTCCTCTAGGAAAGCAATTTCGGCGGCTCCGGCTTCTTTAGCGATCCTTCATTTCCGTTTCTCCTTTGGGTCTTTGTCGGTGACGGAATCTTCGAACTCGGACCCGATTTCGAAAACGGAAGGTCTTACGAGAAAATCTGTACCCTCCACGGTAACGGTCCATCATAATTCGGATTTCTTTCCCCTTTGATTTGGCAAAAGTCGGGGTAGGTGCGAAACAACTAGACCGGTGGGGGTAGAGATAACGGTCCTTCTATGGACATCGGTACTCCTCTTAGTCGGGATCCTTTGCGGGGAGGGAATTCTTGGGTCGACCTAAGGTTGAACTCCAGCGGCGGCTCCTCGGCTTCGGATACCTTGTTCATCGGTGCGAAAAGGGAGACGTCGGTGATCTTGACGTTCGTGTTTTCAAATCCTTGTCCAAATCGGATGAATCCATTGTCGGGCAGCTCATCCTTATAGACGGCGAGGTCCAGATCCGTTGGTGAAGGAGAAAATCGGTTTGGGGCTTCCATTTCGCGGTGGTAGATTCGGTTTGTCAGTCCCAAGTTATGCTTCTTTTCTTTAGGACGAAAAGAAAGGAATTGAAAAGAGTCCGAACTCATTCATGTTCATGTATTTATAAGAAGGAATCACTTATTAAAAGAATCACTTTTTAGAGGGTTTGTTTATTTAGAACGGAGTGTTCAAAGGTGTAGAGAAGGTAAGGAATCTGAATCGGAGTTGGAAGGGAAAAGAGAGTCTTAAGCAAGACTTCTCGACTCGAAGGACCACTCCTAAACTAACACCTATTGGGGGTCCACCCCACCTCAGAAATGAGGTAAAAGGATCTCGGAACCTCTCTATTTAGGGGTGTCTAAACAGTGGCTCCTAAATCCGAGAGAATGTTGGTTATACTTGTTCAAGGTGGAAATGAACATAGTATCCCGACGGAAAGAAGGGTAGTTTGATCCATAAGGGACATGGATGCACTACCGATTTTTGAAAGCGGAATTGTTCGATTAGAATGGAGAGAGGAATTTTCCCCAGCGGAGTCGCCAGAAGTTGTCGGCATATTTTTAGGTTGTGTGTTTTGAAAAGGGGTCGCCTACAGAAGTTGTCGGCGAATTTTTAATTTAATTTAAATATAGATATAATTTAGAAAGTAGTATTTGATTTTTGAAAATAATTTTAAATTTGAAGATTTTAAGATATGAAATCAAACTGATCTCACATCCCGAATAGTTTACATAAACGAGCACCGCACCACAAACCGTGTATCTATCCCTAAGGATAGACACATCGCTTGATGATGGGGCTCGGTTAAATAAACTAGAAGATTTGTGACATCCGTTTGGTCCGCGAACCAATTTTATAAGCCGACAAATTCCCTCGCTTAATATGAAAACATTAAACGGGGTTTATATTACTCAGGTTCTTTAAAATTCCTATAAGGGCAAGCCCCTATAGTTAATTACATCTTAAGTGACGGGAATCACCTAAGAAAACTCTCGATAATAATCAATAATTCTCGCTCTCAAGAATTTCAAAGTTTAAGTTTTCAAAGGATTGAATTTTTGAATCTCAATAGGGAATGGATCAAGTTTGGAACATTTTATTTTGGGAATTCAAAGGAAGAAAAGTAGGAGAAATTATGGATTCGAAGTGAACTTCGATAATCTCCCGACTACCCTATTGTTTGGCTTGGATTTAGGAAAGTCCTAATGTTTATTTAATGTTTTAATCTTGCCAATTTTAATTAATTAGGGCTTATATTTATATGATAGAATCATACAAATAACTCGGAAGATATGAGGGTTTATGTCATATCGGACGACTACCTCGGAATCCTAAGACCGGTTAGGGCTTAATTTGCAATGCAAATGCCTAACGAAGAGTTGAGGATTTATGTTGCACTAGAGCAAACTACCTCGAAGTCCTATGGCTTTGTTGTTTAATTCTAGGGAAGTTTTGTCGAAGTAGGTTTCGGCTTTGTCGGCGACGATGGCCGTGCTGCCCACCATGCTCCGAGCTCCTTGTTGTTGCAGAGGTTTAGTTTTAGAAATCATAAATCGGGGGATGAGAAAAGTGTTTTGGTTTAGAGAAGTCTTAATTTCCAAGTGTTTTTTGTGTTTTAATTAAAACAAATCTTAAAGTTGATTATAACAACACCGGTTAAGATCCCACGGTTCCATCCTTCCGGCATCGTTATTTTTATCGGATTCACTTAGTCCGGATGAATTTGCTAAACTCAACCGAATGAGTTCCACACTTTCATTTAGACCGTGGTAAATCCCGTTAGCAACACGTAGGTTACATCATCCGAGGTATTCCCGATCATCCAACAAGACGTTTTAATTTAGTTGTAATTGTAGTTTTGTGTTACGTTTGTGATTAAATTTTGAGTTGTCTTATATTTTGAAATGTTGTGGAGGTGAATTTTATCTTGTAGTGTCTTTTAATTTAGTTATGGGTTTCAGTTTTGGTTTCTCGTCCTAAAGGTGTAGGTTTTCATGCAACTCGTTGTTTTATCATGCAAGAAAAATAAGTGCGATGTAATTAAATAAGTTGCCGTAAAGTAAATCGCAATAAAATAAAAGCTTACTCGGAGGGTCTTCCCGTCATCCCAAGCTGCACTTAAAACACAATTAGAATATTTAAGCAAGTTCCTAGGTAAAGCTAAGGGAAAGGGTTATGGTTTTCTACCAAGTTCCTAATCCTATAGCTTAGTCATTTCCTATGACGTCTAGGTTCCTTGTGTTTTTAGTTTGAGGACGATTTTCTTCATCAAAGAATAACTAAGTTCAATTGTTCTTATAAATATCCTATCATATTGAGGAGTGCTTAGGAAGGATCCTAAACATCTTTTCAATATTTCTAGGATTGTTTTAAGTCCAAGAGAATTTAATTATGTAAATGAATCGATCATCCGAGGTTTTCAGATTTTGTTAACTTGCTCAGTGAACTAGGACATTTGAATGTCCTATAAGTGAAGTAACATTTCATTTAATATTCTGTTTAGGAGTTATAATAACTAAAGCTCCTAGGGCAAAATGATACTTAATGATTTGTGATGCAAATTTAAGTTCAAATTAATGATTTAAGTTTGGAATAGTGTTCAAGTTATTTTAGATTTATTTTTGAGTTCTTTATGTCTTAGGTGATGTTATTTAATTCAACTTAATTCAATTTAATTAAATTAAATTTAATTCAATTTAACTCAATTTAGTTTGATTTGGTTTAATTTTTAATTTAATTTAATTTAATTTAATTTAATTTAATTTAATTTAATTTAATTTAATTTAATTTAATTTAATTTATTTAATTAATTTAATTTATTTAATTCATGTAATTTAATTTAATTCAACTTTTTAATCTTAATTTAATTTAATTTAATTTTAATTTAATTTACTTAATTTAATTTAATTTTTAATTTGATTTAATTTAATTTTAATTGAAATTTTTGAAAGAGTTTAATGATTTAATTTTAGTTTAATGATTAAGTCTTTTAATATTTTAAATTTGAGTTATCATTTTAATTAAGAGTTGAATATTAATGAGATGATTAAATTTAGGGATTTTTTAAATTAAAGAATAAATCTCTTCCTAATAATATCCCTATTTTAATAATTCCAATTTTATTATTCTTCCAAATTTAATCAATTATTTAATTAAGGTTTAATCATTTTAAATTGCTTAATGGGTTTCTACCCTTTAGTTATTTAAATTTCAATCATCCAAATCAGATTAGGATCAAATATTTTACTTGTTAATTTTTTATTAAACCTAAAGTTTTAATTAAGGGTTAAAATTTTAATTACCATTTTGCCCTTTAAGCCTAATAATTTCATAACTCACTAAATTGAACCCAAATGAACTTGAAATTTTTATGTGACTTCACTCATATGTCAATAAAGACATGAGAGGAGAAAATGTGATTTTTCTGTATTTAATTTATTTATATAATTATTTTTAGTAGAAAATAGAGATTTTCAAGGAAAATTTGATAACATGACCAAGGGAAAGTTTCTATCCTTAAGAAAATTAGGGGACATTGCTAATGACCAGAGGACCACTTGGACTAATTTTGGTGATTTTTTGAATTATATTATTTTTATTATAATTATTTTAAGTTTTAGAGTGTTAATTAATTTAAAAAATAAAATAAATGTTGAAAAATGAATTTTATAATTTTTAAAATTCTCTCTGATATCAAGGATTCCAGAGAACCAAATTTTACAATTTTCTGATTTTTCTTTGATTTATTATAATTATTTTGGTGAAAATGCTAGAAAATACATTTTTTAATTTTAAAATTACCCTAGAGCTTTAAAAATTAATATCTCACCAAATAGGCCTAAGAAAAATATGGGGTTTGTTCCTAAGTGATTAAAATTCAAAATGTGACATTTTGGCGAATTTTATTATTTTTGTGATTTTTATTATTTTTTAATTATTAAAAATATTAAAATAATATTAAAAATCAACTTTTTTAGAAAATTGAAATTTTAATTTTCTTAAACTCCCCTGATATCAGAGAGACTCCAAAACCAATTTGGTGAATTTTTGAAAGATATTTTGAAAGTTATGAATTTTTAAAGTTTAAAATGACTAAGTGGCTTAATCAACCCAATTAGTGGGGCTAACCAAGTCCAATTGACCTCAAATTTTTATGGTGGGTTCCTCTGATCCTAAAGGTCAGTGGAGAATTGATTTCAAGTCAATTTGATGTATGGTTAGCTCTAATTAATTAGAGACCTATTTTGGGTGTTTAAGCCAATTAGGGTTATTTTAAGTGAATTAACTCAAGTCCTATTTTTCCTAGGGTTCTCTGGTCATAAGGAACATCACCAAATTTTCCTAGGATTTATTACACAACATGCTATTTATTGGAATTAAAATACTCTAAACAGTGACATGAATTTGAAAAATCAATAACTCTTCATAGGGATGGCCTCGACTTTGGAAAATTCAGGGAATGTTCCCAAATTCGGAGGCTTCAAAGCCCTATGGTCTCATGCTATGATGAATTGTATGAATGCATGGAGAATTAAAACAATGCAGGGAGTAAATAATTAATTAAAAATAAAATACTGGACAAAATTAATTAATTTCTTTTCCACATTATTCTCCTCTCGTTCAACGAGCAAGAGGGTATTTTTATTTTATTTTTATGATTTTCCTACACAAAGTTATGAATTTTTGAAGTTTAGGGAATTAAATAAATAGAAAATACCCCTAATTTTCTACTTATCCACGCGGCGCCGCGCGAAACATCGGCAGCCTCCGAAGGGGTACGTGTCGCGCCGTGATTGGGCGCCGCCATCCGAGTCGGCCGTCCCGGGGCCCGCTGTATCGTTCCGTCTCCTCATCCGGCGCGATCCCGGCCGTCCGTGCGCGCGTGTATTAAATGGACGGCATCCGTTCATCGTCCCCAAGTGTCCTCACCCGAGAGCCGTCCACACTAAATCCTTAATATCTCACTCGATACTCAATGGATTTTCATGTTCTTATGCTCTATGGATTCGTCTTGAAGAGACGAACACATCTATACGGTTATCATGCATTGAAATTAAGGCATTTGAAATGGAGAATCTCCGGAAGCTCGGGATGAAGAATTAGTTCATACCTTTGCTCGGAGAAGTGTGGCTTCGATCCGAGAGTTGTTGCACCTTCGATTGGATCCCAGCAAGCTCCGGATGAAGTCTCCCGGTCCGGTGAATTGTCTCAGATGTGATTTCGACCAAGCCCGATCACAAAGCTTGGAGGCCGGAGCAACCGGGTGGCCTGGAGATGGGGCTTTTGCTGGTGGACACCTTCCCTTGGTCTGGTGAAGGTGTAGATCCAATCAATTTGGGGATTGGCTCACTGTGGAGAAGTGTCCTGGTTTTGGGTGGAATTTCAATTCTGAAATTGAGCTCACAGAGAAGAAATGGCAGGGGGATCTCACTGGGGATCAAGTGCTCTAAGTATGGAGAATGATCTGGAGCAATTTTGGCAGAGTTTCAGTAAGGTCTGGTTCAGCACCTCTTCATGGCCGAGAGGGTGAGGGGTTTAAATAGGAGAGGTTGGAGGGCCTCCCAGGGGGAGTTGAGGACTGGGATCAGCTGCTCTTGGCATGTGAAGAACAGCCATGGTGACCATTGGGCATGGGGCAGCTCAGCAAGGGAGAATTCCAAAGTTTGGCTCCTCCCAAGGTCTCGGCCATGGTGTTTTCCGGCGACCCGGGTGGCCGGCCGGCAGGCATGGGTCACCCTCGGGTCCAGGTGGGTCGGGGTTAGAGGTTTGTGCAATCGATCGGCCATTGCCATGTGTAAAGTGGCCGAATTAAAATGGAATGGGGGAGGGGTCATTTTGGCTTCAATTTGGTCAACCCATTGGTTTGGGTTGGGTTCACCCTCCAAGGCCAATTTGGGCTGAAGGGAAAGTCACTTGGATCGGCTTGATTAGTGGGGTCAAGTCACAATCCAAGTACAATTAAGCTTAAGCAAGAGTTAGAGGAGACATGGGAGTGGTTAATCACTCTTAAGAGAATCATTAAAGGGTCCCCTCTTCTTGCCATTTTGGGCATGATGACAAGTCAAACCCCCCCATGGCTTCATGTGGCTTGTCTATGGCTTGCATGGCTTGCATTTGGCTTGAAAAAAAGTTGACTTGTTTCATGAAAAAGGGTTTTAGAAATATTTGTCATTTAGGGGTAATTTGGCATGAGGCTTAATTTGGAATTATTTGATGATGTGATTAGAACTTAGGGAATGGCTTTGATTAAATGGATGGCAAATGGAAATGTCATGTGGGCTTTAAGGCCAATTTTGGGCTTTTGTATTTGGTGGAAATGGGCTCTTAGGAAGGTTTAGGGAAGTGGGCTTTTAGGTTTGAAAATGAATTTATGGATAGAAATTTTGTAAAGAGGTTGGGCCAAATAATTGTTGAGTTTGGTTTAAGGATGTGTCATGAGTGGTTTGGGGTCAATTTGGTGTGATTTGGACTTGAATTGGTTTGAATTTGGGTTTAATTGGTAAGTGGGCCTATGTAGGTCAAATTGGGCTAACTTGGGCCAATGTTGGGCTAGAGTTGAAATTGATGTAAAATTAATGTTAGGAAATGTTTATGGGAGTGTTTCAAAGAGGTTTTGGCTTTGATGGGTTTTGATTTTGGGATTTGGGCTCATTTGGGCTAGGTTTGGGTTTAGGTTAAAAATGGGCCTTTTAATTTTGGGTTGAATTTGAGTGGGGTTTGGGTCTAAATTTTGGGCAAATCATGTTAGTGTTTTGTTTATGGGGATGTCAAGGAAGGTTTAGAAAAGATTTGGGTTTAATTGGAGTTGAATTGGGTGAGTTTGGGTTAAGTTTGGGTCATGGGTCCAAATTGGGCTTTAAGGCCAAAAGTGAAATTGGATCCAAATTTCAATCAAATTGGGATTGGATTTGGTCTAGATTGGTGTTGGGGATGTTGAATTGAAATTTAGAATTGAATTGGACCAGAATTTAGGTCAATTGGGTAGGTTAGGTTTGACATTGGGTTCACTTTAGGTTAAAATGGGTCAAATTGGGGGTTTTGATAAAAGTGGGGTAAATTGACAAAATTGGCCCATGGTGTAGTTGAACAAAATGAAATTGGGAATATTTGGGATTTTCTGGAATTTTCTGGGAATTTTCTGAATTTTTGGATTTTTTGGCTAAGAGGGGTATTTTGGGTATTTGAAGGGTATTGGGAGGTATTTTTGGAGTTTTTGGTATTTTTGGATATGGATGATCAGTTTGAGTGATGTGGAAATGTTTGGGAATGATTTTTGGAGAATTTTGGGTGATTTGGAAATTTTTTGAGAAATTTGGGCTATTCAGGGCTTTGGGTAGGTTAAGCGGGTATAGGGTCCCGGGGTCAAAAATTGAAAATTTGGGAAATTGAAGATTGGGTGGATGTAAGTGGAAAGAAGTCATTTTGGTTGAGCCATGAAGCCATATCAAGCCAACATGAGCCATGAAGGGACTCATTTGAGGCATTCACCATGTTGTTCCTAACCCTCTTAGTCAAGGGCTTAGGGGTTAAGGACCATCCATGTGAATCACCTACATGAGTCAGGAGGTCAAGTCAGGTATGGGTGTGTTTTAGGAGGTGTGTGAAAGTGTAGTGTGTAGGTGTAGTGTGTGTGCAAGTCAACCCTTCACCAGACCAGGCCACCCAGGGCGATCCTAAGGCCAAAGAGTCCTATAGGAACTCATCCTTTAAACTTCCACATTTGATTTCAACCCTCTAGATGATTAGGGGTCTACAGTCAAGTTTGTGGAGTTTGCAGGGAGTTTAGGAGTGGTTTGAATTTCTAAAAAGGTGGGTCCCAATTCTAATCCTCTAAGATAGTCAAAGGAAAAGCCTAAGGCTAGATCCTAAGCACTAAAAGAAGAGGAGAAGACCTCATCAAAAAATGAGGTCAACATTGGTCAATTTAGAGGATCTTGGACAATTTGGGTGGTGAGGAACATTTTGGAATGATTTTTGGAGAAAATTGGGTAATTGGGGTAATTTTGGGAACTTTGGTCAAAATTAGGGTTGCTGGGATAATTTGGTAATTTGGTGGAGTTTATGGGTCAAAGGGTAAAAGTTGGGATTTTTGGTAAAATTGGGGTTGATTGAGGATGGCAATGGTGATACCCACCTATTTGAGTCATGGACCAAGGTAAATCCCACTTTGGATCCTCCATATGTTGGTTCTAGCCAAACCCTAGCCTAGGGCTAAGAGCTTGGGGGGAACCACTCACATGAGTTTCCAAAATAGTATGGGATATCAAGTATAGGCATGTTTAGTTTAGGGTTTGGTATAGTGAGTGTCAGTGTAGTGTAAGTGTAGAGTTTAGGTGTGTGTGTGTGTGTGAGCCTGACCCAGACTAGACCACCTAGGGTTTGTTCTATGACTTGACCATCCTATAGAGAACTCCTCTTGAGCTTCCTTATGATGAATCTCATCCTCCTAAGTACATAGAGGTTAGCCTTAAGCATATGAAACTCCAAGTGAAGCAAGGAAGCAGTTTCAATTTCTATGACGTAAGGGTTCCATTACTAGTCTTCTAGGATAATCACCAGAAAAATCCTATGGCTAGAACCTAGGCTCATAAAGAAAGACTAGACCTCAACAAAAGTGAGATCAACACACACTTCAAATATTCTTTCCATTCCATTGTGTAGGGCAAGTGTCTCTTGTTAAAAGTTTCTTTCCTACCCCGAGCAACATTGCTAGATCTTTCAAAGTCGGGAATGTGATATTTGGTATTTAGAAATGACTTTTTATATTTTCCCATTATAAGGGATATCCAGCGTTAACCAAATAATATTTCTTTGTTGCAAATACAATAATTAGTAATGAACTTAAAAAATATCTAAATATGATTAATAGTTGAAAAATTCTAGAAATGGGCGAGGGAAGTTGTGCTTTCAATTTATTGTGATAAAAGCAAATATACGATTGTTATATGCACTGCCTTCCTAACTAGTCATAAATTAAGTAAGCACATGTTGAAATCACATACAACGATCACATTTTGTGTCGGTAATCCACACCACTTAATAAATGTGACCATTTCATTATTAGGTAAATGTGCATTTACGTGCATTCCATCGATCACTCCAATACAATTCAAAAAATTTAAAAAGGTTGGGTGATTTACATTACTCATTTTGATTTATAAATGTAATGAGTAAAAAGCTTTACCTTAAAAAATGGCATATATCGTTGGTCATTTGCAAATATTTATTGGAGTTGTCTCAAATTTTTGATAATTTGGATTGATAATCTTTAATGACAAACTAAAAAGAGCTTTCAACCCCACTGGAAAGTATCTGTTGATTGTCTCCAATTAATGTTGAAATCACCTCATTGCTCCTCTCATTGATTCATTCTAACAAGACATTTTGCTAACACCTCTTTGGTTATCGTTCTACAGTAGCCATGAAGCCCACAATTTCTAAGTAATCCATCTAGAAGATCTATAAATATGGGTTGTGTTATACAAAACATTTTGTTAAATATTGTAAGGTGTTCTTCAAGTAGCTCCCCAACCCATTTATCACCAATGTAAGATGATGGCATTCAGAGAGATCGATCTACGTATGAGTTGTAGTACTCGTACATCAAACATATTACTACCTCAATTCTCCTTCTATGTCTCTCTATTTGTGAATAGAAGTTGAAAAATTGCTTTATTCGGGTAAGACATGTGAATCAAACAACTTTAATAAATTCGAATAACAAATTACAAAGTGTCTGATGAAAATAAAATCCAAAATAAGATTAAAATTGTTCCATGAAAAAAGAAAAAAACATGAAAATCATAAATCTAATAAACTTGCTAGAAAATAAATACAAGTAGTGTAAAGATAATTGAATAAAATCAATGGTCCCTATCGTCGTAAAAAAACAGTCAGAAGCCATTTTCATGAAGAACTCTCTACGGGATGGGTCCTCCAACAACTTCATGAAGTTCAAATAAAATGATATGTCCACATAAATTTCCAGAGTTGCCTCCAGAACTCGAATAACTTCTTTCAAGGGGGTCACTTATGAAGTCCCATGGTCACTGGTGCATGAAGTCACCAATTTTGATATTTGGCTTCTAATGAAATCATCTCTTTTTTTTATTTTATCGTTGGATGCTTTTACCTGCATGTGGATTCCACTTCATTCTGGTTTGGGCTTGAGCATTCACTAGAGTCAGTTGCTTGCTCGGCATCCAAGTTATCATGTATACCTGCAAACCCTTTCTCACTAGGGGTCAAGGTATTAGTCCTCATTTCCACAACCTAACCAAACATATAATCCAACTTTTCTTACAGATCAGGCTCAATACCAGTAAATTGAATTTCTTGTCGGCGAGCATTACTTGCAATATAAGGGGATGTGTATATGTTTGTACTGTTTTATGGAAGTCATACATGGATATGTTGTCACCTCCATTCTCTCAGCCCACCATTTTCTGTAGCATCAATAGTTCGTTTTGATTGGATCATAGCCCAAGGCTGTGGATCCTCTTCCTTCTACATATTTCAGTCCTTTTTCAACTAATGCCACTTGTTCTTCAGCTGCATCCTATCGTATTCCCATCCCGTCATTTTCTTGAACATTTTTATAATATTTTGTCACCCTTCCGTATAAAAATAGGTGGTTGGCTGATACACCTAAAATATATAATATTTTTATGCACATTTTTATATCTATTTTTTATGATATTCCACTTTAATGGAATGTATTTTGTGTATTTTTCTTGCAGATATGATTAAATGGTTGGTTATGATAAAATGAGTGAAAAAAGACCAAATTTGGAGAATTGAAGAAATGTGCAAAATAGATCTGTGGCGGCTAAGCGCCTGGATCTGCGCTTACGCGCCAGAGCCTCACGTCTATGCGCCCAAACCTGGAGCTGACAAGCCAGAAGCCTCGCAGCTAAGAGCCGAGACCTCACGCTTATGCGCGATAGTTACTAAAGAGGAATTATTTAATTTTTGGTGCCATTTTGAAGAGGTGTTTGAGGTATCTCTTAGTACAAACATTGGTAACTTCCTATCGGTGCCAAAATTAAATTAAATTACTCTTGAATGGATGCATATCTTAGAGGATTCATTGAATCTGGACACAATTTACCGAGATATGAAGGCATCTGTTGGAAAAATATAAAAAGAGGACTTGAAGAACAAAAAAGTGGTTTTTGTTAGAGGGTGTGTAGTTTATGTTTATTGTGTAGGCGAGTAACACCACTCCACTTCACCATTTCTACTTACTTTAATATAGTTTGTATTAAGATTAGAAGTGAGATTTGGAATCATTAGAGTTGGGCGCCAACCTCTAAGGAGTATTGTAAGGAAAAATAAAGTTTTCAAAGGAATTTCAAGTGTTTGGTGGCGAGGATATTCAGATAAGTCTTTATCTTTGTTATTACATTTCGTTTTAATTAAGTCTTCTTGTGTTTTCACTATGATTTATACTTTTAGACCAAGTTGTGATTGTATTTTCTCAATGAATTCTGAGAATTTTTCTTTATCTTTTTCCTTAAAATGATGAAGTAATAAAGTTATGGAAGGATGTTGTGTGAAGTATAAGAAATCAATGTTGGAAGAAGTTGTGATGATTTAAAATTTTGCACTTCATACTTCTTTATTTGGCCAATTAAGATGTTAATATTTGTTGTGAGAACATGTAAGAATTAGTATGGTATTGTCTCAGTCAATAATTGGTAAGGATCATATGAGATTATATGGGTGAGAATGTAATCCATATAATTAAGTGCAAATAAAAATGGAGATATACTTTGATGAGTATAGAATTAGAGGAATTTAGAGTGACAAGCTAAAGCTCTCAATTCGATTTATTGTTTTATATTTTGATATGAGATGTTAGCCCCCAAGTGGAGGGAGAAGAGGAAACTCTAGAGTGAGAGCTAATATTCCTGCTTAGCCCGTCTTCAAGATTAATAAAACAATAGATTAACCTATGTTCTTTATAGCATCTCTAGTGAGGGTAAAGAATATAATTGCTCCTATTTGGCACAACACATTTTAGATACTTCCACAACAAAATTTCATATCTTGTTATTGATTCATAATAAGGAAAAATATATTTTATTTGTATTTGCTTTAATTTTACAAAAATCTAGTTAAAGTAATTGTTTGCTTTCAATTCAAATTATAAAAATTACCAAAAAGAATCAAACTTTCTTTCCTAGCATATTATCAATAACTTGAGTAAGATCTTTCTAAAAAATAAAAAAATTATTTTTTTGATTTCTTTATTAAGATTATTTAACATTTTTTTCCCTGTGAGTTCGATATCTCGGGGCTTAATTAGAAATTCATATATTACTTGATAACGATATGTATAATTGCGTAGAATCCCATTTTATAATATCAATTAAATCCCTTATTTGCATTGGCATCAAGTTTTTGGCGTCTTTATAAAAAAATATATATCATTAAAAAGAAGTATAAATTCATATATAAAACACAAGCATAAATATCAGGGATAATGTTTTCGGCGCCGTTGCTGTGGATCGAAAATAGTTAAAAATAATAATAATAAATATTTAAAGTGTATTTCTAGAAAAACTAATTTTTATTTTTTAAAGTCTTATTTAAACTTGTTAGATTTATTTTAGGAAATTGTTGTTGTGTTGTTATTATATAAGTTATTATTTTTATTGTGATTTATAATGGTGTATGCGTAGTTCAGGTTCTGAAGGACTTATACCTTACGATTCTGAATTATAAAAAACTATTAGAAAAGTCAGAAAATTTAAAAATACAGAGAAAGATAAAAATGTTCAAGAAATGACAAAACAAAATGCTGAAATCCATCAAGAATTTAGACCTTTAAGAGATTATGCTAACCCTACAATAGATGAATTTTCATTGTAGTATTCAAAATCTTGATGTAGCGGCTAATTCATTTGAACTTAAGCCTGCTATTATCCAGATTGTATCGAATAATCAGTTTGGAGGAGCACCAACCGAGGATCCAAAGTTACATCTTGTCAATTTTCTAGAATTGTGTGCTACATTTAAATATGATGGTGTTTCAAATGATGTTATTAGACTTAGACTTTTTCCTTTCTCGTTGAGGGATAAAACTAAGATGTGGTTAAATTTGTTAGCATCTGGATCTATTAGAACTTGGAATGATTTAGCACAAAAGTTTCTTGTTAATATTTTCCACCGTCAAAAACTGAAAAGCTTAGAATGATATTACATCTTTTTGTCAGTTTGAAAGGGATTCTATTTATGAAGCATGAGAACATTTTAAAGATCTCTGATAAAGTGTCCGCATCATTCGATAATAGATTGGTTAATAATTCAAACTTTTTACAATGGAGCAAAGCCACAATTTCTGCTGAGAAGGCCATAAATTTCAAGTCAACCTCAAAATTTCAAAGTAAAAATGATAGAAGAGACCATAGGAGAGGGGCAATCACTTCGTACTGCACATAGAAGAGAGAAGCGATAGCTTTAGGGTAGAGACTCGAGAGAGGCGTAAAAAATGCGAGAGAGGCAAATAAGGGGAAGAAGCAGAGCTATGAAGGAGTTTGGATGAGAAGTGATGGAGCTAGGGCAAAGATGCCGGGGCATGGAGGTGAAAAATAACGAAGAAAATGCAGAACACAAGGTAATACCCATGGCCTGCATTTACGAGCGCGATGTAAAAAACACTGTCGTGCCACACTTTCCAAATGTAGGTTACAGCAGTTTCAAAAGACACCGCAGTTAAACAATCGCGCCAAATGGGGCTTCGGTCATGATGACATTCAAGATATGAATAAAAGATTTAAGTATTATTAATGTAAAAATTAAAATTTTTTATATTAAATATATAAATATATATAAATTATGTGATATGTATATAGATGCC
This sequence comes from Papilionanthe hookeriana x Papilionanthe teres, assembly GCA_022702705.1. Taxonomy (NCBI): domain Eukaryota; kingdom Viridiplantae; phylum Streptophyta; class Magnoliopsida; order Asparagales; family Orchidaceae; genus Papilionanthe; species Papilionanthe hookeriana x Papilionanthe teres. The sequence continues at coordinate 18,505,182 of CM040430.1, read as the reverse complement.
CCTATATTATTTTGGTATTTCTAATCATAGGAATATCCAAGGGGCATTTACATATATACTAATCAATTCTTTTGTATTTATATATCTAATACCTAAATTTTCTTTTTAATATTTATTTATAACACTCAAATATTTCATATCACATAAATAAATATAATTATATGAATTTTTTTGAACTGACATTCAACTTTCATACATATAAAGTGATTTTAAAGTAAAAAATAAAATTCTGAAGCTGGAAATGTAAATACAAAAAATTGTGTTGGCATGCTTGTAAATCTTCCAATACCTACTAGAACACTGGAAGCTCCCAACTTCCTTTATTATCCCTTCACTCCCCAGAGAAAAAACCCAGGATGGCTTCACTTGCGCTCGTTCAAGCCCAATGGTCGACTCCTCTCCACCGCAACCTTAATAAGCAGGTAGCTGTTCTCCGACGCAAAGCTATCATCCTTTCATCCACCTCCCACCGCTTTCCCGCCGCGTTTCAGCGATTTCCTCGGCGACGTCTTAGCTGCGGATTTCGAATTGGAGCTCAGGAGCGCGGCAACGGAGACGCTGCAGCAACGCATGAGGAAAACCAGCTGGTGAGGATAATCCTGCAATCCTCGCTCTGGGGCGCAGAAGCTGCTTACATTTTGTGGCTTTTCTTTCTGCCGTACGCGCCTGTAAGCAATTCTTCTTCTTACCACTTATTAGGTATGATGTTCCTATGACGGGCTTGATGTTTGTATTGAGACTTTTATTCTTGTTCATGTTCATCTTGTTCTTCTTTGATTTTTTGTTTGTTATTAAATTTCGTTCATTCCATCTTTCAGGGTTGTTATGTGATAGAATACGACTGTAGAGAGCAAGATTTATTGTATTAGCTTTGAGTTGTGCTCTACACACAATCAAAGAAGTAAAATGCAAAACATAGGAAATACATTAAGGAGGGGGCTTTATTTTTTTCAGGCTGAGCTTTATTTTTTTGTTAGGGTGAGGCATATACTTAAAATCTTTTTCTCTACCTTTTGTTTGCCTTCCTATTAAGTTTAAGTTAGTATTATGTAGAAAATTGAAGCTATGGTGAGTGTCTTGGTAGTATTAGTAAATAGAATCTGAAGGTGGTGATGTGGATTTGTTGCAGGGGCTGAGGTGATATCTCACTTTGGAGAATCAAGCGGACTAGATTACCTGAAGTTGTGAGCAATTGAAGTGGGATGAGGCAGTAAGTCTCCTAGGAGGGAGAATTAGGCGATCAAGGGCCGTTGGGTGACTTGAGAGAGCTGGGGTTGCCCTTCTCTTTGTAGAAGGGGAAGTAAGGTGACCTGGAGTCGACAGGAAACTAATGATGGTTGGAATAGTTCCTTTCCTAGGAGGATGAGGAGTTGGGCGGCTAGGAGATATGATGCTAGACATACCTAAGAACACTATGAATGGCTAGATGGACAACATAGGTGATGGCCAGAGCTCTAAAATACTCGATGATCAGATATTTTGTGATGCATTAACTTCTCCAGCCCTTAAAAAATGGCGAGCAATTAACAATAGACTTTTAAATTAAGCAAGTTAAACACGCAACTCAGATGTTTAACCTATATAACTATTTGGTGTTTCATGCCGATGACATAGTTTGAATAGTTTTTACTTTCTCTGGAATTACTTTGATACTCTCTTGTGTGAGAAGAGCTCCTAAGAAATTCCCTATTCCAGCACCAAATGTGCACTTGAGCGAATTTAACCTTATTAATTTTTTTTAAAATTTTGAAAATTTATGTAGGTCTTTAATTTATTTGTGATGAGTTATTTTAACTAACACATTGCCAACATGCACAACTCAAAGCTTACATTATATTTTTTGTTTTTATTTATTAAAGATTACATCTATCATACATAAGTAACATCAGTATTCTTTAAGTAAATTATGGGAGATTTAATCTCTCTAAGATAAAGTGAAATTTAATTCTTATGCATTTAGGTGCATTTAGGTGCATTTAGGTGCATTTTTTGTGTCGCAGCTTGAGTTACATTAAGAACTCTACTATCAAGCATGTTCGTGTTGGAGCACAACTAGGATGGGTTGTTGTGAACTTATATGAAGGTTGCAAAATCAAAGCGGTCAATATTTCAATGAATGTTTGCTCAAGCTTGTACATTTAATAACTACTGTGATAAATGATGAAATTCACTTGTTTTTGCTCAATCTAACAATAGTTACGAAAATGCAACGATTTTTATTTTTTGCATCAATCACTCTCAATTCGAGTAAATTATGCTTTTATTTTAATAATTTTACATATTTTCTGTTATAAGTGTGATGCAACATGAATATTTTTTTTTACAGAATACCCATAACATTGTATTCCGAGTCAGCAAATTGAAAGCTTTTAATAGTCCTGATTCTGATGCTTATGTCTTCAGGGTGATCCAGTCTGGGCGATTAAATCGAATACAATCAATGATCTTATGGGTCTGTCACTCAACTTCTTCCTTATTTTGCCCTTGGCAAATTTGGGTGAGTTTATCATGGGCACTTTAGAAGCAATGCACTTAGATCTTTTGATTTTTTTCCTGAAATCTTTACGAAGCTCAGAAACTTCTTTTATCAGCTTTTATGTTATTATAAAGGAAGCTTTATATGCACTGTATTTACATTCGTAATACAGAAATTTTTATTATTACATTTATAGTATTTTGCCTGTGCATGAAAAGATTAATTTCACTCGTGACACCCAAAATTTAAATTTTTGATATGTGAGTACAAAAAAATTGTGTAGTTATGTATGTGAATGCCCTTAAAAATTAGGTAAAATTAGATGCTAGTCATCACCGCTATTGAACCCCAAAATCGTCCAACTTACAGCCTTGCTTAGTGGTTCATATATAGCCACGATTATATATGTGCGCTTATGTTTCGAACATAAACACCTAAATCAAACCATGAAGCAAGAAAATAAAATTGAAATGAATAAATGAAAAACAAGAAAATGAAGACCAACCCACCTCCAAAATCAGTGAAACGAAGAGTTAAAATAATAGGTGGGTTAGCCTAAGATATCCACCAAATAAATCATCTCCAAATAGCCGGAAAATTAACACATTTATCGATAATTAATTCTCTTTCGAATTATCAATTTAATAATGCAAAATAAACGTATCAGAAAGTTTCAAATGCTCCACTAAAAAATCATAGAAATGCAGCTCAATAACTACTAAATAAAGCCTAAAAAAGTGGCATTTTTTAAAGCCCCAAACAAGAAGAGTAATGAGTTAGGATAGCACATCATTACCCTCTGAATGACATATTCAAGATCTCTATTCAATCTCTAAAAGGGCCCAAACAATATCTCTCCGATCGACACCAAAAAGATCTTAAAAATCAGCAATAAAACCTATAAAACAGCAGCACAAAAGCAATCCAATAAGCCCAATAGGTGTAGTCCAAAGGCCACCAAGTAAACCCAAATAATACAGCGCAAAAGCCACCAACTAAACCCAAACAATACAGCCCAAAAGCCACCAAACAAGCCCAAAAGGTGCAGCCCAAAAGCCACCAAACAAACCCAGCTAGTGTAGCTCGGGAACCACCAAACAGGCGCAAATTATGCAGCCGGAACAACCACAAATAAAACCTTGAAGCTGCAGCCCAAAAGCCATAAATAAAGTCTTACAATTGCAGCCCAATCTCAATGTATAAAGACTCCAAAATTAGTGTTTAAGCAACATAAAAAATAACATTCAAATTTCCAATATAGTGACCAAATCAGCCCAAAGAATTGGGCATTTCAATCTTCCTGAAATTTCGAGCAAATCGGGTTTGAAAAGCATATCTGGAGCTTCCAAAACAAGGAAAATATATCATCTAAGTCTTTCCTACAATCAGGAAAAGTGTCGAGTAGGGGCAGCTGGGAGGCCAATCCCAAAATAATCAAAAGGAAGCATTAGCCGCCCTTGGGTAAGCGTAGCATGGAGGATAAACTCAATACAACACAAGAAAGCATCATTCTCCACCTATTCCTTTAAAAGTGAGAGCATACAATTATTGCACCAAACAACTACGTTACAAGCATCAAATTAGAAAAGACAATATTTAAACAACTATACCTAAAATGTGTATATTTCAGATTTTATAGAAATTTTAAGTTAGATAGATAAAGCTCCATAATAAAGAATATAAAGAGCCTAACATTTCCTACCATTATGCCACAAAGATCTTGGCTCAAATTTAAATCTTGTATCAACAGGATTTAATATATTTATTCAAGCAAGGTGCACTCTATTAAATTTTTCCAAACCACAGCGCAACTAACAACAAGAAGGAAACTAAAAAAAGAAAGCAGGGAAAAAGAAAATGTTTTGCTGAAGTTGTTTTAATTGGAAACTGGATACCAAGCTGCATAAATGACTACAGAATACATATATATATCTCCACTAAATTACATTAATACTATTTAGCGTGAACAAATTTATGGCTGAGATAATAACCAAGCTCAGCATCTCAAATAATAAAGTCAAGCAAGGACGCCACCACGTGCAAGCTAGATCAAAACAAAAAATCAGTTAGGAGGTATATGATACTTAGTTTAACAAACCCTTGATGAAATTTTAACAAAGTTTAAGAGAGCATATGCATGTATCGAACAAGCCTTAATTCATCAGATATTGTAAATTTTAAATAGTTAAACTGCCCTTCAAATTTGGTTTGAACTCTACCTGATTAGAGTCATTAAAGGAGAGGCTATAGTTAAAGACCCTAAAATCAACGTTTCGGGCATGCTTGTGCAGTTCGTTTCACCATTCGGGGTCGTCCGGACAAGTTCGTCGACGATCAAGTCGAAAATATGTCACTTTCAATTTTTCTTAAAATTTTAGTTCGTGATCAATCATTTCAGCAATTGATTTAAGTTTGATCAGTTGTGAAACATTTTACAGATGTGTATGATCTGAATTTTGATATTATGTGCATCAAACATGTGAATTGTGGTATTCATGTATCGTGAGGGCGTGCGGAAGTCGCGATGGATTTCCTAAGGCTTTAGATCATATGGGTACTCGACTTGGGTTTCGAAACGTTGGTTTTAATCGACTCAAAGGGATTTGAAACAACCCATATGAAACTGTAAGGAGTTAAGAAGTGGCTCGAACTTATAGTTGGTGCGGGTCTCAATACTAGTCCTCTTAAGAGAGTCCAATTGGAAATTCTAAGGCTACACCCTAGGCTCTAAGAAGAGGAAGGGACCTCACCAAAAATGAGGTGAACAACTGCACCAATTAATTCAAATCAACATTAATTTCATCTCAAATGAGTGGTCCTAATTTTTCTAATTATGTTCTCAATGAATGTGGATGCAAGCAGGAAAAAATTCAATGCAATTTCATAAATTTGCCCTCCTCTCACTCCCCTCATTATGATTTTTTTTTCTATTTGCTTCTCTTCAATCTCACGCAACCACAAGCCTTTTGCTCTATTATGCTATTCATCCTCACGAAAACCGAATGACATCTCTCTCCTAAAAAGATAGGAAATCTCTCTCTCCTCCCGATCCACTACTCGCTATCACCAATGATTCCCACCGGCGACCCAACTGCCCACCGACACGACAACTAGCAAGCTTTTCCATCCCAGAGAGAGAAATAGAGAAATACAGAGAGAAAGAAATAATGAGAAAAAGAAATAGAGATTGAAAGAGAAAGAGAAAGAAAGAGGGAGAGAAACAGAAAAAGAAGAGAGCAATAGAGAAAAAGAGAGAGGAGAGAGAATTCTAAAAATATTTTCTCCGTGACTCGAAATTTGTGCATCGTCGCCACTTCACATTGACCTCATAAAAGTATAAAAGTCCTGTGCTCTAAAACTCTACGTAAATCATGATTGTGACGCGTTTGGCTCGATAATACGAATCCGTACATGCTTTTTAAGTGGCGAGGAAAGTTTATATACAACATTCACGACACAACCTATTTGTGACTTGTCCGCCACAATGAGCGAAGTCATACATGCTTTTAAGAGAGTGGCAAGGAGATTTGTTGATGACATTCACGACGAGAGGGATATACATATGTGTTCTAATTTATGCTTGTAGGTACCCCATCTTTAATGGGCACAATGTGTTTTGAATACTTTGATCGTGGTGTTTCATGACACCGATCATCACGCCTTTAAATGGCGTGCTGGTTAAGCCCAGCTTTCTAGATGTGGATCTCCTCACCGGGATGACTTCATAAGGCTATTGAATTGCTGCTAAAATTTTTTGTGATGTAAACTTGCAAAAATACTTAACATTGGACTACAAAGCTTGCAAATAATATAAAATTTTGGTTTTCTTTTAAACTTGAAAAATAATTCAAAATTCTATTTATACTTAAAAAATATTTGAATTTGAACTGTGAAGATTTACAAATTAGCTTAAATATGAATTATCATAAATTTGGGGTTAAATTCAAGCGTATAAATGTCACTTTAAATACTAAGTAATGATTTCATATACTTAATCACCACTGAATTTGTAATCCCTCTACACTAACAAACAAATGATGAAGTATAATGCTTAGATGAAATATTTGTACACATTTCTAATATTGATCATTTATGCCCCAAAAAAAAAAACTCGGTCCAAATTCACAAATTTTAAATACCCGTATGTGCTCCACCATCTATTTTCTTTCACTAAATGTAGGCATCCGAGAATTTTGTGCGGGTCAATTGCATGCTTAAGTTAAAACACAATTTATTTTGAGAAGTACACACACTTTTTACAGCTTTTAAAAAACTCTCATTTCTAAGTTCATATTGAAAATTGCTAACTATGCATACTCAAATGGGTTGTCTTTTCTACAAAGCGAGGTTGTAAGTCCTATACCTAAGTTTGATATATTTTTCTAAATGGACTGTAGCGGACGCGATTGAGCCTCCACTAGGCTAGTTCAATCCCCTTCTTAGTAGGGACTATAGTTGACTAACTATTTTCGGATGCTTAAATGAATAAATCAATTAAAAAGCCCCAAATAAATATTTTAACTCATTCTCCTGATAATGGTCGTGTGGAATGTGAATCTCAACCAGAGGGATTTATTGATTAAATTAAAATTTCAAACTATATAATTTAAGGAAAAATATTTAAATAGAAAATCAAATCACTAAAAAGCTATGAGCAAAAAAACCATCCCTGTTTTATCATCATTTCTCAGAGTGGACAGATTTAATATTAAACTCTCACATAGCCAAATATCATATCAAGTATATAACTTAATTCAAACTCAAATAACTATGCGCTTATAAGGATATAGGCCGAGTTTTCTGTCCGCATGGTCTTACCACCAAATAACACCATAAGAAACGGCTACGACCAGAGCCCTCTAACTGGGTGGTTTGTCATTAAATGACACCATTATAGTACAGTCACAGCTGTAGCTCGTATATTTCCTAATAGTATTTTATTCTTTTGAGTTATAAATCATATGATATATTTGATAAGGTACAAAGCCCTCTGTTTAGTTAAGGTTGACTTAAATTAGTCTCCTTAGACAAATATTCACCTCAGTTATATAATGTCCCATTGGACGAAACAACCCATTGTTACTAACATGAATTCTTATGCCAACTTCAGTCGTCTACCTCATATGATTATGCAGAATAGGTCCACGATGCGCCAAGATGACAAAATCATGGGATCTTGATCGATTGCGTCATCATTTCCCCCACATTTGCTCATAAGCTCGCATTAATGATTTTCATGAATTTTATATCTCAAATTTGATGTTACTATATGTTTGTAATCAGCTTCCTAATAACTAGCTTTAATTAAAAGTGTTTCAGTTATCGGGAGAGATAATTAACCATAAGGGCTTGGGCCTATGAGAAATCTCAAACCCCACATCTTAAAGTCCTTGTAAAATGAGGGTAAAATCTCCAAGTAGGGCCAATGCTCCAAGAGGGCAAATGCTCATATGCTCTCATCAGGAATAAAATTATCTGAATGGAAAAAAAAGACAAAGGATTATTGAGAGTTCAAGGATTGCTACTTGATCAACCGATCATTCAAAATGCTCTAATACCAGAAACGAGTCTTTCTGTTCGTAATCAATATAAAAATCTAAAATTGGTTGACAAGAATAACTCTACTGGTGATATTGAAGAACTTTTTTCGATCTCAACAACATTAAGCCCACTGAATGAAATCAACCTAAATTTTTGCATATTAGAGTGTACAGGGTCCTGAAAATTATCAAAGAAAAGAACTTAATACAAAGAAGTATAAAAACTTATGGTGATTGAGACCAATAGATCTCTAATCAGGAAGCCACTATCTTACATATATTATGGTGGTCCAAAATCAACCCAAATGTCACTATCCAGCTTGCTGGTTTGAAGATTCCCATGGCTGATACTGGGGCTACTACTGTACTTATGCAAGACTATGTCAGGAAGCTGTAGTCTATTCAAGTATCTGCATAATGTCCATATCTTCTTGCACATCGATGGAAGCCCTAATTATGAAGAAAATTATCATGAAACGTAAATTTTTTTGGTGCTCATGGACGCTATTGTTTGCCAAGTCATCTGTACTAGTGATGAATGACTTTGAAGCTTCCTCGCCTAGAGATAAGCTCTTTTAAAGCCAAAAATGGTGTTGCAATATTGAACAGAAAATTTAGCAACTATCACTCGAGAGAGTAATAGATCAACAAACTTTAGAATTAAAAATTAAACATGTTTTATGCGGTGAACATCAGGTTTTGACATGTGGATCATTTGCCATAAATCCACCGTTGAATGGTCTCGATAGAAGGATAAATAGATACTGAGACTGAAGTCCTATACCAAAGAAATCAGAATGGGGAATGACTGGCATCTAGTTTGCATTCCTATAGATCTGCCTTTGATAAAACTTTTCAGGAATGGGTCCCAAAGAAGAAATTTTCCCATTAATGAATCTCATGGTGGTTGATAGCTTAGAGAGTCCTTCAGGAGAAGCTCACCATGCATTGACTACTATCCAATATTATGGTCTAGTGGCTCCTACCACTGATGCTAGAGTCACTACTATGGTAATTCAAGATCATGCCATGATGCCTTAATTTAGTAAGGGTAAAGCTTCTAGAAGGGAAGAAAAGGAGGTGCAATGCTGAGTCATGGTCTCTATAACTACTGCCTGAACTGTTGCAGCAGATGCTAAAGCTAGAAGCGAGTATTCATATCCAGAATAAGTTCAGCTATTTAAAATGGATAAAAGGAATAGTTTTACTAGCAACTTGAAGTATTCTTTTTATGCTTAATAGTATTAAGCCTTTGTTACTATAAGAAGATGCATGAAGCTTTATTAACTAGAGTGCATAAAATTCTAAAAGCTGTAAAGAAAATGGGTTTAATGAAGAGAGAATGCAAGAAGCCAAGCATGATAAAGGTTAATAACAACTCTATTAGGAAATTACTCTGTTGTGCAAGCCCAACACTAAACCAGACAAGTCTCGTGAGGTAAGCATCAGAGCATGACCCTGGACCGCTCATCCAGGAATCCTCTATTGAAAGTTCTCGATAGAAAGATAAGCAAATTTAGAGATGGGAGCTTCATGATTAAGAAGTGAGCCAAAAAAAAAAAAAAAAAAAAAAAAAAACCACGAAGGGTGTGATATCCAATTTGCATCGCTGGAGATCTGCTCTCAATAATATTTATGAAAAATGAGACATATGGACTCTATTAATGACTAAAGATAGTTGACACCCTAAAATGCCCGCTAACGGATCCCTTCACTAACAAGCTTAAAACCCGCCGGTGGAGGGGGTATCCAATTTTTTTCTAATAGGATATGACTTTAGTAATTTCCTGCTCTCCAAAAAATCCAGAACAAAATGAAGAATATATGAAATCCCGCTAGAAGAGGGTTATCAAATTGAGCTAGTAGGAGTTAACTTCAGTTGCTCCTCACTCTCCATTACAAGCAAATTCATGTTCCCGGCAAGAAGGGTTATTAAGCGCAAGCTAGCAAGAGTCAACTTCAGTTGTTCTTCGCCTTCTTTTACAGGTTACATAAGCCCAAAAAAAGTCCCTCGGCCATTCAAAGATGTTTGAGAAGATTTTACAAGATTTTCTAGAAACTCTATTATGATACCAGAATGCATTTCTAGCCGATCATTAAATGCCCCTATGACACAGGAGATATATTTTTTTTATATTTAGGTTGACATCATGTCTTAGGCCGAGATTCTCAAATACTATTTACTGTCAATAGGTTTTTAATTACAAGACTGGGCTTTCTCGACGAAATGTTTTATGTCAAAATCTCCAGATACTCTGTCAAATGATATAATTACTTCTTTGCTAGATGAGGCGCCAAACACTTGGGTTGACATCGTGCCTGATGTCAAGATCCCTAAATGTACTTATTCAGTGTAATAGTTCCTCTTTACAAGATAAATGATAATTTCTATTAGTCATTTGAAGTGACATTACATTGATGGTCAATAGCTCCGGATATTTGGTCAACATCGTGCCTCGGCACAAGATTGTTAAGTATTATTATTTACAGCCAGAAGCGTTTCTTTACAAGCTAGGGGTTCTTCTCATATTTTGGGTTGACATCATGCTTCACACCGAGATCCCAAAATATTTATTATACTGAAGTTCCCTCTATAAGAGAAGGGGCATTTTATTTTATTTTTAGTTGGTTGACACTATGCCCAAAGTCAAATGAGCGCCCCAACCACTGAAGTTCCTGCATCAGATAGTTTGTCCTCCTTTTGGATACATTTCTAAGTTTAAGGTTGAGATCCCTAGCTGTAAAAGTGACATCGTTCACAAAATTATGATTGGCTACAAGGATCAATATCGTGCTCATGGCCAGATTCTCATGAATTTAGGTTGACATCATAATCAAAGTCGAGATCATTGAATATAAAGAGTGCCATTGTTGAATTGTCATTAAACAAACTCTATGCCACTCGAGTGACATTGCACTGCATAACGAAATCTCCAAGTAGATATCGAAGATATTAATGCAAATGCTATATGCAATAGGTTAAAAGAGACAAGAAGTTGCAGATAAGACATATATGACAATTCCAGAAGTTAGATCCTTGTCCCTAAGACTTGCCAAAGTTCCGAACATCGGGCGAGAAAGTCTTCCACATCTGCAAGCTTCAGCCGGTTAAGTTTGAAAAGCTCGAATTCGTTGCTTAAGTCTAAGACTCAAAATGGGTCCTAAATGCTGGAGTCAACAAGCCGATGACAGAGTGATTGGCTACTCTTTGCATTCAACAAGCTAAGGCCGTAGTGGAAGAACCCTTATTTTGTCAGTCTAATGATGATAATAATAAAAGCCTATTCGTTGCTCAAGTTTAGGATTCGAGCAAGTCCTTGAGGTCGAACTCAACAAGCTTATAATAGAGTTGTTGGCTACTTTTTGCGCTCAACAAAGCTAAGGCCGTAGTGGAAGTGCCCCCTTTAGCTAGTTTAAAAATGACAAGAACGCGACTCCATCTATAACCCTAATCTAAGACTTATGTGGGCCTAAATGCCGAACTCAACAAGCCTATGATTGAGTCACTAGCTACGTTTCTCTCTCAACAAGCTAAGATTGCAGCGAAAAAGTGCCTACTTTGTTAGTCCAATGATGGCGGTTGTCCCAACTAAGCTAGTCCAACTTGATAGGCCCAATTGATCTTGATTCAAGAGATATTCTCAACTGAGATACAAATCGAGACAACGTCAACGTAAATGACCCTCACTTAAGAAGATAACAAACAAATTTAATATCATCTTCAACCGGAGACATAAGGATTAACCAAGGGCATTCTTTTGTTAGCGTGTTTATCAGACCACCAAGTGTTGGATGTGCTCGACGACATTTTTTCACCAACCTTGTATTGACCCCTAAAGGCCAAAGAATCTCTATTATTTAACAATACAATGCACAAAGCACATAATTGAAGAAGTTATTCTGATGTTCGTATGAGGCCTAAGGATGAACCAAGGGTATAACATCGTAAATGCGTCCATAAGACCGCAAAATGTTGGACGTGTCGATGACTTCTTCCTATCCATCTTATATAGGCTCTGAGGGCGAGCTCATTAGCATGCATCCTTCATCAAGCCCAAAAAAGCAAAAAGCAAAGAGTAGAAGACAAGCCCAATCTCCTTGATAAGTCAATAAAGATGAATCTGGTCAGCTCAATCATCGTTCTTGTCAAATCAAAAATAAAGGGCAAGTGATAAGCTTAATCTTCCTATCGAAGCAGTGATGACATATCAAGCTAAGTTAAATACCTGCCAAGGGCGAATTTTTCTGTTAAAAATGTGTTAAGCTTCAATGAATTTTCTATAGTGTGAATGCAACATGAACAAAAGATTGGGCTATAACGACATAAGATTGTATATTAAAAATTAATTACTACTTTGCATTGATGCCCTATAACATTCCCGGAGATTTGTAAAGTTAAAACCCTTAGCGTGGCCTACATATAAACTTTTGTATAAGAGCATTTGTTGAGCTTTATATTTGCTCTGCTCGCTTATATAATGTCTTGCACATAAAGTCTATTTGCATAAATTTTTGCCCACTTAATTTTTTCTTTAGGGCATCATTTTACGAAACAAACTGTGTAAGCGCGTCTAGATTGTTGAGATAGTTCGAATGAGTATATTCGCGTTTGAATTTTGGTGAGTGTCAGTGTTAAATATTCATGCTATTTAAATATTATATAAATTTAATATATTTTTATATAAGAATGTTAATATATAGTTATATATTTATTTATAATATATATTATTTAAATTTTAAATTCAAAATTTTCTCCATAAGTTTCATTAAAATTAAGTATTAATTAGATATTATTTGAGCCGCACCATTTAATTCAAATGAATATTTGGTTTCATCCCAAATGAGCAGCTTCAATTTTTCCATTTATGCTCTCAATGAATGTGAATCCAAGTGGGGAAAAATTCAACACAATTTCATAAATTAGCCATCCTCTCACTCCCCTCATTATGAATTTCTTTATTTTCTTTCTATTTCTCGTATATCTCATGCAACCTCAAGCTTCTTGCTCTATTATGTCCTTCTTCTCATGTAAACCCCACGACATCTCTCCTCTAAAAATAAAAATTAAATCTCCCTCTCCTCTCAATCCACTCCTAGCTGTCATTGAGGATTACCGTCTGCGATCCAATCGCTATCTGACACGGCAACTCATGAAGTCCCTCATCCCACCACCCTCTTTCCTACTCGAGAGAAAGAGAGAAAGAGAGGAAGAGAGAGAAAGATAGAGGTAGAAAGAAATAACGAGAAAGAGAAATAGAGAGAGAAAGAAAGAATAAAAGAGAAAAAGAAGAAAAAAGATCGATAGAGAAAAGGAGTGAGACAGAGAAAAAAGAGGAGAGAGTCAACAAAATATTTTCTTTGGCCCGAAATTTGTGCATCATCACCACTTGACATCAATCTCATAAAGGTATTAAAACTTTATGCTCTAAAACTCTTTTGTATATCCTATTTACCGCATGTTTGGCACAATGAGGGGAGCCCCTACATGTTTTTTAAGAGCGTGGCGGGATAAGCTTATATGCAACATTCGCGGTGCAATCTATTTGTGACGTGTGCGCCATGGCAAATGAACCGGTAAATGCTTTCAAGAGCATGGGTGGGAAGATTCGTCGATGTCATTCACAACGAGAGGGATCTACATATGTGCTCTAATGTATGTTTGCATTGATCCCATACATGCCTTTAAAGGGAATGATGTTTAGGCCCAATTTTACCAATGTAGCCCCCCTTGTGGGGATGATGTCGGGATGCTGTTGAAATGTTGCTAAAATTTTGTGATATGAACTTGTAAAAATACTTAGATTTGGACTATAACGTTTGCAAATAACTTAGAATTTTGGCTTTTGTTTATACTTACAAAATAATTCAAAATTGGGGCTCTTTTAAACTTGTAAAATATTTCAAAATTCATGTCTTTATACTTAGCAAAAATATCTGAAATTGAACTGTGAAGATTTGTAAATTAGCTCAAACATGAAAAATATCATAGACTTTGGGGCTAAATTCAAGCACATAAATTTCACTTTAAATACTAAAAAATTATTTTGTGTGCTTAATCGCCACCAGATCCACATTATGTCTACACTGGCAGACATAATGTGGAGTTAAAGGGTTAAATGAAATATTTGCGCACATTTCTAATGATTGCACATCCACACAAATAACAATAAATCCCTCCCAAAAGTCGGCCCAAATTTACAAGTTTTAAATACCCGCATATGCTCTGTCGCTTACCTTAATTCACTAAATTTAGGTGTCTTAGAATGCTATGCAGGTCAATTGCATGCTTAAGCTAAAACAATAGTCATCTAAAAAAATGTGTATGCATATCCAAGCTTTTCAAACAATCTCATTTATAAATATCATATTGAAAATTACGAATTATATAGACTCTTAAATGGGCAGTTTTTCCCATAGGGCCAAGTCGTAAGTCTCATACCATAGTCCGATCATTTTCTCTAAATGGACTGTAGTGGACAAGATTAAGCCCTTATTGGGTCAGTCTGATCCCCTTCCTAGTAGGGACTATAGTCGACATGACTAACTATCAGCAGATGCTTAATTAAATAAATCCAATCAAAAGCCGCAAACAAGTATTTGAACTCATTCTCCCGATGATGGGTATGTTGAAAGTGAATTTCAATTGGAGGGGTTTATTGATCAAATTTAAATTCAAATCACAAAATCTAAAGGAAAATATTTAAATAAAAAAAATCAATACACTGAAAAACTAACAGTAAAAGAAGCATCCACCTTCCACCTTCCACCATCATTTATTGGGTAGACAATTTAATGTCAACTTAAGTTCACATAGAGTCAAATATCATACTAAGTATATTGCTAAATTCAAAACAATTTCGTGTCAGTAAAAACGTGGCCCGAGTCCCCTGCTCGTATGATATTGTCGTCAAATGATACTATAAGAAGCGGCTACAACCAGGGCCGTCTAAACGTGCTTTGCTATTAAATGACACTATTATATTACAGTCATAATTATAGCCATTATGTTCCCTGGTGGTAGTTTGCCCCTTTGAGTTACGAATCATAGACACAAAACTTCCTTTTAGCCAAGATGACTTAAATTAATCTTCTTAGAAAAATATTCACTTCAGGTCTCAAGGTTCCTTTGGACTAAGCAACTCATGGTTGTTGACAATGATCCTTATATCAAATTTGGTTGACTACCTCCTCTGACTAAGTAAACCAAGGTCCACGATGCCTTGAGATGTTGAAACTATAGAATCTTGATCAGTGGGTCCTCATTTCCCTTAACATTTGATTTTAAGCTTCACAATGATGATTTTCAAGAATTTTATATCTTAAATCTGATGAGTAGCCTTAATGAAAGTGTTATCCCATTTTCAGGATGAGTAATTAACCATAGGGGCTTGCGCCAATGAGAAACCTTAAATCTCAGATCTTAAAGTCCTCAAGAAATGAGAGTGAAATCTCTTGGCAGTGTCTTACTATTTTATCTGGCTTTTGAAAATTCAAAATGGAACCTTACGGAAAAGTTCCCTCATCTCATCTTATCTTCTTTTTCGATGGCAGCTCGGGGTCTCTTTGAATTTTCGGAGTCCACAATCTTTTAAATGGAAAATAGTTCATAACACTACAACAACTTCTAAAAAACTCTTGATTTTCTTACAATAACGTGACATACTCATTGGGTTCATTTGGAACAGCTGTAGTTGTTTGTGAAGGTAGCTATAGAATTTTAGATGGAAAATAGATTTAAAATTTATTTTGTGTATTATGGAATTTTTTTCATGAAAAAGTTTGACAACAGCTCTTTTTATAGCTACAACACTCGAGCAAATTTAGTTTTAAAAAGTTCTTTCTCGTATAACAATTTTTAGAAAGCAATATGAAGTTATATATCCAAATAAAACTGGCTGTAGTCTGAAAAGCAAATAAACTTACTGCATTTTACTTTCAGATATTAACTTAACAGCATTTTACTTTCATCCTCCTATAAACTCTGAACTCCACAGACTATTATTGCTTTTTACTAACTCATTTGTTGCATTTCTTGGCAGAGTAGTTGGGATACATGTAATTGAAGCACCAGTGCTTCATCCTGTAAGGGAATTAGTAATATTCTACTTAATCTCCCATCTCTCTATTTCTTCATTTTAATCAGTAATTCCTCTTCTTTCATTAGCTAGATGGCTGAAGGCCTCTTCAATCTCGTAATCGGATGGACTTTCCTATTTGCGCCGCTTCTATTCACCGATCATCGTCGAGGAAGATTTAGTGGATCACTTGACCTCCTGTGGGGTTTTCAGATGTTCCTTACAAACAGTATACTCTTCCCCTCCATTTTAACATCCTAATTCCCCATTCCCATTAACTAATGGCTTGTCTTGTCCATCTTGGTAGCTTTTCTAATACCTTACATGGCTATCCGACTCAACAACCGGAGCGACGACACGGATCAGTCACCTCCAAAGTCATCACAATTGGGCTTGTTGATGACGAAGTGCGCTCGGTCGGTTGGCTTAGTCGGTGGAATTGTGTGCTTTGTTTCTATAATTTGGGCTTTCTTAGGCCGTCCGGAAAGCGGTTTTGGGGATTTCGCTGGCCGGTGGCGGTTTCTGGAGCACTATATCGGTTCGGAACGGCTTGCTTATGCGTTTATATGGGATATCATCCTCTATGCTATATTCCAGCCATGGTTGATTGGTGACAACCTTCAGAATGTAAGGAAGAGTGATGAAGAGTTGGTGAATGTGTTGAGATATATCCCTGTTGTTGGATTGGTGGCTTATCTTCTCTGTTTGGATTATGATTCAGATTTATAGCAGGACTGCTGGTTATATTGTTATGGAAAATTTACATATATGCCACTTAATTCCTATGTATTTATATACCCAACACCTATATTTCCATTTTTACATATATGCTGCCTTACACATGCATAAAAATGTGTATTTCACTTTTTCAAAAGTTAAAATAGTTGTATTTTTTATGTTATGTGAATGAATGATTTTGGTGGTATAATTGTAAATAAATAAATTTTAGATGATAGATATGTAAATTCATATAAATTGTTTAGCAAGGTTCTGAAAACCGGTAGTAGGAAAAGTTCAAGCTTCAAAACTTGAATCGGGATTCAACCGGAAGTTCAATAAATCTAAAATAGATGTAAAAATGATAAAAATATAAGATTTGCATAACATTCGATTTCTATGTATTCAAATATCTAACACCTAAAATTCTATTTTAACATGCCACTTTATTTATGCATGAAAATTTGTATCACTTTTTAAAAAATTGTGATATTTTATAAGATACAGATGATTTTGATGGTATAAACGTAAAAAAAAGAGTTGTAGTGTTAGAAATGTAAATAAATAAAACTGGGTGGCATATTCATAAATTCAATTTGTTTGTGATAGTAATGTTTTTATGTGATATGAGTGATTTAAGTAGTATAAATGTAAAAAATAGAGTTTAAGCATTAGATATGTAAATTACATAAAATTGGCAATATAAATTTTAAAATATATAATTTCTAATTTTGGGGTCAAATTGAATGGTTTTTGTCGGTTCCAAGTCAGTCCGATTTGATATAGGGGTAATTTTTAAGCCAGTTTAGACTAGATCACTGATCGGTTTACAGTCGAACATGTCAAACCGATCGGTTCAATCCAACTTTCTAAAGGCTGCTGTGTAGTATTAAATGCTTATATTTTGTCATATATGATTTAGTGCAGTTGAATGGACAATTCCAATGTGATGAGTATTCATATTATGTAGATTTCTTGTGTGTTTTTTGTAATTTATTGTTGGGAGATTGTTATTCATGAGCAGCAGAATGGTAGAATATTGAACATAATTTGACGTCTTTGCTTATTGCTGGACTCAGAATAAAATATCTTGAAATTCCTAGAAAAAATGTAGCATTGTTTTGGTTGTATGACATCGCTTCTAGTATTTAAATTTATGCAAAGTAAAATTTAAATTGAATGACAAACTAAATAATTATTTAAATGGAGTTAAACTAGTGTATATATTGAGAAATATTCAAAATAAAAGAGAGAAAAATGGCTTTATTCATATAGAGTAGTTTAGTATATGTATTAGTGATATGTTCTTAAAAAAATTTTGGGGTATGTACAAACATAACACACAATTCGTATGTATTTATATATCTAACTCCTGAGGCACAACATTCAAATCTTTTAACATCATGTAAAAAATGTTACTGTTATTTTTTTTAATAGTAAATCATCTTTTCATGCATAGTTTTATGACATTAAAATGTTCTAAATATAAATATGAAAGTTTAGGTGTGACAAGTAAATCCATAAGAATTGTTGTCATGTATGTAATTTTACATTTCTTTATATGATCGATCACAAATTTAATTGTAAATCATTAGACTCTATGTCAGCCGGTGAATGTGGATTGGAGTCTGAATGGGCAAAAAATGGCAATATCGATCTAGAATAGTTGGCTTTGGAGGATTGTCATCCCATCCTCTTATGTTATTTGGTTGTGATTGGTGCCTGGTTTGCTCTCACCATGGGTACTATTTTGATAGACTTTGATTACATTGATTTGTATTTATTAGTGTGATTCATTGACGGTTTGAATAACTTATTGAGCTATTTTGCGAGTATATTTGGTCTCAAAATGCTCCCATGAAGCAAATGTGTAAATCTAAAATTTGGGTGAGAATATCATTTTTTCGATGTTTGTTTTAAGTTAATTTCTTCTGAAGATTTTTTATCATTAATTCACTCTTCAAAATTTTTATAGGTTACAAGTCATGTGCTCTTGATATTCTTGAATATAATATAGCACATTCATCTATTTGATCTAAGATATCATGGATAGCAGTTGTCGCTAATTGTTGGTGGAAGAATTTTTGTTTGTTATGAATTTTGAGTGTCTGCTAAAGAGCTTGGAAGATTTGTGTCTGAGTGACCAAATGTGTCAATTTAGGAATAACATACTACCCCGACAAGAAAAAATATTATCTAAAAATAGATCTAATCATTCATATGGTAAAAATCTATAAGATTTATGGGTCTACGTAACCTAAAATTTTTTTCCTACTTTACGGGTGTAAAAAAGGATTATTTTAATTTGGGGTTTGAAAAGATTTTGTTGGGATTCAAAGTTTGAGACTTGCAGTCTAATGACGATGTGCTATGAAAATGCCCAGAAAAATGAATTAACCAACCTGAGAAAGAAAGCATACCCTGGGAATTAAAATTATTAAGTTATTGGAAGAGTTTGATTTGATTTGAAGGTTGAATTTGATTGATTTGGTTTAAAAATTTTGATTTGAATTAATTAATTTGAATAATTTGATATGAGTTGATTATGTTTGATTTGAATGTTTCATTTGAAGGGTGATTGAGTTTTATTATGATAGAATTGATTGATTTGAAGATTCTTCGACGGTTGGTTTGAAGTTTGAAAAAAGTTTGAAGTTTCGAAAAAGATTTGGAAAGTTTTCGAAAGTGAAGTTTTAAAAACATTGAAGGTTTGAAGTTTCGAAAATGTCTTAAATTTTGAAAAGTTAGAAATTTTAAAGTTTTGAAAAGGTTTAAAGTTTCGAAACTTTGAAGTTTGAAATGATTTTAAAGTTTGAAAAGTTCGAAATATTGAAGTTTTGAAAATATTTAAAATTTAAAAGGTTTGAAGTTTTAAAGTTTTGAAAACGTTTAAAGTTTTGTAAAGTTTAAAGTTTGTGAAAAAGTTTGATTTTAATGATTTGATTTCAATAATTTGAGTTTGAGCAGTTGACTTGGTTGGTTTGATTTAAAAGTTTGATTTGATGATTTTTAATTTAAGCTAAAAATTTTAAGTTTAGATGTCTTAATTTTAAGGGCATGATTTGGAAAGGTTTATTTCAATATCTTGAGTCATAGACTGAAGAGATAGATTGGTTGTAAGGATTTCTTGGTGGATGTTAAGAGCCAAGCCCTAAGATAAATTTAGAATCTATAATGAGGTTTAGTGAGTGGACTAACCTAATTTTTAGTATAACATTCCTGGTCAAGAGGTTCATCGTTTTCTATCATCCAATGTTCATCGCTATCCTTAAACTATTAGCCATCCAAATATAAAATAGATCTAAACTATTGTCATAATGATGATAAATATAGAACTCATTAACTATTAGGTGATTTGAGGCACCTTTATTAGTAATCATATGTTACTTCATTCTAGGGCACATATATAGCCTAAAGGGGTTACAAGCTTGTTGTTTTATATGTCCTAGTCTTTAGCACTAACTAGAGGTGCATAGTGTCGGTCACTAAAACTTTTAGGTTTAATTTAATTTAATATATTTATAATTTGGATAACATTATTTTAATTTTAAAATATGAAATCAAACTAATCTCATATAAGCAATAATTTAAATAATCAAGCATTACACCACAAGCCATACATCTATTCCGAAGAATGGATACATTGCTTGGCGGTGTGGCTGATTAAATAAATTAAAGAATCCATGACATCTGTTTGGCCTGCAAACCATTTATGTTGACTAACAAATTCCCCTACCTAGTATGAAGCAACTAGATAGGGCTTATATTAATCTGAGATCTTAATGTTTCCTATAAGGGCAAACCCTTATAGTTAATTACATCTTAAATGACTGAAGTCACTTAAGAAAACTCTCCATATAGACCAGGAAACATTGTTTTCATGATTCCAAAATGGAGGATCTTCAAGAAAATGTGTTAATAGGAAAACCAATAGGTGAGTGGCTCAAGTTTGGAGCAGTTATTATAGTAATCCAAAAGAAGAGGAAACTATGGGAAAACACATCTCCATGAAGAATCTTGGTGATTTCCCAAACCACCCTATTGTTTGGCTTCAATTTGATGTAATTATTTAATGTTTCATCCTGTCAATTTTATTATTTAGGTCTTACATTCACTTGATACCGATCATGCGAATAGCCTGGAAGATAGAAGGATTTATGTCATATCCGATGACAACCTCGGAATCCTAAGACGAGTTTAGGGCTTGTATTATACGAGGTTCAAAGGCCTAAAGAGATAAAGTGATGGTTTATGTTGTACTAGGCAAATTACCTCAAAATTCTATGGCTTGTTGTTTATTTTTAAGCAGGAATTTTACTGTTGAAGTTGACTGTGTTGCCCACTGTATAAGCTCCGCGGTCCTCATTGCAGCAAGTTTAATTATATATGTGTTAAATTGAAGAGATGAGAGAAGTGTCTTGTTTTGGAAATATTTTAAATTGAGGTGTCTTAATATCTTATTAAGGCTTAACTAAAATGGAAAAAGGGCAATAAATGACCTTAATTATTATGTTGGATGATTGAAACATTAAGGGATAAATGGTAGAAACCAATTGCAATTTTGTCACATCAAAATTAAATATCTAAATTTTCTTAATTATCATAATTTGAAAGAAAATCAAAATAAAAAGAGTCTTAAGGTGATGGGTTGATTTTGGAAGTTTATATTCCACTAATTTAATACCCCTTCATTTGATGCTTAAATAATAATTCAATGTTTTGATAAGAATCATAATCATGAAAGTTATGAAATTTCCTTTTCTGAAGACATAAAAATACCCACTAAAATCTTAAGGTCTTAGTATTGAGCTAGGCTTAGATAAAGAAATTAACTCTTAAGAATTAGAAAAGAAAACATAATTAATCCTAAACATCCTTTTGAAATATTACAAGCCCATCAAAATTTGGTAAATTCTTCCATAAGTTGATTTTGCCTCTAAAGGCCCACTCACATAATTTCTAAGTAAAGTACCAAATGATAATTACCCCACCTTTCGAGATAACTAAAACATTGGCTCACTGAGCATAAGGGTATGAAACAGATAAATCATTTAATAACTATGATAAGTCCAAAAAGACCTCAAGAAAGTGCAAAAGTATTGTGAAATATCTAAGTCTCTCCTGGATCTTTTCACAAGTCTTCTAGACACCTTGTAGGAATGAAAAATATCTTTCAAAATGAATAGGATTCACCGGGTTATGACATAGAGTTTGGTAGGCCTGTGACGAACCTATCCATAGGGTTTTACTTCCTAGCAAAATATAAATGTTCATTGCAAGAATACTAAAGTTTCAGGTGGAGATGATGGGAAGACCTACCAGTTATGCTTTTATTTTATTGCAATTTACTTAGCTGCACTTTACTGCACTTTCTTTCCTTGCAAATTTACATACAATACCACCCCCTGCATGAAAACTGAAACCTTTTAGGATAGACATAAAACCAAAATCAAAATTGAAAATTAAAATAAGATAAAATTCACTGCCACAACATTCAAAATATAAAACAACTTAAAATTTAATCACAAACAAAACAAAAAACACAATTGCAACTAAATTAAAATGTCTCGTTGGATGATCGAGAATCCCTCGGAGGAGGTAACCTACATGTTGCTAACAGGGTTTCCCACGGTCTAAATGAAAGTATGGAACTCATTAAGTTGAATTTAGTAAATTCATTTGGACTAAGTGAATCCGATAAAAATAGTGGTGCTGGGATGATGGAACCGTGGGATCTTAACTGGTGTCGCTATAATCAACTTTAATGTTTCCCCAATAAAATATTAAGATGTCTCAACTTCAAATATTTCCAAAACATAACACTTCTCTTATCTCCTCAATTACCACTTCTTTAAACTAAACCTGCTACGACGAGGAGCTTGGAGCATGCATTGTGGGCAGCACGGCCATCTTCAACAGCAAAACTCCTTAGAAATTAAACAACAAGCCATAGGACTTCGAGGTAGCTTACCTACTGCAGCATAAACCCTCACCTTATCTCTTTAGGCCCTTGTATAACCATGTTGTGCAACATAAGCCCTAACTCGTTTTAGGTTTCTGAGGTTGTCATCGAGTATCACATAAACCCTCCTATCTTCCAGACCATTCACATGATCGGTATCAAGTGAATGTAAGTCCTAAATAAAAAAATTAATAGGATGAAACACCAAATAAATATCTTAAATCAAAGCCAAACCATAGGATAGTTTGGGAAGACATCAAGATTTTCCTTGAATCTGTATCCTCCCACTAGCCTTCTCTCCTTTGGATTCTGATAAAATGAAATATTCCAAAACTCGAGCCATTGACCTATTGAATTTCTGACTATCACATTTTCTTTGAAAACCTTACTTTGGAAGTCATGAATATAAATATTTTCTGATCTATATCAAGAGTTTTCTTAGGTGACTTCGGTTATCTAAGATGTAATTAACTATAGGGGCTTACCCTTATAGGAAACTTAAAGACCCCAGATTAATATAATCCCTTCATATTAGATAGGGGAAATTGTCGGTCAATAATGGTTCGCAGACCAAACGGATGTTATGAATTATTTAGTTTATTTGATCAAGCCTTACCCCAAGCCATGTATCTATTCTTCGGTATAGGCACATGTCTTGTGATGAAGCGCTTGATTATCTAAACTAACGTTTGTATGAAATCAGTTCAATTTTGCATGCGCCAAAATTAAGATATTCTTTTAAAAAAAAATCCATATATTATATATATATATATATATATATATATATATATATATATATATATATATATATATATATATATATACATATTAAATTAAATCAATTTTCTATTTTTATAAGTCACATTTTTCAAAAGTTTCAATCTCACACATTCTAACGACGGACAATTTTCTGGCGACTCCGCTGGAGATTATTTTTTCTCTTCATTAAGATCAGGAAATACTGTATTTATATATCGGTAATGTGCCATGTCCCTCATGATTCAGGTTACAATTCTTCCATTGACATACTTCTCCCATTTTCTTCTTGGGAAAGTGTGATCAACTCTTCTAGATTTCAGGACCGTCTGTTTGGCCACTCCTAAACAGAAGGGTTCAAGAGTCTTTAGGTTTTCCTTTTGATCTTTTGGAGTCGGACCCCCCAGTAGGTGTGTCAGCGAGCAAATTAGCTAGGGCAAATCTGCATTCTGAAGGAGATCTCCGACAGGGTCCCATACTTCACCTCTTTTTGTATCTCCAGGGTTCAATCTTGTCTTCGACAGATTAACCCCTCTTCCTTAAATCTTAAGATTCATTTTAACAAACATATGAAAACCTAAAAAATGAATTAAAAAGATAATAAAATGTCAAAATGATATAAAATTTTCCCCAGTCCACAGAACAACCTTTTTCATAGTGTTTGCACTAAGATGACAAGATTTTTGGCCTTCACTAACCTTCAGAATGCTTCTCTTGACAGTTAAAGATGTCAACCCTTACCTTCTCCTGCAACTTGCCCTCCTTCCGTGAGGCTTGTCTTGCAGCACTAATGATTCAGTTCGGGACCGGGTTCAGTGAGTTTGAAGTCGTACTCGGAAAGCCTTATTCGTGGTCGTGAAAGTTGCCACTCCTGAAATTCAAGAGCCATCTGCTGAGTTTGATTTGAACTCCCATGAAGATTTCCCTTCTGCCAAGAAGGTGAAAGTAATTGTTGTCCCCGCCAGGTCAGTCGTATCTGTGCCGAGGAGAGTTGTCACCTCTACTGTCACCGGCTTTGCCGTCACTGCACCTACTTTACCGTCTGCTAAAGGGAAGGAAATTCTGCGTGAAGATAATTCGGATGATACATTTATTGCCCCGCCGCCACTCTTCGAGATTGGCTCAAGTTCTAGACCTCCTCTGCCAACCAAATCTCAAAGAAGAAACCTCAACCGCAGGATTCGCAGGGCCTCCATAACACAAGTTGTAAATCTGCCAACAATTGATGAGATTCCTCAACAGGAGGAACTCAGATTACCGGATACCTCTCCTCTTCTTTGAGGTAGTAGGTTCCACCCATTAGCTAGCACTACTGGAGATGAGAGACTTCATAGGATTGTTGCTACACTTCCAACACCACACAGTCGTGATAAGGTGAGGGATAGGCCTACACCTATCACCCGAGCTCACACACTTTTACGAAGATTGTCTGAAATAGAGGGTTGTTCTGTCACCAAGCTTCTTAAGAGGATGGGATGTGCAATATCCCCTGAAATTAAGGATAAAATTTTAAAAATGGAATGACCCGTCCAAGTTTCTGTCAAACACCATTTGGGAAAATGTGTTAATACAACTGCTACATATGATACTACTGCCATTCCAAAACCCGCGATAAGCGGATCAATCAAGTCCCAGTTAGGCCCAAGAGTACAAGCTGCCGATGATCATAAGGAACCCCGAAAGAGAAAGAATGAGAGGGGATTATTCCTCTTTGTACATGGTCTACACACTAGGGAGCACACTTCCTCTTGTTACCCTGATGTCCCCGCCAAGACACGTCGTCTCAAGGCATCGAATGTTAAGAGGAAAGCATGGTTATCAGATGTTTGTACTAGTACATTCTGAATGGTCTGTTGACTACAAAATGGAGCATGAGTCCGATATTACTGTTGCCACTACCGTTGTTGCTTCTGAATCAGTTGCAGAGAAAAGTGACAGTGCATGGAAGCCTACAGATTTAAAATTGACTAAAAAGAAAACAGTTGATGATAAAGTTTGAAGGCTCCAAGCAGAAATTTCCGAGTTAGCCAAACAACGAGGGTTGGACATAGAAGATGAGGATTACTTTTTGTCAGATTACATGTACGAAGAATTAATGGAAGTTAATATGGTAGAAACTCGTTCCACATCATCTGCGTGTGTGCTCCTAGTGAGGAGAACACCGCAGATGAGCTTCAGAGGACCATCCTGACAAGGGATGAACAAATTAGCCGCCTGGAGAAGAAAATGGAGGAAATGACTGCCGTCATGATCGCCATGGCTACACTCCACAGGCAATCATAGTCAAGGCCCACAACGTCTCATGAGATTAGCCAACCCGAAATCATACACATCACCGATGAAAGAAGAGAAGTCACTTCAGCCAATGAAGAAGAGTCACCAAGAAGAGATCCAACTCTGAACCCGCCAGAAAAGGACATTAAACAGATGGTTGAACAACAAGTTCGGGAGGCCTTGGCTCAGTCCAAAGGTGGAGCGTCAGTTTCAAAGGGTAGAACTTACCCGAAGGAGTTTGATGTCGTGCCTTACCCCAAAGGCTTCGTGCCCCTGACTTTCAAGGCATTCGACAGGACAGGAAATCCTCGCCAACACATAGCACATTTCAGAGCTAGTTGTTGCAACACAGGAGGAAGTAATGCTCCATTGTTCTATCAGTTTGTCAACAGTCGGTCAGGAATAGCATTCGATTGGTATGTCGAGCTACCCAATGGATCAGTAAAGACTTTTGCAGAAATGGAAACATATTCGTGAAAAGATTCGTCGGTGCCCGACATCATGTTACCATTGGAGATCTCGTGGTGGAGCGGCAGAAGCCCGAAGAGACTTTGGTAGACTACATTCTCAGATGGAGAAACTTAAGCATGAAATGTGAACCTCAGCTACAAGAACAACACGCGATCGAGATACTACTTAAGAGTATCCACGGTCCGGTAGCCTTCATGCTTAAGGGTCTCACCATCAAGTCCTTTGAGAAGCTACTCAGCAAAGCCAGTAGTTTACAAGATGAAGCCAAGCACATGGAACCTGTAGAAAAGACAGAGAAAACAAAACGTGCTAAAGCGTACGAGAAAAGATCCGACGTAGTGGCAACGGTCTACAAAGGGAAGCAGCCAATGAGGATTCAACCTGAGCAGTTGCCACAACAGCACAATCAGTCGCCTCAGTACAGTCAGCCTCAACAATATGGTCAACCTCGTGCACAGCAGAGTAGTCAGTCTAGTCAGCAACAGAGGTCATACAGGACAGATGGATGACAGGGTCCGATAATGTCAGAACATATATGCAGGAACTACTCTTTCAAAGACGACGTCGTAGCAAAGATGTTCAGAAATTTAATGAAGAAGCCTAAGTTTAGTTTAACCAAGCCGAAGAAGCCGGAAGAGGTGGACAAGAAGGATCAACCCAACTTCTGCCCCTACCACGGATGCTTGGATACACCATAGAAAGCTGCTTCAGTTTTAAGGATTGGCTCGAGCGGAATTACAAAGAAGGGAATATAACAATACCAAAGGAATACTTGAAAGAACCTGAATGAGGTTCTATAAACGTGATTTCAGACGATCCAATCTCTCTTATTGATCAATATACCGGCAAAAGCGGATGGAGCACAATTTGGAACGAGCTCAAGAAAGTCCTAGATCAGATCCAGTCTACTCCAAAGAAAGCTGTTGTCCGGAGTCTACCGCCAGCCCAATCCAAGATTAAAGCTTCGCCAAGGAGGCCACCGTGACAAGAATGGAGAAAGAAGTGGATCGTGAACGAAATTAAGGACGATAGCGCAAATGGTAGGATAGAGGCTGCCTCTGTTAGATTGGTTGTTTTGGATTTGGGGTGAAACCCTCGAACCCCTGACTTTATACCATTATCTTTATGCCCCTCCAGGATCTCATAATGATAATAAACGATGTTGGCTACATTCTTACTGTCTCTAGTGATGACGTAACTATCACAACCTCTTTAAACCCGACTTTGATTCCCAAAATGATTCTCAAATAACTATTGTTCCCAACGAGAACGTTGACGAAAATGAAGAAGATGTCGACAACACCAGCTACGATAGCACCGGAAGTGAGGAGCCAGTCCTCGAATGCAAAGGAACTCCAATTGCCATCAACGTGGACTTTTCAGATACAGAAGAGCCAGATACAGTAATAGAAGGACCTTTCAGTCCAAAAGAAGAAGAAATAACATAAGTACATTTAAGAAGTGGCAAAGTGCTGCCGCCAAGGACAGTTCCAATGGATAAAGGAAAATAGGCGATTACTCAAGAAGAATTATCTCCAGCAACGGAAGAAGTAGAAGTTTAAAATGAAATTGAAGATTCAAACAAGGTGGATTACAACATGTTAGCTCATCACAGGAAGTTTCCAGCCAAACTAAGCATTTATGACACTCTGATCCTGTCAAAGGAGATGAGGGAAAATCTGATTAATGCTTTACTTGATCCGGATATTTGCTTAGCACAGTTGGCTAGCACATCCTTAGATGGAGTTTACACTTTGAAAAAACAGTCAGGTGTAACCTTCATCGATGAAGATTTGTTATTCGGTACAGCTAATCACAACTGTCCCCTTTACATTTCCGTCATCATCGGCAGGTTCGTACTTTCTAGAGTGTTAGTAGATCCTGGAGCGTCACTCAACATAATGAGTCTACAGACACTAGCCTACTTGGACATCGACACTTGAGAACTTTCTATGGATAAAATGATGCTAAGAGGATTCAACCGAAAGGAGAAAGAGCCCTCGGATCTATAACACTACAAATGAATGTTGGAAATCTAGTAAAAAATGCAAAATTCCATGTCATCGATGCGGATACATCATTCAATACCCTGCTTGGTCGGTCGTGGCTTCACGAGTACAACATGGTCCCGTCGTCGCTTCACTAATGCATCAAGTACTACAAGGACGAACAACAACATTGCATTAAAGGAAATTTACAGTCATTCTCAATACATGAAGTAGGCATTCACGAAGACGCCGCCTACTACCCTCCTCCAAAAAAAACAATACTCTCAATAGAAATTGTGACAAGTAAAGTCGAAGACTCAGAAGAACTACGAAAACGGGACCATACAGCTCCAGTTCAACGATATCCCGACACTCCTTCACAATGAGTTGGTAGAGGTTCTTTTAGCCCACACATCCGAGGTCGAGGCTGGGGATGTGGTCGAGGAAGAAATCACCAGATTGTTGAACAAACGAAGCCGACGATCAGCATTGAAGTAGAAGGAAGCTTTGAAGAAGATGAAGAGACAATCATGATAAGTCAGAAGAAGCCTCAATTCGAGATTTCTATGGATGACACAAAAAGGGATGAATATGAATCAATGTATGATCAAATTAATCATTATGTTCAAGCCATGACTCTAACTCTGATCCATCATCAAAAGATCAAGAGTATGGAAGTCAAGGAAGTCCATAATGATGGTTCTAAACTGATCAAGCTTTACAAAGCTTCTCATTCTACTTCTGAACCTTGTGTAATCCTTGAAGAAAATAACTCTAATGAATTAATGGAATTACCTTTTGGTTAATTTTCGCCATATATACAAAAATTAATTCAACAAGGATATGTGTCAAAGCAAATGTCAAAAGATAAGTTACAATCATTCGAAAAATTATGGAATACCAAAGGAAAGAAACTCAACTCGAATGAAGGTCTTGGGTTCGCTACGATCGGACCAATCGATGACTCGGGATTTTGCATGGTTGTTACTAGTTAGCCAGTGGAAGATTCCATGGACATCCAAGATGAATACGAAGATCAACCAATAGACGAGGCTTCGTTGGAGTTCGAAGAGGAAATCAAATCAAATGTGAACGAATTAAAAGAAATCAATCTCGGGACTGAGGAGTAACCCTGGCCTACTTTCAAAAGTTCGTCGCTCAACGATTAAGAGGTTACAGATTTGGTCAGGTTACTGTCAAAATTCAAAGATAGCTTTCGATTGGTATGCCGAGCTTTCCAATGGATCAATAAAGAATTTTGCATAAATGGAAAACATGTTTGTGAAAAGATTCACCGGTGCCCAACATCATGTTACCATAGGAGATCTCATTGTGGAGTGGCAGAAGCCCAATGAGACTTTGGTTGAGTATTCTGAGGTGGAGAAACTTAAGCATGAAATGCGAGCCTCAGCTACAAAAACAGGATCAAGATACTACTCAAGAGTATCCACAGTCTGGTAGCATTTATGCTTAAGGGTCTCACCGTCAAGTCCTTTGAGAAGCTACTTAGTAAAGCCAACAGCCTACAAGAAGAAGTCAAGCAAATGGAGCTTACAGAAAAGACAGAGAAAATGAAACCGGCTAAAGCATAAGAGAAGAGGTCGGGCGTAGTGGTAACGGTCGACAAAAAAAAAAAAGCCAATGAGGATTCAGCCTAAGCAGCAGCACAGTCAGTCACCTCAGTACAGTCAGCCTCAACAATATGGTCAACCTCGTGCACAGCAGAGCAATCAGTTTGGTCAGCAACAGAGGTCATACAGGATAGATGGATGACAGGGTCCGATAATGTCAGAACCGATATGCAGGAACTACTCCTTCAAAGACGACGTCGTAGCAAAGATGTTCAGAAATTTAAAGAAGAAGCCCGAATTCAGATTACCCAAGCCGAAGAAGCCGGAAGAGGTGGACAAGAAGGATTAGCCCAACTTCTGCCCCTACCACAGGATGCTCGGATACACCATAGAAAGCTGTTTTAGTTTTAAGGATTGGCTCAAGCGGAATTACAACGAAGGGAATATAACAATACAAAAGGAATACTTGAAAGAACCTGAAAGAGATTCTATAAACGTGATTTCAGCCGAGCCAATCTCTCTTATTGATCAATATACCGACAAAAGCGAATGGAGCACAATTTGGAACGAGCTCAAGAAAGTCCTGGATCTGATCTAGTCTACTCCAAAGAATGCTGCTGTCCGGAGTCTGCCGCCAGCCCAGGCCAAGACGAAGGCTTCACCAAGGAAGCCACCACGACAAGAATGGAGGAATAAGCGGATCATGAACAAAATTAAGGACGATAGCGCAAAGAGTAGGATAGAGGCTGCCACTGTTAGATTGGTTGTTTCGGATTCGGGGGTGAAAACCCTCGTACCCCTGACCTTGTATCGTTATCTTAATGCCCCTCTAGGGTCTCATAATGATAATATAAATGATGTTGGCTTCGTTCTTACTGTCTGTAGTGATGACGTAACTAATCAAAACCTCTCTAACTCCGATTTCAATTCTCAAAATGATCCTTTAATCATGAGTGTTCCCGACGAGAATATTGACGAAAATAAAGAAGATATCGACAACACTAGCTATGACAAAACCAGAAGCAAGGAGCCAGTCCTCGAATGCAAAGGAGCTCCACTTGCCATCAACGTGGACTTTTCAGATACAAAAGAGCCAGATACAGTAATAGAAGGATCTCTGGGTCCAGAAGAAGAAGAAATAACAGAAGTACATCTAAGAAGTGGCAAGGTGCTACCGCCAAGGACAGCCCCAATGGATAAAGAAAAATAGGCAATTACTCAAGAAGAAGTGTCTCCAGTAATGGAAGAAGTACAAGTTTGAGATGAAATTGAAAATTCAAACAAAGTGGATTATAATGTGCTAGCTCATCTCAGGAAGTTGCCAGCCAAACTAAGCATTTACGATGCTCTGATCTTGTCAAAGGAGATGAGAGAAAATTTGATCAAGGCCCTACTTGATATTGATATTTGGTTAGCACAACCTACTAGCACATCCTTGGATGGAGTTTGCACTTTAATAGAACAGTCTGGCGTAACCTTCACCTATGAAGATTTTCTACTCGGTACAACTGATCACAACTGTTCGCTCTACATTTCCGTCATCATCGGCAGGTTCGTACTTTCTTGAGTGTTAGTAGATCCTGGAGCGTCTCTCAACATAATGAGTCTACGGACGCTAGCCTACTTGGACATCAACGCTTGAAAACTTTCTATGGAGAAAATGATGCTAATAGGATTCAACCAGAAAGGAGAAAGAGCCCTCGGATCTATAACGCTACAAATGAATGTTAGAAATCTAGTAACAACTGTAAAATTCCATGTCATCGATGCAGATACATCATTCAATACCCTGCTTGGTCGGTCATGGCTTCAAGAGTACAACATGGTCCCGTCGTCGCTTCACTAATGCATCAAGTACTACAATGACGGACAAGAACATTGCATTAAAGGAGATTTACAGTCATTCTCAATACATGAAGTAGACATTCACGAAGACGCCATCTACTACGCTCCCCCAAAGAAAACAATACTCTCAAGAGAAATTGTGACAAGTAAAGTTGAAGACTCAGAAGAACAACAAAAACGGGACCATACAGCTCCAGTTCAACGATCTCCCGCCACTCCTTCACAATGAGTTGGTGGAGGTTTTTTTAGCCCATGAATCCGAGGTCAAAGCCGGTGACATGGTCGAGGAAGAACTCACCAGATTGTTGAATGGACGAAGTTGACGATCAACATTGAAGTAGAAGAAAGTTCAAAGAAGATGAAGAGACAATCATGATAAGTCAGAAGATGCCTCAGTTTGAGATTTCTACGGATGACACAGAAAGGGGTGAATATGAATCAATGTATGATCGGATTAATCATTATGTTCAAGCCATGACTCTAACTCTGATCCATCATCAAAAGATCGAGAGTATGGAAGTCAAGGAAGTCCATAATGATGGTTTTAAACCGATCAAGTTTTACAAAGCTTCTCCTTCTACTTCTGAACCTCGTGTAATCCTTGAAGAAAATAACTCTAATGAATTAATGGAATTACCTTTTGGTTACTTTTCGTCATATGTACAAAAATTAATTCAACAAGTATATGTGCCAAAGTAAATGTCAAAAGATAAGTTACACTCATTTAAAAAATTATGGAATACCAAAGGAAAGAAACTCAACTCGAATGAAGGTATTGGGTTCGGTACGATCAGACCTATCGATGACTCAGGATTTTGCATGGTTGTTACCAGTCAGCCAGTGGAAGATTACTTGGACATCCAAGATGAATACGAAGATCAACCAATAGAAGAGGCTCTGCCGGATTTCGAAGAGGAAATCAAATCAATTGTGAATGAATTAAAAGAAATCAATCTCGGGACTTAGGAGCAACCCTGGCCTACTTTCATAAGTTAGTTGCTCAACGAAGAAGAGGTTACATACTTGGTCAGGTTACTGTCAGAATTCAAAGATTACTTCACCTAGAGCTATGACGAAATGTCTAGACTATCTCCGGAGGTTGCAGTTCACCGACTAGGAGTGGATCAAAATACAACTCCTATAAAGCAATCTCCCAGAAGAATGCGCCTCGAAATAGAACATCAAGTTACGACAGACATAAAGAAATTAATAGACGCTAACTTTGTTCGAGAAGAACAGTATCCGACATGGCTAGCCAATGTCATGCCAGTAAAGAAGAAAAATGAACAAATCCGAGTGTGTGTCGACTTCAGATATTTGAATAAGGCATGTCCGAAAGATGAGTTCCCGTTACTGATACCGAAACTGATGGTGGACATTGCATCGTCACACAAAATTTTCTCCTTCTTAGATGGATCGTCGGGTTAGAATCAAGTCAAGATAGCTCCAGAAGATGCAACGCTTACAACATTCATAACTCTGATAGGGGTTTACTGCTACACCATGATGCCAAGTGGAATGCTACGTGAACGATTTGGTCATCAAGAGCAAAGTGAAGGAAAATCACCTAAATGATTTGAGGATCATATTTGAACGATTACGACAATACAATCTGAGGATAGATCCCTTAAAGTGCGCTTTCGACGTTACCTCTGGGAAATTTTTAGGATTCGTTGTCCGTCTTCGGGGAATCGAAATCAACCCATAAAATATTAAAGTGATATTAGAAATGCCTCCTCCTAGAACCTTGAAACAATTACAATCTTTTCAAGGAAAATTGGCGTATCTGAGACGCTTTATATCCAATCTGTCAGAAAGGTGTCTACAATTTTTGAACCTACTTCGAAAGGATGTCACATTTGTTTGGGGAGATTCGTGTCAATGAGCTTTCAAAAATATTAAACGATATTTAACGACACCTCTTATCTTAGCAGCCCCTATCCCGGGTAGATCATTGATACTTTATACTGCGACTTTAGACGAGTCTCTCGGGGCACTACTTGCCCAAGTCAATGATGAGGGTAAAGAGAATGCTCTCTACTACCTGATTCGACGCCTAATACCAGCAGAAGTAAAGTATCCTCCTATTGAGAAACACTATCTAGTTTTGGTTTTCGCCGCTCAGAAGCTTAAACATTACATGTTGTCTCATAAGGTCAACCTAATCTCGAAAGTTAATCCATTGCAATATTTGATGACTCGACTAACAGTTTCCAGACATTTAGCAAAGTGGTCAATGATATTATTGCAATTTGACATAAGTTTTGTGCCCCTTCACGCTATCAAAGGATATATTCTCGCAGATTTTCTCACAACGCTCCCATTGCCAGCTGGGTCCCCGCTCAATGACGAACTAACAGACAAACAGATACTACAAATAGAGCAGCCCAGTGCCAGATGTTGGGAAATGTATTTCGATGGAGCGTCATCAGCTCGAAGAGACGAAGGACAACAGACAGTGATACCAGGCAAAGCAGGAATTGGTTTAATCTTCGTGACTCCAAACCAGACGATGCTGAGATTCTCCTATCACTTCACAAAGCCGTGTACCAATAAAGATGCAGAATACGAAGCTCTAATCACCAGTTGGGAATTAGCAATACTAATGGAAATTAAAGATATTGCTATTTGAAGACTCATAACTTGTCATTCAACAAGTGGCAGGACGGTCAAAGGGTAGATTCTCACATATTTTCTTGCAGCGCACCCATTGCCATCTGGGTCCCCGCTCAATGACGAACTACCAGACGAACATATACTACTAATAGAGCAGCCCAGTGCCAGATGTTGGGAAATGTACTTCAACAGAGCGTCATGTCGGCATATTTTTAAGTTTGTGTTGTACTTTAGAAAAAGGGGTCGCCTAACAGAAATTGTCGGCGAATTTTAGATTTTAAATATATATAATTTGAAAGTAGCATTTAATTTTGAAAATAACTTTAAGTTTGAAAATTTTAAGATATGAAACTAAACCGATCTCACATCCCAAATAGTTTATATAAACGAGCACCACACCACAAACCGTGTATCTATCCCGAAGAACAGACACACTGCTTGATGATGAGGCTCGGTTAAATAAACTAGAAAATTTGTGACATCCGTTTAGTCTGAGAACCAATTTTATAAGCCGATAAGTTCCCCTGCTTAATATAAATGAATTAAGCAGGGTTTATATTACTCAGGTTCTTAAAGTTCCCTATAAGGGCAAGCCCCATAGTTAATTACATCTTAAATGACGGGAATCATTTAAGAAAACTCTCTATAATGATCAGTGGTTTTGCTCTCAAGAATTTCAAAGTTTAAGGTTTCAAAGGATTGAATTTTGGAAATTTCAATAGGGATTAGCTCAAATTTGGAACAGTTTATTTTAAGAGTCCAAAGGAAGAGAAGTAGGAGAAGCTGAGGATCCAAGAAGAATCTTGGCAACTTCCCAAAATATCCTATGGTTTGGTTTCAATTTGAGAATTTATTTAATGTTTCAATCCTGCCAATTTTAATTAATTAGGACTTATAATTGTATGATATAATCACACAAACAGCCTCGAAGATATGAGGGTTTATGTCGTACCGAACGACTACCTCGGAGTCCTAAGACCGGTTAAGGCTTAATTTACATGACATGATCATGCAAATGCCTAACGAAAAGTTGAGGATTTATGTTGCACTTGGCAAACTACCTCGAAGTCCTATGGCTTGGTTATTTAATTCTAAGAAAGTTTTGCTGAAGTAGATCCAAGTTTTGCTGATGACGATGGCTGTGCTGCCCACCATGCTCCGAGCTCATTGTTGTTGTAGAGGTTTAGTTTTAGAAGGTGAAAATCAGGAGATAAGAGAAGTGTTTTGGTTTAGAAATCTTAAAATCCAAATATTTTTAATATTTTAATTAAAACAAATCTTGAAGTTGTTTAAACAGAACCGATTAAGATCCCACGGTTCCGTCATCCCGGCACCGTTATTTTCATCGAATTCACTTAGTCCAGATGAATTTGCTAAACTTAACTGAATGAGTTCCACACTTTCATTTAGACCGTGGGAAATTCCGTTAGTAACACGTGGGTTACATCGTCCGAGGTATTCCCGATCATTCAACGAGACATTTTAATTTAGTTGTAATTGTAGTTTTGTTGTTCTGTTTGTGATTAAATTTTGAGTTGTTTTATATTTTGAAGGTTGTGGCGGTGAATTTTATCTTGTGGTGACTTTTAATTTAGTTTTGGTTTCAGTTTTGGGACTACCCTAAAGGTTTTAGTTTTCATGCAACAGTCTTGTTTAACATGCAAGAAAGGTAAAACACAGTGCATGTAAGAAAATTGCATAAAAATAAATTGCGACATAATAGAAGCGTACCTAAAGGGTCTTCCCGTCATTCCAAGCTGCACTTGAAATACATTTTAAGGCATTTAAATATTTATAACAAGTACCTAGGTAAAGCTAAGGGATAGGTTTTGTTTGTCTACCTAGATCCTAATCCTATTACTAGTCATCTCCTATGACGTCTAGGTTCTTGTATTTTGTTTATGGATGATTTTCTTCATTAAAGAACAATTAAATTCAATTGTTCTTCTAAAACATCCCGTCATATTGAGGAAGTGCTTAGAACGAGTCCTAAACATCTTTTCAATAATTCTGAGATTATTTTGAGTCCAAGTAAATTTAGTTGCACATGTGAATTAATCATCCAGGAGTTTAGTTAAGCTTTGTCTCTTACTCAGTGAAATTGGGTATTTGATTACCTGATGAATGAAGTGACATCTCACTTAATACTCTATTTAAGAGTTATAATAATTAAAGCCTTCAAGGGCAAGTTGGTTTATTGAGAATTTTAATCATTCTTAATTTGAAGTTTGAGTTAATTGTTTAAAGTGATTTAGTTTAATTATGAGGTTTTAATTAATAATTTTAAGTTTGGAATAGTGTTCAAATTATTTTTGGTTTAGATCTTTATACTTTTGGTGATCTTAATATTTTAAATTTGTTTTACTTTTATTATTGAATGATGTTAACTTAATTTAATTTAAATTTGATTTAATTTAATTTAATTTTATTTAATTTAAATATTTTATTTAATTTAGCTTAATTTAATTGTTAAAATGTTAATTTAATTTAATTTTAATTTTAATTTAGTTTTTACTTAATTTAATTTAATTTAATTTAATTTAATTATTTTTATTAAACTATTTAATATTTTAAACTTTTTCTTTAATTTAAAGGTTATTTTTTTTTTAAATTTTTAATTTACTTAGTTTGGATTATCATTTTAATCTTAATTAAAAGTTAAATATTATTGAAGTGATTTATTTAGGGATTTTTTATTAAAGGATTAATATCCTCTCAAATTATATCCTTATTTTTAATAATTCAAATTTTTATTATTCTTCCAAAAAAATTTAAATTGTTTAAATAATTAAACTTTCATTTTTTATTAAAAGTGATTAATGGGTTCCTACCCTTTTAAATTTCTCAAAGTTTCAATCATCCAAGAAAGATAAAATCAAATATTTTACCCTCTATTTTAATTAAACCTAAAATTTTAATAAAGGGGTTTAAATTCTTTAATTATTAATATGCCCTTTTAGGCTTATTTATTTCATAACTCACTAAATTTAGTTCAAATGAACTTGAAATTTTTATGTCACCTCACTCACATGTCAATTAAGACATTAGAGGAGAAAATGTGATTTTTCTGAATTTAATTTATTTATATAATTATTTTTAGTGAAAAATAAGGGATTTCAAAGGAAATTCAACAACATAACCAAGATAAGGTTTCTATCCTTAAGAAAATTATGAGATGTTACTATTGACTAGAGGACCACTTGGACCAATTTTGGTGATTTTTTGAATTATATTTTATTTATTATAATTATTTTGAGTTTTAGAGTATTAATTCATTATAAAATAAAATTAAAGTTGAAAAATGGATTTTATATTTTTCCTAAAACTCTCTAACCTCAAGGAGTTCAGAGAAACAAATTTTATAATTTTATGATTTTTCTTTGGTTTATTGGAATTAATTTAGTGAAAAGGTTGGAAAATATATTTTTTAATATTAAAAGTCGTTTTAAGCATTTGAAATTCAATATCTTTACTTTGAGACTTGGGAAAAATATTTGGTTTGTTCCTAAGTGATTAGGAGTCAAAATATGACATTTTTATGATTTTTATTATTTTTTAATTATTTAAAATATTAAAATATGATTAAAAGTAAAAAAAATTATAAAATTCCAATTTTAATTTTTATAGACTTCTTTGATATCAGAGAGCCCACAAAACCAATTTGGTGAATTTTTGAAATTTATTTTTGGAGTTATGAATTTTTAAAGTTTAATTTTGGTTATGTGACTTAATTAATTAATTTAGTGGGGCTAAACATTTGCAATTGATATCAAATTTTTATGATAGGTTCTCTGTATCCTAAAGATCTGTGGAGATTAATTTCAAGTTATTTTGATGTGTGGTTAATCCTAACTAATTAAAATTTCATTTTAAGGTTTTGGCCAAATTAGAGTTTGCTTGATTGAAATAAATTATGAGATAATTTTTTAATGTTTCTCTGGTCAAAGGGAATATACTCTAATTTTTCTAGATTTTTTCTAAGTAACATGGTAATTTTTATAATTATTATAGGAAAACTGAAGCATAATATTGAAAAATAGATATCTCATCATGGAAATCTTTCCCGACTTTAGAAAAATCAGAAAGATCAACCATTATGCATAGAATAACATATAAAAATTTCAAGTTATGGTGAAGCTCATACATGCATGAAGAATTAAAATATTGAAAACACTATTTAATTAATTAAAAATAAAATATGCATTAAATAAAAATAAAATTACTTTCACA
The DNA here is from genome assembly GCA_022702705.1 of Papilionanthe hookeriana x Papilionanthe teres. NCBI lineage: Eukaryota > Viridiplantae > Streptophyta > Magnoliopsida > Asparagales > Orchidaceae > Papilionanthe > Papilionanthe hookeriana x Papilionanthe teres. The sequence continues at coordinate 18,466,661 of CM040430.1, read as the reverse complement.
TTATTTTCCTCATTTTTATGGGCAAGAGGATATTTTTATTTTATTTTTTGGATGGTTTCTAGGCAAAGTTATGATTTTTTGAAGTTTTGTGTCAAAAATAAATCCAAAAAATCCATTTCCCGCTCAATCCACGTGTCGCTCTCCTATTGGCCAGCGTGGTTCTGTATTGCGCCTGTTCACGGATGAAGATCCGTCCGACCGCATCAAGGCCGTCCGTCGGATACACGCTCGATCGGACGTGCTGTCGCTCCTCTCTCATAGTGCTATTCACCCAAAACCGTCCACCTTTAAACCTTGATATCTCACTCGTTTCTCAACGAAATTAAATGATTTTTTTTTAAAATGATCGTCTAATCGAGTAGCGCACATCTATATGGTGATGATATACTTAAAGCATGTAAATATTTACAGAAATTTAAAATAAGCTCGGTTGGAGGAGAAAAAATTTGATACCTTCGTCCAAGAGGTGAGCCTCAATTGGAAATGGTTTGATTGAGCTTAGGAATGCTTGTAAAAGCTTTGGGAACAATTTGGCAGGGTCTACCCAAGGTAAATCTTGCATCTCCTCCTCTTGACCATGGTGGTGGGGTTTAAATAAGGAAGGTTATGGTGGAGCTTTGGGTGGCCATGGGGGTTGATTAGTGGGTTCAAAATATGTGTTTTGGTGGAGGGGAGGTCAGAGTTTGATTTTGGTGCAATCAATTTGGGATTGCCATGTGTAAAGTCAAGGATTTAAATGACATGGGTGTAAGGAGCATTTTTGGTCCAATTTGGGTCAATTCATGGTTTTGGCTTGGTTCACTCACCAAGGCTTGATTTGGGCTGATGTGAGATCATTTGGGTCAGCCTCACATGTGTGGTGAAGTCCCCATCCAAGGTGAGGTGGCCAATTTTGGTTAAAGTGTATCATTGATGGGGTTAAAAAAGGTTTAGTGAAGGCCTAGGAAAGGCTCCCCTCTTCTTACCATAAGTGGCATGGTGAGGTGGAGAGGGCTCCCCATGGCTTGCATATGGCTTATGCATGGCTCTATCGCTTCATTTGGCTTGCTCATGGCTTGGGAAAAGGTTGGCTCACTTGCATGGAAAAGGGTTATTTGGAATTTTGAAAACTTTGGATTCCTTTGATGGGATTTGTCATGATGCTACAAATGGGTTGATTTCATGATGGTTTAAGACTTTGGTCAAATAGGATTATCAAAGGAATGATGAAGAAAAGGTTTCATGTGGGCTTGGGGATGGATTTTGGGCTTTTGAATTTGATGGAAAGTGGGCTTTTAAAGGCTTTATGGAAGTGGGCTTTTAAGTTTGAAAACAAATTGGTGGATGGAGATTTTGTGAAAGATTAGGCTAAATAAATGTTGGGTTTAGTTTAGGAGTGTGGCATGAGTGATTTGGAGAAGGTTTGGTGTCATATGAAATTGAAATAGGTTTAATTTGGGCCTTTTTTGGTAATGGGGCCCAAAATGGGTCAAATTGGGCTAACTTGGGCTATCTTGGGTTAATGTTGGTTTAAGGTTGGATTTGATGTAAAATTAATGTTGATAAATGTTTAGGGGAGTGTTATAAAGAGTTTTCAACTTTGGTTGGGCTTTGATTTTGGGATTTGGGCCTATTTGGGTTAGGTTTGGGTTTAGGCCAATTTAGGGGATTTAGGCTTCAAATTGAAATTGGATCCAAATTTTAATCAATTTGGGCTTGGATTTGGTCTAGATTGATATTAGGGATATGTAATTGAAGTTTAGAATTGAATTGGACCAAAATTGAGGTCAATTGGGGTGGTTTGGTTTGACATTGGGCTCACTTTAGGTTTAAAATGGATCAAATTGGGGGTTTTGGTAAAAGTGGGTTAAATTGATAAAATTGGCTTATGATGTAGTTGAACAAAATAAAATTGGGAATATTTGGGATTTTCTGGAATTTTTTGGGAATTTTCAGAATTTATGGAATTTTTGGCTAAGAAGGGCATTTTGGGTATTTGGAGGGTATTGGGGGGTATTTTTGGAAATTTTGGTATATTTGGCTATGGATGATCAATTTGAGTGGGGGGAAATGTTTAGGATTGATTTTGAGGAATTTTGGGTAATTTAGGTGATTTTGCAAATTTTAGGTAGTTTCAAGGGCATTTGGTAGGTTTAGTGGGTGTAGGGCTCCGGGGGTCAAAAATTGAAATTTTGGAAAAATGAAGATTGATCAAATTTGAGTAGAATGGAATCACTTTGGTTTAGCCATGAAGCCATATCAAGCCCATAAGGGCCATGAGAGGACTCATTTGAGGCATTCACTATGTTGTTCATAACCCTCTTAGTCAAGGGCTTAGGGGTTAAGGTCCATCCATATGAATTACCTATATGAGTCAGGAAGTCAAGCTAGGTATGAATGGTTTTAGGATTTGGAATGTGTGTGAAAGTTTAATGTGTGCAGGTCAACCCTCACCAGACCAGGCAACCCAGGGTAGTCCTAAGGCCAAAGAGTCCTATAGGGAACTCATCCTTTAAACCTCCACATTTGATCTCAACCCTCCAAGTGAATTAGGGGTAACAATCAGGCATGTGGGTTTGCAGGGAGTTAAGAGGTGTTTAAATTTCTAAATGGTGGGTGCCATCTCTAATCCTCTAGGACAGTCAAAGGGAAAGCCTAAGGCTAGATCCTAAGTACTAAAGAGAGAGAAGAGAAAAGACCTCATCAAAAATGAGGTCAACACGTCATCAGCCCGAAGAGCCGTGTACCAATAATGAAGCAGAATACGAAGCTCTAATCACTGGTTTGGAATTAGCAATACTAATGGAAATTAAAGACATTGCCATTTATGGTGACTCACAACTCCTCATTCAACAAGTGTCAGGACAGTATAAAATTCTGAAACCAAGGTTAGAGGAATACCACCGGTACACAATGAAGCTACTCGAGCAAATTCTGAGTGCTAATATTCTATAGGATTCCTCGAATAGAGAACACCCACGTGGACGCTTTAGCCAAACTCCCTAAAGAATTAGCTTGTCCACCCGAATATTCTATAGATATTACAGTACAGGGACATCAGGTTTTGTCACAAATCGATCTCGATAGCCTGCACAAGTTTGGAAAAGAAGAGATAACAGTCACTGTGTCAGATGATACATAAGATTGTCGTCAGCTATTGATAGAATATTTGCAAACCGGAAGATTACCAAAAGACAAATCAGCATCGCATCAAATTTTGAAGAGAGCTCTCTCATATGCATTAATGGACAGTATTCTGTACAGAAGATCCTTCGATAAGATGTGGCTCAGATGCCTCAGCAAAGCAAAAGCACTGAAGATCGTCAAAGAAGTACATGTCGGATTGTGTGGAGCTCACCAATCGGGACCGAAGATGAAGATGAAAATCAAAAGACTCAGACACTACTGGCCAGCAATGATGACTGACTGCATGGATATAACAAAGAAATGCCATCAATGCCAAGTGCACGGAGTGGTCTTGCACCAACCTCCGAATGTTTTACACCCCATGACTGCCTCGATTCGAGTGTTGGGGCATGGATATAGTAGGTCTGATAGACCCTCCGTCTTCGAAAGGAAATAGATTCATACTCGCAGCTACAGACTACTTCTCCAAATGGGTAGAGGTAGTTCCGCTATGAGAAGTTATAGCACAGCAAGTTCTACAGCTCTTAAAGAATCAGGTTGTCTACCCCTTCGGTGTGTCGCGAAGGATCATTTCTGACATGGGTCCGCCTTCAAGAGCACGAAATCAACAACATCGTCAGAAGACACTGGATAAATTGGAGATACTCGACAATCTATTACCCCAATGCAAATGGTTTGGCAGAAGCCTTCAACAAGACGCTTGTTCAAATTATAAGCTTGATGATAACAAAAGAGAATGGCACGAGAAATTGCTAGAAGCTTTATGGGCCTACAGGACGACAGTCCGAAAGCTGAAAAAATCTACACCTTATGCACTTGTGTATGGGTCCAAGGCAGTCCTTCCGCTAGAAGTTCAGCTGCTGTCGCTCCGGATCGCCATCTCCAATCAAAATACTATGGAAGAGAATGCCAAACTTCTATTTGCAAAATTAGAAAGTCTTGAAGGGAAAAAATTGCTTACACAACAGAATGTGGAACACTACCAAGCAAAGATGATTCAAGCCCACAACAAGTTGGTCCACCCGAGGTCATTCAAAATTGGTGACCTTGTGCATGTTCTCAAAAGGCCCATTATTACACACCACAAAATAGGTGGAAAATTTGAACCGACCTGAGAAGGACCATTCGTGGTGAAAATGTTTACTCTGGAGGGTCGTACCAGCTGGTAGATTCTCAAGGGGATAGACCCATGTTGACAATAAACAGACGATATCTTAAGAAGTACTACACGACATGAGGAATCTGAAGAAATATTTTCATTCTGATGTAGAATAGGGCCAGCGTCTGTGACTGGGTCCAAATCTTATAATAAATTGAAGTTAAATAAAATAAAGTAAATTTTCTCAAAAAATAAAATATGCTTGTTGAAATTTCTAAATCTAAATCTTATAAAACTATATTAAATAAGATAATGGCATTAAAACAATTATAAAACTTATTAAAATAAAAGATAATAAAATTGTCCTTGTTCTTGTTCGTGCACAACACCGCCCACTGACATTTCTCCTGTTTACTTGTGCAGGAGGTGTCGGGTTGCGAGTCGGTGTTTGCTTCCATATACGGCTTGGACTTCGCCTCTTAAAAAAGAAACACACATAAGGAGATTATAGACATGAAGTCGATGAAGAAGATTGGTCGTAGAGAGACCGGACAAACATCATGATATGGAGGAATAGGAGGGCTCGTCGACTCACACCTCCTCGCCGCGAGACACGATCAGGTCTTGTCTATTATCACTACTCCAGAGAGTGATCTTGTTGTTGCTTCAGTTGAAAGAGTTCCAGATGCGCCGTTGGCGCGAACAAAAAGGAGAAATGCAAATCACTGCAAGCATTGCCTCTTAGATAGAATGGAGAGGAGACAAGCTCGGGAGCTAGCCGCCACGCTATCACCTATTCCAGAAGATTCTTATGATCCTGAGATGAAAGAAGCCGACGATAGTGCACCGCGCACCGATACTGAACCAGAGGCTGCAGAAGATCTCGCGCCGACATTGGATCTGATGGAAGAAATTTTGACTCGGTGTCTTGCAACTCGAGTTTACCCAGACTACCTTAAGCGACTGGGGCATTTTCAGAGTGTCCGGATTGTCACGTTTTACAGCTTGAGGAGTATGGCACATTTTGGGCGCATGCAGCTGCTTCAATGTTACTCAGAAACAGGGAATATCCTAATGTACAGTCGTACGTACCACAGTTCATTCTACCGCTGCCAAAACCACAGGGATAGACTAAGTGATACCAAAAATCAAAAGAATCAGGAAAAAGGAATCTCAACACTATGAAGAAATACAAGAGAAATTTGTTAATATCCTGGAATGACTTGAGTTATACACCGATGTATTCATGAAGAAAGACGAAGAAGGAATTATGTATTGCATCGACACTCTTCAGACTTTGGGCAGAGCGGGTCGCTTGAGGCCGAGGACATATACAAAACTGTCAAAAATGAAATGAGGAAAGGGCAGAGTCACTATTCAGTGTGGCTGCTGCTATAACTTCGCTAAAGATGGACAAGGCAATCCACGGGGATCTTCCATTATGATGAGGTGGATTTGATGCTGTCGCAGATAAAAAGGATGATAAAGAGGATGGTCGAGTGGCACGTGTTGCCTGCAGACTGTATTCCTAACAACTGCATCATAAATACTTATGAGGACGGGGACTGTATCCCGCCTCATATCGACCACCCTGAATTTGTGAGACCCTTCTGCACGGTCTCCTTTATAAGTGAAAGTAATATCTTGTTTGGACGAGAAATCCATATTATCGGACCGGGAGAATTCTGAGATTCTGTTGAAATCCCCCTACCAGTCGGATCAGTACTGGTATTAAAAGGAAATGAAGCAGATTTTGCAAAACACTGCATCCCATGAGTTACAAGAAAAAGGGTGTCAGTCACCTTCAGAAGAATGGATGAAGATAACGTTGTCGGCATATTTTTAGATTTTAAATTTAATTTAAGTATATATATATATAATTTGGAAAGTAAAATTTGATTTTGAAAATAATTTAAAGTTTGAAAATTTTAAGATATGAAATCAAACTGATCTCACATCCCAAATAGTTTATATAAATGAGCACCGCACCACAAACTATGAATCTATCCCGAGGAATAGTCACACTGCTTGACGATGGGGCTCGATTAATAAACTAAAAGATTTGTGACATCTGTTTGGTCTGCGAACCAATTTTATAAGCCGACAGGTTCCCTTGCTTAATATAAAGGAATTAAGCAGGGTTTATATTATCTGGGTTCTTAAAGTTCCCTATAAGGGCAAGCCCCTATAGTTAATTACATCCTAAATGACGGGAATCATTTAAGAAAACTCTCGATAATGATCAGTTGTTTTTCTCTCAAGAATTTCAAAGTTTAAGGTTTTCAAACAAATTGGATTTTGGAAATCTCAATAGGGAATAGATCAAATTTGGAGCGAGTTTATTTCGGGAGTCCAAAGGAAGAGAAGTAGGAGAAGGTCGAGGATCCAATAAAAATCTTGGCAACTTCCCAGACTATCCTATTGTTTGGCTTGAATTTGAGGAAATTATTTAATGTTTCAATCCTGCCGAGTTTTAATTAATTAGGACTTATATTCGTATGACACAATCATACAAATAGCCTCGAAGATGTGAGGGTTTATGTCGTACCAAACGACTACCTCGGAGTCCTAAGACCGGTTAGGGCTTAATTTGCATAAGACAATTATGCAAATGCCTAACAAAAAGTTGAGGATTTATGTTGCACTAGGCAAACTACCTCGAAATCCTATGGCTAGTTGTTTATTTATAAGAAAAGAGAGTTCTTCGTTGAAGATCCGTTGTTTGCTCTCTTCAACATGTCCTTCTGCATCCTTGATTGTGTTGCCCTTCGGTGTATTGCCTCGAGCTCCTTGTTGTTGCGAGAGGTTTAGTTTTAGAAATCATAAATCAAGAGATGAGAGAAGTGTTTTGGTTTAGAAAAGTCTTAGAATCCAAATATTTTTGTGTTTTAATTAAAACAAATCTTAAAGTTGATTATAACAACACCGGTTAAGATCCCACGGTTCCATCCTTCCGACTTCGTTATTTTTATCGGATTCACTTAGTCCAGATGAATTTGCTAAACTCAACTAATTGAGTTCCACACTTTCATTTAGACCGTGGGAAATCCCGTTAGCAACACGTAGGTTACATCATCCGAGGTATTCCCGATCATCCAACAAGACGTTTTAATTTAGTTAAAGTTGTAGTTTTTTGTTGTGTTGTTTGTGATTAAGTTTTGAGTTGTCTTATATTTTGAAATGTTGTGGCGGTGAATTTTATCTTGTTGTGACTTTTAATTTAGTTTTGAGTTTCAGTTTTGTGACTATCCTAAAGGTTTCAGTTTTCATGCAACAATCTTATTTATCATGCAAAAAAAAGTAAAACGCAGTGCAGGTAAATAAATTGCAATAAAGTAAAAACGTACCTGGACGGGCTTCTCGTCATTCCCAGCTGAGACTTTAGTATTGCATTGTATATATGTGTTTATAATTTTGCAGAAATTAAAGCATGCCAGAAAACAGGAAGAAGTAGAACTAACAAGAAGTAACTACTCAATCCTATGATGTCTATGTTAAGATCCTGGTTGTCTACCAAGTCCTATGATGTCTATGTGAATTTTTATGTTGTATTTTAATGAACTTTGTTAATTTAATTGAGAATAATTTCGTTAAGCAGACATATTAAGTTTAATAGACCTCAGAGGTATCCAAACAGTCAAAGAAGGATGCAGGTCCATGCTTCCCTCTATTATTATTAATTTATGTTATTAATTTACATTAAATATTATTACCATTATTATTATTATTTATTTATTTATAAGACTTTTCATTTTCTCTCCCTTAAATTATTCTTTTCTTTATTTAAAGTTATGATCATTTATATTAAGTTATTATTTTTAAAATTATTATTTACATATATATGTTTACATTTTAATTTATTTTCATTATTCATTTAGGTTTATAGTTATTTATTTTATTATCTATTTTATCACACTATTCTTTTATTATTTACATTAATTTACACATACACACACACACACACACACACACACATATATATATATATATGTATATATATATATATATATATATATATATATATATATATATATATATATATATATATATATATATATATATATATATATATATATATATATATAATTATTCATTTAGTTATTTATATTTTAGTAGTATTCATTTAAATTTAATATAGTATAGTTATATTATTTTAAAGTTAGTGTAGTTATTTTCATTTAAAATTTAGTATGGTTATATTTTAAGTTTTAATGTTTTTAGGTATTTAAAATTTTAATATAGTTATTTTATTGAAATTTAGTAAGGTTATTTAAATTCACAATTATTTTATCACTTATGTTTTTTTTACATTTGTTATTTATTATTTATTTGCTTTATTTAACATTAGCTTATATATTATTTACATTTATATTACTTACATATATGTAGTTTATGTAGTTATTTTATTTGTATGTTATATGTTATTTTGTTATTATATGTTATTAAAAAAATTTATTTCATTCCCTTTTATTTATTTTATCCTTATGTTTATTCCACTTTTCATTTTCATTTCCTTTATGATATATTTGTTTCTTTCAAATTTTAAAACATATTATTTTATTTTTTTAAGTTAGTGAAACTAAGTGGTAGTTTTGTAAATATTTAAAATTAGTAAAATTCAGTGAAACTAAGTGGTAGTTTTGTAAATATTTAAAATTATTAAAATTAAATAGCTAAATAACTTTTCATAAAAGAAGAATTCCTAAGCCTAAACATGGAAAAATTTAAAAAAAAAAACTAAATAGCTTGCATGAAATATAACCTTAAGGCTAAGCATGGAAACATTTAAAAAAGCATACATGAAGATTTAAAGAAAAATTAAATGACTTGTATGTAAATTAAAAAATCTTTGTAAAGGAAGAGGAACATTAAACACCAAGCATGCATGTAAGTATGAGGTCATAGGTTAAGCATGAGAAGGATAAAGAAAAAATTTTTATAAGCTTAAGTATTCACAAAAATAAAAGGGAGGGGGAAGAAACTCACCTTGCTTGGAGGAGGTGATGAAGGAACTTTTGAAAAGTCCCTTGTTGAAGCTCACGGCTAGGAGGAGTTGGGATTGGGTGTAGTGGATGAAGTGTGGCTAGCTTGGAAGAAGAAGAAAGAGAGGAGGGAGTTTCACGGCTAGGAGAAGGATTTGGGGGGATTTATGGAGAGAGGCTCACGGCTAAGAGTGAATGGGGGGAGTGAGGATGAGGTGAGGTGGAGGTGAGGAGGAGGTGTGTTGAAGGTGAGAAGAGTAGGGTGAGGTGGCGGGTAAGGTGAGGGAGAGGTGAGGGAGAGGCATGGAACTAAGGTGAAGGGAAGAAAAAAAATATATATTTTATTTGTGTTTTTTTTTTCTTTTTTTTTTGTTTCTTTGTTTTTTTCTTTGTTTTGCCGTGAGATATGAGAGGGGGAGAATGTGGGTGTGTGTGTGAGTGTATTTTAGTTTGGTGAGTTTTGGATTTTGGGTCCATTTTAAGAACTTTGGGCTAACTTGAGTTTAGATTGGGCTAGAGCTCGAATGAAGCCCAAGTGCCTTGATAAATATTGTCCACATGATTGTAATGAAGATCTTTCATGAAGACACAAAGTGGTTTTTAGCTCATTTGGAGGTTCAATTTTGGCATGGATTGGATTTTTGATTATTTTGAACCATGTTGGGTTCGGGTCAAGTTATCTTGAGTTTGAGTGGGAATGGGGTTCAGAGGTTTTCAACAATAATGTAGATATGGTTGTCTAGAAGAATTTTCATGAAGACATAAAATGGTTTTGACAAGGTTTAGAGGGTCAATTTGGTGGATTAAAAACATGTGTTCAGCTAGGGTCAAAATTGGGGTTTCTTTGGTCCAAAATGGATTTGGGTAAGACCTGAGTTCAAATTATGGGCAATTGATGATCCAATTCAGTTTAAGGAGGTGTTATAAAGAGTTTGGAATTGAAATTTGGGAGGAATTCATTGACATTGGGTCACTTTAGGAGTTTTGGGTTATTTAGGCAAAATTGGGGATCTTGATTTCAAGTGGAATTAGATTCAAATGTGGGTCACATTGGACTTGAATTTGGTCTAAGTTGATATTGGGATGTTGAAATTTGGTTTAGAATTTAATTTGATGAAAATTGGGGTCAATTGGGTCAAGATTGGGTTTGGTTTAGGCACCTATAGGTTAAATGGGCCAAGTTGGGATTTTTGATTGAAAGTGTATTAATTTGGCAAAATTGACCCATAGTGTATTTGGACAAAATGAAATTGGGGATTTTTAGGATTTTCTGGAATTTTTTTGAGAATTTTTTGGAATTTTTGGGCAAAAAGCGTATTTTGGGTATTTTGAGGGTATTGGGGGATATTTTTGGAAATTTTGGAATTTTTGGTTATGAATGGTCAATTTGAGTGGTAAGGAATATCTTGGAATGATTTTTTGGGGGATTTTGGTGAATTTGGGTAATTTTGGAAATTTTGGGTATTTTGGGTAGTTGAGGGTTATTTAGGGGGCAAATTGGCCAAAAATTGAAATTTTGGAAATTTGAAGGTGGCTTCAAGGTGAGCAGGATGTAATGACCAAGGGTCACTTACATTTGGTCCTCCATGTGTTGGTCCCTACCACTTAGTCATAGACTTAGGGCTGGGTTATCCACATAAGTTTCCAAAGAGTTCAGGGTTGAAATTAGAATGTGCAGTGTGTGTATGTTGTGAATGTGAAGTGTATGAGTGGTGATCTCCAGACCTCCCTCAGGCCAAATCCTAAGGTCTGATCTCCTATAGGAGACTTCCCCTAGGATTCCTTATGCTTGCCTTATTCCTACCAAAAGGTGGAGGTTAGGCCTTAAGCATATGAAAACTCCCTAGTGAAGCAAGAAGAGTTTTGAATTTCTATGGGAAGGGTTCCATGACTAATCCTCTAAGAAAGTCACCAGGAGAGTCATATGGCTAGACCCTAGGCTATTCTAAAGAGAGACTATACATAAACTAAAAGTGAGGTCAACAAATGGAACCCTAATAGGTGTGGTGTGCTGGACAGGCACGTCGCGCGTATTGGTGTTGACCGAAGAAGATCAACAAACCAACACAAAGTCGCCTAAGTAAAATACTTAGGGCAGAACGTAGAATTAAGAGAGAGTTGTTTCTGCTGGGGAAACAAGAGGAGGAATTTTCAATTTAAGAGTTGCAACTTTAATTTTCAAATTCCAAATTTCAAATTTGGATTCGATTTACTTTGATTTTCTTTCGACTTTAATTTCAATTTGATTTTGACTTCGGTTTTAATTTCAATTTCAATTTCAATTTTGGTTTTATGCGGAGAAAAGTGTAGGGCTAAGGCCCACCCGAATGCATTCATATGCTGAGAAGGATGTAGGGCTGAGTCTACTCAAAAATGCAGAGTGCTTCAATATCAGTTTTAATTTTGTGCTGAGAAAGGAGTGGGGTGAAGGACTACCCCGATTGTTGAGAATATGCAGAGAAGGGAGTTGGGCAGAAGCCTATCCCAAATGCTAAGACTGTTTTGATTTCAATTTCAATTTTATGCTGAGAGGGTTGAATGTTGAGATTGCTGAGAAAAGAGTAGGACTGTGCCTATCCTAATGCGGAGAACTGCTGAGGAGGGAGTAGGGCGGAAGCCTATCCCGAGTGCTGAGAACTGCAGAGAATATGCTGAGATGGGAATGAGGCGGAAGCCTATCCCGAATGCTGAGAATATGCTGAGAATTACTGAGATTGCTGAGGATTGCTGGGAAATGCTGAGATTGCTGAGAATTGCTGAGAATTGCTGAGAATTGCTGAGATTACTGAGAATTGCTGAGAACTACTAAGAATTGTTGAGAATGTTGAGAATGCTGAGAATTATTGAGTGCTGAGATTGCTGAGAATACTGAGAATTGCTGAGAATTGTTGAGAATTGCTGAGAAGGGAATAGGGTGTAAACCTATCCCGAATGCTGAGATTATGCTGAGAATTTACGGATGCATAGACCGTGAAGAATTTTGCTGAGATGTATTTATGCAGAGATTCAGAAGGATTTTGTTGATATTTGGGAATGCAGAGTTTTATGAATGCAGAGACTGAACATATTGCTAAGATTTATGAATGTAGAGATTGTGAAAACATATTGTAAAGTGCAGAGAATGTTTGTAGAAGTTCATGCAGTGCTGAATTTTATTGAAATGTCCGTGCAGAGATTTTTGAAAATTCACAAGGTGCAGAGTTCTTTTGTTTATTCAAATGTTGACCTTTATTTTGTTTGATGCAGAGTTTTATTTAGTTGCATTTGTTTTAGGATTTGAAACCAGTTTTAGACAAGTGCAGCATCGGTGCTTCGTAGAACAAAACTGTCTGTAAAACATCACGATGTACAACACTTCTTGAGGTATTGTCCACCGACTAAGGACCAGTGCTAGAAAATAGCTCACTCTTTAAGGTGCTATTGGAATCACATTCTTTCAAGTACATGTAAAGGTGTTTTATTTCTAAAAACGTCATCGCTGAGGAGGACGGAACTTCATAGCTTCGTTTGTTGTAGTTTTCGTTCGATTTGTTGCGGATTCTGTAAAGGTTGTTGAAGTTGTCTTCGAGAAATCTTTCTGACGTTCTTCGAGTTGAAGTTGGAGTTGTATTTGCTGGACACTGAAAGATACGACTTCAGGGTCGAATTTCCATTAATTGCCAACAACGTGACCCTGTCTTTAATTCTTCCTTCCCATGATTAAGCAAATTTCAAAATTTATATTCATGTGAGTAAAATATTTTTCACTGTTCAAAGATATTTTTGAGCCAATTAATAACCGAACAAAAGGCATAAAATCACTTGACTCTATTCAAAGCATAATATCGGAGGAAACTTCTTAAGGTAGTATTTCAAGTTTTATTAATCAGGGGAGGATTAAGACACCAATTTTTGATTATATGCTTGCCTCAAGCTTCTTCTCAGGGAGTCTTTTTCTTTTATTTCCTATTTTTCTTTTCCCTTTTTTTATCCATTTTTTTCATTGAGGATTACTATATCTGGTGGAGCACGTGTTAAAGATTTTGAATGCCTGAATTGGGGCACCAATTTTTGATTTTGTGCTCACCTCAAGCTTCTCCTCCGATTTTTTTTTGCTCCTTTTGTTTTCTGAGAATTACTGTATCTGGCAATGCATATTTCATTTAAAGATTTTGAATGTCGAAACTCCCCTAATTAATATTTCTGAAATGTTCCTTAACGTGAATCCTGGGATATTATAACTTTTTCGAAAGTCCGGACCCAGCCACATGGCGGGAAATTAAAAGGCTCGTGATATCCCAAGTCAATTACTCGTATCTCAACCACACTGTTTCATTTTGAAATCCACTTAGGACACAGTCCAAATTCCTTAAAGGGAAGGACCTAGCCATTAGGGCATTAACCTCATTCTTTCCCGAAGTCGAAGTCTTAGCAAAATATCCCCATTTGAGTTTTTTCCAAATATTGAGCAATTCTGGAAAAAAAACAAACTCCTTTTTCTTTCATTCATTGCGATAGAAGAGATATTATAGCTTAATACTGATCATGCTGAGCAACAAAAGTAGTACAATAGTAATCAAAAAGTGTCTCGTCCGTTGTCAATTGCGTAGAATTCAATTGAAGCAAACAAATCACCGAAATCATATTGATAGAACTTATTTCAAGTTCTTTTCAAATATTCATCGGGGATTGTTACGCTTCCATTATTAAAGTTCTTCTCCAACCATTCTTTGAAACTGATACAGCCTTCAATGGTGTGCCCGAAGCATTCCGTGATATGGGCGATAGTTGGGATGATTCTTCTTGTTAACCTCCGCCGGCTTCTTTGCCTAAGGCAATCTGAACTCAGGTTTCTTAATCAAATTCTGGAATATCTGTGCTACTGCTTCATCAGTAAAGGGATATACTTTGTTCAACAAATCGGTCATAGACCGACCCTGCCTTCCATCCGTCAGGAGTAGCCTCAGCTGGGATGACTGTTGACTGTGTTGTTGATTGTACCGCTGACCGTACTGTTGGAAATGCTGAATATGTTGTGGTTGGTGTCGAACGTACTGCTCTGGCGGCTGAACATACTGCTGTGGGTGTGGAACATACCACTGAGGCGGCTGATTGAACTGAGGAAGCGGCTGATTGTACTGAGGAAACGAGTGACTGTACTGAGGTGACTGCTCAGTCTGTATCGGATGCTTTCCTTTGTCGATCGTTGCCACTACTCCAGATCTTTTCTCAAAAGCTTTCACCGGTCTGGGTTCTTCAATCTTTTCTTGCGACTCTGCATGCTTGACCTCTTCTTGCAGACTGCTGGCTTTGCTCAGTAGTTTCTCGAACGACTTGATGGTAAGTCCTTTAAGCATGAAAGCTATCGGCCCATGGATGCTCTTGAGTAAGATCTCAATTGCATGTTGCTCCTGTAATTGGGGCTCGCACTTCATGCTCAAGTTTCTCCACCGTAGAATGTACTCCACCAAAGTTTCATCTGACTTCTGCTTCTCTTCCAAAAGACTGCCTATAGTGACGTGGTGTTGAACCCCGGCAAAATGCTTGACAAAAAGATTCTCCATTTCTGCGAAAGTCTTCACTGAACCGTTCGATAAGTCTGCGTACCAGTCGAAGGCGATTCCTGAAAGGCTGCTCACAAACTGTCGGAGCAGTAGCACATCACTACCCCCTGCATTGAGGGTTTCCAGTCCCATCGAAAGACTTAAACAAAGGTGGTACGAAACCCTTGGGGTATTGGATGGTATCAAACTCCTCCGGGTATGGCCTACCTTTCAGAATTGATGTCCCTCTTTTTGATTGATCCAGGGTTTCTCTCACCTGTTGTTCGACCAGCTGCTTAATGTCTTTTTCTGGCACCATAGTCTTTGTTGAATTTTTCTTTGGCGGCTCATCTTGGTTTGCAGAAGCAACCTCCTTCGTTCGTCGGTAATATAGATAATCTCCGGCTGGTTCATCTCCGAGGATGCCACCTGCTGTGAGTGTGACTGTCCTTCCATTGCAGCCATAGCAGTCGTCATTTCTTCGATTTTCTTCTCGAGACGGCTGATATGTTCATCTTTTTGCTGTGAGGCCTTTTGCCACTCATCTGCGGTGTTCTCCTCACAAAAAGGAGTGTCACTCGTAGCTAATATGGTTCGGGTCTCGACGACGTTGATTTCGGCGAATTCACATTCCATGTAATCTGTTAGGTTGTAATCTTCATCTTCAAAGTCTTCTTTCTGATATTTAAACAGTCGTGTAATGCCAGCTCGGAGCTTTTCCACAGTGGACTCAATTGACTTTCCTTTGATAGCTTTAAGGTCAACTGGAGGTTTTCGAGAAACATCACTTATTTCCTCGAACAGCAGTGTCATCGTGCAGAAGCTAATCGAATCACACGAAATCATATTTATAGAACTTTTTTCAGGTTCTTTTAAATACTCATTCGGGATCGTTAAGTTTCCACTCCTGAAATTCTTCTCAACCCAATCCTTGAAGCTGAAGCAGTTTTCTCTGGTGTGACTGAGCAACCGGTGGTATGGACAGTACTGGGGATGATCTTTCTTGCCGGCCTCCTCTGGCTTCTTTGGCTCCGGTAGTCTGAATTCTGGCCTCTTTATCAAGTAACGGAATATCTGCGACACTGACTCCTCTTTGAACGGGTATACCTTGTTTAATCGTTGATTCGTTGTTGAACCCAGTCTCCCACCTATCTGGTGTGGTCTCAACTAGAACGATTGTTCTTCAGACCGTTGCGGCTGCTTGACTTTCAGAATTTCCTGATTGCGCTTCCTTTCCTGTGCCTTTGTCATTTGTACGGACATTGAATCAGACTCAATCTTGAACTTAGCAAACGGTAGAACACAAGCATCAACTGACTCTTCCTCATGTAGAATATCTTTTCCTTTAGTTAGCGGAGCGACTGGTACAGCGGTAGTGAATCCGGAGGTAAGAGCAGAAACAGTCTCAGGAGTCGTCCCAACGCTTGTAATGACAACAGAGTTCTTTTCATTCCATTCCTTCTTTGGCATGGGGAGTTCCTCAACATACTTCAGGTTGAACATTACAATAAGCTTAACGGACTTGCTCATTTCAAACTTTGACACTGCAACGGCCACATCCCCGAACTTGGATTCAACATCATCGAATCCTTGTCCGAATTTGATGACTGCCAAATTAGGTAGCTCATCCCTATTGACGGAGAACTCTACTCCGGAGGTAAAAGAAAAGATCAACTTTGGCGAAGACATCTTTCCTGGCATTTAAAGAATTTCTGGAAGTCAGTAACATCCGTGCCTTGTAGTTTCAACGGAAGTACTCAAGCTGCCGCACTTGTACTGCAAACTGGGCAATTCTCTTATTTTGCTTGGTGTTTTCACCTTATTTTATTTTTGTTTTTTGGCTTTTATATTTGTTAACATTGTTCATTTAATTTCAAAATTTGAGTGAAAGGTACGAAAGTAGAAGTTTGGTTTAATTTGCCGATAGCAAATCAAACCCGAGAGACACGGAGCAAAAGTGAAATTCAGGACCCAGTCCTGGGCTGAATTCACAACGCGCATTGCCCAAGTGGAATTAATCCACCAACACACCTATTGGAGGTCCGACCCCACCTCTTTAGAGAGGTAATAAAAGGAGGATTTCAGAACCTCTCTGTTTAGGGGTGTCTAAACAGTGGCTGCAAAATCTAAGGAAAGTTGATCATACATGTTCAAGATAGGAATGAACAAGATATGTCAACGGAAGAATGATAGTTTGATCCACTAGGAATATGGATTTACTACCGATTTATGAAAACAAAACCGTCTGATCAAAATGGAGAGAGGAACTATTCCCCGGCAGAGTCGCCAGAAGCTGTCGGCATATTTTTAGATTTTAAATTTAATTTAAGTATATATATATATATATATATATATATATATATATATATATATATAATTTTGAAAGTAGCATTTGATTTTGAAAATAATTTTAAGTTTGAAAATTTTAAGATATGAAATCAAACTGATGTCACATCCCAAATAGTTTATATAAACGAGTACCGCACCACAAACTGTGTATCTATTACGAGGAATAGTCACACTGCTTGACGATGGGGCTCGATTAAATAAACTAAAAGATTTGTGACATCCGTTTGGTCTGCGAACCAATTTTATAAGCCGACAGGTTCCCCTGCTTAATATAAAGGAATTAAGCAGGGTTTATATTACCTGGGTTCTTAAAGTTCCCTATAAGGGCAAGCCCCTATAGTTAATTACATCCTAAATGACGGGAATCATTTAAGAAAACTCTCGATAATGATCAGTTGTTTTGCTCTCAAGAATTTCAAAGTTTAAGGTTTTCAAACAAATTGGATTTTGGAAATTTCAATAGGGAATAGATCAAATTTGGAGCAGTTTATTTCAGGAGTCCAAAGGAAGAGAAGTAGGAGAAGCTGAGGATCCAAGAAGAATCTTGGCAACTTCCCAAACTATCCTATTGTTTGGCTTGAATTTGAGGAAATTATTTAATGTTTCAATCCTGCCAGTTTTAATTAATTAGGACTTATATTCGTATGACACAATCATACAAATAGCCTCGAAGATGTGAGGGTTTATGTCGTACCAAACGACTACCTCGGAGTCCTAAGACCGGTTAGGGCTTAATTTGCATAAGACAATTATGCAAATGCCTAACAAAAAGTTGAGGATTTATGTTGCACTAGGCAAACTACCTCGAAATCCTATGGCTAGTTGTTTATTTATAAGAGAAGAGAGTTGCTGTTGAAGATTCGCTGTTTGCTCTCTTGAACATGTCCTTCTGCATCCTTGATTGTGTTGCCCTTCGGTGTATTGCCTCGAGCTCCTTGTTGTTGCAGAGGTTTAGTTTTAGAAATCATAAATCAAGAGATGAGAGAAGTGTTTTGGTTTAGAAAAGTCTTAGAATCCAAATATTTTTGTGTTTTAATTAAAACAAATCTTAAAGTTGATTATAACAACACCGGTTAAGATCCCACGGTTCCATCCTTCCGGCATCGTTATTTTTATCGGATTCACTTAGTCCAGATGAATTTGCAAAACTCAACTGAATGAGTTCCACACTTTCATTTAGACCGTGAGAAATCCTGTTAGCAATACGTAGGTTACATCATCCGAGGTATTCCCGATCATCCAACAAGACGTTTTAATTTAGTTAAAGTTGTAGTTTTTTGTTGTGCTGTTTGTGATTAAGTTTTGAGTTGTCTTATATTTTGAAATGTTGTGGCAGTGAATTTTATCTTTTTGTGACTTTTAATTTAGTTTTGGGTTTCAGTTTTGTGGCTATCCTAAAGATTTCAGTTTTCATGCAACAATCTTATTTATCATGCAAAAAAAAGTAAAGCGTAGTGCAGGTAAATAAATTGCAATAAAGTAAAAGCATACCTGGACGGGCTTCTCGTCATTCCCAGATGAGACTTTAGTATTGCATTGTATATATGTGTTTAAAATTTTGCAGAAATTAAAGCATGCCAGAAAACAGAAAGAAATAGAACTAATAAGAAGTAACTACTCAATCCTATGATGTCTATGTTAAGATCCTGGTTGTCTACCAAGTCCTATGATGTCTATGCAAATTTTTATGTTGTGTTTCAATGAACTTTGTTAATTTAATTGAGGATAGTTTCGTTAAGCAGACATATTAAATTTAATAGACCTCAGAGGTATCCAAACTGTCAAAGAAGGATGCAGGTCCATGCTTCCCTCTCATATCCTGATGAAAAGTCTCAGGCTCATTTAGACTTATTATGTTGCTTAACAATTCACCTCACCTATACCCTTATGCTTAATAAACACATTTGTTCGAGGTAGGTTGGGGCAAATGGGTTTAGGTGTCATTTGAGTTTGTATTTGGTGGTAACTGGTAGTTTGATTTGGACTTATTGGAGTTCTGTGAAGATTTTGTGAAGATTTGCTTGAGTTTGTGTTTTAGATTTGGTTTTGGTTTTGGTTTTGGTTAGTGTTTTGGTTTGGGTTTTGGTTTTGGTTTGGTTTGAGTTTTGGTTTTGGTTTGATTTTGGACCTAGGAACTTTGAGTTTGGAATGTGAATTGGGAAGGTTGTGTGGACATTGAGTAAAATTTGGGTTATTCCATGCATTCACTAAGCATAAGGATATTCTTATTATGTTTTCTACACCAAATTGTGATTTCCTAGGAGTCTTTATGAAGGGAAAAATGAACCATGCCCCAGGAGGCCTATCCTAGATTTGATTGTTATCGTGTTGGTATCGTATTATGATCAGGACTGTTGTTGTGTGTCGTGATTATTATTTGTGTTGGGATTGTAGTTATGATTATATGTGATTGTTATTTATATGTTATTATCGTATTATATTGTTATTGTTTATATTGTTATGTGTTATCAATGTTGTATGTTGTATGTTATTGTTTTATTTTGTTTGTGTTATATTATTATTGTATGTTATTTTATTCTTATATTAATGTTATTTTATATGATGTTATGTTATTATTATTTTGATTATGTGTTTTTTAAACATATTATCTTTTATTTGTAATTAAAATTATTATTCATCTTTATTATTTATTTAATTTATTATCTTTATTTAATTCATTATGATTTATTTACTTTATCATCATTTATTTGTTTTTTTTTATTTAACTAATTGGTTGTTATTTATTTGTTTTATTTAATTAATTATTATTTATTTAATTTATTTATTTTATTTTACTTTAACTTAATATTTAATTATTTAAATTATTATCTTTAATTTTATTTTAATTTATTTTGTTATTTAATTTAATTTTAATTTAATTAATTATTATTTACAATTATTATTAATTTAATTTAATTTATTTACTTAATTTAATGTAAAGTATTATTGTTTAATTTAATAAATTTTAATTTAATTTGTTTTATTTTATTTAATTTAATTTAAATTACTATTTATTTACATTATTATTTAATTTAATTTATTTTATTTAATTTGTTTATTTAATTTATTTAATTTACTTTTTATTTATATTATTATTTAATTTAATTTAATTTAATATGATTTGATTAATTTAATTTATTTAATTTAATTTAATTTATTATTATTTACAATTATTATTTAACTTTAAATTAATATTCGGTTTTCATTAATTTATTTAACTTAATTAAATTTATTTATTTAATTTAATTTAATTTTAAATTATTTATTTATTTACATTATCATTTAATTTAATATAATTTTGATTTATTTAATTTAATTAATTTATTTAATTTAAACTATTATTTATTTAATTGTTTTTTGTTTACTTAATTAATTATTATTTAATGTAATTTATTTAATTTAATTATTATTTAATTTAATTTATTTAATTTAATTACTATTTAATTTTTTAAATTTAATTCATTATTCATTTATATTATTGAAATTATTTTCAATTTATATATATATATATATATATATATATATATGTATTATTTATTTTTATTATCCCTTATAAGTTATTTTATTTTAATTAATTTTATATATATATATATATATATATATATATATATATATATATATATATATATATATATATATATATATATATGTTATTATTCATTTAGGTATTTATATTTTAGTAGTATTCATTTAAATTTAATATAGTATAGTTATATTATTTTAAAGTTAGTGTAGTTATTTTCATTTAAAATTTAGTATGGTTATATTTTAAGTTTTAATATTTTTAGATATTTAAAATTTTAGTAAAGTTATTTTATTGAAATTTAGTAAGGTTATTTAAATTCACAATTATTTTATCACTTATGTTTTTTTTAC
Source organism: Papilionanthe hookeriana x Papilionanthe teres (assembly GCA_022702705.1). Classification (NCBI taxonomy): domain Eukaryota; kingdom Viridiplantae; phylum Streptophyta; class Magnoliopsida; order Asparagales; family Orchidaceae; genus Papilionanthe; species Papilionanthe hookeriana x Papilionanthe teres. The sequence continues at coordinate 18,445,707 of CM040430.1, read as the reverse complement.
ATTTGTTATTTATTATTTATTTGCTTTATTTAACATTAGCTTATATATTATTTACATTTATATTACTTACATATATGTAATTTATGTAGTTATTTTTTTTGTATGTTATATGTTATTTTGTTATTATATGTTATTAAAAAAATTTATTTCATTCCCTTTTATTTATTTTATCCTTATGTTTATTCCTCTTTTTATTTTCATTTCCTTTATGATATATTTGTTTCTTTCAAATTTTAAAACATATTATTTTATTTTTTTAAGTTAGTGAAACTAAGTGGTAGTTTTGTAAATATTTAAAATTAGTAAAATTAAATAGCTAAATAACTTTGCATAAAAGAAGAATTCCTAAGCCTAAACATGGAAAAATTTAAAAAAAAAACTAAATAGCTTGCATGAAATATAACCTTAAGGCTAAGCATGGAAACATTTAAAAAAGCATACATGAAGATTTAAAGAAAAATTAAATGACTTGTATGTAAATTTAAAAATCTTTGTAAAGGAAGAGGAACATTAAACACCAAGCATGCATGTAAGTATGAGGTCTTAGGTTAAGCATGAGAAGGATGAAGAAAAAATTTTTATAAGCTTAAGTATTCACAAAAATAAAAGGGAGGGGGAAGAAACTCACCTTGCTTGGAGGAGGTGATGGAGGAACTTTTGAAAAGTCCCTTGTTGAAGCTCACGGCTAGGAGGTTTTGGGATTGGGTGTAGTGGATGAAGAGTGGCTAGCTTGGAAGAAGAAGAAAGAGAGGAGGGAGGCTCACGGCTAGGACAAGGATTTGGGAGGTGAAGTGAGTGAAGTGAGTAAGTGTGTGTAAGAGAGTGTGTAAGTGAGATTATGGGGGGATTTATGGAGAGAGGCTCATGGCTAAGAGTGAATGGGGGGAGTGAGGATGAGGTGAGGAGGAGGTGAGGAGGAGGTGTGGTGAAGGTGAGGAGAGTAGGGTGAGGTGGCGGGTAGGGTGAGGTAGAGGTGAGGGAGAAGTGAGGGAGAGTGAGGGAGAGGCATGGAAGTATGGTGAAGGGAAGAAAAAATATTTTTTTGTTATTTTTTTTTTCTTTTTTTTTCTTTGTTTTGCCGTGAGATATGAGAGGGGGAGAATGTGGGTGTGTGTGTGAGTGTATTTTAGTTTGGTGAGTTTTGGATTTTGGGTCCATTTTAAGAACATTAGGATAACTTGAGTTTAGATTGGGCTAGAGCTCGAATGAAGCCCAAGTACCTTGATCAATATTGTCCACGTGATTGTAATGAAGATCTTTCATGAAGACACAAAGTAGTTTTGAGCTCATTTGGAGGTTCAATTTTGGCATGGATTGGGTTTTTGATTATTTTGGACCATGTTGGGTTCGGGTCAAGTTATATTGAGTTTGAGTGCGAATGGGGTTCAGAGATCTTCTAAAATAATGTATATATGGTTGTCTAGAAGAATTTTCATAAAGACATAAAATAGTTTTGACAAGGTTTAGAGGGTCAATTTGGTGGATTTAAAACCTGTGTTCAACTTGGGTCAAAATTGGGGTTTCTTTGGTCCAAAATGGATTTGGGTAAGACCTGAGCTCAAATTATGGGCAATTGATATCCAATTCAGTTTAAGGAGGTGTTATAAAGAGTTTGTAATTGAAATTTGGGAGGAATTCATTGACATTGGGTCACTTTAGGAGTTTTGGGTTATTTAGGCAAAATTGGGGATTTTGATTTCAAGTGGAATTAGATTCAAATGTGGGTCACATTGGACTTAAATTTGGTCTAAGTTGATATTGGGGATGTTAATTTGATTTAGAATTAAATTTGATGAAAATTGGGGTCAATTGGGTCAAGATTGGGTTTGGTTTAGGCACCTTTAGGTTAAATGGGCCAAGTTGGGATTTTTGATTGAAAGTGTATTAATTTGCATAATTGACCCATAGTGTAGTTGAACAAAATGAAATTGGGGATTTTTAGGATTTTTTGGAATTTTTTTGAGAATTTTTTGGAATTTTTGTATTTTTTGGGCAAAAAGGGTATTTTGGGTATTTTGAGGGTATTGGGGGGTATTTTTGAAAATTTTGGAATTTTTGGTTATGAATGGTCAATTTAAGTGGTAAGGAATATCTTGGAATGATTTTTTGGGGGATTTTGGTGAATTTGGGTAATTTTAGAAATTTTGGGTATTTTGGGTGTTCAGGGTTATTTAGGGGGCAAAGGGGCCAAAAATTGAAATTTTGGAAATTTGAAGGTGGCTTCAAGGTGAGCAGGATGTAATTACCAAGGGTCACTTACATTTGGTCCTCTATGTGTTGGTCCCTACCACTTAGTCATAGACTTAGGGCTGGGCTATCCACATGAGTTTCCAAAGAGTTCAGGGTTGAAATTAGAATGTGAAGTGTGTGTACGTTGTGAATGTGAAGTGTATGAGTGGTGATCTCCAGACCTCCCTCAGGGCAAATTCTAAGGTCTGACCACCTATAGGAGACTTCCCCTAGGATTCTTTATGCTTGCCTTTTTCCTATCAAAAGGTGGAGGTTAGGCCTTAAGCATATAAAAACCCCCTAGTGAAGCAAGAAGAGTTTTGAATTTCTATGGGAAGGGTTCCATGACTAGTCCTCTAAGAAAGTCACCAGGAGAGTCCTATGGCTAGACCCTAGGCTATTCTAAAGAGTGAATAGACCTCAACCAAAAGTAAGGTCAACAAACGCCCCATTTTGCTACGAGCCAGATCCAGAATTGGTGAACCTTCGTCCTTTGCCACTGTGACTGCAGTACCTCCGGGTGTTCGCGAGGGGACTTTTGTTCCGGAGAATAACTTTGGCAGGCTGGCTCGTCCCAATAGCTGCCTTAAGCGGCAGAAATTTACTACCCCTCACAACGGGTCACATCAGTTGTTGTCACACCTTTTGCTGCAACCAGATAACATGATATGTCAGGTCTGTTCAGTTTTGTACACTTGATTGATTTTTGGATGCCTGTCAGCATATGATCAGTTGTACTACTTTCAGCAAAATTAATGAAGATTTTTGTTTTCATAAATTTTTTTCTTTTCAGCGCAACAGTCGAAAGCCGTAGAAACATGTGTTGATTCCAAGTGAAAAGGACAAAAGAATGATGCAGAAGAAAAGGATAAAATGAAAACAAAATAAAATTAAAATCAAAATGAACTCGAAACTTAAATCAAATGAAATGAAAAAGAAATTTAAATGAACTCATAATTTAAATCAAAAAAAATTTAAATCAAAATCAAAATTTAAATTGAAATTTAAATCAAATGAAACAAAATAAAATGAAACAAAACAAATTAAAAGAAAATGATGAAATGAAAACAAACAAATGATAATACTCTCTCTCTAGATTCTGAGTCCGTGCACTCATCTTCGAATCCATCACTTTTGCGGGCACTCCATGAAATTTGGCACTTTTCACACAGCTCTACTCCTCACAAATTTGAAATATCAAGAAATTCTGCAAATCTTGCAATGGCTATCGGTCTTAGCCGAATTACACCAAATTGCTTTCTTTGAAAGTCAATACCAAGTTTTACCAAATTCTCTTCAAATGAAATTCTGGGATCAGTATATGAGTTCTGAGTCCCTCCTGTTACCCCTTTGGTCGGATGTGAGTCCTTAAGTTTTCTTCCCCATGATTCCAAAATTTTCCTAATTTTTCATTTCCTATCCGAGAAATTTTCTGCCTTCCATGAAATTTCGGGAACGGAGCTTAGTCGTCTGATTCCTCCAAAATTCCTTAATTTTATATTTCCTATCCGAGAAATTTTTTGCCTTCCATTAAATTTCAAGAACGGAGCTTAGTCGTCTGATTCCCCAAAAACTCCCTAATTTACCACATCCTATCTGAGAAAATTTTCGCCTTCCATGAAATTCCAGAAACGGAGCTTAGTCGTACGATTCCCCCAATTCCCTAATTTACCACATCATATCCGAGAAATTTTTTGCTTTCCATGAAATTCCGAGAACGGAGGATTTCCCCAAAAATTCCCTAATTTTCCATTTCCTATCCGAGAAATTTTCCACCTTCCATGAAATTCTAAGAACGAACTTAGTCGTCCGACCGATTCCCCAGAAATTCCCTAATTTTCCATTTCCCTTCTGATAAATTTTTCTGCCTTCCATGAAATTCTAGGAATGGAGCTCAATCTTTTGGCTTCCTTGAAAATTCCTATATTTCCATCTCCCTTCCGAGAAATTTCCCACACTCACAAAATCTCGAGGTCGATATCGAAATTCCGATTCTCATTCCTGAGGCTGGTATCTAAATTCTAGTTCTCATCCTTCGGGATCAATACCTAAATTCTGACTCCCACCTTCCGAGATCGGTACCGAAATTCCGATTTCCCCCTTTGCACTCACTTCTAACTCAAAATTTCCCACAAAATTAAAATTCTCAAATTTAAAATTCCACAAATTCTGAAATTTCCTTAAATTCCATAAAACTTAATATTGAAATTAAAGCTCAAAATTAAATTAAATCAAACTCAAAATTTGAATTAAAATATCAAATCCAAATTCTAAATACAAATCTTAACTTCAAATCAATTCGAATCGGACTCCTCCAGAGTTTGGAGGCTTGAAATCCATAGCTTCTCTCATGAAGGTATTCCATTTCCCTTCCCCAGCGAGAGTTCCCGGGACTTGAAGGTTTCAACCAGATAATCCCCTGCGGAAACTTCCTCGTTAAATTTTGTGTTTGTCTTGAGTTTTGACTCAGACAGTTGTGTTGGTTTTGTTGATCTCATCGGTCAACACTAATACGTGCAATGTGCTTTCCCAGCACACCACTTCTAGTGGGGGTCCATTTGTTGACCTCACTTTTGGTTGAGGTCTAGTCTGTCTTTAGAATAGTCTAGGGTCTAGCCATAAGACTCTCATGGTGGCCTCCTTAGAAGACTAGTCATGGAACCCCTCCCCATAGAAATTCAAACTTTTCTCACTTCACTGGGAGTTTTCATATGCTTAATGCCTAACCTCCAGCTTTAGCGAGGAAGAGACCAAGCATAAGGAAGCCTAGGGGAGGTCTCTTATAGGTGGTCAGACCTTAGGATCTACCCTAGGAGATCTGGAGCTTACACACACTTACACTACACACTCACAACCCTAAATAAGGCACATCACCTTTGATCCCCTAACTCTTTGGAAACTCATGAAAGTGGTTTTCCCAAGCCATCAGCCTCGGCCTAGGGTTTGGCTAGTAGCAACACATAGAGGACCAAATGAGGGTCACCCTTAGTCCATGGCTTAACCTAAATAATGCCATATTACTCACTTTCAAACAATCCCAATTTTTCCAAAGACTTCAAATTTCGAACCCCTTTTACCCCAAAATACCCAAAATACCACCAAAACCCCAAAATTCCCCAAAAAAACCCAAATTACACATAATTCTTCAAACATTGTTCCAAAATACTTCCTACCACTCAAATTACCCAAAAATACCCAAAATTGTCAAATTTTCCAAAAAAAATCCCCAAAATGACCAAAATGCCCCTCTTAGTCCAAAATTCCAAAAATTCTCATAAATTCCCAAAACCTCCCAAATATTCCCAATTTCATTTCTCTCAACTACCACATGACCCAATTTGGCCAATTTAGCCGAATTTAACCAAAAGCCCCAATTTGACCTATTTAACCCAAAAGTGCTCAAATTAAACCCAATGTCTACCCAATTGATCTCAATATTGCCCAATTTCAATTCCAAAATGTAATTCAACATCTCGAATATCAATATAAACCAAATACAAGCCCAATTTGACTCACATTTGAGTTTAATTTCACTTAAAATCCAAAATCCCCAATTTTGCCTAGGTGACCCAAATCCCTCAAATTGACCTAACACCAATCCATTTCTCCCCAATTTGAAATCTAAGCTTCCCATGACACTCCCCTAAATTGAATTGAATGATCAATTGTCCCCAATTTGAGCCCATGTCTCACCCAAACCCACTTGAAGTCCAAACCCCCAAAATTTGACCTTAACATGTCATATGCCTAAAATCTCCCAAATTGATTGCCCTACTCCAAAAATTTCCACCCAATTGATGTTGGGAACTCTTTATGACATCCCGCTAGACCATTTGGAACCTTCAATTGGCCTTAGACCCAACTCTATCCTAACCTAAACCCAAGTTAACCCAACTTGCCCCAATTTAACCAAAATCCCAAATCAAGCCAAATTCACCTCCCAAACCAATCCAAAACCACTCCAATCCTTCTCTAAACCATTTATGACAATCATATACCCAATATTTCTCAATCATTTGGGCTCAACCCATGTTCAAACCCAAGTTAGCCCAATGTGAACCCAAGGTGATCCAAATGAACCCATGACCCAATTTAATCAAATTGAACCAAATGTGACTAAACCAACCCCTCCACAGCCACAAAGTTGACCCTAGGGACTGGGCTAGACCCACCTAGCCCACCTTAGTGGAGCCATGGACCAAAGGTCCCCCAAATTAGGGGATCTCCTCCTTTAAATGGTTAAACCTAAAGGATGTTTGCCATAATGCCTTAGCCATTAAAGTCCATTGCACTCATGGCCTGCCCACTGGCTCACCTCCCACTGGTCACCTCCCCTGGCCTGGCCGGCCAGCCTAGCCGTCGGAGGAACTGATCCACTTAAAAAGTACCTGTTTTTATGTCTTATTTATTATTTAATTTTTAAGGATATTATGCTTTAATGAAAGGTATTTTTATGTTTTTGGATATAGGTGATGAAAAAAGAGTTCAAGAAGGAAAAAGTAGCAAAAAGAAGCAAAAATATAGCTAAAAAGCAAAGTTGCCAAAAATATAGGTCTGGCGCCTAGGCATCAGAATCCGGAGCCTAGACGCCAGTTCGATACTGAAGCAGTTAAGATTTTTGACAACTTTGGGCAGTTATTTTGACGGTGTTAAGCGATTATCAGACCTTCTAGAAGACTAGAAGTTACTCCTGATACATAGGACATGTGATGCAATGCATCTGGACACATGAAAACAGTTTTAATCGCGAAGGGGTGCGAAGATCTGGTCACGGAGTCTGGCGCCTAGGCGCCATAGTTACTTTCTAGAAGATTCATTGAATTTGGACAAATTTTGAAGAGGTTCCTTAAGCAACCCATGGTCATTTTTGAAGCTCTACAAATAGGAGACATTTCTACATAAAAGAGAGCTCTCCTACGCCCAGAAATAGTTCTAGGGAGCCACCAAATATTCTTCTTAAGTATTTAGTGAGTTTATTTTAGTTACTATGAGTGTTACTACTCAATTCCTTGAGTAGTAAGTGAGAGTTTGTAAGAGTTGGTGTTGTTGAAGTCTTGTACTTTGCATTGGAGTCAGTATGAGTCAAATGATCACTTGAAGGAACATTTCAGATAAGTATTTGTAACTTGGTTCAAAGTTTTATAAATATGTTTTGTTTTGTGAATTCAATGTGTTCTGAGTAGTTACTTTTCTTTCTCCTTTCAACTATGAAAAGATAATAAAGATAATTTGATTTTGTTGGAGAACTTAAACTTAATTTAAAAAATTATTGTGATGATATTCATACTTGATCTTAATTTACTTTTTAAACTGGCCATTTGAATTGTTAAAATCTGTTGAAGAATTATGAGACCTATCCGGAGATGAGTTCTTAACTAGTAGATATCATATGAATCATTGGGTAGTCGAAGGCCATGTGAGGGTTATTCAAGGTGAAGTGCAAATAAATAGGAAAATATTATTTATTGGGTGTAGAATTAATTAGTTTTTAGAGTGACAGACTAAATTCAATTAATTTGGTTTATAGAAAGGGAACGGGTCACTAGTAGGGCCGACCATAGCCACCCTTGGAAATCTAGAAGTGTGAGTCAAGATTAACCCATTCTACTAATAATACATCCTGAATCAATCTATAGATTATCCAATATTCTTTATACTATCGAGCGAATGTAAAGAATAGGAATGCTTCTATTTAGCACAATGCCATAATTTCAAGTTCTCCACGAATGATAGTTTTTTTGAAAAATCTTGGATTAGTTGAAAAGGAGAAAGTTGTTTTATTTATACTTGCATCAACATTTACTTTATTGCTACTTTACTTGCATCTAGTGGAAATTTTATAAAACTTAAAATCTGATTTTTTTAAAGAAATAAAAATTATAATTACTTTTAATTTGAAAAATCTACTAATTTCTTAAAATTAATCTTCCCTGTGGGATCGATAACCAGGACTCCAATATAGCCCTGTATTACTGCATACGATACGTATACTTGCGTAGTACCTCTGGAATGCAAAATATTTTCTAAAATTATATATTTATTTTTGCGTACTACCCTTTGAAATATAAATTAAAGGATAAATTGTAGGCATAGTTACGGGTCGAGGTCATCAGGAACCCAAAATGAGAGCCACATCCAAGCCAAGCAAACCCAAACTCCACCCCATAGCCAAGTCAGCCTAAAATTTCCATTGGAGCTCATCTGCACTCTACCTAGGTAGTTGAATCCACCCATCACCAGCCCCTGAGCTCAGCCCAATGGCCATGGCCATAAATAGAGCTCTCCATGGCCAAAATAAGGTACTGAATTCTTCTCAAGGAAACTCCACAAAATTGCTTCTAGAGCTTCCCTGGGAGGTCCTAAGAGTGATCCCATTGTCTTTAGCTACTGATTCCCTATGTCTGAGAGTAATTTCACCATTGAAAACTCAGCCGAAACCACGACAAATTTCTCCATGGCTCCACAGCGCACTAAACTTCAATTAACTACACCCACACCTTCACAACATTGAAAGAAGAAGGTCCCCCATCAAAGCCACATCACAGAAGGCCTCTGCACCACACTTTGATCAACACCTGAAAACGGATCTGGTAGAATTCAGGTCCAGGCATTTCACCACAATGCAAGGCTCCATCTAGAGGTTCGTTGGGACCAATCGAAGCTGTCGCAACCCTCTGATTGAGGCCTCCCCTCTTAGACAGAGGTAAGCTCACTCTTCCTCCCGAGCTATTCTTCATCTTCCAAAATTGTACATTGTATTTCATACCATATAAACTGTATGGATAGGTTCGTCTAGGCTAGATGAAGCTTTAGAAACAAAACCCAAGTGATTTGGTTGAGTATCGTGAGAGATCTTAGGTCTAGAAGGTGGACGACTCTCGGGATAAACCAGTCGAAGACGATGAAGGAGTGTCGTTCGATTGCGCGTGTAGTGTTTGGACGGCTTGGATGGAGTCGGACATAGATCAAATACATAAAGCGCGACCTCGTGGACATCCAGTCAGATGACAGTGTCGAATAAGAGCACGTCACATGGTCTTTCGGAGCTGCCGAGGATCCAGTCAGCGTCGCGTGTTTAGGTGGGAAAATAGGATTTATTTGAATTATTTAAATCAGTCCAACTTTAAAAAGCCATAACTTCTTGTAAAAAATCATAAATATAATAGAAAAATAACCTCTTGCTCAGTGAACAGAGGAGAATAATGTGGAAATGGTTTGGAATTTATTTGATGCATGTATGATTTTTAATTAATTAAATACCCTTTGTAGTATTTTAATTCTCCATGCCTTAGGAAATTTCACCATGACTTTCCATTTTAGCATGTTCTAGCCTCCGTCATGGGAGATCATCCCTGATTTTTCCAAAGTGAAAGGAGACCTCTATGGAGAGTTCTACATTTCCAAGTTTTTACATCTGTTTTCATAAATTAATTCCAGTAATTAGCATGGTGGTTATAAAAATTCAGAAAAATCATGGTAGGTTTTCTATGACCAGAGGACCCTAGGATAAAATTCACATGGGTTAAATCATTAAGAAATGACCTAATCATCAACTTGGTTTCAAACTGAATTTAAATTAATTTGAGTTTATTAAAAATGGAAATCACTAAAAAATAATTTTCCACTGTACTTAAAAGGTCAGAGGACTCCCCATAAAAATTTCATGGTATTTGGAATTCATTTGATCACCTAAATGAATTTTCTAAGTGAAATGATAATTTTGAACATTAAATTAATTTTAATTAATACAACTCAAAAAAATTGTGAAATTGGTTTTAGGAGTTCTCTGTGATCAGAGGGATTTTCTAAAATTAAAATTAAAATTTTAACAAAATTTTTATTTTTAATCATATTTTAAATATTTAAATAATTAAATAATAATAAAAATCACAAAAATATTAAAAATCACCAAATTGTCACATTTTGTTTCCTAATCACTTGGGAACCATCCACATAATTTTCCTAAGCTTCAAAATCAAAATATCAATTTTTAAAGGCTTAAATTAATTAAATGAATTTCTTTAATTTTCTACTAACATAATTATAATAATTAAAATAAAAATCAGAAAAATATGAAATTTTTTTTTCTGGCTTTCCTGACCTCAGCGAGACTTAAGAAAAATATATAATTGAATTTTCAACCTTTAAAATATTTTATAATTAATTAAAACTCAATGAATTTAAAACAATTCTAATAATTAAATTAAAACTCAAAAAATCATGAAATTTAGTCCAAGTAGTTCACTGTCTAAGTCTAACTCCAATAAAAATTTCAAAGTCAGATGTTTTGTTTTGAAGAAGTTATTGAATTTTCATTTAAAACCCCTATTTTTGCATTAAAATAAATATATAAATTAAATTAAAATTTGAAAAATGACATTTTCTCGTCTGATGTTCTAATTAACCCATAAGTGGGGTCACATAAAAATTCCAATGTCATTTGAGCTAAATTTAATGAATTATGAAGTGATAAAGGCCTTTAGGGGTAAAAATTGTAATTTTGGAAAAATTTAGCCTTAATCAATATTTAGGCTTAATTAAAATGGGAAAAGGGCAATAAATGACCTTAAATATTATGTTGGATGATTGAAACATTAAGGGATAAATGGTAGAAACCAATTTGTCACATCAAAATTAAATATTTAAATTTTCTTAATTATCATAATTTGGAAGAAAATCGAAATAAAAAGAGTCTTAATGTTATGGGTTGATTATGGAAGTTAATATTCCACTAATTTAATACCCCTTCATTTGATGCTTAAATGATAATTTAATGTTTTAATAAGAATCATAATCGTCAAAGTTATGAAATTTCTTTTTCTAAAGACATAAAAATACCCACTAAAATCTTAATGGCTTAGTAGTGAGCTAGACTTAATTAAAGAAATTAACTGTTAAGAATTGGAAAAGAAAACATAATTAATCCTAAACTTCATTTTGATACATTACAAGCCCATCAAATTTGGTATATTCTTCCATAAGTTAATTTTTCCTCTAAAGGCCCACTCACATAATTCCTAAGTACCAAATGATAATTAACCCACCTTTCGGTATAACTAAAACATTGACTCACTGAGCATAAGGTTATGAAACATATAAATCATTTAATAACTATGATAAGTCCAAAAAGACCTCAAAAAAGTGCAAAAGTATTGTAAAATATCTGGGTCTCTCTTGGATCTTTTCACAAGTTTTATGGACACCTTGTAGGACAACTGTACCTATTATATCTATGACATAGAAAATATCTCTCAAAATGAATAGCATTCACCGGGTTATGGCATAGAGTTTGGTAGACCTGTGACGAACCTATCCATAGGGTTTTACTTCCCTGCAAAATATAAATGTTTATTGCAAGAATACTAAATTTTCAGGTGGAGATAACGAGAAGACCTACCAGGTATGCTTTCATTTTATTGTAATTCACTTACTTGCACTCTACTGTAATTTCTTTCCTTGCAAAATTGCATGCTAAACAACAATGCCACCCTGCATGAAAACTGAAATCTTTTAGGATAACCATAAAACCAAAATCAAAATAAAAATTTAAAATAAGATAAAATTCACCGCCATAACATTCAAAATATAAAATAACTCAAAATTTAATCACAAACAAAATAAAAATCACAATTGCAACTAAATTAAAATGTCTCGTTGGATGATCCAGAATCTCTCGGAAGAGGTAACCTACATGTTACTAACGGGGTTTCCCACTGTCTAAATGAAAGTATGTAACCCATTAAGTTTAGATTAGTAAATTCATTTGGATTAAGTGAATACGATGAAGATAGTGGTGCCAGGATGATGGAACCGTGGGATCTTAACCAATATCTCTATAATCAACTTTAATGTTCCCTCAATAAAATATTAAGACATCTTAATTTCAAATATTTTCAAAACATAACACTTCTCTTCTCTCCTCAATTACCACTTCTTTAAACTAAACCTGCTACGATAAGAAGCTTAGAGCATTCATAGTGGGCAGCAGAGCCATCTTCAACAGCAAAACTCCTTAGAAATTAAACAACAAGCCATAGAACTTCGAGGTAGCTTGCCTAGTGCAACATAAACCCTCACCTTATCTCTTTAGTCCCTTGCATAACCATGTTGTGCAACCTAAACCCTAACTCGTTTTAGGTTTCTGAGGTTGTCATCGGGTATGACATAAACCGTCCTATCTTCCAGGCCATTCACATGATCGGTATCAAGTGAATGTAAGTCCTAAATAATAAAATTGACAGGATGAAACACCAAATAAATATCTTAAATCAAAGCCAAACCGTAGGATAGTTTGGGAAGACATCAAGATTTTTCTTGAATCTGTATCCTCCTCCTAGCTTTCTCTCCTTTGGATTCTGATAAAATGAAATGTTCCAAAACTCGAGCCATTCACCTATTGAATTTCCAACTATCACATTTTCTTTGAAAACCTTACTTTGGAAATCATGAATATAAATATTTACTGATCTATATCAAGAGTTTTCTTAGGTGACTTCGGTTATCTAAGACGTAATTAACTATAGGGGCTTTCTTATAAGAAACTTAAAGACCCCAGATTAATATAAACTCTATCTAATCCCTTCATATTAGATAGGGGAAATTATCGGTCAACAATGGTTCACAGACCAAACTGATGTCATGCAATCTTTAGTTTATTTGATCAAGCCTTACCTCAAGCCATGTATCTATTCTTCGGTATAGGCACAAGTCTTGTGATGAAGTGCTTGATTATCTAAACTAACGTTTGTATGAAATTAGTTCAATTTTGCATTAGCCAAAATAAATATATTATTTTAAAAAAATTCATATATATATATATATATATATATATATATATATATATATATTAAATTAAATTAATTTTCTATTTTTATAAGTCACATTTTCAAAAGTTTCAATCTCACACATTCTAACGATCGACAAACGACAGCCACATATTTAAAAAATCACTAACTTTGCACTAATCGGTCCCCTGACCTTTGGCAACATTAGATAAATTTCTCAAGGACAGAAAACTTATTTTGAATAGTTTTAATTATCATGTGAAATTTTTTATATTGAGTTTAAAAAATAAATAAATGACAGAAAATTGTAATATCTACATTGTTGACTCAATTACTCCATGGATAGGATGCTAATGAAGTTTCATGACAATTGGAATTATGATTTGAGAGTTCTAGTGTTTGAACCCTAGGGATAAATTTGTAATTTTGGAATTTTACACTTCATCCCAAATTTTTAGGATTAATCAGAGGTGAGGGAGCAACAAAAATGATAATATGTTCAATGAAATAATTGAAACCTAAAGAGAAATTGGGAAGTAACCAATTTGCAATAATTCCAATAAAAGGGTAAAATTGCAATTATGGGAATTATTGAGAGTTGGAAGAAAATAAGAACTTAGATTATTTAAGAGTTAGGAGTATGAATAGGAAGATCAATATGCTAATAAGTGGGACCACTAATCATTGATTAAACTAAATTCCAATTCTTTTAATTAAGATTAAAGCACATTTCATAAATTTTTACAAAATTTGCAAATTTACTCTTAAACCCTTTAAGAGCTTGTTAGTGAATTAGGTTTGATCAAAATGCATTTGAAGTTTAGTTCAATGCAAACAATTGATAATGAAACATTTTAGAACACTACAAGCTCTAGTCTAAGTATGAATTCCTAAAGTGTTATAAGCATACCCCAGACAGGGGTTCACTCACTTAACTCTCAATTGAAAGTTGAAGTAAATCACTTGACCTTAGTTAATGAATTAGTCAACTTTAAACACAACAATGCAACTTTAACTAGTACGGTATAATTAATCAAACTATATGTAAGGCCCAATGAACTTGGGATAATCCAGCAATTTCTAAGGTTGTCTTGAGTCACTCTCTAGATACCTTTGCAAGATTTTGGATATTTTAGAGAACATGTAGACTTATTCCCATTTTTTGGGGAAAACATCCTTAAATACAAATCAGACTAAGTAAAATCTTCTGAGATACACCAAGATGTGGTTCAAGACCCTCTTAATTAAATTAACTAATAAAAATTCCCATCACAAATTAACCTACAAATGAAACTCAATGCACCAGGATCTAAGCTTAAACTTCACACTCAAATCCTCCTGGCAATTTGGGACATTTTTTTTAAATGCCACATATGGATCATGGGGTTGGTGTAAGTTTGCAGTCTTGGTGGTAAGAGCGATCATGAGAACGGTCTCTAGGTATGTGAGGAGTAATGTATGTCTTAGACTCATGAATGGTTCAAGGATTGACAATACTATCCCCTTAACATTTAGGAAAAAGTTACCCTCATTTTCATTGTTGATTTATGTTCATAAACGTGAATGACTCATGAATGTTTGATTTTTCAAAATATAATAAAAATTTACTTTTGAATGAAAACTTGTATTTTGTTTGTTAAATGTTTATAAAATTCAAACTACTTTTGCATGAGAAATTAAATCTCAACTTTTAAGAAGTTATTTCAGATAAATTCATGTGTCAGTCACACAGAACGGTTTGAGGACTGTCCTTCTATGATTGCCTAACCGGTAGCCTTTTACCCTATGTTGGGTCTCACAGACATAATACATACAAGTTTCCTGTGGAGTTCCTTCACAAAGGATTTTTAAGGCTTCGGTTTTGGTTATGAGCTTCTTACACCCAGCCTCGTTCTCCTATATGTGACATTGCATTTTGTTTTATTCACTCGAGTTTTCTTACGACTTGTTTATGTTTTCCTTAGATTTGATTACGATTTGTTTAAATGTCCTGCACATTACTATATTTTGTTGTATTTACCTTGTAGCAGCGACATGAATCTCAGGTACGCATATTTATTTTACATTTAACACACTTTACTGTATTTTACTACGTTTACTTATACATTTATTTATAATACTCGCAAAGGGCCCTATGGTAGACAATAGTAGGACATATGCAAGTGGTACCCTGCAGTGGGTCATGACTCAACAATTTACATATTTACATTAACTCTAAACCCATAGTCTCTACGATATGGAGCTCGGGGCAAGCTTTTGGGCAGCACGATGAGGAAGCAAGTGAATGGAGGACAGCTTCAAGCAGCAAAGCAAGACTCAGCAAGAAGCAGATCTACTCCAACTAAACCTTTCCTTAGACTTAAACAACAACAAAACACATGACCTCGAGGTTGTCCGCCCAGTACAAAGTAAATCCTCATACTATCTTTAGGGCTTTGCACAACCATATTGTGTAATATAAACTCTAACTTTTTATGTTTTGAGGTTGTCATTCGGAACTACATAAACCATCCTATCTTCGTAGGTTGCTTGCATGATTGGGTATCATGCAAGTGTAAGCCCTAAATAACAAAATTGGTAGGAGTGAATACTAAAATAACATCAATTCAAAATATACAGCGAAACAATATGGCTGTTTGGGAAATCATCGAGGTTCTCCTTAGGATTCGTGGAATCCCATAATCTCCCCTCCTTTGGACTCCTAAAATAACTGCTCCTATTTGGTCCTTTCCCACTTGAATTTCCATGTCCTATCTTAAAACCCTAAATTTTGAAATCTTGAAGACAAAACCACTAATCTTAATAAAGATTTTTCTTAAGCAATTTCAATTTCCTAAGATGTAATTAACTATAGGCGCTTGCCCTAATAGGGAACTCAGAAACCAAATAATATTTAATCTTCAATATTAGGTACGACAAAATTTCGGTCACATATAAAAGGTTTGTAGGCAAAAAAAATGTCATAAGTTATGTAATTTATATGATTGAGCTCACTGTCAATTAGTATGTCTATCTCTTAGGATGGTATATTACCTATAGTTTTATGCTCGATTGTTTAACTATTAAATGTATGTGATCTGTTCGCTTTCATATTTTTCAAAATTAAAACACCATTTTCAAAAATCAAAATTATATACATATTAAATTATAGCATTATTCAAAAAAAGTGACTGACAAGGCCAATTTGAATTCTTATAAGTAAAGGATGCCCAAGGCAACCCATGGAGCCAAGAGTCATAGGAATCCCTGTGGTGACCTCTTGACTGCTGACCCTCGATCCACAGTAATGCACCAAAAACTTAGTTTGTAATCGTCAAACAATGCAGTAATTATGCTATCAAAAATATGTTATAGCCAATACTTTGACTCAAATAATAATAGCGGCTAGTGTATATAAATATAATTTTATGGAAAATATTTTACACACTAGGGGTACTACGCAAGTATACATATCGTTTCAAGTAATATAGGATCCCACAAGGAGGATCATAGATTTTTTTTTAATATTTTGATTTTATTTTTATGTATTTCTTTTAAAGTTAAAAGTTGATATTTAATTTACTAGATGCGAAATAAAGCAGTAATAAAGTAATGATTGATGTAAATAAAAATAAGCAAACAACTTTCTTCCTTTCAATTAATCCAAGACTTTTTAGATAATATAATATTTGTGGAGAATATAAATTTATGGTATTGTGCCAAATAGAAGCATTCATATTCTTTACCTTCGCTTGATAGTATAAAGAACATTGGTTAATCTATAGATCAGGTCTGGATGTATTGTTAGTAGAATGGGTTAATCTAGGCTCACACTACTAGATGTCAAAGGGTGGCTATGGTCGGCCCTACTAGTGAGCCTTTCCTTCTCTATAAACCAAATTACAAGAATTTAGCCTGTTACTCTAAAAACTTATCAATTATACGCCCATTAAATAATATCTTCCTATTTATTTGCACTTCACCTTGAATAACCCGCGCAAGGCCTTCGACTACCCAAGGATTCATGTGATATATACTAGTTAAGAATTCATCTCCTTCTAGGTCTCAAACCTCTTCAACAGATTTTAACAATTTAAATGGCCAATTTAAATAGAAAATTAAGATCCGGTATTAATATCATCACAATGTTTAAAAAATATATATATTTTTTAATTCTCCAATGAATTTTATATTATCTTATTTATCTTTTCATAATTGAAAGAAGAAAGTAAAGTAACTACTCAGAACACATTGAATTCAAAAAACAAAACATATAAATAAAACTTTGAATCAAAATACAAATACTTATCTCAAGTGTTTCTCCAACTTAACCTCTGAATCCTTCTGACTCCAAAGTAAATAGACTTCAAAAGCACCGACTCTTCAAATACTCTCAATACAAACTCTAAAATAAACTCACTAATTAATAAAAGAAACTATAAATATGGCCCTTAAATATTTCTCTATTTTTTCTCTCTAAATGGAACTATGGGGCTAGTGGACTAGGTTGGGCGTTGGTGGTTTTGTGGGCATTTTTCTCTGAAGGAGTAGCCTCCTATTTATAGGCTTCAAGGGTTGCCTTGAGGCAGCTCTTCAAAATGTGTCCATGTTCAATGAATCTTCTAGAAGGTGTGTCTGGCGCCTAGGCGCCGGAATCTGGCGCCTAGGCGCCGGAATCTGGCGCCTAGGTGCCGGACTCTGCGTCCAGTTCTTCGCACCTCTTCACTTTGGATCGCACCTCTTAGTGATCCTAACTGTTTACAAGCGTCCAAATACAATGTATCACATGTCCTATAATCCAGGAATAACTGCCAATCTTCTAGATGGTCCAATAACCGCTAATACCGTCAAAATAACCGTCCAAAAGTCGTCAAAAATATTACAGAATTCTGTATCGAACTGGCGCTTAGGCGCCGAATTCTGTCGCCTAGGCGCCAGGCCAATTATTTTGATAATTTTGCATTTTGGCTCCTTTTTTTTCCTTTTTGCTCCTTTTTCATCTTTTTTTCCTTCTTGAACATTTTTGCATCACTTACATCCAAAACACGAAAATACCTTTCATTAAAGCATGATATCCTTAAAAATTTGATAAAAATCAAGGCATAAAAATAGATATTTTTTTCATGGATCAAAATCCCACAAACTTAAACGTTACTTGTCCTCAAGTAACTCTTTTTACTATATAAAATGTATAACAATTGGAATAAAAGGTAAATATTTAAGATTTCTTATAATTTTTGATTTTATAAAGGCTTTAGTAAATCATTAACCAAATTTAACTAACTAAGTTTAATTTTAAGAATTTAAAGAATATTTAACTACCAAATCATAAGATTTCAAAAATTTTCATTCACTTCGAAAATAATTGTAGTTTATTATATTAAGATCACATAAATTATTTACAAGAAAAAGATCTTCATGAAAATCTTTTCTAATAAAGATACATGCATAAAAATTAAGTAAATATGCAATCAGTTTTTTTCTTATAAGCTAAATCAAGATAAGCCAATTTTTTATTAGGCATCTCCTCAAGCTTCTACTCTCTCTTTTTTTTTTTTTTTTTTTACAGAGAGGGTTACTATATCTGGATAGCCTGTTAATGGTTTTGAACTTTGCTATCCTTAACTTGTATTTTCAAACTTATACATTTTCACTTAATTACCATAACATGAATAGATTTCAAAAAGAATTTCAATCTTTTCTTTTTCAAGTTATAATTTTTGATTTCTTAATACTTCTAAAATTCAATTTTTTCTACTATGAATAGAAAATTTTTTTAATCTTACTCTTCTTTAAGTTCAATAATTCTATTCTTAAAATCAATCAAAGTTATAAAAATTTTGGTTAAGTCTACTAAATTATTTATAATTTCAAAATTTTAAATGATCTTAAATAGATTCTTCAATCCTTATGTTATGTTAATATTTTTTTTAGAAAATATTAGTTTATTAAGGACAAATAAAATTTAAATTTGCATGTATTTTCCCTTCCCCCAAACTTAAGTTTTGGTATATCATGAAAAAATTTAAAG
The DNA here is from genome assembly GCA_022702705.1 of Papilionanthe hookeriana x Papilionanthe teres. NCBI lineage: Eukaryota > Viridiplantae > Streptophyta > Magnoliopsida > Asparagales > Orchidaceae > Papilionanthe > Papilionanthe hookeriana x Papilionanthe teres. The sequence continues at coordinate 18,426,684 of CM040430.1, read as the reverse complement.
TATGAGAGAAAGAAATGTATAATTTAAAAGGGAATTTTTATAAGTATGTAAAAACAGTCTAAAAAGAAAAATTTACTTCTACACATGCTTTTTATGAATATTACTGAAATAACGAAGCATATATAAAAGTAAGCAAACTCATCATTTTTTTTATATCAGTAGCTGAATTAAATGACTATACTACTAATAGTAACAGAAACAGAACAACATTACTAACTATTTAAGAATACTAAACGGTAAGTGAAGCGAAAAATAAACATTAATTCATCCAAATTTCAGTCTTCAACACAATACACTAAATATTTAAAACAGTCTCAACATCAAACAATCCACACAAAGTTTCATAAACAAATCTACACTAACAAACAACACTAGCAAACAAGAAATAAACTAACAACAGAATCAGCACATCTCAGAGGTAAATCAAGCTACTAATCACTATTTGTAGCCTCGTCATCGTCATCACCAAAAGAAAACTCTACATCCTTTGGATCAACATACTGTGAAAATCTAGGACAGATAGGAAACTGACCATCATGTTCACCCTTTAAGAATCTCACTAAAGACTCTGAATACTCAGCATCATACTCACTTTTCCTTTTGGTAAACTCAGATAAATGATCAATCGTCTTGTCTATAGTATCTACTCTGCAGTGAGTTAGAAATAACTCATTCTGCTGCTCCAGAAATTTATCATGCATCGATTCCCAGAAACTAGATGGTGGCTCAGCAGTAGAAGTAGAAGGTCTAGAAGTAGAAGCTCTACCTGAAGTAGGTACAGAAGTAGAAGGACCAGTAGATCTCTTCCCTCAAAGACGATCATAAATGCTAACACTCTCCTGCCCAATTGGCTTTGTAGTCTTTAACTTCTCCTCTAATATATCGGCAAAAACTCCATTGCTCATGCATAAAGAATGAATCAAGGATGGGAATCCTAATCCCACAGAAGTGCTGGATCTAGCAATCGATTCCACTGATTCATAAATAATACTGCCAACATCTATCGGCTTCCTCTCCTGAATGCAGTAATTCAGGATAGCTCGATCCCAGGTAACTTCACTCAGGTGGTTGGAAGGTAGAAGTATAGCAGAAATAAAATAATGCCATGCCTTTGAAATACCATTTAGCTTAGAAGATTTGAAGTTTACTCGTTTGTCGTTCCGGATCTTCCAAGCTCCAGTGCCATCAGTCAGATATGCAATAATCATCTCAAGATCTCCCTCAGATGAAGATAAACCAGAATAGTAACACTCGATGGTAGGTGGCAGGCCGTAGAAAATATTGATCTGTTCCAGAGTAAATCCTACTCCGACACCTCTAACGAAGACTTCAAATTCTTCCGCATCCAAAAAGTTGGCATAAAACTCGCGTACAATAAGAATAACGGCAACACCAGTGAAATAACAGAATCATTGCCAGTTGTGTGCAACGATCGTGTTCTCGATTATTTCATCAAGATTGTAAAAACTGCGCTCCGAGATAAACATTTTTGACGTCGCAAATTCGTGATAACTAAAATGCGCTGCCGCAATTGAAAACTTGCAGCTGTCAAAATTTTCTCGTGCCTTTTCTCGCATAGATTTTGGTGCCATCTAAACGTGAAAGAAAACACAAATAAATTTAGGAATCAAATATTTAAACTCTTTTTAAGCTTGAGAAACTTAAAATGAGTTTAAAAATTCATGGAGAAACTCTAAAAATCAAAAATTTTCTCAAAATTTTGGTTTTTAGCAGAAAATAGGAAAAACTATGGCAAGAATAAAAAATAAATGGATTAGAAGGTAGATCTGACCTCGAGATGAAGAAATCAAGTGATTTCGGGCTCAAAAACTTGATGTATTGACCTCAAGATGGATCTATGGGGTGTATTTTCTCGAAAAAGTGGAAGGGGATGAAGCTTAGGCGTCAACCATGGCTAATGAGATTTAAATGCTAATTTTCGGTAAGCAGGCTGAACCGGCGCCTAGGCGCCAGACTCGCCTTTCACAAAAATCACTTTAAAAATTTTATTTTCCACCAAAACTCATAAATTCAACTTCCAATTACTCATATTAGAGTAGTGCTTCAGTTTCCAACTTCCAAAATATTTCCCAAAAATTTTAAAAATTAAAAATTAAATCCACCAATTAAACACAAGGTTTTAATCAAACTCTTCTAATTCCATTCATAATCTTCAATTTTGGCTCAATACAATACAGATAAGTATAGTAATATGATTCAAGTCCTAACAAACAATCAAACTATACAATTTCAAAGAAAATACAACACACATTGAACAATAAATCAAACACACCAACAACACATTCTTTTTATTAAATCGATGCAACGACACAATAATAAAAGTCTAGATCACACCACAATAACTATCTAATCTTCAAATTAGAAATTTCCATTCTCTTCGCAAGGAAGATTACTAGGCCTACTTGGGAAGAATACTAACACCCTCGGAAAATCCGTAGCCGTTTTCTCATCGATCCATTTTTTCTTCGCATACATCTCCAATTGAGCATCTTGATAAGCCGCTAGATGATCAAATTGAAGCTTCGCCTGCCATTCCAGATGTTCAATTTGATGATACATCTCATGGAGGCAATCTCCAATACTTTTGAATTCTGCTTCAAATTTATCTAGAAGACTTGAAATTTTCTCCAAACTTACAACGATAAAACCATTGAAGTAGGGTTGAGGATCCTTTGAACCTTTATCTCTAGCCTCTTCTCCAAGATTTCTTCTCTCCATTTCTTCAAAAATCATCTCAAATCTCTCAAGAATGAAGTGTCTAGGTCGTAATTTTGGTTGCTTAGGGATGGGGACGAAGATGGGGTAATTTAAAGGAGAAAATCGTGTGAAAAACTGAAAAAATTTTTGTTTTTACACGATCCAATAATTGTGGCGCTTAGGCGCCTAGGCGCCGGACCCATCGATACACAGTTTTACTCTGAAGCTTAGGCGCTAAATTTTGGCACCTAGGCGTCAGAACCATGTCCGACTCCGTTTGGCCTAACGTCAAATTTTAAAGTTTCGTTCTCCAAAATAGGTAAATTAGAATGGTAAGATCAATATAGACTTAGTAACACAAATTATAAACAATCATAATGAAGGTTAACTTGATCTCTTTTTTACTCACATATGAAATGGTGTGATCCAGAGTCCAAACTTTATATACTTTAAGATAATTTTTAGCTAAAGTCAATAAAGACTTGTTAGCGTCCAATTTTCTAAAGTTATATAAAATTAGTCAAGACCGAGGCATAACCTTACATTAAAAATATAAAAACACACAAAAATAATTAGGGTTTCCCTCCCACAAAGCGCTTGGTTTAACGTCGTCAGCCCGACCTAAATAAGTCTTTAATCAGGTAGACTCAACTCGTAAGCCTCTTTATAAATCATTTTAATGTCTCCCAAATACGGCTTCAGTCTTAATCCGTTAACTTTAAATATTTTTCCTGTTTTTGGGTCTTTAATATCCACAGCTCTATAATGATATACTTTCTCAATTATATATTGTCCCATCCATTTTGATCTTAATTTTCCAGGAAAAAGTCTTAAACGAGTATTAAATAATAATACTTCTTGTCCAAGCTTGAATATTTTTCCTGAAATCTTTTTATCATGTAACATCTTCATTTTCTCTTTATAAATTTTTACATTTTCATATGATTCATTTCTTATTTCATCCATCTCATTTAATTATAATAATAGTTTTTCTCCTGCAGTATTCAAATCAAAATTAAACTCCTTTATCGCCCAATAAGCTTTATGTTCAAGTTCAACAGGTAAATAACAAAGTTTACCATAAATTAACCGGTAAGGTGACATTCCAATTGGTTTCTTATAAGTTGTTCTTTAAGCCCATAATGCAGAATCAAGTCTATCAACCCATTCAGTTCTTTTAGGATTAACAGTCTTCTCTAAAATTCTTTTAATTTCTCTGTTTGATACTTCAGCCATTCCACTTGTTTGAGGGTGATACGTAGTTGCAATTCTGTGTTTGATTCCAAATTTGTCCAGTAATAATTGAATTCTTATATTTCTAAAATGACTTCCACCATCTGTGATAATTACCTTAGGCATTCCAAATCTTGAAAAAATCATTTTCTTTAAAAATTTTGAAACACTTTTGGAATCACAGTTAAGTAAAGCTACAGCTTCAATTCACTTTGAAACATAATCGACTGCTAATAAAATATAAATCTTTCTAGATGATGGTACAAATGGTCCCATAAAGTCTAAACCCCATATATCAAAAATTTCAACTTCCAATATATAGTTTAAAGACATTTCATTATTTCTAGATATATTTCTCATCCTTTGACATCGATCACATGTTTTCACATAATGTCTCACATCTTTGAACAAGGTAGGCCAATAAAATCCTGAATTTAAAATTTTAAATGCAGTTTCATCTACTCCAAAGTGTCCTCTAAAATCGGAATCATGACATTTTTGAATAATAGCAAAAGTTTCTTCATAAGGTACACATCTTCGAATTACAGAATCTCTTCCTAATTTAAATAAATGAGGATCTTCCCAAATATAAGATTTAACATCATTTTTAAATTTCTTAATATATTTGTTATTCAATCCATAAGGTAGAATATTGCTAACTAAATAGTTAACTATATCCGCATACCAATGTGTTTGGCATCCTTGAATAAAATATAAATGTTCATAAGGAAATTTCTCATTTATATTTTCCTCAGTAATAACATCATTCTTAATTCTAGATAAATAATCAGCAATTTGGTTATCAGTTCCTTTTCTATCCACTATTTAAAAATCAAATTCTTGTAGAATTAAAACCCATCTTATCAGTCTAGGCATAACATCTTTTTTTGTCATTAAATATTTAATAGCGGAATGATCAGTATGAACTATGCATTTGGTACCAAGAAGATAAGGTCTAAATTTATCAAAGGCATAGACTATAGCTAAAAGCTCTTTCTCAGTAGTAGTGTAATTTCTTTGAGTTTCAGAAAGAGTTTTACTAGCATAATATAAAACTTTGAAAATTTTCTCATATTTTTGTCCCAATACAGCTCCAATTGCAAAATCACTTGCATCACACATTAATTCAAAGGGTTTATTCCAATTAGGTGCAATAATTACAGGTGCAGTTATTAATTTTTCTTTTAAAATATTGAAAGCATTAATACAGTTTTTATTAAATTCAAATTTAGCTTCTTTTTCCAATAAATGACTAAGAGGTTTAGAAATTTTAGAAAAATCATTTATATATCTTCTATAAAATCCAGCATGACCCAGAAAACTTCTCACATCGATAATGATAGTAGATGGTTGCGGTTCAACAATAATTTTCACTTTTGCTTGATCAACTTCCATCCCTTTTTGTTAAATTTTGTGACCAAGTACAATGTCTTCGTGACCATAAATTGACATTTTACCCGGTTCGAACTAAATTTGTTTCTTCACATCTTTTCGAACTTTGGAAATATTTTCCAAACAAGATTCAAAAGAAGTTCCAAAGACTGAAAAATCGTCCATAAATATTTCAATTCCTTTGTCAATCAAATCACAAAATATTGACATCAGACATCTTTGAAAAGTTGCAGGTGCATTACATAAACCGAAAGGCATTCTTCTAAACGCAAATGTTCCATAAAGACTTGTAAATGTTTTTTTCTCTTGGTCCTCATGAGCGACAGGTAATTGATGATAACCAGAATATCCATCCAGAAAACAGAAATATGAGTGTCTAGCTAATTTATCAAGCATTTGATCCAAGAAAGGAAAAGGAAAATGATCCTTTCTAGTGGTGTCATTTAATTTCGATAATCAATACAAATTCGTCATCCAAGTAACTTGTCTTGTAGGAATTAGTTCATTTTTATCATTGATAATGACGGTTACTCCTCCTTTCTTCGGAACACTAATGAATAGGACTTACCGATTGGCTATCCGAAATAGGATAAATAGTTCCGACATCTAACCATTTTAAAATTTCTTTTTTAACAAACTCTTTCATGATAGGTTTTAATCTTCTTTGAGGTTCGATAGTAGGTTTAAAATCTTCTTCCATTAAAATTCTAGGCATACGGATGGAAGGGCTTATTCCTCTTATATCGACAATAGTCCAACCAAAAGCTTTCTTATAATTCTTTAACACTCCTATCAGTTTTTCTTCTTAATCTAAACTTAGTTTAGAAGAAATAATAACGAGATAAAGTTAATGAATTTCCCGGAAAAGCATACTTTAAATGTGCAGGTAACATTTTTAATTCCGAGTTCGGGGGCTTTTTAATTGAGGGTAAAGGTATATCATTTTGTGTTACGTCCAAAATTTCCCAGTTATCTTTAATATAATGAGTTTTTTTAGATAATTCTTCTTCTTTTAGTTCTTCATTTTCATCAGTTAATAATTCAATTTTTCTTCATAAACGACTTTACATCTTTCTTGATAATGTTTTTAATTATATAATCAATAATATCCATTCGATAGCATTTTTCTTTATCAGGGTACTTCATTAATTTAAGAACATTAATTTAATCTCTTGATCATTAACTCTTATGGTTAATTCTCCTTTTTGCACATCAATCATAGCTCGTCCAGTAGCTAGAAAAGGTCTCCCTATAATAATTGGTATTTCTTTATCTTCTTCCATATCAAGTACAATGAAATCCACAGGGAAAATAAATTTATCCACTTTAACAAGAACATCCTCTATAACTCCTTTAGGGTAGGTGATAGATCTATCAGCTAACTGAAGGGTTACAGTGGTGGGAGTAATCTCTCCTAAATTGAACCTTCAAAAAATAGAAAATGGCATGAGATTCATACTTGCTCCTAAATCACATAAAGCTTTTTCACAAAAGTTTCTCCAATAGCACAAGGTATAGTAAAACTTTCAGGATCTTTAAGTTTCTGAGGTAATTTCTTTTGAATTATTGCACTACATTCTTCACTTAATGCAATAGTTTCAAAAGCTTCAAATTTTCGTTTCTTACTTAAAATATCCTTCATAAATTTTGCATAAGTTGGCATTTGTTCCAAAGCTTCAGCAAAAGGTATGTTAATGGTATGTTTCTTAAAAATTTCAAAGAACTTAGAAAATTGATGATCAAGCTTTTGCTGTTTTCGTCTTTGAGGAAAAGGTGGTGGTGGTTTTTCAACTTCCACATTAATAGGAATAACAGTCTGATCTTGACTAGGAGAAAGAGTTTATTTAGGTTTTTCAATCTCTTCAACCTCAATCTCATTTTCAATTTCATTTTGCATTCTTTCCTTTAATTCCTTTCCACTTCCAAGTTGCACAGCTTTAACACGTTCATGTTCTTTTCCAGTTTCTTTTGGAATGACTTCAACATTACTAGGAAGTATTCCTAGAGGTCTGTAATTAATTAAATTAGCAATTTGTCCCATTTGATTCTTAATATTATGAATAGCAGTGTTTTGATTTTGTAATTGATTACTTAGTTGTAAAATTAATTCTTCTATAGATAATTTTTTTTGTTGATTATTAAATTCAGGTGGTTTATAGTTTGAATTTACTTAATTGTTCCAATTTTCAGTTGGATGGGATTGATTATTACCCCATTGTTGTTGTGAATTATTCCAATTAAAATTAGGGTGATTTTTCCATCCAGGATTATAATAATTGGAATAAGGGTTATTTTTACTAACAATAGCTTGTAAAGTTTCAAAAGTTTGAGAATCTTCAATATTAGCAGAGTTATTATGTGATATGTTGATAGCAAAATTATCTAATTTCTTAGATATAGCAGCTACTTGTGAAGCTAAGATAGAAAAGGCTTCGTTATCATGAATAATTGTCATTCTTTTAGGATTAGTCCTTTCAGAAGGCCATTGAAAATTATTGTTAGTCATTTCTTCAATTAAAGTATAAGCTTCTTCAAATGATTTAGCCATTAAAGAACCTCCAGCAGCAGCATCAATAATTGATTTAAGTGATCCAATTAGTCCATTATAAAATATTTGAATAATTAACTAATCAGGTAAAGCATGATGAGGACATTTTCTTAATAGTTCTTTAAATCTTTCCCAAGTTTCATAAATTGTCTTCCCGTCAAATTGACTAAATGAAGTAATATCATTTCTCAATTTAGCTGTTTTAGAAGGAGGAAAATATTTAGCAAGGAATTTTTGTGCCATTTCAGCCCATGTTTTAATAGAACTTGTTGCTAATGAGTTTAACCACATCTTTGCTTTATCTCTTAAAGAAAAAGGAAAGAGTCTAAGTCTAATAGCATCATCAGAAACATTGTTATATTTAAAGGTAGCTAAGAGTTCTAAAAAACTAGCAAGGTGTAAATTTGGATCCTCATTTGGTGTTCCCCCAAATTGCTTATTTTGAACCATTTGAATAACAGACGATTTAAGCTCAAAATAATTAGCATCTACAGTAGGTATTTGAATACTACTATGAAGTTCATCAACTGTAGAGTTAGCATAATCCCTTAATGGTTTGTAAACATTTTGTTCATTAATTTCGATTGGATTTTGTAAATTATTATGTAAATTAGCCATCTCTTAATATTTTTGAATTTGTTTTCCTTTTTTAATTCTTCTAACAGTTCTTTCTAATTCAGAATCTAAATGTAATAATCCTTCAGATCCAGAACTACGCATAAAAAGTAAATAAAAAGTAAAATAGCAAGAAATAAAATTATTATTATTATTATTTTTGTTTTTATTGTTGTTTTTTGTTTTTTTTTATGTTTTTGTATTTTATATTTTTGACAATAAAAGAAATAAATAAAATAAAATATTTAAAATCTATAAATTTTGCCTCCCCGGCAACGGCGCCAAAAACTTGACCCTCGATCCACAATGAATGCAGTAATTTATGCTATCAAAAATATGTTATAGTCAATACTTTGACTCAAATAATAATAGCGGCTAGTGTATATAAATATAATTTTATGGAAAATATTTTACACACTAGGGGTACTACGCAAGTATATGTATCGCTTCAAGTAATATAGGGCTTTAAATAAAGACTCCAGTATCGATCCCACAAGGATGATTATAGATTTTTTTAAATATTTTGATTTTATTTTTATGTATTTCTTTTAAATTTAAAAGGTTGATATTTAATTTACTAGATGCAGGCAATAATAAAGTAATGATTGATGTAAATAAAAATAAGCAAACAACTTTCTTCCTTTCAATTAATACAAGACTTTTTAGATAATGTAATATTCGTGGAGAATATAAATTTATGGTATTGTGCCAAATAGAAGCATTCATATTCTTTACCTTTGCTCGATAGTATAAAGAACATTGGCTAATCTATAGATCAGGTCTGGATGTATTATTAGTAGAATGGGTTAATCAACTTTCATCCCTTTTTGTGAAATTTGTGACCAGGTACAATGCCTTCTGTGACCATAAATTGACATTTTTCCCAGTTCAGAACTAAATTTGTTTCTTCACATCTTTTCAGAACTTTGGAAATATTTTCCAAACAAGATTCAAAAGAAGTTTCAAAGACTGAAAAATCGTCTATAAATATTTTAATTCCTTTGTCAATCAAATCACAAAATATTGACATCATACATCTTTGAAAAGTTGCAGGTGCATTACATAAACCGAAAAACATTCTTCTAAACGCAGATGTTCCATAAGGACTTGTAAATGTTGTTTTCTCTTGGTCCTCAGGAGCGAGAGGTAATTGATGATAACTAGAATATCCATCCAGAAAACAGAAATATGAGTGTCCAGCTAATTTATCAAGCATTTGATCCAAGAAAAGTAAAGGAAAATGATCCTTTCTAGTGGCGTCATTTAATTTCTGATAATTAATGCAAATTTGCCATCCAGTAACTTGTCTTGTAGAAATTAGTTCATTTTTATCATTGAAAATGAAAGTTACTCCTCCTTTCTTTGGAACACAATGAATAAGACTTACCCATTGGCTTTCCGAAATAGGATAAATAATTCCAGCATCTAATTATTTTAAAATTTCCTTTTTAACAACCTCTTACATGATATGATTTAATCTTCTTTGAGGTTCAATAGTAGGTTTAAAATCTTCTTCCATTAAAATTCTATGCATACAGATGGAAGGGATTATTCCTCTTATATCAGCAATAGTCCAACCAAAAGCTTTCTTATAATTCTTTAACACTCCTATCAGTTTTTCTTCTTGATCTAAACTTAGTTTAGAAGAAATAATAATAGGTAAAAATAATGAATTTCCAAGAAAAACATACTTTAAGTGTGCAGGTAACATTTTTAATTCCAGTTCAGGGGCTTTTTTAATTGAGGGTAAAAGTATATCATTTTCTGTTATGTCCAAAATTTCCCAGTTATCTTTAATATAATGAGTTTTCTTAGATAATTCTTCTTCTTTTAGTTCTTCATTTTCATCAGTTAATAATTCAATTTTTACTTCAGAAATGACTTTACATCTTTCTTGATAATGTTTTTCAATTATATAATCAATAATATTCATTCGATGGCATTTTTCTTTATCAGTGTACTTCATTGATTTAAGAACATTGAATTTAATCTCTTGATCATTAACTCTCATGGTTAATTCTCTTTTTTGCACATCAATCATAGCTCGTCCGGTAGCTAGAAAAGGTCTCCCTAAAATAATTGGTATTTCTTTATCTTCTTTCATATCAAGTACAATGAAATCCACGGGGAAAATAAATTTATCCACTTTAACAAGAACATCCTCTATAACTCCTTTAGGGTAGGTGATAGATCTATCACCTAATCGAAGGGTTACGATGGTGGGAGTAATCTCTCCTAAATTTAACCTTCCAAAAATAGAAAATGGCATGAGATTAATACTTGCTCCTAAATCACATAAAGCTTTTCCACAAAATTTTTCTCCAATAGCACAAGGTATAGTGAAACATCCAGGATCTTTAAGTTTCTGAGGTAATTTCTTTTGAATTATTGCACTACATTCTTCACTTAATGCAACAGTTTCAAAAGCTTCAAATTTTTGTTTCTTACTTAAAATATCCTTCATAAATTTTGCATAAGTTGGCATCTGTTCCAAAGCATAAGCAAAAGCTATGTTAATGGTAAGTTTCTTAAAAATTTCAAAGAACTTAGAAAATTGATGATCAAGCTTCTGTTGTTTTATTATTTGAGGAAAAAATGATGGTGGTTTTTCAACTTCCACATTAATAGGAATAACATTCTGATCTTGACTAGGAGAAGGAGTTTCTTGAGATTTTTCAATCTCTTCAACCTTAATCTCATTTTCAATTTCATTCTGCATTCTTTCTTTTAATTCCTTTCCACTTCTAAGTTGCACAGCTTTAACATATTCATGTTCTTTTCCAGTTTCTTTTGGATTGACTTCAACATTACTAGGAAGTGTTCTGATCGCTGAAAAATTTATTAAGAAATTCATACCTATTTTTGATGAAATTGCACTTTAAAGAAGGGTATTTTCTTTATTTTGTTGCAGGAATGAATAATTTAGGTGATAAAAGCAAAAATCATAAAAAGGAGCGAATTTGGAGCAAAATCATGCAATTTGTGCTGAGTCGCCGACGGCGAGATCGAGCCCGCCGACGGCGAGGTTACAAGAAGAAAATTCTGAAGAATTTATAACTGTCTCGCTGACAGCAAGCCCGAGCCCGCTGACAGCGAGCTAGAGCGGTTTGAAGATCTTTTAGAAGCCTCGCCGACAGCGAGGTAGTTCGTCGCCGACGGCGAGGTAGTTCAAATGGCACAGATACATTGAACCTGGACACTTTTTTAAGGGATGCTTACGCACCTCTTGGTCCTTTGCTTACCTCTATAAATAGAGGCCGAAAATCAGTCTTTTGTGTGCAATCTTTTAGTCTTTTGTCTAGTTTTGTGTGTAGTTGTGTGTCTTTAGTGAGTCTTTAGTGAGTTTAGTGAGTATTTAGTGAGTCGTCTTGTACTTGGAAGGAAGAGTCAAAGGAACTACGAGGAGTCCGTTTGGGGATAAATCGAGATAAGTATTTGTATTTATTGTTTTTAACTTTAAATGAAATCCATGCTTAGTTTAGTTCCCATGCATTCGAGTAGTTTATTAGTCTTTCTCCTCGTTTATGAAATTAAGTGACTTGATGAAATTAAAATAGAGATACTTATATATATTAATAAATTGTGATAATTTTTACTTAAAACTTAATTTACTTTCAAACTGACCATTTGATTTGTTAAAATGTGTTTATTTACAACTATAGTAAAAATTACATCTGATATTCGGGGAATTCAAAAGCCTTGGAAGGAAGGTGCAAATAAATAGGGAAATAATATCACTGGGCGTAGAATTGAGCATTTTAGTGTGACGGACTAAAATATTCAATTCGGTCCTATTGTTTGAGAGCCGAAGTGTAGATGTTAGCCCTCGGGCGAGGGGAACGTGGGAGCTTCGAAGTGGCGGTCGGTATCCTCCCGAGCCTAGCTGCGATTCGTAATCAAACATAGGATTAGTCAATATTCTTTACACCTGGACCAAAGGGTAAAGAATAGGAATGCTCCTATTTGTCACAATACCTTAAAATTATCTATTTAAATTCATCAATCACTTAAATTTCTAAACAAGGGGAAAGATACTTTTTCTGAATAGTTAAGACTTATTTAGCAATTAGTTTAATTTCCTGCACTTTCAATACGTATTAATTTTCTACTTAGTTAAGTTACCTAATTAAAATACTTAGTTTACTTTATTGCACTCAAATTTAGAATTCCAAATTTTCGTATACTATTTTAAAAATTATTATTATTATTTTAAATTAGTTGTTATTTAATTTTCTCTTTCCATGTGGGATCGATAACCAGGACTCCACTAGAGCCTTGTATTACTTGATACGATACGTATACTTGCGTAGCATCCACAACATAAACAATTACAATTCTATACATATAAATAGCGGGGTCAAGTTTTTGGCGTCGTTGCAATTAAATTAAAAATAACATAATATAAAATTGTGGGTCATGTTCCTGGAGGTCTGTAATTAATTAAATTAGTGATTTGTCCCATTTGATTCTCAATATTACGAATAGCATTTTTTTGATTTTGTAATTGATTACTTAGTTGTAAAATTAATTCTTCTATAGATAACTTTTTCTGTTGATTATTAAATCCAGGTGGTTTATAGTTTGAATTTACTTGATTGTTCCAATTTCCGATTGGATGGGATTGATTATTACCCCATTGTTGTTGTGAATTATTCAATTTAAAATTAGGGTGATTTTTTCATCCAGGATTATAATAATTGGAATAAGGGTTATTTTTACTAGAAATAGCTTGTAAAGTTTCAATAGTTTGAGAATCTTCAATATTAGCAGAGTTGTTATGTGATATATTGATAGCAAAATTATCTAATTTCTTAGATATTGCAACTACTTGTGAAGCTAAGATAGAAAAGGCTTTGTTATCATGAATACTTGCCATTCTTTTAGGATTAATCCTTTCAAAAGGCCATTGAAAATTATTGTTAGTCATTTCTTCAATTAAAGTATAAGCTTCTTCAAATGATTTAGCCATTAAAGAACCTCCAGGTAATGACATCAATAATTGATTTAAGTGATCCAATTAGTCCGTTATAAAATGTTTGAATAATTAACCAATCAGGTAAAGCATGATGAGGACATTTTCTTAATAGTTCTTTAAATCTTTCCCAAGTTTCATAAATTGTCTCCCCATCAAATTGACTAAATGAAGTAATATCATTTCTTAATTTAGCAGTTTTAGAAGGAAGAAAATATTTAGCAAGGAATTTTTGTGCCATTTCAGCCCATGTTTTAATAGAACCTGTTGCTAATGAGTTCAACCACATCTTTGTTTTATCTCTTAAAGAAAAAAGAAAGAGTCTAAGTCTAATAACATCATCAGAAACATTGTTATATTTAAAGGTAGCACAAAGTTCTAAAAAACTAGCAAGGAGTAAATTTGGATCCTCATTTAGTGTTCCCCCAAATTGAACCATTTGAATAATAGACGGTTTAAGCTCAAAAAAATTAGCATCTACAGTAGGTATTTGATACTACTATGAAGTTCATCAACTGTAGGGTTAGCAAAATCCCTTAATGGTTTGTAATAATTTTGTTCATTAATTTCAATTGGATTTTGTAAATTGTTATGTAAATTAGCCATCTCTTGATATTTTTTAATTTGTTTTCCTTTTTTAATTCTTCTAACAGTTCTTTCTAATTCAGAATCTAAAGGTAATAATCCTTCAGATCCAGAACTACGCATAAAAAGTAAATAAAAAGTAAAATAACAAGAAATAAAATTATTATTATTATTATTTTTATTTTTTTATTTTTTTATTTTTATTTTTGTTTTTTTTTAAATAAATGTTTTTGTATTTTATATTTTTGACAATAAAAGAAATAAATACAATAAAATATTTAAAATCTATAAATTTTGCCTCCCCGGCAACGGCGCCAAAAACTTGACCCTCGATCCGGAGCAATGCACCAAAAACTTGGTTTGCAATCGCCAAACAATGCAGTAATTTATGCTATCAAAAATATGGTATAACCAATACTTTGACTCAAATAATAATAGCGGCTAGTGTATATAAATATAATTTTATGGAAAATATTTTACACACTAGGGGTACTACGCAAGTATACGTATCGTTTCAAGTAATATAGGGCTTTAAATAAAGAACCCAGTATTGATCCCACGAGGAGGATTATAGATTTTTTTTTAATATTTTAATTTTATTTTTATGTATTTCTTTTAAAGTTAAAAATTTGATATTTAATTTACTAGATGCAGAAATAAAGCAGTAATAAAGTAATGATTGATGTAAATAAAAATAAGCAAACAACTTTCTTCCTTTCAATTAATCCAAGACTTTTTAGATAATGTAATATTTGTAGAGAATATAAATTTATGATATTGTGCCAAATAGAAGCGTATTCTTTACCTTCGTTCGATATTATAAAGAACATTGGCTAATCTATAGATCAGGTCTGGATGTATTGTTAGTAGAATGGGTTAATCTAGGCTCACACTACTAGATGTCCAAGGGTGGCTATGGTCGGCCCTACTAGTGACCCTTTCCTTCTCTATAAACCAAATTACAAGAATTTAGCCTATTACTCTAAAAACTTATCAATTCTACACCCATTAAATAATATCTTCCTTTTATTTGCACTTCAACTTGAATAACCCGCGCAAGGCCTTCGACTACCCAAGGATTCATGTGATATCTACTAGTTAAGAATTCATCTCCTTCTAGGTCTCAAAACTCTTCAACAGATTTTAACAATTTAAATGACCAATTTAAATAGTAAATTAAGATCTGGTATTAATATCATCACAATGTTTAAAATATATATATATTTTTTAATTCTCCAACGAATTTTATATTATCTTATTTATCTTTTCATAATTGGAAGAAGAAAGTAAAGTAACTACTCAGAACACATTGAATTTAAACAACAAAATATACAAATAAAACTTTGAATCAAACTACAAATACTTATCTCAAGTGTTACTCCAACTGAACCTCTGAATCCTTCTGACTCCAAAGTAAATAAACTTCAAAAGCACCGACTCTTCAAATACTCTCAATACAAACTCTAAAATAAACTGACTAATTAATAAAAGAAATTATAAATATGGCCCTTAAAATATTTCTCTAATTTCTCTCTCTAATTGGAACTATGGGGCGAGGGGACTAGGTTGGGCGTTGGTGGTTTTGTGGGCGTTTTTCTCTGAAGGAGTAGCCTTCTATTTATAGGCTTCAAGGGTGTTGACCTCATTTTTGATGAGGTCTTCTCTTCCCCCTTTAGTGTTTAGGATCTAGCCTTAGGCTTTTCCTTTGACTATCTTAGAGGACTAGAATTGGGACCCATCCCTTAGAAATTTGAACCACTTCTTGCCTCCCTGCAAGCCTCACAAGCTTGATTGTAGACCCCTAATCACCTAGAGGGTTGAAATCAAAAGTGAAGGTTTAAAGGATGAGTTCCATATAAGACTCTTTGGCACTTGGGACCACCCCAGGTGGCTTGGTCCAGTGAGGGTTGACTTACACACTCACTACACTCACACTCTATACTCTCACACACACAATCCAAATCCTAAAACCACTCCCATACCCAACTTGACTCCTTGACTCATGTAGGTAATTCATATGGATGGACCTTAACCCCTAAGCCCCTGGCTAAGAGGGTTAGGAACAACATAGTGAATGCCTCAAATGAGTCCTCCCATGGCTCATATAGGCTTAACATGGCTTCATGGCTCAATCAAAGTGATTCTATTCCACTCATATTTGATCAATCTTCATTATTCCAAAATTTCAATTTTTGGCCCCGAGGACCCTACACCTATCAAGCCTACCAAAAGCCCTTAGAATTGCCCAAATCCTCCAAAATTTCCAAATCACCCAAAATTTCCCAAAATTAACCTTGAAAATTTCCTCACCAATCAAATTGATCATCCATAGCCAAAAATACCAAAAATTCCAAAAATACCCCCAATACCCTCCAAATACCCAAAATGCCCCTCTTAGCCAAAAATCCAAAAATTCAGAAAATTCCCAGAAAATTCCAAAAAATCCCAAATATTTCCAATTTCATTTTGTCCAACTACACTATGGGCCAATTTTGTCAATTTACCCCACTTTTACCAAAACCCCCAATTTAGCTCATTCTTAACCCAAGTGAACCCAATGTCAAACCAAATCTACTCAATTGACCCCAATTTTGGTCCAATTCAATTCTAAACTTCAATTTAACATCCACAATATCAATCTAGACCAAATCCAAGTCCAATTTGATTAACATTTGATTCCAATCTCACTTTTGACCTTAAAGCCCAATTGGACCCATGACTCAAACTTAGCCCAAACCAAACCAATTCAACTCCAATTGACCCCAAACCTTTTCTAAACCTTCCCTAACATCCCCACAAACAAAACACTAACATAATTTGCCCAAAATTTGGACCCAAACCCCACTCAAATTCAACCCAAAACCAAAATGCCCAATTTTGACCTAAACCCAAACCTAACCCAAATAAGCCCAAGTCCCAAAACCAAAACCCAACCAAAGTTAAAGCCTCTTTGAAACACTCTCATAAACATTTTCCAACATTAATTTTACATCAACTTCAACCCTAGCCCAACATTGGCCCAAATTAGCCCAATTTGACCTATATTGGCCCCTTTACCAATGAAGCCCAAATCCAACCCAATTCAAACCCAAACCACCTCAAATTTATTTCAAATCACTCATGACACATCCCTAAACCAAACCCAACAATTATTTGGCTCAACCTTTTACAAAATTCCCATCCATAAATTTATTTTCAAACCTAAGGCCCACTTCCTTAAGCCTTCCTAAAAGCCCATCCAAAATGATTTCAAAAAGCCCAAAATCCATCTTGAAGCCCACATGACAATCCTCTATCATCATCCATTTGATAAAACCATCCCCTAAGTTCTAAATCCATAATGAAATAATTCCAAATCAAGCCATATGTCAAATCCCATCAAATCACCCCTAAATTACCAAAAATTTCTAAAACCCTTTTTCATGAAGTTGACTTAACTTTTCCCAAGCCAAAGGTGAGTCATGAAGTCATGCATGAGCCACATGGGAGCCATGAAAGCCTTGGACACCTCACCATACCCAAGATGGCAAGAGGAGGAGGCTCGTTCCATATTCCCTTAAGGGGATTAGCCACTTCCATGACTCCACTAAACCTTGCTTAAACTTAATTGTACTTGGATGGTGACCCTTCCCCACTAATTAAGCTGACCTAAACCACTTTATCTTCAGCCCAAACTAGCCATGGGAAGGTGCACCTAGCCCAATCCATGCATTTGACCAAACTTAGCCAAAATACACCCTTACCCCATTCTACTTTGATTCAAACACTTTACACATGGCAAAGCTCGATTGCTCACACAAACCTCCAACACGACTCACCCGAACTTGAGGGTGACCCATGCCTGCCGGTCAGCCGCCTGGATCGCCGGAAAACACCATGGCCGAAACCTTGGGAGGAGCCAAATTTTGGAATTCCACTATGCTTGAGTCGCCCCACTCCAAATGGCCATTGCGATACTGTTCTTCTCCTCACCAGAGCAGCTGATCCCAACCATTAAACCCCCCTGGGAGGCCCTCCAGCCTCTCCTATTTGAACACCCCCTCCTCTCAGCCAAGAGAGGTGCTGAACAAAACCTAACTAAAACCCTGCCAAAATCATCCCAGACCACTCTCTACACATAGAGAACATGATCCCCACTGAAATCCCCCGCCATTTCCTCTCTGCGAGCTCGATTTCGAGTTGAAATCCAAGCCCAAAACCTGGAGACTTCAGCACAGTGAGTCAATCCTCAAATTGATTGACTCTACACCTTCACCAGACAAAGAGGAGAAGTTTCCTAGCAAAAGCCCGCTCACCAGGCCAGCCATTGCTTCCAACCTCCAAGCTTTGTGATCGGGCTTGGTCGAAATCATACCTAGACAATTCACCGAGCCGAGGGACTTCATCCGGAGCTTGCTTGGACCCAATCGAACGTGACACGACCCTCGGATTGAAGCTTCACTTCTCCGAGCAAAGGTATGGACTCACTCTTCCTCCCGAGCTTACAGAGATTCTCCATTTAGTTTGAGTTAATTTCAGTGCATGTTTACCGTATGGATGTGTTTGTCTCTTCAAGACGAATCCATAGAGCATAAGAACACATAAATCCGTTGAGAATCGAGTGAGAAATTAGGGTTAGAAGGTCTACGGTCACGAGTTCGCACCAGTCGTAGACGATGACTGGGAGCCATTGGATCGCGCGTATATCGGATGGACGGCTCGGATCGCGTCGGACCAGAACATGTTGCGTGAAAGGCGGGTCACGGGACGGCTGACTCAGATGGCGGCGCCCAATCATAGCGCGACACGCACCCCCTTTGGAGCTGCCGAGGTTGACGCGGCGCCGCATGGATAAGTAGGAAAATAGGCTATTTTTTATTTATTTAATTCACAGAACTTCAAAAATTCATAACTTTGTGTAGAAAAATCCTAAAAATGAAATAAAAATACTCACTTGCTCAGTAAACAGAGGAGAATAACGTGGAAAAGAAATCAAGTAATTTCATTAAGTATTTTATTTTTAATGATTTATTTACTCTCTGCATTGTTTCAATTCTCCATTTTCATAGGAAATTCATCATGGCATGAGACCATAGGGCTTTTAAAGCCTCTGAACTTGGAAACATTCCCTGAATTTTCCAAGGTCAGAGGCCATCCCTATGAGAAGTTATTGATTTTTCAAATTCATGTTACTATTTTGAGTATTTTAATTCCAATAATTATCATGTTGAGAAATAAATTCTAGGAAAATTTGGTGATGTTTCTTGTGACCAGAGGGACCTAGGAAAAATAAATTTTGAGTTAATTCACTTTGAACAACCCTAATTGGCCTAAACACCCAAAATTGAACTTTAATCAATTAGGGTTAACCATTCATTAAATTAACTTGAAAATAAATCTCCACTATCCTCTAGGGATAGGAGAACACCACATAAAAATTTGAAATTAATTGGACTTGATTTGATCCACCAAATAGGTTGATTAAGCCCCAAAAGTAAAATTAAACTTTAAAAATTCATAACTCACAAAATACTTTTCAAAACTTCACAAAAATAGTTTTGGAGCTGCTCTGATGTCAGAGAAACTTAGGAAAATTAAAATTGTAATTTTCTAAAAAAGTTGATTTTTATCATTATTTTAATATTTTTTAATAATTAAAAAATAATAAAAATCATAAAAATATTAAAAATCACCAAAATGTCACATTTTGACTCCTAATCATTTAGGAACAAACCAAATATTTTTTCTAAGTCCCTAGGGTAAGATATTGAATTTTAAAGGCTTAATGTAATTTTTAATATTAAAAAAATGTATTTTCCAACCTTTTCACTGGAAATAATTCTAATAAATGAAAGAAAAATCAGAAAAATATAAAATTTGTTTCTCTGAACTCCTTGAGGTTAGAGAGATTTAAGAAAAATATAAAATCTATTTTTCAACTTTAATTTTATTTTAAAATTAATTAATACCCCAAAAATCAAAATAATTCTAATAAATAAAATATAATTTTAAAAATCACCAAAATTACTCCAAGTGGTCCTCTGGTCATTAGAAATTCCCCATAATTTTCTTAAGGACAGAAAAATTCCCTTGGTCATCTTATTGAATTTTCCTTGAAAATCTCTATTTTCCACAAAAAATAATTATATAAATAAATTAAATACAGAAAAATTACATTTTCTCCTCTTATGTCTTAATTGAAATGTAAGTGAAGTCACACAAAAATTTCAAATTCATTTAAGCTCAATTTAGTGAGTTATGGAATTATTAAGCTTGAAGGGCAAAATGATAATTAAAATTTTAAACCTTCATTAAAACTTTGGGCTTAATAAAATGAGAGAGTAAAATATTTGATCCTAATCTGATTTGGATGATTGAAATTTAAATAATTAAAGGGTAGAGTCCCATCAATCATTTTTAAGATTAATTAAAGAAAACCTTAATCAATTAATTAAATAAATTTGGAAGATTAATAAAAACTGAAATTATTAAAATAGGGATATTATTAAGAAGACATTTATTCTTTAATTTAAGAGTCCCTAAATTAATCACTTCAATAAAATTTAATTCCCAATTAAAATGATAATCCAAACTCAAAATTTAAAATACTGAAAGACTTAATCATTAAATTAAATTAAAATTAAAACATTTAAACTAAATTCAATCAAAATTTCAATTAAATTAATACTTTAACAATTAAATTAAATCATCTTTAAAACATAAAAATTAAAAAAATTAAATTAAAATTAAAATTAAATTAAATTAGAATTAAATTAAATTAAATTAAATTAAATTAATTAAATTAAATTAAATTAAATTAAATTAAATTAAATTAAATTAAATTAAATTAAAACATATTAAATTAAATTAAATTAAAAATAAAATCAAATTAAAAAATTAAATTAAAATTAAATTAAAATTAAAATAAGATTAAATTAGAATTAAATTGAATTAAATTAAATTAAATTAAATTAAATTAAATTAAATTAAATTAAATTAAATTGAACTAAATATAACATCACTTAAGATATAAAGAATTCAAAATAAATCTAAAACAACTTGAACACTATTCCAAACTTAAATCCATTAATTAAAATTAAATTAAATCACAAATCACTAAAACATCAATTTGCCCTCAAAAGCTCTAGTTGTCATAACTCCTAAACGGAGTATTAAGTGAAGTGTCACTTCATTCATAGGATATTCAAATATCCTAGTTCACTGAGCAAAAGAACAAAACTTAATTAAACCTCGGATGATTAATTCACCTGATTAATTAAATCCATTTGGACTTAGAATAATTCCAACAATATTGAAAAGAAGTTTAAGATTCGTCTTAAGCACTTCCTCAATATGGTCAGGTGTTTTATAAGAACAATTGAACTTAATTATTCTTTGGTGCGGAAAATCATCCATAAACAAAATTGAAAACCTAGATGTCATAGGAATGACTAGCTATAGAGACTAGGATCTTAGTAGAAAACCGAAACCTTGCCCTTAGCTTTACCTAGTGTAATTGCTATAAATACTTAAATGCTCTAACATGTATTTCAAGTGCAGCTTGGGATGAGGGGAAGACCCTCCAGGTACGCTTTTTTATTTTATTGCAATTTACCTTCTCGCAATTTAATTAATCGCATTGCACTTTCTTTTCTTGCATGATAAACAACAGTTGCATGAAAACCAAAACCTTTAGAATAGTCCCTAAACTGAAACCAAAATTAAATTAAAAATCACTGCAAGATAAAATTCACCGCCACAACATTCCAAAATATAAAACAACTCAAAATTTAATCACAAACGAGAACACAAAACTACAATTGCAACTAAATTAAAACGTCTCGTTGAATGATCGGGAATACCTCGGATGATGTAACACACGTGTTGCTAACGGGATTTCCCACGGTCTAAATGAAGGTGTGGAACTCATTTAGTTGAGTTTAGCAAATTCATCTGGACTAAGTGAGTTCAATGAAAATAACGGTGCCGGGATGACAGAACCGTGGGATCTTAATCGGTTCTGTTTAATCAACCTTAAGATTTGTTTTAATTAAAATATTAAAAACACTTGGATTTTAAGATTTTCTCTAAACCAAAACACTTCTCTCATCTCCTGATTTATGACTTCTAAAAATAAACCTCTCGCAACAACAAGGAGCTTGGAGCATGGTGGGCGACGACGGCCATCGTCATCGGCAAGACTCGGATCTACTTCGACTAAACTTTCTTAGAATTAAATAACCAAGCCATAGGACTTCGAGGTAGTTTGCCTAGTGCAACATAAATCCTCAAATCTTCGTTAGGCATTTGCATGATCATATCATGTAAATTAAGCCCTAACTGGTCTTAGGACTCCGAGGTGATCGTTCGGTACGACATAAACCCTCACATCTTCGAGGCTGATTGTATGATTATGTCATACGAATATAAGTCCTAATTAATTAAAATTTGCAAGATTCAAATATCAGATAATATTAGGATTTTATTAAATCTAAGCCAAACAATAGGATAGTCGGGAAGTTGCCAAGATTCTTCTTGGATCCTCAGCTTCTCCTACCTTTCTTCCTTTGGATTCTCAAAAATAAATTGTTCCAAATTTTGAGTCATTCCCTTTTGAAATTTCAGAAATCCAATCCTTTGAAAACCTTAAACTTTGAAATTCTTGAGAGAAAAATCACTGATCATTATCGAGAGTTTTCTTAAATGATTCCCGTCATTTAAGATGTAATTAACTATAGGGGCTTGCCCTTATAGGGAAATTTAAGAACCTGAGTAATATAAACCCCGCTTAATTTATTTGTATTAAGCGGTGGAACTTGTCGAGCTTATAAAATTGGTTCACGGACCAAACGGATTTCACAAATCTTCTAGTTTATTTAATCGAGCCCCATCATCAAGCAGTGTGTCTATTCTTCGGGATAGATACACGGTTTGTGATGCGGTGCTAGTTTATATAAACTATTTGGGATGTGAGATCGGTTTGATTTCATGTCTTAAAATTTTCATATTTAAAATTCTTTTCAAAATCAAAAACTACTTTCTAAATTATATATATATTTAAATTAAATTTAAAATTTAAATTTCGCCGACAATTTTTGTAGGCGACCCCTTTTCAAAAATACAACACTCAACCTAAAAATATGCCGACAAAGGGTTGCCTTGAGGCACCTCTTCAAAATGTGTCTATGTTCAATGAATCTTCTAGAAGGTGTGTCTGGCGCCTAGGCGCCGGAATCTGGCGCCTAGGCGCTGGACTCTGTGTCCAGTTCTTCGCACCTCTTCCATTTGGATTGCACCTCTTCGCGATCCTAATAGTTTCCAAGCGTTCAAATACGATGTATCACATGTCCTATAATCCAGGAATAACTGTCAATCTTCTAGATGGTCCAATAACCGCTAACACCGTCAAAATAACAGTCCAAAAGTTGTCAAAAATCTTACATAATTCTGTATCGAACTGGCGCTTAGGCACCGGATTCTGGCGCCTAGGCGCCAGACCAATTATTTTGACAATTTTGCATTTTGGCTCTATTTTTGCTCCTTTTTGCTCCTTTTTCATCTTTTTTTTCCTTCTTGAACATTTTTGCATCACCTATATCCAAAACAAAAAAATACCTTTCATTAAAGCATAATATCCTTAAAAATTTGATAAAAATCAAGGCATAAAAATAGGTATTTTTTTCATGGATCAACTGCCCCCAAACCCCTCTTCAATCTAGAAGAAACCCATCAGGCATGAGGCTAGTTCTAGGCTAGAGAAGGGTTTACCCTTTGTACAAAAGCTCAAAACTAAAATAAGAAAATCTTAACATCAAAAATTTAAATCAAAAGACAATTAGGCCACCAAGGTTAAGTTTGAACCTACCTATTGCCTTCACCAAACATAAAGAAACCTTAAGAACACATAACCACTTAAATACACTAAATTCAACCTTAAGCTTAAAATACACAACACTGTTAAAGGAAATTAAAATAAAGCATACTTAATACAAAATTAAAATAAAATTATTAAAACATCAAACCAACAATGACTACCAAAACCACTAGTCAACTTGAGCCCATACCAGAGGCACTAAGATTATCAAGTTGAACTTAGATAAAACCTAATTAAAACAAATGAAACAAATAGTTAAATTGATTAATCTAATTAGTTAGATTAGTTAGTCCTAAGGGGGTTAAATGGCAGGCCCAACTATCCAAAGATAAGCCCGCCATTCAAGGCCCAAACTTAAGCCCAATCCTCGTAACCCTAAAAACAAAACCCATGACTCACATGACCCAAATAACCCCCATGACACTACAACCCAAATAAGAATTAATTAAAAGTAAACTAAAAATAAAACAAACACTAAGAGACAAATGCACATTGAACTATAAGAGCCACCAAGTGTCACATTGGTCAAAACAACCCAAACCAAACTAAAAGGGAATCATGGATGACCAAAAATGAGTCAAGCCACCAAGTCCCAGTACTCCCCAATCAGCTCTAGCTCTTGTCATGCCACATCCACGGCCATTGGAGCTCCACCATGCTCAATTCATTAAAAATGAGGAAGACCTCTTTACCTTTGCCCAAGCCTTTGAAATCCCTCTACCCATTCCCTGAGAAGCCACCAGAGCCTCCCATGCACGCCAAGGCTTCTCTCATGGCCACCCATGGTTATTTAAAGCCCCAAGCCGAGAGCCTACAAATGCACAGAAAGTCCCTAAGCTCCCACTAAAACCCTCTGTCTCCAACATCAACATTGCTCCCACACACCCTAGGGGCCACCTCCCACAATTTCCATGCCATATCTACCAACTCATAGCCCTAATTTCTTCTCTAAAATCTAGGGAATCTTACGACCTTGACATCAACCTCACCAAAGCTCATTTTCAACAATTTCATTAGCTTCACATGGTTCTAAAACCTCATCTCCCACCAAAATCCCTCCTTCACGCACCCTCTAACCTAGCTCAACACCAACCAGAGCTACCCTTTGGTCTAGCACATATTTAGGCCCAACCACAAATCAAATTATAGCAACAAGGAGGCTCACAACTCCAAGGCAAAGCTTTTTAAACCATCCAATTGAGGCCTCACCCCTTGGATGAAAGTAATGGCTGGAAACTCCTAAATTTCCCCTTGGTTTGGTCTCATCCAATGAAAATGAACAATGCATGCCCACTTAACTATATAGATAGATTTGCCTCACTTTGATGAAGCTATAGGATCAAACCCCATGTGATTTGGTTTAGTGTAGAGTGAGATCTTAGGGTTTGAGTGTGGACATCTCTTTGTTGTCTGCCCCGTGGGGACGATGAACGATTGTCATCTATTTTCATGTATTTAAAATAGACGACAGAGATCGAATCGGACAGACCGCAGGATCATCTCAGGATAGTGGATCACGGACCATCTCATTGCACACGTGGAAAGAGTAGCTAATCATGGAAGGCTACGTGGAGCTTCGAAGCATACAAGGAATGACTCAGCGCCACATGTTTAAGTAGATAATTTGAATTTTTGAATTCATTAAATCTGGAAAATGAAATAAATCTTTAAAAATCCATATCTTTGTAAAAATCATAAAAATAAAATATCATCAGACTCAACAAGCAAAATAGAAAATAATAAAAAAATACTTAGGCTATATTTAATTTTAAATTAATTAAATACTTAAAAAATATTTTAACTATAAAAATTTAAATATAAAAAATGAAAACTATGAAATTTATAGGGAATAATCCCTTTGCCATTGGGAACTTTTTTTTATTTTCTCAGTACAGAGGACTTCCCTAACACTAAAAGTTATAATTTTGTATCAAAAGTATAACCCAACATGAATTTATCATAAAATATAACTTAGGTGTAACCCAACTTAGATCTAACATTATTCAAATTTTAAAACTTAACTTAAGTCTAACCCAATTTAGACCTAACTAAATTTAAACTTCAATTCAACTTAGGTAAAACCCAACTTAGACCTAACTCAACATAATACAAATTTCAAACTAGTTTGGTCTAACATAACTTAGACCTAACCCAACTAAAACGTTAATCTTAACTTAGGTCTAACCTAAATTGGACCTAATCTAATCTTAATCAAAAAATTAGACTTAAACTTGACTTAACCATATCCTAAACTCAACTTAAAACATAACTCAAGTCTAACCCAACTTATACTTAACCAATTTTTAAGTTTATCCTAACTCAAACCAACTTTAAAACTTAACTCAAGTTTAACCCAACTTAAAGATGACTTAACCAAGTCTTAAACTTAACGTAAAACTCAACATAGGTCTAACCCCGCTTAGACCTAACTCTAAACCCAACTTTAAATTTTACAGAGGTCTCAACCAACTTAACCAAAATATAAACTTAGTTTAAGTCTAACCTAACCTAGACTTGACTTAACTAAATCCAAACTTATTTCAAGTCTAACCTAAAATAGACTTGACTTATCTAAATCTAAACTTAGTTCATGTCTAACTTAACTTAGACTTGACTTAACCAAATTCTAAACTTAACTCAGACTCGACTCAACTCAAATTAACTTGAACCATCATGGGTCTACCCAACTAAACCTAGGCTAACCTAAAGCAAAACTTAAACATAATTGGGTCGACCCAGCCTAACATGGGCTAAGACAATCAAACTTAAACAAATTTGGGTCAATCCAACCTAACCAGGGCTAACCCAAATCAAGCATAAGCCAACCTGGGTCAACCCAGCCTAACTTGAGCTAACACAAATAAAACTTAAACAAACTTGGGTCAACCCAGCCTTACTTGGGCTAGCACAATTTAAACTTAAACAAAGCTGAGTTAACCCAAGCTAACCTAGACTAACCTAAATCAAAGTTAAACCAAATTGGGTTAACCTAATCTAACATGAGCTAAACAAAATCAACTTGAACCAAATCGGGCTAACCTAGACTAACGTGAACCAAACTCAAAACCAATGAGAGCTCAATTAAATAAATCAAGCTAAGGAGTATTTAACCTCTCGTAAGAGAATAAAAGCACACTTAATTTAAAAACACACACCCAGAGATAATATGGGCTAAAATGCATAGTTTGTAATAAACATAAAAAAACATACCCTAAAAATCATTAAAACATAAACAACTATAAAACACAATCCAGTTTGAGAAGGAACTTTGAAGGATGCAGCCCATGGTTGATAACAAAGTACCTTACAGTCACTTGTGACTAATCAAACCACAAGCCCCAATGACCTTTGGAGGACGGAACCATGAAATTTTAAACGAGACATTTCAACATCAAAAATAAAATAAAAATAACACAAAAAAATAATCGGCTAAGAAGTCTTAAACAAACTAAAATTTTTAACCCCCTAAAATATAAAAAAAGACACTAAAGCTTAAATGAAACCTTAATTAAAAAAGATCACCAAACACAAGTTTAATTATGCTACCTGGATCTATGAAGATCACTTGAACTACACAACCCATGGTTGTCGACAGGAATCTTCCTGTTGGAGTTGGCTTGACCACCTCTTTGGACTAATTAGATCAGGGAACCCGACAATGCTAGATGACAGAAAATCATAGACATCTTGTCCGGGTTGTCTTAAATAAAAAGAATAATAATTAAACACATTAATAATCAAAATAAACACATTTATTTTTCTTACATTAAAATGTAGCATTATAACTTTGTTTTGTAAGGCTGATAAAGATAAAATACAGAATGTTGCCTAGATTTACTGTACATGTTATAAAGGTGTGCTAACTCTGTTTTGCATTATTGTTATAAATAAATAAGTAGTTGTAGTAACCTGGGATCTTTTCTTTAAGTCATCCTTTAGAGTTAGGAAGTGTTATATCAATTAACTATAAACATCTAACCAAAATAAGATGAAACACAAAGCAAAGGATGAACCTAAACTAAACCATCAACGATAGTTCGGATCATATCAGTTGACGAGCCTGACATAGGTTAGGTTTGGTACCCATACCATCAGTTTGTATGTATTCATTCGATAGGTCTAACCACATTATAGGTCAATAATTTACATTTCTATCTTTTGCCTGAATTACCGATGAGCTCACTTAAGGATTAAACTTTCTACCCCAACCTAAATAACTTCAACTTAATTTTTCAAAAACACTCATAATCAAAACTAAACCACATAAATCACTGCTTTCACAACCATAGAAACATCATACATCTAAACAACCTCAATTAACACTAGATAAGACTAAGTATAAACTTCTTTTCGATTCAGGAATATGAACGATAACATGATTTGTAGACATATGCATAACATATTGCTCTTACTACCTCATTGGACGGAAAGAGGTGATTTGATTAGTGAGAACCACTACCTTATAGAGTGAGTTCTACTACCTTAAAAGTGAGTTTTGCCTATGCATACCGACTGGCATTTTGAACGGATCTTTTATGCATGCATCATCAAGGATTTGCATAAACCACTATAATACTTACTTTGATGCACTCAACATTAATCAAATATAACTAAACATTTGAGTGTTCTGAGACATAAAACATTTAAATTTGAAATTGTAAAATATGTTTGCATTAGTCTCGGGACTTTATGCATACCATACATACTTGAGCTACTTGATCTATAATCAATTTGTAAGACCTATTACTAATAAATAACAATCTACCCCATCTTGCATCATCAAGACCGGTCATGCATGGTTTTGAATGTGATTAGATGGTTTAGATGACAACCCTTTCCATACAAGGTTGTAAGTCCATTGCATTTAATGATTCCCTTGTTTCTAGGTTAGGGTTCTGAAGTTTCACTTCTCTCGGAGAACTTCACCCTAGGACTCCGAGGTTGTTCGCCTAGTTATGAATTAAAACGTCACTATTAAGCTTCAGCTTGATTGTGTGTCATGCAATATAAGCTCTAACATTTTAACAAAACATCTGGATTGAACATTAATTTTTTCTTCAAAAACGTCAAATGCCAAACAATAGGATAGACTAGAAATGGTTTCCTTAGTATTTTCAAGTTTACCCTACATTTTTTTCCTTTTGGCTTCCTTTAATAACTATTCAACTCTTGAGCTTCTCCCATTTAGAAATCGAATGTCTAATCGTGGAAGACTAAACTTAGAAATTTCTTGAGGACAATACCATAGTCTTAATTGAGAGTTTTCTTAAGTAACTTTCGGTTGCTTAAGATGTAATTAACTTAGAGGCTTTCCCTTATAAAAAAAGATGACCTATATCTAATCTAAATCCTATCTAGTCTTCAGATTAGATAGAATAAATAATCCATCTAGTTTAAACCACATACCGGTGCAGCCATCTAATATTTTCTTAGTTCGAATAATCAAACCCATCGTAAAATTGTATTTCTACCTTTCGATGTGGTTTACTGCTTTTGATGATGCGTTTGATTATTGGAACAATCCAAATCTTCAAATCTGCAAGACATTCAAAAGCTTTGTGTCTGTGCAAAAATAAAACCTGAAACCTTGCTTGGATAAAGTATAACTCCTTTGTTTTCCTTGGTGAAGAGAGGGGAAAGGAATGAGTGGGTTTTGGCTAAGGAAGGAGAGAAAAAGAGAATAAGAGAGGAAGAGGCAAAGAGAGGTGGTTCCGACAAATGGAGGAAAAAGATGAGGAGAATTGGTTGAGGGAAAAAGATGAGGAGTTTTGAAGAAGGTAATATGAAGGAGGGAAGAGTTGAAGG
The DNA here is from genome assembly GCA_022702705.1 of Papilionanthe hookeriana x Papilionanthe teres. Lineage (NCBI taxonomy): Eukaryota > Viridiplantae > Streptophyta > Magnoliopsida > Asparagales > Orchidaceae > Papilionanthe > Papilionanthe hookeriana x Papilionanthe teres. Next base: position 18,396,963 of record CM040430.1, on the reverse strand, counting down.
GAATGGTTATTCATGAAAGGAAGGAAATCCCTCCAAATTTTGATTTACATCGGGGGAGGGGAATTCAATTTTTTGGTGGTTATGGTGTGTCAGGCAAAAAAGACAGCTTTTGCTAATTTGGAAGAAAAAAATACAAGGAATGTAATTATGAAGTCAGCTTTGGTTGATATGATCTCTATCTCAAGATATGTTAATTCAAATTCACTAGCGATTATGGGTGGTTTTGGACAAAAATTTGATCTTGGCACATATGGCTTAAAATAAAATGAAAATAACACACCGGTGAAGTTGGTTTTGGTCAAGGAGAACCTTATCTCAAGATTTTTCAGTTAAAGTGTGGGTCCCACCCTAAGAGAGAGAAAAGTTTGGAAATATTTTAATGGGTTTTGATTGATTAGATTTAGTGTTTTTAGCTCAAATTTACTTTAGTTGAAATTTAGTTTTGTATTGAGTCCATTTTGAATGAATTATTGTGAAAACAAGAAGAAAGGGTGAATCTTCATTCGTCTATTGCATGTGTAACAAAAGGACAGAAAATAGAATGACAAAGAGGAGAGAGACTTCGGCTCTTTCAGGTGGAACGAAGAGGAACGGGTGGCTTGTGGCTCTTATGTCTTGCCAACACAGACGGTAGGAGAATGGCATCCATGTCTTGTTGATTGGGAAGAACAACAAAGAAGGTTTCTACTTGTTCTCTATGCACAATGGGGAGAAACACAAAGTGTAATGGCTTGAACGAGGAGGAAGAGGTAAGTTTGTCGTGTCGTCTGAATTTTCGGAAAGAATCAGAGAGTAAGTTACTCTGTTACTGCAAGTTCTTTGAGCATGGGATCCTATGATCAGAGCATTGGTTGCAGTGCGGGCGAGAAAAAGAGTTTTGGTACCGGGAAAGAGCAAAGTGTTGTGTAATTGTGTGGGGAAAAGAGAACAAGGAAAGGCTTCGTTAGTGTTTGTAGCCGAGGAAGAGTGGGAAAACAATTATTGAAACTATCGTGTATGTGCTTGATGGGAATAGGATAGTAGAAATTTAATTAATTAATTAATTAATTATTCTTCTTTTCTTATTTTACAATCAATCAAGTTCATATTATATATATATATATATATATATATATATATATATATATATATATATATATATATATATATATATATATATATTTGGATAATTACGTTCATAGCACCTGAACCATTTCTATTTACAAAATCTAGCACCTAGGGTGATATTTTTGAACTATCGAACCGATGTAATTTACATGTGCAACAAGCAAATCATTAAGAATTTGATAAAAATAATATATATATATATATATATATATATATATATATATATATATATATATATATATATATATATGATTGGAATTTTATCATGAATTTTGATATTTGAATGACAATCTGATAGTGGATGAAAGGCCATGGGGGCCGCATTTGTAAATAGCAACGTGTGCTATGTGGTTTTAGAGAAACAATTTTTTATTTGCAAATTCTACCCGCACCAAAATTCACGTTATACCAAACTCCTTGAAGTGAACTGAACAAAAGAATCAATTTATCATCATTTTCTAGTTCATAGTTCATATCAATCTGGCATTGCCCTGTTTTGATTCAAAGCTTAAAAAATTAATATATTCTTAATTTGGTTTAATTAATTTATTTATATAAGATAAAATTATATTTTAAAAAACAATAGTTTTATTTTTTTATTTATTTAAAAATAAATTAATTAATTAATTTGAGAGAAGATCTATGGAGTTTAATATCATATTGATTTCTAATAAAGTTTACTTCATTTTTCAAAATATATTTCTATTTTAAGGAAACAAAGGAGGCCAAGTTTGATTAAACCACAAGTCAGCGTCATCCATCTCTTTCAACCAATCTCTTTCTTCTTCCTCATTAAATAGGTTTAGGTAGAACAGCTAATAACAATGTCAAGTAGATCAACTGAAGTAAGAAAATTGTTATCAAAATGTCAAGCATTAGCTATCAAACGAGCAAAATCAAAGCTTTCATACCAGAACTTATTTTCTGCTTAACTAATAATCATATAATTCTATTTTTTTTATAAACTGTGTTTAAAGCTCTTAATTTTAAACATGCATCCCTTGTAATTTCATGTAAAAATATGACGTCTTATTTCATCTACTTTGATAAAACTTAAATTCAAAACAGTTATGCCAAATCAAGGGCAAGATTTTATGTGCGGACTCCGGACGTAGCTCTATGTGCAGAGTCCAATAATATGTCGTTATGTGTGCTACATCACAGAAGTTATTTGGGGATTATTGAAGTCGAACTATGGAGATTATTTCTAGGTTATTTCTGGGGTTATTGAAGAGAAACTCATATATTCCACTTCAATAACCCCCAAATAATCCAGAAATAACCTCGAAATAACCTCTGTGGTTCCACTTTAATGACCCCAAAATAATACTACGGAGGTTATTTATGGGTTATTTCGGAAAAAACTCTTATATTTCACTTTAATAACCCTAAAATAATCCTGAAATAGCCTCTGTTATATTATTTCAGAGTTATTGAAGAGAAACTCATATATTTCCCTTCAATAACCCCGAAAAAATACCACGGAGATTATTCTGGAGTTATTTCGGAGTTATTGAGGAGTCCGCGGTTTCACTTTAATATTTTTTTAGATGGGCCCAGATACAGCACACGTAATGGTATATCATTGGGAGTCTGGACATAGAGAAATTTTTTCCCAAATCAAGCCATGACACTAAATTTATTGTCTTGAGCATGGATTCAAGTTTTCTATAATCAACGACTAATAAATCACTTTCTATCTTTGTCTCTTTCAACATATAACTCCTCTCTCTCTCTCTCTCTCTCTCTCTCTCTCTCTCTCTCTCTCTCTTCATCATTGATGCTTGGTAGGAAGCCAAGCGCTGTTCTTTATTAACTTCTTGGGAGGGAAGCAACTGAAGTAAAACAAATCTGCCTTCTTCACATATATTTGCTACATTTGAATCTCAACCTTTCTGCAAGTTTTGGTGGTGGCATTTAAGGAGTCTTCATCTTCTTCAAATTTTGAACTTTCTTAAATCCCACTCAAAAACTTCCTTAAAAAACAACCATTCCAAGAAAACATTATTACCTAAGTTAAGCTCATTGTGCCCTTTAGCACTGCTTTTATATCCAAATCTGTATCATTTTTTATTATTCAGTATTGAGACGCAACATAGATAAAAAAATATAGAAAAAATACATAATATACATGACCGACACTCACAACGACAACAAAACATTTATCCTTATTTTCCACTTAATTTGTATTACTAAAACGTACAATAAATTTACAGAATAATAATGATAATAATATATATATACTAGTAGTTAACAGAATCATCATTTATAGTCTCATCTAATAATTTCTCGAAGGGAGAACAAAAAGTACAAAAATTTGAGCAAATTTGGTGAAATTCCAACCAACACAAGTAGTAAAGACTGAAAAAATACCAAACAATTATTTAAGAAAAAAGGGCTCTCTTCTGCTTAAGGACTGCTGAGGGGGGGTAAAAGAAGCAATGGCCATTACTTCTCTCAACTGCCAGAAGTCAGGGATTCCTTGGAGTAGCATTAAAGCCTTTTGTTCTACATCTCTCATCTTCACTCTCAACCAAACTTTGGTGAAAAATTCTTTCCAAATCTCATATTTCTTTTTCATGAGCTCATGTATGCACTTCTCCTCCATGAGATAGATGATGTCTGAATTATCAAAGCTAGAGATGAACTCAGCTGCGCATAGCTCATCTCTCTTTCTCATCCTTCTATTCTCCACTTTCCTCTTGCTTAGCTTTCAGCTTCTTGCTTCTGCAAATGGTGATGCAGAAGCTGAGATTGAGAAGGTCTCAGGGAAAGACAATGTGGAGGGAAGAGAGCAAAGTTTTGTCATGATTACAAAGCTTAGGATGCTTTTTAGTCTGCATAGCTCAAGCAAACACAAGATAGCTGATCAGTTAGCTCCAGCTCAAGCACCAACAGAAGCAGTATTTGAGAGCCTCTCTCCTCTTCCATCCCTCCACAAGCTCCACATCTATCACATAGCACCATCTCATGGAACAGAAGAACCATTATCAGAAAGAAACAAGGTGGCACGAAGAAAGCATCTACAGATGATCATGGCAATCTCTGCGTCTGTCTTAGCAGGCTTAGTCTTCTTTGGAGCCATGGCATTGGTGATGTTAGTTTATAGACGACGTGGAAGAAATGATTTCCATGGAAATACTTCTAACAAGGTGAGTTTTGATCCTGAGCCAGCCATGTTTTACTTTGACTCCTTAGCTCCATTTCTTGAGAGTGACTCAGATCACAAGCTATCTTCTGAATCCAAGAGGTGTGTTTCTGCTGAAAATAATGTTACCTCTTCCTTAGAAAGTGAAGGGATGACTCTACACCCATTTTTGGATTCTAAGAACCAATCAGTAGAAGCTACAAAACAAAATTTTGAGGCTTCTTCAGATGGGAGTGAATCATTTCATTCTATATGCTGTTCTCATTGCTCCATCGAGTTTATGACTACTTACGTTCAGCCAAGCTCAGATTTTTCAACAGAAAATGGTCATTTTTCTCCTCTCACATCCTCAAAATTGAATGTATTTTCAGCTCAAAGCATAGAGAAACCAATAATGTCTACCAATTCCATTCCTTACAGTACAAGTAAAATTCCAAATTCTCTTGTTCCAGAAAGCTTAGATAGTAAACCATCTCTGCTCTCCAGAACACTAAAAAATGCGAATAACAAAGAACCTCCTCCTTCTTCCCAATCTCTTAATCTTGAAATGGAACAAGCAACAAGTCGGTCTTCTTCCAGAAATACTGAAAGCTCAAATCTCAGGGTTAAAATACTCTCTGAATCAAGTAATCAAGCTAATAGAACAGATCAGGCATCATCAACTATTACTGTTGGTATAGTAAACAAAGTAAAAAAGCATCAAACTTTGCAAAGCATAAAAGGTCAACAGATGTCAAAACCTCCGCCACCTCCGCCGCCGCCACCGCCGCCGCCGCCTTTTCAAAGGAGCAGCAACATTGGCAAGCGTGATCCCCCTCCTCCATTCCAACAGCAGCAAAGCTCGGCGGTTGATAAAGATGGTAATCCACTTCCAAGGCTGAAACCACTTCATTGGGACAAAGTAAGAGCCGCACCTCACCGTTCTATGGTATGGGACAACATCAGATCAAGCTCATTTGTGTAAGTAGCCATATGAAACCATATCTCAAATTTAATTATCTTTCTAAGTATTATAGGATTGAGTTATAAAATATTTTTAGGAGAGTGGATATTGGGGATCTAAATTTTGCTTAATGTATTAATAGATGGGCACCCATTAACCAATTAATTTAAGGTAATGGGAAAGAATTCATGTTTATCTCAACAAATACATGCAACTTTGGATGTACATTTTTTGTAAATTTCTGTGTAGATTGGATGAGAAAACAATCGAATCGCTATTCGGTTACAACATGCCATGCTCGATAAAGAATGAAGAATCAAAAACCAAGAACTCAACTCCCAGCAAACAAGTCCTTGAACACAAGAGACTACAGAATTTCACTATTCTATTGAAAGCCCTTAATGCAACAGCAGAACAAGTCTGCAAGGCTCTGATACTTGGTGGAGTTACTGTGAAGAACGATTTCTCTTTTTATTTCATACTGTAAATTTTATTCCACATATAATTTATTCCATCGTTAGGTAGTGGATTGGGTACCCAGCAACTGGAAGCTCTTGCAAAAATGACGCCCACAAAGGATGAAGAAGAGAGAATAAATAAGTGTGAAGATGACACAGATGAGTTGGGATCTACAGAAAAATTTCTGAAAGAGATACTCAGAATTCCATTAGCCTTCTCAAGGATTGAAGTCATGCTATACAAGGAGACATTTGAAGATGAAGTTATGCACCTGAAAAAATCATTTACAATCTTAGAGGTGACAATCTTATAACAAGCTTAGAGAAAATATTAATTTGGTTCAAGAAATTCTGAGCAAAATCACTTTTTTACAGACAGAGTACTAAAGGTTATCTTTTCTGTGAATTCTTTAGGAAGCCTGTAAGGAGCTGAGATCAAGCAGACTCTTTTTGAGATTACTCGAAGCCGTGCTGAAAACCGGAAATCGAATGAACGTTGGGACCATACGAGGCGGTGCGAGAGCCTTCAAGCTCGATGCTTTGCTGAAACTTGAAGATGTTAAAGGAACGGATGGGAAAACCACATTGTTGCATTTTGTTGTCCAAGAAATTCATAAATCAGAAGGACAAATTACTCATGAAAAGAACAATTTGAAGCCTTCCACAAATAGTAAAGCCAAGAACACGAAGGAGAAGGAAGAGGATTACAATGGAAGGGAACTAGAAATAGTCTCTCAATTGAATACTGAGCTCTGCAATGTGAAGAAGACAGCAACCATGGATTTAGATGTGTTGGTGAGCTCGGTTTTGAATCTATCTAAAGGAATGATGAAACTGAAAGAACTGGTAGAAGGGGAGCTTTCAGGGAATAAGAGGGATGTAAGCTTTGTGAACTCAATGAGAGTGTTTCAGAAAGAAGGAGATGGGATCATTAATGAACTAAAGGAGTCAGAGGGGCAAGTTCTTCGCCATGTGAGGGAGATCAATGAGTACTATCATGGAGATGTAAGCAAGGATGAAGTGAATCCACTTAGTATTTTCGTAATTGTTAGTGATTTTCTCGGCATGTTGGATCGAATTTGCAAGGAATTAAGAAGCTCAAAAAGCCCACAGCCTCTGAATCTTATGGCTAGCGGCTGTTGAATTTGTTCAATATGACAGATTTCATATATAAATACACACGTTTTTTGCCTACTTTTTTTATGTTATGTTTTTTGGGTTTTGGTCTAGTGGGAAGAATTACAGATATGTGAATCTTCGCCTGATCATCTTCTTTCCTGCTACTAAGGCTAATTTTGCTGCCTGAAATTTAAGGCTATTTCTTTGCTTGTAAATAAAAAGATTGTTTTGAAATATGTATTTTTTACTAATTTTGTATGCAAAAATGTAATCAACAATTTGTGGAGACTTTGAAGGTGTTTTTAGTACTTAAAGCCAATATTAATTACAATCAATCAAATTATGCAATTCACAAAATTCTATCTTTTCTCATAATATGATTTTGTTAATATACTTGAAAGCAATGGATTTTAGTTTTGATAGTGGAGTTGCTTCATCAGCATTATTTCACACTTCCATTCCTCTTAAATAAGAGTTGTCTAAGTGGCATGGTGATGGTGAGATATATGTTTAAATAGCATGCTATATATATTAATAATGAAATTATATAACAATGAATTCTTATGATTGTCACAGCAAACACTGTCTAGCAAAAACTGTCTATTTTGATTAACTCATTCCTGTTATATTGTCACAACAAACACTGTCTAGTATGGACTTTTTGTCTTAAGGTTATACAATGATTTGCAAACACACATAAGAGAAATTCAAAAGAGACCATAATTTCTATATGAAAAGCCAATAAACATGAAAACCATCAGGTCGTGGGTGCAGAGCTGAACTAATTCTATGTAAGTTTACAAAAGTATATTCTTCTCATGAATTAGAGAAGAGGAAATTTTTAAATATGGATTGCTAGTTTGATCTCTTGTGAATATAATAAGGAATGCTAGAGATGAACTAATGGACGACAACAATAATTAAGTGATGGATTTTAGTTGATAGTTAGCCTTGTCGTCGACGGATGGTGGCAATCATTACGTGTAATATAAGGTTGGAAGTGAAACAATATGCTTGATGAACAACTCAAACTCAACTTCATTACTGAACAAGGTTCAATGCTTCTTGAAAATTTTGAAGTTAAATGAATCTAGCTTAAACACAACCATGTTCAATTATTTATGCCCTATAGCTCATATATTTGGTGTTTAACGAGTAACTTCTGCAATGTATTAAACTTAACTTGTATACGAATAATATATTAACAATATTTTAAAATTAAATGGTATTTACATGCATGCCTCACAATTTCTATGTATACATGTCTAACACTTCAATTTTAATTTTTACATGTACAACGCTCAAATCTTTCGTATCACATAAAAGATTCCACCAATACTAATTTTTACAAAGTGAAATATGCCTTTTCATGCATATGTTGTATATGTAAGAATTGTATAAGGACTAAAAAAATGCCAACTTAATGTACAAGCCTCACATAATGTACCAAGAAAAATTTTAATTAAAAAAGGCCAAATTAAAATTATACCATTATTATTTGAGTTTTATATTTGATTTATTTATCTTGTTAACTCTTGTTGCTTACAAGATTATTATAAATATTTTTATAAAAAAATGAGAAGATGTGATGTGGCTGAATAATTTATCAGGTTTAATTCTATAATTATATTTTTTTTGTACACTTATAGTAAGAAGAAGTATTTAAGTAATATATTAAACAGAGATTATATGTTATAGAAGAATATGAAAATGTATTGAATGGTATGTTGATATACAAATTAAATATTTTGGATTGGTTTCACTTAGTTTGAATGATTTGATTCTAATAGATTTTTGTAAATTTGAGTAGTATGTTATATATTATTCCAGCTGTATTTGGTTGATTGAGTTTATCACTCACTCTATCCTAATAAATTGGATATCAGCCAACGTAATGTATTTTCAATCACACACATCTCAATTATGTCCTAAGATGATTTGGGGGGTATTTCAGGCATATTCAATTTATAAAATTGTACTCACCTCTATTATGTCCCATGTCATTTTAGAGAGGTCATTATAACGTGTAACATAAGACTTCTTATCCTTACTGTGGAAAGCCATATATGGATATGGCCTTGAATAGGTACTTGTTTGTGGGTTCATCAAGGATTGGAATAAAATTAGAATATAGTTTTTGGATTGGATTGGCAGTGGAATCCTTTTAGTGAGTACCATCGACTTCTTGACAAAATTGTTAGTGAGTAGTTCAAGTATAATTTTCTTATGAACAAATCATAATGAGGCTTAGTAAGGTTTCTGACCAAGGCTCAAGCTCTTGTTTGGTCCATGGCCTAAAGATAGTGTACAAGCACTATAGATTCCATAGTAAGAGGTATAAGTGTTTATTATCTGAATAGTTGGTGATAATAAGAAATGCCTCAGCATGTATTGTATATGTTGCACAAAAATGAGTAGGTTGTTTTTAACTAATTTTTTTAATTAAAGATTTACTTTAAGTGGTGGTCTCAAGAAATTTTATACGCCTTTGTGTGAGTACTAAGGTGAAGTCACTAGTGAGTAGCCGAGTGGGTGTGTATCATAAAGAGAGGCAACCTCACTAGTATCTCAATGAATTGCTTATGTATTTGATCATTCATGGGGATCCTTACAAGTTTAACAAAGTAATTTTATCTCATTCTGATTGGCATTAATTGAATTTAAAGGTTTACTTAATTTGCACTTGATTTTGATACATTTTAGTTTGACATGTTTTAACTTTAAATTTTTATCATTTTTTACTTTTTTAATCCTTTGTATCATAATTTTATGAGTGCTCATTTGAATAATTAGTGGATTCAATAATGGAAAATCTATAAAGAATATCAATTTGATGTACAAGGTGACCACGAAAATGAGCATTTATGCGAGTTTTCATATTCTGAGATACGTTAGATTTAAGCGTAGAATTAGTATTGCAACTAGATAACCATAACTAAGCACAAAAGATGTCACCTCACACTATCCATTTTCTATATATAGGCTATTATCATAATGTAATCAAGTACTTACTATAATGGTGTGAATTTTTAGTAACCACTTCCACATAAAAAAAATGTTGAATTTAGTGCTAATAAGAATATGTATCGTATCAGTTGTGTTAATGCAAAAGGAATAAAATTTGGCAACATATGGATTGTTAATTTGTGAAAGAAGTATTCTTGAGATAGATTTGAGATAAATTAATTTTCACTGATAATATAGATGTCGATGTTCTAATATATTAAAAATCAATTTCTTTATAATTATATATTCATGTTTAACATTTTAAGTCATTAATTAAAATGAATATATCTTTGTTTGGCTAAGATTAACATTAATAGTGATTTAGAATATGGTTACTCAAATCAATGTATGGTTTGTAAAGTGTGAGTAGAAGTATAAATTAAATTAATATTGTCATTGCTTACAAACACTCACAAATACATTGATTAACATATGTTATAAGTAAAAGTACAATTTGGCAAATCATTTAAAATGAAAAGAAATAATATTCGTACTTTTATCATATTGTTTTATAGATGTAGGAAT